>OU862919.1:14508627-15744016 GCA_917880885.1 Limnephilus marmoratus
CCTGTGTGATGAGAAAATGTTTCAATTACTCGGCAAATAATAGTAAAGGTGAAGGAATAACATTTCATTTGTAAGTACACGCAAATTACTTATTATTATCGATTTTTATAAATATTACAATTAATTTTCATGTTTCCCGCCCGCGGTTTTACACGTCATTAGAGAAAATTCAAGTCCTACTAAAGTAAAGGGTCTGGACGCGCAACAGCCAAATTTCTATTGCTAAAGTAAACTTTACTGTTTTAAAGTAGACTAATCAGCCTAAACACTCTGTTTATTTGTTTGCTTGCGGTAATACAACTCATAAATCAGTAGTTCCAACGAGTATTGATGACAATCGCCACCATTTGAAAATTGTCGTTGCCCTATTGTATTTATTGTATAGCTCGACATATCAAACTCCGACAGGCAGCCGGACCTTTAATTCTAGTGGGCCTCAAGAAAAGGAGACAGCGAACGTTCCATCAAAAAGTGACAAGCAATACGCCACCCGCTCATATGTGCATTTCATTCATACACACATATTATTTGATTGTCTATCTTTATCACACAGGAATAAACTTTTGAATTAAGAAATTAAACTGAAAATCGCTGAAAACAAAAGTGTTCCTTACTTTCCACATTATATTGTGAGTATATGAGACTATGGCGAGTCTATTTATTTTATATAACGTCATCGGTGTCAGCAGCATGGATGACTCGGGACTTGACATGATCGAGGGAAACGATAATGCTTCATGCGTTGAAAATACAAATACATAAATATGTAAGATAATATATATGAAGTGAAGAGTATAACCTGGGACAGTGGTATGTGGCGTTCCATTTTCTTTGCTTATCATAATATAACTTGTTTGTAACTTACCACCAGCAGAAAGTACAGAGCGCAGGGAGCTCTGACATTGAACTGGTGCCACATTAAGAACTCATCTACACGAGCTTGGAGCTTAGAGTCCGTAGGGTAGAAATTATCAGGGATGATTTTTTCACGCCGAAGATATTGCGCGATGGCAACACTGAAATAAATACAAATATTGATTATTGACTGGCATTAAGAAAAGAATTTGGTTTGCCAGAAAATGTGTGTCGAAAACGATGGTGTCAGATATCACCTTTAGACTCCTAGGCGAATGTACCTAAATGATTTTATCTACTTAAGAAACAATTTTAATATTTAAAAATTCATGATCAATTACACCAGAACTAGGTAAAAATTGAGCTTACTACGGGCACAAGACACTCCCACAACACACTTCTCTCGGTTTATCTGTTCAGTATCAACAGACAATATTGCATAAATATTATTTAATGATATGTAGAGTATGTGAGCAGTAGGAGTATACTGTAAGCAGTGGCGGTTCCCCATAAGGGGACCATGGGGACAGTCCCCACCAGTTATTCCAGAAACATACCAAGAAAAAATTGACAATTCTTTGTGTTCACAAAAAATAATTAATGCGTTCTCAACATAAAAGTGTAATTGCTCTTAGAAATATAATCTAAAAAATTAATTTGGATAATTTTTAGGCTCGAAATTTGAGATATTTCTGCAAACAAACGTGCGACCGCTCTCCTTTCTTCCTTATAGCATACTTGAGCATTCAGCATACTAAACTAATACTAACGCGAAACGCGACCGGTCGGCCACTTCGGACTCGACTCGACGCATAGGTACTAGATACTAGCGCCCGCTTGACTGTGCGCACTGACTACTGCGCAGTTAGGGGACAACACGGCGATGTATTCCTTCTAAAATGAAGTTTTTGCGCGCGCTGAATATTTTTGTATGTGATTTTAGGGATCCGCGCATGCGCACTTGAACCATCTATACCATAATCGCGGGGACCGGTTCAAGAATCCCCCTGTGAAGATTGTGAATATTTGTTTTATTTCTAATTGAAGTAGATCAGTTATGCACGGGCCGGAATTCATGTTAGGCGTTTTATAATCGTATTTGACGTTTAGTAAATCGTAATATTGTCATCGATTTATTTATTTATTTGATAAATAAGATTGATCGGATTATTTCTATAGCGCCATTCTCGTGGTAAATACACATCAAAGGTAATTTAGACGAAAGTGCCAATGATTATCTTGTGTATTTTTATTAAACTTAATATTTTATTAAACTTAATATTTTATTAAACTTAGTATGTAGGTACCTAGTTGGTGTTCCTGGTTAGGTGCGTGACTTATCCTCTGATCTATTTTACTTTATATACTTTTATTATACTTTTGGTAAGAAATAAAAAATCTATTAAAAAGAATTAATGAAGTCCACTTTTAACTGAAAATTATACAATAAGTATACTTTTTGGTGGTGATACGTTGTACTCAAGCTGGGTATAAGATTTAAAACTAATTTTAATCTTATATATTTTAAACATTTATTGGAAAGTTTGACAAAACACGAAAATTCGTGGGAGCACAAGACACAACATAAAAAACATGAAAATGTCTACACAAAAAATGACGGTCCCCACCACAAAAAATGTGCTCGAGCCGCCACTGACTGTAAGTAAGGAAATGTCGACAATTTCAAAAATATTAAAAAAGTTTAATATTGTTATAATTTTTCTTTTTGAACGGGGAAGGTGTAAATATTCCACTAAACGCCGCACTTTTATTAGGCATAGATTTTGGAAATTACACTACGTTTCAACTAAATTATTACAAGAAACAAATAAGAGGGCATACATTAATTACGTGAACTCAAAAGAGGGGGGGGGTCCAGCAAAATCTCACCTTACCTGAAAAGAATATACGAAGTGGTTCAAATTTATCTCACCAAGGGGGGGGGGGGGGTCTAGATTGGAAGAAAAACTGCTCAGCAGCTTAATAGCATCTCCCACACGCACACTTCAGAGCGACCGAGTCCCGCGCCACTTCAGGCGGCCGTGCAGAAAAGTCTTACAGTGAACTGCGCTGTAAACCTATCGGTCTTTACTTTTCTGCGCGGCGGCCTGAAGTGACGCGGGACTCGGTCGCTCCGAAGTGTGCGTATGGGAGATGCTAATGTATGCCCCCTAATTAGATTTGGATAGATGGCAAAACATGATTTAAAATTCCATTTTTATTCAAAGTACAAAATTTCCCGCATAAAATGATTCCTTTGCCGCCATTTTAATTTTTTTTATACGGATTGACATTTGCGTGAGTTGTGTTTCGATCTAAATATCCATGAATTACTTAGTTAACCCAAACTAAGAACCTAATAAAATAACGATCTAGTATAAACTTAATAATTTTAGCACTCGACTGTATCATATACATATTTATTATAATTATGTAAATGGAATTTGTAAATCATAACTTCACTTAATACTATATGAATCATCACGTGCTCCTGTCTAACATGAACTAAACCTGTCAAATTGACTGTCCTTCCAGGAGACCTTCCTAGTTGGACAGTCAAAGCTTCCTTATACTGGTATTTTTGTAACAAATAAATAATTAACTTTTTTTTGTATTTCTTGGGCATTGACTATGTAACAATTTCTAGACATTTTTGTTTTGAAGAGTTTTAATTTTCCACGTACATTTGTTACTTTAATTTAAAATTTTTGCGACCGGTTTCGACACGTCCGTATCATTAACGAGCAAACTCAAAACTTTTAAGTTTGCTCGTTAAAACTTTTAAGTTTTAAGTTTGCTCGTTAATGATACGGACGTGTCGAAACCGGTCGCAAAAATTTTAAATTAAAGTAACAAATGTACATGGAAAATTAAAACCTTCAAAACAAAAATAAATAAATAACCTATTTTGTGCATGTAAATAATTTTTTCTTGTAATAATTGTTGAAACAAAGTGTAATTTCCGTAATCTGTGCCTAAAAGTGCGGCGGTTAGAGGAATAATTACCCAATATTGCCACATAAAATAGAATGGCATCAGCATTCTCAGGAATACATAGTTAGCAGGAAGCGAGCGAGTTAGAGACAGAATGATTTTCATTTCAACGGGCCGAAATACATTGAGTATCCAAGGTTTGGAAGTAGGTATCAAAGCCCCAATACTTTACTCGCGAAGTTGATCGAGGTTAATCGAATAAGATGAAGAAAGATGTAGAAGAATAAGAGGTAGAAACGAACTTCACTTTGCTTCGTACAACTTCGCCTCTCCTCGTCCGACTTCCAATCATTGTCGATTTTTGTGCCCGAAGTGTTCCGAGGTTCGAACACGAAGCTTCTCACTACACCACTCGGCTCACTTCATGCTTTGTTTGATGAATTTGCACATAGTTATTTTTTTTTTTTACATTAGCTCCACACAGGAGGCCCTGAGGAAAATAATTCCCCTCAGGGCCAATATCAATTTGGGGATGCTGTGTGGAGGGTCTTTTTAGGAAAGGAAGGAGACAAAGTTCTGGGAAGGAAAAGTGTATTAGGGATGGGTAGGAATCTGTGGGTCAGGGTGTCCAGGAGTTACGGACGTACGAATCCATCTCTCTCACTGCGGTGCAAGGCGATGTTCCGAGAGAGTCCTGGTGGAGAAGTCTAAGGGACTCCCTCAACCATTCTCTCCCGATCCGGCCTGCCATGCAGCAGGTGGGCAGATGCATCCGCCGCCAAGACCCGGACAAACCTCACCCCAAGAACCCAGGCACCCCTGCTAAGTGACAAAATGTAGCAAACCACTTGGGGTGACCTATGGCAGAGGTGTTGGCTATCCAATAAATGGTTCCGGGGCGGCGGTACCCATACCCACCTCCCAAATGTGCAGCCTCAAAATAGTTATAATAAGCGAGAGTGCACTTGAACGTCCATGTTGCCTAGTGCGCGGACTCTGAGAAACTGGGTTCCTTGCGAAAATTCACGAATGTGTAGATATGCACTTCGAACTTCGGCTTTCTTTCTCGAGCGCTTCGTCGAAGCGATTAGTGTATTAGAGGCTTTAATATTATACTTTTGTTTACACTAAAAAGAGGCCTACCGTAGGATGTTTTGTGAGATAAATAAAAAGGTCACCTTTCAGTCAGGGCGAAGCCATTGTGTTCAATCGCAGGAACTTTGTTGAAAGGATGAATTTTAGTATACTCCTCTGAAAAATGTTCCCCTGCAAAATAACCAAATTCGTCAGGTACATAAAAGTCATCTACACTAAACTACTTGACCTCCTTTCATAAAGGTTATGATTTGATTTATAAAATAACTTACCATTGCGCAATGATATGGCTTTAGCTTCAAATGGTATATTCGCTTTCTTAAATAATATATACAGAGCCCTTGAAGGCTGCGACATGAAATCGTAGTACAATTTTAGACTCATGTTTACTAATTTGATAAAATTTGTCTAAGTTCGGTCTGGTTTAAGGACGGTTTAATTTTAAGAGAACGAAATACTAATGAAATAAATGCAAAAAAAACAACTAGTACAGACAACGACCGATAAGAATGGATAAGAATAAAATAATCTAGATGTCAATTTCTATGTCAACAACGTAATCAAGTTTTCCCGGTCAAAGTTCATGAACGTCAACGAAGGATTAGTACCAGGGATGTTCTGCCGGGGTTAGTATATTTATGGTTCTGCCCATAAATGAACTAATACCGTTCTGCCCAAAAAATTATTTCCCTAGATTTCGAGGTGAAATTTCCCTAGACTACACTAGATAATAGCAGGGTTGCCAACTTAGGGATTTTCCCCAGATTTAGGGGGAAAATAAGTGGGATGGGATTTTTTTAGGGGTTTAATATGTTTAGGGGAATTTTTGGGGGTTTTGTGATTCCATATATTTAAAAAAAAAAATATTATATCGTATACACCGAGCACTCACACACTTCACAATTTTATTTGTTGACTACTAAAATAAGCTGCGGATTAGACTCTCCATTGAAATGCTTCAAAACATGATGATGGTTCGGTTTAGTCCTGGGTCGGTCGTGAATAACCCGCTCATTGAAACCCGCTCACGGACCACCAAAGAGCGAGCGGGTCATTTTTTCGCCAGCACCCGGGTTTCGCGATCCACTTCTTGCAACCGCTCTACTACTGCAACCTGGGTTACGGGTGCGGATGTAGCGGGGCGAGCGACGACAGATAGATAGAGAGCGAACGAATGATAGGAAGCGAACGGGTTGTCAACACCCGGGTTTCGCCACCCGCTCTCTCGACTCAGGTAGTAGAATGTAGCTGGTGAAGTGTAATCGAGTTTCATGTTTTGTGTCGCGAAAAGAGCGGGTCTTCGCGACCCGCTCGTGACGCCAGTGTGTCGTGAGCGACCCGGGTCGTGCAAAACGATTGATCGACCCAGGACTAGTTCGGTTCACATTAAATCGAAATGGTGGATCTTGCACTACATCTAATCCATCTCCTGAAATGTTAAGCTTATTCAATGTTAACATGTATGATTTTTAAAAATCTGATTCTTCTCAAGAAATGATGCAATATTTGATGTTTTAAATAATTTATAAATAAAGATTATTCAAAAACATTACAGCATATCGTTTATTAATTATTATTAAATATTTTTACAAAAAAATTTTTTAGGGGTATTTTCAAGTAATTTGCCGGTTTCTATGGGTTTTTGAGTTTAGTTTAGGGATAAATATTTTTGAGAGTTGGCAACACTGGATAATAGTGGTACACCTTGGCAAATCAAAACTCGAGTCGGCGCGGCGCGGCGGGGGGGGGGTTAGTATATTTATGGGCGGGGGGTTGTCGGACTTTGAAGTAAAGGACTTGGAAAGTGGTATTCCTTTCATATAATAATAAACTTTTTTTTTGTATTTCTTGGGCATTAACTGTTAAAATTTCTAAACGTTTGGTTTTTTAAATAAAAAAAGTAATCAATGTACATAGAAAATAAAACTTTTTAAAACAAAATACATAATAATCACATATACGCAATTACCTACGTAGCTACCTGATTGTGTAAAACTAATCCTGTTATATGTGTAATATGATTAATTAATTGGAAAGATTTCGGAACTTGGTCGATGTTCTTATATTATTGTGCTTTTCCAAATAAAACACTTTTGCTAAGTGAAATAATATTTTTAAAAGTATGTATACACTCACCACTTAAATAAAAACGGAATCCAAATAAAAAACACTTTGCAAAATAAAAATCAACCGCAATCACTGAAAAAACGGAACTTAAAACTTATATAAAATTTTTTTTTTCATAGGTCGCCATTTATCTTTTTAGGTACATAATGTAATTTTGAGTTGTCAGTGTAAAAAATAATATTGCATGTAAGTACATCAACAATATTTAAGATTCATGGGAATCCCAAAAAATATATATATAATACCAGTAATATTGTCATTCGAAATTTCCCTATATTATGTGCTGATTTCCCTTTTCCCTAAAATTTTTTTTTCTCGCCTAGACCCAGGGAATTTCCCTAGACATACCATCACTGCTTCCGATTACAAGAGCGCATAAATATACCAAACCACCCACCAAGAGCGTTTCTTGATTATCCGACCTAACTAACTAACTAACTAACCATCACGCCGTTTCCCCGCAGGGGTAGGCAGAGAGGACGGACCGCCAAACAACTCGGTCTTGGCACACACTCTATGCCTCACTCACATTCATACATCGTCTCATACATTCTCTTCTATTATTCTGACTTTTGACATGGCCCGACTCAAGTATCTGATTCACTTGATCGTGCCATGTCTTCCTCGGGCGTCCCCGACTTCTTTTACCATTCACATTCGCGTCGTATATTCTTCTTACACTACTTTCTTCGTACATTCGCTCTACATGTCCAAACCATCTGAGGGTCCCTTTCTTAATCTTACTCATTATGCTGATATCAGCCTTACATTCTTCACACATACGTCTCAGGGATCTCATTTCAACAGCATTCAGTTTACTTTCATCCTTCCTCTGCCAGTTCCATGCCTCACTGCCATACATCAGGATAGGTACCAGAACTCTATTGTGGACTGCTAGCTTCGCTTCTTTTGACAGTTTTTTATTAGCGCCAACGGCATTCCATCCACCATTAATGGAGTTACCAGCATTCACCCTTCTTTCAATATCTTTATTACCCTTCCCATCTCTCGTAACGTATTATCGTATTATCCAACCAAATTGAAAAATATTATTCACAATAAAATTGCAAGTGAGAATTCACAATAATTTCATTTTCTTTCGGAGCGATTCTTCCTACAAATTTCTATTTCAGCCTTATAAAAAGAGAAAATCCGAAAAAACCAAGCAACAAAAAATCAATTGTGGGGAATTGTTAATTTTTTCACCAAATTTTGTGATTTTTAACCTCTATGCAGGGTATCTTAGAGTGCATTGGCAACCCTGATCACAATATTCACAATGGCAATACCGGGATTGGTTTATTTATATGGCAATACCGATGTAAAATTAAAATACAAATGGCCGCACGTTTTCGTTTGAGAAACGTTTCTATACAATGCTTCAATCAATGAATGTAAATTGAAATAAAATATCAATTTTTTAGTGTTTATGTGGTAAGAAACCTTATAATTAATCCAAGTTGTGTTTTTTGATACTGGCGTCTCGGTAATTATATCTTGGGGTCGCCGCGTGATATTTCCTTATATATTTGCACTTTTGAAAAACATGTTATTAGCTGTGAATTCCAACATTTGCAATGCATAAATAAGTCAAAACTCTAAAACCTTTGTGTGGTTTGACTTCTATTGTATTTTGTTCTCATATATTCTGCGGTGTAATAAAAATAACAATGTTATGCATGCCGGCTAAGCCAATGCCTATTCATTGGCATTTTGTAAATTTTACATTTCATACTACGCCACAACCTCGTAAATTATACCGTTTTGATAAATATACAATACGAACTCAATAATTTAACTGTTTATTTATTCTCTACGTTTTAAGCATGAACACAGTAGTTCATCACAACAATTTGTAACTTATTATTTGAACATAAGCTCTTTAATTTTGGGGTTAAGTCATAAATTAGTAGGTTTTCTCTATCGATAATCACAAACAATAAAAAGAATATTCAGTGCAAATTGCTTAAATTTTCTGTTTTTCTCGAGACTTGTAATTGGTTCGACGATGTTGTGACACCATTATGGCACAGTATAATCACGATAATGAGACTATGATTGATTTGTAACATCAAAAAATAATAACAATACCATCGGGAAGAACTATGATTTCATGTATTTAGGTATGAGTAATGTAGATCAGTTTTATTTTCTATTTTGATCCACTTCTGTGTTCTTCATTGTTTGTCGCTGTTTTTGTTCGGTTTTATCTAGATTTTTATTATTGCAATATGCTTGTTGAAAAAGAAAATTCGGTAATCAAATTTGGGAGGAATGCAGATCCGGGCACAGCTTGTTTTTGGCAAAAAACCATGTTTTCACCAAAGACGTTACATACTTTAGACGCGGGGTAGAAATCTCAAAATGGGGAGCCAACAACAAGACAATTGTAGAGTACTCGATTTCTAGTACTTTAGTACTAAACTGCCACGCGTCGAGTAAGGTCGTGTCCTACTAGTAAGTAAATTGCATTAAAAAGCGCCAAAATTCCCTCCTGTGTGATGAGAAAATGTTTCCATTACACGGTAAACAGTAGTAAAAGCGAAGGAATAACATTTCATTTGTAAATACATGCAAATTACTTCGTATTATCGATTATAAAAATAATACAATTGCTTTCCGCCCAAAGATTTTATGCGTCATTAGAGAACTCAAGGCCTACTAAAGTACAGGTCTGGATGCGCAACAGCCAAATTACAAAGTCGATGCCATGCCGTCGCTAAGTAAAATTTACTTTTTATAATAATAATCTAATGATTCTTTATTTACTTGCCTGCGGTAAAACCACATACAAATCAGCAGAAACAACAAATACAATAACAATCAACGCCATTTGCAAACTATCGTTGTTCATTATAGCTATTTGATACCTCAAAATTCGACTGGTGCCCAGGCCTCCTACTTTAGTCGGCCTTGAGACAGTATTCGACGGAACTTTTGAATTTTGAATACGAAAATGCCGCCCGCGTTCTATCTTTTGTTTCGTCCATATGCACATATTCTTTTAAGCGTCTATCTTTATCATACACGAATAACTTTTGAATTAAGAAATTATTGAAAATCGCTGAAAACAAAAGAGTTTTGATTAATTGCCACATTATATCTTGAGTTTGTGAGACTATGGCAAGTCTATTTATATAACGTCATTGGTTTTCACCGCGTTTTAAGTTGAGAACTTTAATCTGGAAGGTGAAAAAAAGTGCGGAAAGCAATAAAAAAAAAATTTGAATAAGTAATTAATTTTCAATTACGTTAAGTAAAATTTCACTTCGCGAACCGACTCTATGACAACCCGGCGGCCATTTTGTCACTGATATATTGGCATCCCTGATTACAAGGATGAGCAAGATACGATTGTAGCCGACTTCGTGGGATACATGGATAAGGCACGTAATTGAAAAACAGAATTATGGTTTGTTTGGCTACGCAGGGTTTGTTCAGCGGGCTTGTGTATGTTATCTTTACTTTAAAAAACAGCCTACGTTTTTGAATGGTTTGTTTGGCTACGCAGGGTTTGTGTAGCGGGATTTTTTTATTTTTTTTTTATTTTTTTTATTTTTTTTTTTGATTGTGTATGTTATCTTTACTTTAAAAAACAGCCTACGTTTTTGAATGGTTTGTTTGGCTACGCAGGGTTTGTGTAGCGGGCTTGTGTATATTATCTTTATTTTAAAAAACATCCCAGGATTTGAATGGTTTGTCTCCATTCCAGTACCTATGCGCCTTATTATTTATCTCACGAAGTCGGCTACAATCATATCTGGCTCTTGTTTGTAGGTCTGGGATACCAACATAACAGTAACAAAATGGCGGGCGAAGTGTCGTAGTATCGGTTCACGAAGTGAAATTTTATTTTTACTTTAAACGGCTGTATCTCCCTCAATTTTGCCGAGCGCGCCTTAATTTTTTTTTATTCAGCTTCTCCACACTTTTCTCATCTAGAAAGTGCCTTTTTATTAAATTTCCAAACTGTGCCCGGATCTGCATTTCACCCTCAAATTTTATTAATGGTCTCCTGTAAAATAATTTCTTTCCGTTTACTGCCTCATAAATTTAACTTAAGCCTGAATATTTCTATTCTCTTCGATTTGCTTCTGTTCTCTGTTTTCCTCCTAATCATACCTTTTTCTCATCTCTCTTTGACTTCTTTACAGTCCTTCGGCTCTCAATTGAATTCTTTTTATATCACTTATGTTCCCACTTTGCTGTACTTACACTTCTTTTTTCTGCATTTCCTTTCACTTCCCTTAAACCACCTTTACAGGGATACTTTTTCTTGTGCGGTAACATCTTTTTGGCGTTTCACGCGGGAAACATTGTACAGGTAAAGCTTTGGTGCACAACCCACAGCATATCTCATGCAGCCCATTTTGTATCAAACTCGAACTCCATGCACCCATGATGGTTTGAAAAATAGGTAATGAGGCCTGCCTGCTAAATAGGTTGTGTATCTTAGGAGTAAAGGATGCAGATTTTTAGTACCTGCACATGCTTTCTTCATTTTCTTTACTCTGTCTCTTTCATTTTAACTTAATATTTCACGTGAACTATAATAATTGAATTGCTTTATAATGTTGGGGTTTCCAAAGACGCAAGGGAGTCATCACGCCTGGCATTCAGGCAGCTTTAGTTTCCACTTCCCTTAAGACCCTTCTTCCACAGGAATACGCAAGTATCCGATACTGATGTTGTGTATTCACATTGCAAACAACTTGTAGCACACAGTCTATACACTCTGCTACTGAAATCACGAGACCACACATTGTTGAACACTCGAAATGTCAAAACTAGCTTTCATAACAGCATTTACAACCACAACTGCTGTAACTGTCATTTTGTGATGACTGTTCCTAGCATTGATCTAAAGCACACGCATTGTTACAAAACGTCTGACACAAATTCAATTTGGCCATCATTTTTGCAAGACAACACAAATGTTGATTGCTCCGCCATATTTAAAATCCCGATGACGTGAGTGGTAACGACTTCGATCTGCTGGTCCCGGGAGACGAGTTTACAGAATGACGGTCTGTATCCGAACCTCCGGGCAGATGTACGGCGGTAGTTGCTAAATCCATGCATCTCATGTCTCGGGTAATCAAGTCCCGATGACAATCCCCTCCACCGCCTGCCCATATCCATCCTTCATCGACCTTGATTTGCAGGCTATAATAAAATTTACCTTTGTGTTCTTATATAAAAAAAATAAATATTTATTTATATTTATTATGGTATACGTATTTGTCGTATATACATGCATGGGTGTATGTAAAAATGTCTGTATGTGTGTATATATCTATACAAAATGTATACCACTCACAGATATCAAACAAACCATAAACAAAAAAAATTATTGCCATCTTATATTCATTCATCTTGCCCCAAGGTAGCCCGAACATCAGGTAAAAAAAAAAATCCATCAGGTGACATTACTACAAAGGGGTTAATTTCTCCCTGTAACTTGCCAAAAACCAGTCTATAATAATTTAGGTATGTTTCCGGATATGAAAAGAATGATGGCAATACTTGAGGAGTTGTGAATAATAGTATCATGTGACTGTTCTATATATATTACATATGGCATCATTGCGTGTTTTGGTTATTTTTGGAACCAGTTCCTATCTGTTGTATAAAATGGTCACCAAAACTCAAACTGGGTGAAGCCGAACTAAAAGCCGCCCGCAGGGCCTAGCAGCAAAAACCTGCAGAGCGGTTTTTTAACAGCTAGTATTTATAATTACTTCATATTATTCATACTATTAAATTTTAATATGTAAATGAAATACTCAAAATGGGAGATCCCAGTGAGGATATCATTATCTCTACTTGTTTGAAAAAAGGAAGATAATAAAACATTTATTATTATTATTTTAATTGTTTCAGATATCGCCATGTCGCTCCCGCCCTACATCCTGGGCGGCAATGCGGCGTGGGCGGCCATGGTGGCCCAGCAGCAACAGCAGCTGGTGGTGGCAGCCCAGCAGCAGCAGCAGCGTCAGGCAGCGGCCGTGGCAGCGCAGCAGCACCAACAGCTACAGCAGCAGTTGGCGCACCACATGCTGCATGCACAGCAGCACCAGCACCAGCCCCCGCTTCCTAAGGCCGATGTGCTCACCGAGGAGAAGCTGCAGGAGAAAGGTACCATTCATAACGATACATGCTTTCCCATCAGTGGCTATGTTGCTAAAACCCTTCTGGATGCAAGGAGAGAGGCTCCTCCGATTACCTCTCACTCCAGAAGATTTGTAGGTGGAAACTTGAGCGGCAATTCTCCAATGTGGGAAATGCCCATCTAGTACAAAACCCCACCGAGAGATGGCTTGATTCTTACTTCCTAGTAAACTCTGGTCCGCTGTCAATAGGATAAGGGGTTTTAATCTGTTAAATGCCAGGCCTTTTCACGAAAATTCACTAAAAAACACCACTTTGAATTTTGAATTGAACGTTTTGTGGATTAATTTTGAGCTATCGAATATTTTATTGACCGAAACACACTCCTAGAACAATAAACTATGTACCAAAACAACATTATTTGCGTTAATTATGTTAATTGATAGGTTTTATGATGTTTTCATCAAGTAAAATGCATCGACTTTGACAGATAAAATTCGCCTCAAATTTGACATTTTGATGCCACAGATAAAATGATTTAAAAATATTCTGGGGTTGCAAGGTGAATGAAATTTTTACCCATCTTATGGGGAAATGTTGGCGCAAGCGATTCAGACCTTGTTCTTCATACAAATTCTGTACATAGAAGGGTCAAAATCACAGAAATTTTTTTTTCAAAATATTTTTTTCGCGCATGCGCGCGTCTCCGGCAAATAAGAGGTTAAAGGGTCGGCGATGTGTGATTGCGTTGTCGTGCAGACCACTGAACATGTGGTTAAGTAAAGCCCTCCATTCATTCCCCATGTGATTGATGAGGTTCACAGGGCAACACCTGAGGCCCTAGACTGGCTCGCATACCCTGATGTCCCACTCTGACCCCCCACCATAAGAAAGAAGAAGTGGCCGAGTTGGCACCGCGTCTAGTTCTCACCCAGGAGTCGTGAGATCAATTTCTCTGCTGGCCAAGTCCTCCATTACGACAGAAGCCATATTTTATGCTTATTGTGATGGTAGTAGGAGATTTAAAAATATTTTTCGGGTTTATTTTCTTTTATTCAACTTTATTTGCATCACATTTATGATGTATTGCGCCTGTCTCACCAGGAAATCCTATGTTGAGAGCAGGGCAGTTTACAACAAAATAGCATAATATTACATTAAAAATGAAAGACAATGATCATCTCACCATTGGAAATATATGTGTACATATACATAATACAGTCTATTTTATATTCAGAAAGTGATTAGTCTAATTAATAACTATTCGTGACTTGGGAATGTACCTTTTTTTTTTCTCTATAAATTTTTGGTACATACATTGGTATAATTTTACAATACATACAGGCTTTTTTATATAAACATTTAGTAAGTAGAGAATAATACAATTAGCAGAATTTATTTTTTATCTTGGTACATTTCAGAGTGGTAGATATCCGAAGCATCACCCTGGTGAAAGACCACCATCCTGAATCAAAAAGTTGCTTGAAATGGTTTTAGGCATGATTAGTGACCTGCCGAGTGATTCTATATATTTTGTGGGATCGTTATCAAGATAACGGACATGATCTCCTGTCAGATTTGTGTGATTTTTACATATTTACTGTCACATATTTTAGTTTAGATGGTTTTCAACATGAATTTTTGCAAGTATGCATGATAATTTATTCATTTAATGTACATTGTACATAGAAAAAGCAAATAAATCACACAAATCTGACAGGAGATTACGATAACGTTATCTCGATAACGATCTCACAAAAGATATAGAATCGCTCGGCCGATCTGAATAGCCAGATACTTTCAAACCTCCCATTCCCCGTCTCCTTTCCTTCTCATTCAATTTGACCTCACAACGTACCCCAATAAGGAACTCCAGTGAAAAATATTATGGCTTTAAAAAAATATGTTCATATAGACCAATAAACGCTGATTCTGAATATATAAGTTTTATTTCATAATATTAAACGCAGAGTTTTTAAAAAAATATTAAAAAGTGCATTTTTAAACCTCTCCTGAAAACACAGCGTTAAGTTGGCATTACTGAAATGGTGAAACGTGACGTCACGCGTCACGCTGTCACCTGGTGATCGCGTGTATTGTATTGTATTGACCAGTATTGACATTTGAAATGACACTGCAATTCAACATTTCGTGTTTTTGGTTTATTTTCATACTGTTTATAGAGATTTAGATAAATAATAGTTATTGTGTTTATTGAAACATAATTTAGGCCCTCAACAATTTACGAAAGGGGCTATATTTGCGGACAATCGGGAATAAATTTTGCCTATTTGAGGTTAACTATTCGTGTCATATTTTGACATTGTATTTTCAAATTGTTTTTAAGTGAAGGGATACAAGCTATTACGCAATCGTCATGCAGTGTATTATGCCAGTTTATGTGTGTGTTATACATAAAACAATGTACAAAATCACGCCTGGACCAACAAAATTGAAGAACGATATCACTTGTATTTGCAAAGATGATTCATTATTTTTATATTGCACTTTGTTAAAATACAATAACAGTAGCGGTGAAATGTGGACATTTTACCAATGTTTTTCTATATTAAAAGCAGTTAATCTTAAATAAAAAACGCCTCAATTTCTTACACAAAAGTCATTGAGTCATCCTATCTTCACTTTATTCCGCCATTTTCTAAAATACAAAATCAGGGATGCTCTGCCCAAAAAAATTATTTCCCTAGATTTCGAAGTGAAATTTCCCTAGAATTTCACATTAACGCAATTACCTACGTAGCCACCTGATTGTATAACACTAATCCTGTTATATGATTTATTAATTGGAAAGATATCGGAACTTGGTAAATATACTTATAATAAATACTGTGCTTTTCCAAATAAAACACTTTTTGCTACGTGAAGTAATAATTTAAAAGTACGAATACACTCACCACTGAATTAGAAACTGAATTCCAAATAAAAAAAAAACACTTTGCAAAATAAAAATCAACCGCAATCACCGAAAAAATGGAACTTAAAACATAAATTAATTTCTTTTTCAGAGCTCCCATTTATCTTTTTAGATACATATAATATCATTTTGAGTTGTCAGTGTTAAAAATAACATTGCATGGTAAGTACAACAATAATTAAGATTCATGGGAATTCCAAAAAATATATATTTATATATATATATATATATGTATAAATAATACCAGTAATATTGTAATATGTAATAAAAAATTTGCCAGAGTTCGAAATTTCCCTAGATTTTGTCCTGATTTCCCTTATCCCTAAAAAATATTTTTCTCCCCTAGATCTAGGGAAATTTCCCTCGACATAATATCACTGATTCAAAAAGACAACTTGAAAATAATAAACTACAGGTGGGTGAAGGCCACCATAGATACGGTGCGTTTCTAGGAGTTTTTAAAAATTAAAACTTTGACAATTATTTTAACTATTAAAACTAACTATAAAAATAAAAATGCAGTTATTTAAGTTTGAAGGTCTTTATTCATAAAAAAAAATAAAAAAATTGGACTGGAGTTCTCTATTGGGGATGCCATAATTTCACAGGCTCCGGGCAGTAGGGGGACTCTTGTTCGTATACATATAAAAAAGTACCTTTGCAGCAAATCAGTTCTTGTAAAATTTCTTGCACCGTGTTATATTTTTAACAACTGCACACCCGAATAAAGTCTTAGAAGAGGAAGCTGGTTCTGTCTTCTCAGAGTAACAGGTCTTATCTTGTACCACCGCCTATGGTAGTAATTAACTCCTAATGTTTTTGATTCACAGCTCAAAAATGGCAACAGCTCCAGACAAAACGCTTTTCGGAGAAGAGAAAGTTTGGATTTGTCGACGCACAGAAAGAAGATATGCCCCCGGAACACATTAGGAAGATTATCCGCGATCACGGAGACATGACCAGCAGAAAATACCGCCACGACAAGAGGGTCTACCTCGGGGCGCTCAAATACATGCCCCACGCTGTCATGAAACTGCTCGAAAACATGCCCATGCCCTGGGAACAAATTAGAGACGTTAAAGTCCTGTATCACATCACGGGAGCCATTACTTTCGTAAATGAAATTCCATGGGTGATTGAGCCAGTCTACATCGCGCAATGGGGTACCATGTGGATTATGATGAGACGTGAGAAGCGAGACCGACGGCACTTCAAACGCATGAGATTCCCTCCGTTTGACGATGAAGAACCTCCTCTAGACTACGCCGACAACGTCCTAGATGTGGAACCCTTGGAACCTATCCAAATAGAACTAGACTCTGATGAAGATGCGAGTGTGGCTTCCTGGTTCTACGATCACAAACCTCTCATAGGAACTCAGTTTGTTAACGGATCGACTTACAGAAAATGGTGCTTGTCTTTACCTCAAATGGCAACATTATATCGATTAGCGAATCAGTTACTCACGGATCTAGTGGATTATAATTATTTCTATCTCTTTGATTCCAAGAGTTTCTTCACTGCTAAAGCTTTGAACATGGCAATTCCTGGAGGACCCAAGTTTGAGCCTTTAGTCAAAGACAACAGTGCCGGCGATGAGGACTGGAATGAATTCAACGATATCAACAAGATTATTATCAGACAGCCGATCCGGACAGAGTACAGAATTGCTTTCCCGTATTTGTACAACAACCTGCCGCATTATGTACAACTTTCATGGTCAGTATATTTTATTTCCATCGATTATTATTATTTACAACAAAAACTACCTTTTTCGGTTGACCACACTACACAACAATCTCGTGCTCATTTTGCATTCCGATTGTTATTCGATTTGTGGAATATTAAACAAATTTATTGCAATCTTTGATATTCCCTGCTTTTTAAAGAATACGAAGTGGGTGCTGAAACTTGCAAACATAAATATTTATCATTGACGAAGAAAATATCAACAATTCCCGATGAAAATGTGAAACAGACGGATGCAGAAAATATGGACCTAGGTTACCATGTGGGTCGGCCGACGACCCCATGATTTTTTTTTGTTTTATGGGCATTTAAACCATAGATATCCCTTTTTCTTTTATTGGGCAGGGAATATTACCTATATTTGATAAAATATTTTTTTCTGCGATCAACAATTTTTTCACACTATTTTTTAAACAGCACATTATGTATTAATCCTTTCCGCAGGAATACCTAAAATACAAAAAATATATTTTGTGTCTTTAAGTAGGTATAAAGGTTAGTAATTTTGGGTCTACCTTCGGCCCAGTTGGCTGCGGGAGAGTTAAGATATTCGAATATCAGAGCAAATAACCATGCACAAATTCAAAATTTTTTTTAAAATAACAAATGTTTTCACTAAAGACCAGTCTTTGTAAGCAGATATCTCGTGTATAACGGTGCAAGCATTATTTCAGTTTGTTATTGATCAACAGAACGATCCGCGGGAAAGTTTAAATTTATTCTTTTTTATTTTGCAATATATGTTAAGAATTTGTGTTTATTTTTGATAATTTATGTTTTTTTTTTAAGGTACCACACTCCAAATGTGGTCTTCATCAAGACCGAAGATCCTGATTTACCGGCCTTCTACTTTGACCCGCTGATCAATCCGATATCCCACCGTCACGCCGTCAAGTCTCTGGAGCCAGTCATCGAGGATGACACCGACTTCGTGCTTCCGGAAGAAGTTATGCCATTTCTTCAGGAGATCGCTCTTTACACGGATAACACGGCTAATGGAATTTCGCTGCTGTGGGCTCCTAGACCTTTCAATATGAGATCCGGTATGTTATTATGACAATCTGAACTTTGGTATAGCTTTTTTGAATCATAATTTTTATTCCCTTTTCCTATCATTGCTTTGACAAGGTGTCTCCAGGCATCCTGATCTTTCACTACTTTATGTGGAGACATCGTTATTGCGACTATTGGAAGTCTTCAGATCTGGTAAGCCTAATTTTGGGGACTTGGACAATAGGAATTGGTTGAGGCAAGGATGCACCACCACAATACTGAGTGGTTTGACCATCGCTGTGCTGAAGCAGTCAGACTCAAAAACACAGCTTTTAACCTGTCACGGGCCACGGGCCACCCCGAAACAAGAAAATTATGCAAAGCATCACTTTGAATTTTGAATTGAATATTTTGTGGATTAATTTTGAGCTTTCGTAAATTTTATTTACCGAAACACATTCCTAGAATAATAAACTGTGTATCAAAACAACATTACTTGTGTTCATTTGGTAAATTGATAGGTTTTACGGTATTTTTGTCAAGTATCTTGGCATTTCGATTTAATGGATAAATCATTTAAAAATATTCTAGTGTCGCCAGGTGAACGAAACTTGTGACTGTATCATCAATGATGTTGGCGCAAGCGATTCTGACCTTGTTCTTCATACAAATTCTGTGTACAGAAGGGTCAAAATCTCATTCAAAAATAATTTTTTCGAAATTTTTTCCGCCGGATGCGCGTGGTGCAAGGTGGCAAAAAATAGGCTAATGCACTCTGGAAAATTGACTCCTTGGATAACCTTTAATATTACACATGTAATTTAAAAGAAATTTATATCTGCATTTCTCATATTTTGAGAAAACGGTGCCTGAAGATTATTTGATGAATTTTCATCACTTTATCAAAAATTAACCTTCCATCAGGCGCAACTAATCTGTGAGATGAAGTGATCCGTTATTTTTGTGCCAAAGGGTAAATATCGCCGATCTAGGGGCGTGGCCTCCTGACTTTTCCTCCTTCACCACTCACAGAGGGCCAGTTTTCATTCGTCTCGAAAAATAGAGCGAAAAATCTTTTTGATCTGTTTTTCTGATTTAATTTCACAGATGAATTGCGCCCGATCTTAATAGGATTTGCATTGTGTCTGACTAAAGGTTAAACAACTGCAACACGATGTTTTTTAAATTTTATTTTGTAATTTCTATAAAAGAGTTTTTTTATTTAAAACTATTTTTTTTACCTAGCATGGTCGATCGATATAGGTTTTATCGAAAATGTCGGTAACTCGTCATCGCTCCTGAGTCCGATTGCAAGCCGCTAACGAACAAATAACAGTTTACAATGACTAAGGGTTCCTAATTTATTCGACATGAAATGTTATTTGTTCGTTAGCGGCCTGCAGTCGTGCTCGGGAGCGATGACAAGTTACCGACATTTTCGATAAAACCTACATCGATCGACCATGCTAGGTACCCAGGAATGCGATGTAAAGTTTAAGAATGGGTACATCCGAAAAGAATGCATGGCCATCATAAATAAAGAACATGCTTGAGAAAGGGACATTTAAATGGTTTAAGCGAATGAACGGAGGAAGGATGTATGATGCTCGTGTGGATGACAGAAAGAGTAAGGATGTTCCAGGAAGACATTCACCTTACAGTGTGTTGTAATATTTAGTGTGTTAGGATTTAGACCATTTTGGCATAAGTACTGTGTTTTTTGTGATTGTTTGAAAATTTTATAGAAGCACAGCTTTTTAAAAAAACTTTGTATAGGATGTCAGCTATTAACCGGTCAAAGGCCGGCAAATTCCAGGAAAAATACGGAGATTTCGTAACAAAACACGATTTTGAATTGAATGTTTTGTGAATTAATTTTGAGCTATCTTATATTTTATTGACCGAAACACATTCCTAGAACAATAAACTATGTACCAAAACAACATTACTTGTGTGTTAATTACGTAAATTAATAGGTTTTACGATGTTTTAGTCGAGGAACAAGCATCGACCTTGACAGATAAAATTCACGGCAAATTGCCATTTCCATGCCACAGATAAAATCGTTTAAAAATATTCTGGGGTTGCAAGGTGAATGAAATTTTTACCCATCTTATGGGGTAATGTTGGCGCAAGCGATTCTGACCTTGTCCTTCATACAAATTCTGTACATAGAAGGGCCAAAATCGCAGACAAACATGTTTTGTTCGAATTATTTTCTCGCGCCTGCGCACAATACGCGCACGTCCGCGCATCTCCGGCCAATAAGAGGTTAATAATTTATGAAGTGTTAATTTTTTGTATCTTTATGACGTTAGGTCGCTGTCGTCGTGCCATTGACGTCCCCATCGTGAAGACCTGGTACAAGGAGCACTGTCCCCCCGGGCAGCCAGTTAAAGTGCGCGTCTCCTATCAGAAGCTGCTCAAGTACTACGTCCTCAACTCCCTCAAGCACAGAGCGCCCAAGCCACAGAAGAAGAGGTAACAATACTGATATGTAATATCTGCGTTCTTTGCTGTAGCGGTTTGTCCTCTCATCTTTGGCATGTCTTGCCCTTTTTGGCAAGTTCATGAATGCAAACGGGAGGTAGATGAAATTAGTGTACTGATAATGCCTTCGGTGTCCATATCATTAATGTCTGGATCCCATCCTCGTAAGGTGCAATAAATGAATTTGTTTTTATAAATCCATACAGGAGAAAGAAAAATGCTGTGTAAAAACTTCTTAGGAAAAGAAAGGAGAGAATAATTTGATAAAGAAAGCACTAAAGTCAGCAAATCATTCCTTACCCATAAAGTTTCTGTAAAGACCTTACTAATCTTTTCATAGTATAAAATAAAGTCGCTCCCACTGTCTGTGCGCTTCGATCTTTTAAACTATGCAATGGATTTTCATGCGGTTTTCTCTAATAGATAGTAATTCATGAGGAGGGTTTTTAGGTATATAATTTATCCAGGTTTTGTGTAAATTGGTTGAAATATATAATATATCTGGCCAAGCGGCAGCGGGCTGGCAAACGGGCAGTTTTTTTTTTTTTTTTTTTTACATGAGCTCCACACAGGAGACCCTGAATAAAATAATTTCCCTCAGGGCCTATGTCATCTTTAGGGATGCTGTGTGGAGGGTTTTTTAAGGAAAGGAAGGAGAGGAGAGTTCTGGGAAGGAAAAGGGTTTAACCTGTCACGTGCCAGGGGTTTTTGGAAAAATCACGCAGAAATTACCTACCTGACACTTTTGCTTATAATCGGTGTAAAAATTTTTTTTTTTTTTTTTTTTTTTTTAATTCTGTTTGCCAGATAATGTATCTTATTATTCATATTTATTACATTATAATATCATTACAAGTTTTCCTAGAATAGCTAACTAAAGTAAAAAAATGATGTAAAAATTTTCTCATTCCGGAAAAAAATCGTAAAAAAATATATTTATACGAAAATGAACTGATTTTTTTATTTCTACACAAACCTGAATAGACACCCTACATAAAAAAAAAATCCAAGGGTGATTCCGAAAAAGTTATGACATTGGCACCTCTTTGAAAATGTAAAATATTTTCATCTTTTCAAGAAAAAATCGAAAACCAAGTGTGCACTTTCGCATTTTTTTGTGTCTGATTTCTTGAGTTTATGGTAACAATTCTTTCACATTTTGATAGTTTATACAATTGTTGTTACTAATAATATTTTTTTGTAGTAGAAACCCGTAAACAAATAATGCTAAAAATATAATTAGTCATTATGACGTAAAAAATTTGACATTTCTAGGAGAATCTTACGAACTGAATATTTAGGAGATTTCGTTTGCGAAATATTTCGAAAATTACATGAAAATAATGTAGATAAAACGATCTTTCTGATGATATCTCAAACTTATTCTTTCCAGAATGAATTTATATCAAAAACAATGAAAGAATGTACAGTATACTTTAGCGACTTTAGACATGTTTTGACACTGGTGTAATCCAAGATGGCCGCCGCTCCGTATACAGACGAGCTTCAAAGGTACAGTCTGAGGCCAAATTAAAAAAATAATATTTTTTTAATTATATTTATTTCAATTTCACATACAATGAAAATACACATCATACATTTTTATATTAACAAAATATACATTTTTATAGTAACAAAATATAATCCTACTAATATTATAAAGTGGAAAGTTTGTATGGATGTATGTTTGTTACTCTTTCACGCGAAAACTACTGAATGGATTTTAATGAAACTTTACAATAATATGGATGGGGGAAGGGGGTTGATGGGGGGAGTGGTGAGGGGAGAGGGAAGGTGGAGGAGGCGGAGTGGGGTGGGAGAGGTCGGAGGGAAGTAAGGGGTAGGGGCGAGGGGAGGGGTGGGTGGAGGTATAGGGGGAGTGGGTTGATGGGAGTGGAGAGAGGGAAGGTGTAGGAGGCAGAGTGGGGTGGGAGAGGTGGGAGGGAAGGAAGTGGAAGGGGGAGGGTGGAGAAAGGTGGGGGGAGGTGGAGTGGGAGGGGTATGGGGTAGGGGAGGGTTCGGTGGAGAAGGAGATGGAGGGAGAGGGGGGTTGATGGATGAGTAGAGTGGGGTGAGGAAAGGTGGAGGGTGGGAGGAGTTTGGGTAGGGGTGAGGGGAGGGGGGAGGGGGAGGGTGGTTGAAGGGGGGAGTGGAATGGGGGGTGGGGTGGGTGGAGGGGGAGGGGGGTTGATGAGGGTGGTGGAGTGTGGAGAGGGAAGGTGGAGGATGCGGAGTGGGAAACCCCTAATACCATGCGAGCGAAGCCGCAGGAAAAAGCTAGTAATTTATAATAACAAAAACATACCAATGCAAAGATGCACAATGCACTTGTTTCAGTAAAAAAAAATATTCAAATGGTGCATCGAATAAAAACCATAAATAACAAAAACATATAAACACAACAAATGGCGACACGATTTGAAAATAAAAAAAGGTAATCTAAAGGGATGGGCCAGGCTGAAGGACGGCAAAATCCTCACGCCGACCCGAGAAGGTTGAAAAATCCACCGACCAGTTGTAGATCTGCGCCTCGGGTACAAAATCGGTGTCCTCCTCCTCTGACGGCTCCCACTCAACATCGTCATCTACCTTGGTATTGGTGGAAGTTCATCGGAGGTGAGGGATTCAACCTCACCGGTTTCGTCACCAGCACCGTCACCATTCCCTGTCACTTTCAGTAGGGTTATTCTCCTCGTAACCCATCCATGAACTCCATCAAGATGTTGTTGGATACCTATAGACGGAAAGAAAAGAAAAATATATATAGCTGTGTAAAGCGCTCTTGAGGTAATACAAGAAAAAAATGGTACTGTATAAGTTAGCCAAGTGTTATTATAATTACCTGAGTCGTGGGAGCCGTCGAGAATGTTGAGGATGTTGAGGGTGTTGGACCGTCGCCGCCGTCATGTGCCCAGCCAGGAATCTGAAACTATAAACATTTATAGTTACACTTATGTCTTTCAATTTTGGAAAGGATGAAGCATACAACCAACCTAATAGAATTACTACTAATACACAACATACCGTCGTGCCATTCTATAACAATAGAAACAATCATAAATGTCTACATCATATTATATCATCATCATATAATATAATAATCATCAAAACGCTGTATTTATAAATATTTTATAATTTTGAAGAAAGTTCTTTATAACCTTGCAATTTTTTTTCCATAATATATAATAATTGTTTTTGCACACCCTATATAACTGATCAATTTTTTAACTTATATTTATATAAATATAAGTTAAAAAATTTCTCATGTTCCCAACACTTCGAGAACGATAATGGCGGAAGCGTTTCTGACCTTGTTCTTGGTACTGTTTCTTTATAGATAAGCGTCAAAATCGAGATCAAAAAGTTTTTTATGGTGAAATTTGATACTCGCGCGCCGGCGCGTCAACGGCACTGGACTCGTAAACAGATATCAATTTTACGCAATACTGTAAAGTTTTTTATGGTGAAATTTGATACTCGCGTGCCGGCGCGTCAACGGCACTGGACTCGTAAATAAATATCAATAATAATCATCAACATTTGATACTCGCGCGCCGGCGCGTCAACGGCACTGGACTCGTAAATAAATATCAATAATAATCATCAAAATTTGATACTCGCGCGCCGGCGCGTCAACGGCGCTGGACTCGTAAATAAATATCTATTTTACGCAAGACTGTAGAGCTTCATACAAAATGTCCGTTTTTCAAATAGAACCGCTAGATGTCAGCGCTGTCGAATTTATTACTTCAAAGCTGTCAATCAGGAATCGCACGCACACACTTGCAAAAAACATCAATGTGTGCGTGAGTATGACAAGCGTCGAGAATGTATTTATTTCTATTATTTCTAACTAAATATTCACAAAACAAAAGCTTTGATACGTAACACAATAGATTTCTTTACATAATTACGTAAAAATCTCTATAATATCGTAGTATATTTACGTAGATATTGTTCTACAAACGTCAGAATTCAGAAACCCGCCAGAATTTTTGAGACGTCATCACTCGGAACTTTGTTTTTCGTAAATTACAAACTAAATATTGACATAACAAACACTTTCATATAATCTCAATTGATTTTCCTACAAAATGATATACTAAACATTGCCAAATAAACGATATTATCACCCGTAAACTGAAATACTAAACGTAAAATATTTCAAACCAAATGATGCGGTCACTTTGGTGTCGTATTTCGTCGGTTTATTTTGAGATATCGTGTATTATTTTTACCAAAACACATGCCACGCACAATAAAGTATGAATGAAAACAACATTACTTACGTTTCGTGAATAAATTCCGTATTTTTCGGCGTTTTTGTCAGATCGAGCGCACTCCCAACTTTCCGCAGTTTGACATTCCAAAATGAGTGACGCCAACTTCATGTATGATGAATTCTTGTAATTAATTCCGACCGGCTAGATGTTTTTCATGTTCCCAACACTTCGAGAACGATAATGGCCGGAGCGTTTCGGACCTTTTTCTTGGTACAGTTTCTTTATGCGATATAGTTAAAATCGCATCCAAAGTATAATATCTTTTGAAATTTGACCGGCCCGCGTTTTCGAGTTCCTGGCGCGTGACCGGTTAACCAGTCAAATGCCGGGATATTTCGCGGAAATTCGCAGAACTTCGCGAAAAAACACTAAAAAACCACCACTTTGAATTTTGAATTGAATGTTTTGTTGATAAATTTTGAGCTATTGTATATTTTATTGACTGAAACACGTTCACAACACAATAAACTATCCACTAAAATCACATTACTTGCATTTATTACGTAAATTAATAGGTTTTACGACGTTTTATTCGCGATACAAATACATCGCGATAGTGATAACGACCGTTAATTTCGCGGAAAATCTGACAGCGCATTGTCATGGAAGAAATCGTTAAAAATATTCCAGTGTGGCAATTCGAGTGAAATCTTTTAACACTACCTAGAGTAATGATGGCGCAAGCGATTTTGACACTGTTCTTCATACAAATTCGTACATATAAGGGTCAAAATCGCAGACCAAAAGTTTTTCAAAGACAATATTATTCAAATATTTGAATTATTTTCTGCGCCTGCGCATTAGGACCCGCGCGCCGGCGCATCTCCGGCATTTGACCGGTTAAGGGGTGGGTAGGAATCTGGGGTTCAGTGTGTCTCAGTCATCCGCTTCCAAGACCTAGACAAACCTCATCCCATCAACCCGGGCACCCCTGCTAAATCACCAAACGTAGTGAACCACTTGGGGTGACCTATGGCAGAGGTGTTGGTTATTTAATACCCATTCGTGCCTCCCAAATTGAATTGGTGTGGATTTGATTAACCGGTCAGAGGTCGGAACATTTTGCGGAAATTCGCGGAACTACACCAAAAAACCACCACTTTGAATTTTGAATTGAATGTTTTGTTGATAAATTTTAAGCTATTGTATATTTTATTGACTGAAACACGTTCACAACTCAATAAACTATCCACTAAAATCACATTACTTGCATTTATTACGTAAATTAATAGGTTTTACGACGTTTTATTCGCGATACATGCAGTAATTGCGACCGTTAATTCCGCGGCAAAATCTAACAGCGCATCGTCATAGAAGAAATCGTTTTAAAAATAATCCAGTGTGTCAATTCGAGAGAAAACTTTAACACTACCTAGAGTAATGATGGTGCAAGCGATTTTGACACTGTTCACAAGGGTCAAAATCACAGACCAAAAGTTTTTCAAAGACAATATTATTCAAATATTTGAATTATTTTCTCGCGCATGCGCATTGTAGGCCCGCATATTTCGGGTCCCGGCCTCTCACCGGTTAAACAGATGGCATTGGTTATAAAGGTTGGGTAATGGCATGGCATTGTGTTTCGTTAGACACAGCAACGTGCAACTGCTAGTTAGTAAATAAAAAAAAGTTTTTTTTCATATTTTGAGAAAAAACAGTTTTTCCATAAAAACACTAAAAAACATGGGTCCTTCTCAAGGATACGTCAGTCCGCCCAGAAGGTGACCCCCACTTTAAAATCATGTCATTTATGAGAATGCTAAAATACCATAGACATCAGGGAAAGGGGAACAAATCAAGATGCGCAGAGAGGGGAGGTGGCGTGACCGTCTCCCGCTCTGTGATTTGTCAATAAAAGCAACTCGCATTGTAATATCATCATTAAGTCCTCAGAAATAAAATCTGTCCTATTTATCATGGCATTGCTTGCTTCGTAATAAACGTACTTTAGAATCGGAAGTTGAATATTTTGTTATACTATTTGTTATAATTTACTCACCCTACTCATTTATGTGGAGCTATGCAACCCGATTTGACAGCACGTAATCTGTTAACGGACAGCGCTGCAAACCGTTTCCTCACTTTAGCGAACTTTTCTTTTCTGCACAGGCTCTAGTTATTTCAATAGCGGTCAATGTACGACTGATGGTTGTAGTTTATTCAAAGCATTCTCGAACCTTACTGGTGCCAAAATGACCCTTACCTTGACCCCGAACCCTACTGGTGCCCTACGGTCACGTGGTCTGCTTCCAGCTCGTCGAAATGATACCCATATTTTATATTCGGGCAAGTCTGTCAATCTGAGTAACTGTCCTTTAGCAACCTTAAAAAAATTTCCATATTTGGTGGGCCGCATTAATAAAGCTCTTAATTATGATCCCGTAGGGCTGGGTGACTTACTGGTTGAAACATGTGCGCATGAAGGTACCCTGCATAAGCAGCTCCCGCATGTTCCGATCGTTCCCAAAAACAAATTTCTTTTCTGTCAGGATGTTTTTAAAGTCAAATCACAACTGTATGAAGCCTGTAGCAAAGGGTTAAGTAAAATTACTTACAATAAATCTTTTTTTCTTTCCAGATACCTTTTCCGCTCCTTCAAGTCTACCAAGTTCTTCCAGACCACCACCCTGGACTGGGTGGAGGCGGGTCTGCAGGTGTGCCGCCAGGGTTACAACATGCTTAACCTGCTTATTCACCGCAAGAACCTCAACTACCTGCATCTCGACTACAACTTCAACCTCAAGCCTGTCAAGACGCTCACCACCAAAGAGAGGAAGAAGTCCCGTTTCGGAAATGGTAAGCTTTTTTTATTAGTCTAGACACAAATACATCTATATTATAGCTGGGAAGTGAGTTATTTGTAATGTTAACCCCTCCGAAAATCGTAAATATTCACTTATAATGTCTCAAACGAAATGTCCGTTTTACGAAAACTTTGTGTTATTACCGCTTCACAATTAAAGCTCTATAAATGAAACATTTCTGAACACAGCCGAATAGTAAAAACTGTTTTAGAAAGGTTACAAAATAAGCTTTCAAATTGTTATATTACAAATAAATATTAACATTTGTAAATATTAAAATTTAGAATGCAAACATTAAAAAAATGTAAAAATGACTCACGTGATGTTTTTATGTGAAAACGGTACTAAAATCACAGATAATGTAAACAACAATGCTTATTCTATTGTATAAATGTATAATAAACACTTTTGTCACCTCACTTTTTTATCATTTCATATAAAAATATTTAATAAAAATTAACAATGTCGAGTGGCTGTAAGCAATTTGGCGGGTAAAAATATGTGTCAACAGCGCGACTGACAGAATAATAATAATAATAATGATTTATTGTCTTCATTTCTTAATAACAAATAGAGATAATGATATCCTCACTGGGATCTCCCGTGCTGAGGATTTCATTTACATATTATAATTTAATTATAAGAATAATATGAATTTGACATAACATTATATCATGTAGTATTTTTTTTAATAATTATAAAGTAAATAAGATAGTTTTTTATATAATTCAGTTCACTAGATTCGTGAACAATAATATTCTTGCTGTGTATTTCTATGAACAACTTGATAGGGATGTACAGCTTGATCCACTATCGACCTTTAACTTTTTGTTTTAGGGATGTCACTAAAACAATAACGGAGTTAGAACGATTTCTATGGAGACACGCGTTGACGTATAAACACGCTTATTGTACTTGACTGCTATCGTATTTTTAACCCATATATCTGCTTACGTTGCTGACCGGTTAAACAATTGCGATGGACAATGTTTCTAACGTTCATCAGAACATCTCCATAGCAAAACAGATTTGAACATGCAATGCATATTATGATGTCTTGTCTAATTTTTGCATTGCATTTTGAGCTACGAGCATGATGAATATGATTACAGTGAACTAACTTTTTGCTGCTTCTTCAAACAGCTTTTCTGCTTTATGGTTAGAGTAAAGATACTTTAGTGTTTTCTTTTGTGCTTTACTGATAAATGTTTGATAATAGTACAATTTGATATTAATCAAGCTTAGTTCTGCATTCAAGTGAAAAATAATCTTCAGATAAAGTTGGGAACCTCTGCACTATACAACGCTACTAGGTACGGCATGAAGCACAATGACGATGGGCGATGGATCAGACGGGCAGTCACAAGCACACTGACTGAGCAGGCTCGCACACGCACAAGTTCACATGGGCCCCCCAAAAAATGACATTCATACGCCCTGCTCCAAAACTAATTGCCGACTGCTGCTCTAGAGTCTCCGTATCATAGTTCTTGTGCCCAGTATACTTAGGTACACATAGATACATCTTACCCTTGTCCTATTCGTGTTGGGAATCCATCACATCGACACCTACAACCAAACTTACTTCATCAGCTTCCGTCCCTAGAAGGCCAACCTCTCCTCGCAAAGCCTCTGGATTTCTTTCTCTCGATTATTTTAGGGTGGCCTACAGGAGATCTTCCCCCTGCAGTAACACTCGTTTGTAGGTGCATACTTGCAAAACAAAATCTCAAGTTAATTGTAATTTTATTCTTCCAGCCTTCCACTTGTGCCGTGAGATCCTGCGCCTCACTAAGCTAATCATCGACTCACATGTGCAGTATCGCCTCAACAACGTGGACTCATTCCAGCTGTCTGACGGGCTGCAGTACATCTTTGCGCACGTGGGACAGCTCACCGGCATGTACCGCTACAAGTACAAGCTCATGCGACAAATACGTATGTGCAAGGATCTGAAGCATCTCATCTATTACAGGTTCAATACTGTAAGTCACTTTTTCAACTTTTAGTAATTACCCTCAATTAATGTAATATGCTTTGTGTTTCCTCAGTGATATATTTAAGCATTCTTACATTGATCTTTGTGTCATTCTCTTTTGGATAGGTGTTTTTGTTTGCATAAATACAGGAACTGTTTTGGCCTAAATGGTTCTCATTTTGCATTGATTGTGACGATATATTCATATACAGATATGCAAGACCTCCGAGAATATGCTAACTGGTTTGGGTTATTGCTTTGCTTCGCTAAAAGCTTAGTTTTCTGATGACTTGTACCCTTTGGTTTTTACACTTCATATTTTGGTGAAAACTCTCTTACTATCATAGTGAGAGATATGATATAAACTCTATACGATGGTAGAAAGAGTAAACACCATGCTTTTTATTCAAATCCAAAATTTTATAAAACCAAAGTTTCCATCTGCAATTTGAAAAAAAAATTTACTTTATTCATTTTTTATTAATTATTTTTATGAGAAATGACAAAATTTGTGTAATAAAATGTGTGTTTTTATTTTTTTTATTTTCATCAATTTTGGTTAGAAAAAATGTAAGACCTTTTTTATGTTTGCATCAATACATATTTTTATATTTTAAAAATTACTATTTTATTTCTAACTAGCGGGTCCCTGGCATGCGTTGCGATTCCATTCAAAGAAATAAATTGATTCTCCCTGCATGCCCTTTCCCGTGCGCCCCCGTTCCCTTCCACCTTCCCCACCTTCCCCCTCCCTCGTCTCTTCCCTCTCTCCGAACTCCACCTCCCGCATTCCCCTTCCCCCCGCCTTTCCTCCCTGCCGCTAAAATATATGAAATACACACATTTTCATGTGTACAAATTTCATAACGCCAGAGCCTACCATTATATATAGCCTAAATGTTATTCTGATGTATGAGCTAAATTATTGTAAAGTTTCATTAAAATCCATTCAGAAGTTTTGCGTGAAAGAGTAACAAACACACATACATCCATACAAACTTTCGCTTATAATATTATTAGTAAGATAATCCATTTTAAAGCATATTTCATCACCTGTTAAAAATTGTTTTAAGTTGTTGGATTCGTTCAGAAATATTCCATTTATTTAGATTTTATTGCAAAGCGGAAATAGACTGATCTTTTGACAGAATATGTCCATGGCCTAACAGAAAGATGGTGAATGATGGAAAATGTAATGATGAACAGCGCAGGAGTCCTGAAACCAACAGATACATGTGTGTTGGTGGGCGCCAGGGACCTTCGACTTGTCTCAGGGACACTTCATTGGATCCTTGGCAACCAGAGAAAATGCTTTCTGAACATTCCACCCCCGAAACCCATCAATCAATCTCAACATTAACTTGAGAACATCTTTACCAACCTTGTCTAATGTAGAATATATTTTCAAACACAGGGCCCCGTGTCCAAAGGTCCTGGTTGTGGAATTTGGGCACCCGGATGGAGGGTTTGGTTGTTCTTCATGAGGGGAATTACCCCCCTTTTGGAGAGGTGGCTTGGTAACTTGCTGTCCAGGCAATTCGAGGGAAGACATTCTAAAGGTAAATCATTTTTTTAAATGAAGTTTTATTTTATTTCTTTACTGCATTTTTTTATATTAGTTCCACACTGGAGGCTCTGAGTAAAATATTTCTCCTCAGGGCGTATGTTATCGGGATGCTGTGTGAAGGGTCTTTTTAGGAAAGGAAGGAGAGGAAGTTTTAGAAAGTAAAAATGTATGAAAGGGTGGGTAGGAATATGGTGTTCAGTGTGTCTAGATGTGACGGACGTATGAATCCATCCATCCCTTCCATTGCGGTGCAAGGTGATGGGTTGAGAGATCAAAAGGTCTCCAATAACCAGTCTTTACCGATCTGGCCCCCAAAGCATTTGCTGCCAAGACCCGAAAAAACCACACCCCATGATCTTGGAAACCCCCATAGTCACCAAACGTAGCAAACTCGCCACCCAAATTGCAAATGTAACCAAGTTTTTCAGGAATTCAGTTACAAATAAATTTAATCATATTCAATCAAATGTGGCATGCCATGGCTTCTTCAAATTTTTACAACTTTCCAGAACAATAATTTTTTTTGTATAAAATCACAAAAGTCATAGAGAAAATTACGGACTGTAGTATATGTATAGTTTCTTAGACAGTATTATGTAATTTCTTTTCTATCCCACTCCAGTGTCATTATTTCCATTGTTTTGATGTAAGAGAATCATCGGGAGTAGACTAACCGAATCAGCTTTTTGTCTTTTCCAGGAGTGGCTAAAACAGTAACGAAGCAACGTGTGGAGTCCCACTTTGATCTGGAGCTACGCGCCTCCGTGATGCACGACATCGTGGATATGATGCCCGAGGGAATCAAGCAGAATAAGGCTCGCACCATCCTACAGCACTTGTCCGAGGCCTGGCGCTGCTGGAAGGCCAACATCCCCTGGAAGGTACCCTCATCTAACTGTCTCTGAGCCGATCCAGAAGTCGTTAATTACTCTGTTATAGGCATATTATACTCTGCACTACATGCCCTTTGACATCACTAATAGTTACATACTGGGCAGGTAGAATTTATTGAATTTGGTAGCAACCTGATACTTGATTAATCTGACATTGACTGTGCACGTCTGTCTGACTATCTGTCCCTTTTAACCTGTTGATCACAGGCAGAGACGAAACATAGGTATGTTGAGGTTTTACAAGTATATCAAGCAGTATTGATCCTTGTGCGCTGGTGTACCAGTGAGAAACTCGGCGGACAAGAATGGTGCAACATCTATTAACTGTTGATCTCGGCAGATTGATTGATCCTATTGTATAAAATGAGCTACTGGCATCAGTTATTCTTCCTTCATTTAATCCTGACTTATTCAAGAACCAAATAAACAAACCCATTTCTTAAACTGCCTCCTAATGCCGCCCAATCCGGTGGCAATATAGTTCTGGCTTTATATCGCTTTAAATAATCCTAATATTATTCTTACAATAATCGTGTTCAGTTACTAAATGAAGCATTATACAATTCCCCCTAGGTTCCCGGCCTTCCGACGCCCATTGAGAACATGATCCTCCGCTACGTGAAGATGAAGGCCGACTGGTGGACCAACACGGCCCACTACAACAGGGAGAGGATCCGGCGAGGAGCCACTGTGGACAAGACCGTCTGCAAGAAAAACCTCGGCAGGCTGACCAGGTTATACCTCAAAGCCGAACAGGAGAGACAGCATAATTATTTGAAGGTTGGCATTACTATTTATTACACATTACAATATTGTTTCACTTTGTGCACATGTCATGGACATCCAAATTGATAGACCAGCCCATCAGGGATAGGGTAACAAACAAAGTTGTTAACTCGCACTGTAATGTCACTATTTAGCTTTCGAAAATAAACTCTGCTTACAAATTACTTTTTACAATGACTCGCACATTGCTGACTGCGTAAAACTACAAATTCCAAAGCGGGTGAACAAAAGTTTGGGCTTGTTTCCAAAATCAAACATTTTGTTACATATTTAGAAAGGACACTTTTACAAATGCGCTATAATTTACTAGCCTCGCCCTTTTGCGTAGCTACGCAACTCGATTTGTAGGTGGTTCAGTTATAAAAGAACATTCAGACCCTGCGCAGAAAAGTCCCACAATGGACTGCGCTGCAAACCATTGCCTTACTTTAGTGGACTTTACTTTTCTGCGCAGGGTATGGTCATTTCAATGTGCACTCTTCACAGTCATATTTTATTCAAAGCATTCTCACACCCTACTGGTGCCAAAAATATGGCCAGATCGTCAAAAGGATACCCAGATTTCATGTTATGGCAAGTCTATCTGGATGTCTATGGAAGATGTCGATTTTCTCTGTGCAGTTATCTTTAAGAGGGCATTACCAGAGAAAACCGGAAATACGTCATTTTCAAAAAAGTTTTTAGACGTATTGACTCTTTTCCACAAAAAATTATAAATGGATTTCGAAAGATTGTTCTTTTATCTAGCATTCGTATGTAATAAATTTTGAGAATTTTTTTTAATTTTTAGTATAATAAGGTTATTCCATAGGTCGTTGGCAGATTTGTTCAATTTTCAAAAAAGTGTTTTGTATTATACCACACCCATTTCAAATAATAAAATCATGCAGTAAAATAAATCAATACATTATCTAGCAAACGTATGTTTTAGAATTTTAATTTTAGTTTCAATAAAATCATTAAAAAATATGTACGTACATGTGTTTCTTGGCGAAAATTGGTCCGTTTGTGTATTTATTTGCGCACTTACAAACTAATATATTTCAGATTTTTTTAACATTCTTATTAAATTTAGACATTATTGAAAAATAATAAATCCTTATAATCAAAAAATAACTACAAAAAGTACATTATTTTAATAGTTTTATCATCACGCCTTTCAGCATTTTTGGATGAAGGTATAAATTAAAGCTAATTTGAATTGAAATAAATTCGATATTGAGTTATAATTTAAAAAAGCTGGTACGGAGAATAATTAATCTTTCTCATTGTAACCGCCCTGCACGATCGTAAGAACAACTTTCGACGAAATGTGGATTTTCGTCCGCTGGCTGGTTAAACGCTCTTAAGTGGTTGGCATGTTGGTTGAAATATTACGATTTGTTTTGCCATTGTGAGCTTGAAAATTTCGTTATGGTATCCAAGGTGGCAGGATACTATTAAATTAGAAAAAAGAATTGAAGTTAACCCTTTGTTGACCAGAAAAACTTTCAATTTTCTCTGATTTGATCTGACATTTTATACCCCTGCGCATTTCTACAAAATGAATATAAGATGGCTTTAGGGTTAGGATCAGATATCTAATTTGGGCATTTGCAGGTTAAGAGAACACTGGGTGGATGTTCCGAACTAGTTACTAACTAAAACTTTTTTGAAACTTTTGATACAGTTGTTATGCCCAAATACATTCAAACGTGTACTCTTTAAAATGATCTGTCTGTACAAAGTTGTCAAATTATCACGCATCCAGGATTAGTATCAGAAATCCACTGCCAACTTCTAGCCTTGCTTCATTTTCATATTCTTAATTCTGCCTTCATAAGCAAAAAGGCAGCTGGAAATTTCCAATGTTCAAATTCTGGTTTTTATTATATGTTGATAAACATGTAAGGTCTCATGTATCAGAATGTAATCATTGCATTTTTTGGCCTTTTTGCTTATAATGACACAATAGTTACTTTAGTGATTTGTTCAATCCAGTGTCTCACTAGTATGTTTTTCCAGGATGGACCGTACATATCCCCCGAGGAGGCGGTGGCCATCTACACCACCACCGTGCACTGGCTGGAGTCCCGGCGCTTCGCTCCCATCCCCTTCCCACCCCTCTCCTACAAGCACGACACCAAATTGCTGATCCTGGCCCTGGAGCGACTGAAGGAGGCCTACAGCGTCAAGTCTCGACTCAACCAGAGCCAGCGCGAGGAGCTGGGGCTCATTGAGCAGGCGTATGATAACCCTCACGAGGCACTCTCCAGGATTAAGAGACATCTGTTGACACAGCGTGCCTTCAAGGAGGTGAGTTTTTGATCCTTTCCTCGGGATGCCTGAAAAGGTTTATAAATTTTTTCATTCAAATTTCACAGGTTTTGTTAGTTTCAATGCTATAAATATGTCAGTTCCAAGACAACTCAACAAAGTGGGCATTGGAGTTAAAATAGACGAAATATGAAAAATTTAAAAAAAATGTGATTTTAATCAAATAAGTCCGATTATGATTTTTTTTTAAATTGTGATTTTAATCAAATAAGTCCGATTATGATTTTTTTTTAAATTGTGATTTTTATCAACCCTGCTTGGCACACACTCTTTGCCTCATTAACGTTCATACATTGTCTCATGCATACTCTTCTATTATTCTGACTGTTATATCTGCCTGCACTTACAAATAATAATCTTTCTAAATACTTCGTTATTTATTCATATTTTTTAGACTGGCATTGAATTCATGGACTTGTACTCTCATCTCGTCCCCGTTTATGATGTGGAACCTTTGGAGAAGATCACAGATGCATATTTAGATCAGTACCTCTGGTACGAAGCTGATAAGAGAAGGCTCTTCCCTCCGTGGGTCAAGCCTGCTGACACTGAGCCTCCGCCGTTATTGGTCTACAAGTGGTGCCAAGGTAACAAACTTAACATATTTATAAATATCCCTAAAAATGAATCAATATTAGAGGCGAATGGACCTAGCAATGTTCATTTACTAGAGTTACTTGTAGGGAGCCAACTCTTGGAGTTCCAAAATGCTTGATAAACCTACTTGATTCTTGAGTCTGTCTGATTGACAATCTGTTGTTAACATACCGATTGCCATCTCTAATGCACAGACACATGCATGCTGAGTTTGTTCTACAGGTATTTCAATGGATCTTACTCTAAGAAGCCAGCAGCACTGGTGCACTATTTCGTAGAATGCGAAACTCAACGAACACAAGCGGAACACCCGTTCACAATTAATGTTGACTTCATGGAAACAGGTTGTTTCTATTTTGCCTTTGTGTTGCCTTTTCAAGACCCGCATTAATAAATCCCTTCCTACATCCCAACCAGGTGTCGATATGGTTGCCCTATCTTTCTCCTGTCTTTACACTGTAGGGTGCTCTTTAGTTTTATCTTGTTTTCTTGGTCCAGGTAAGAATCATTCATCAGTGCGTAACAGTGTTTCTGGCGTGTGCGTTGTGGCAATGGAGATGTGTCTAATACTATCCCCTTGTTACAAACCTCACGCTAGCGGCTTGTTCAATCGTCTTGGCACTACTTTCATTTAACCCGTCTAATCTCAGGAGACCCAAGTTGTTCCAAAACATCGTATGCCGTTATAATAACAGGAGACCCAGATTGTCCCAGAGCGACAGTGCATTATTAAAAGTTAGATATCTCTCTTCCTGTCATGCGAATATTTGTGATTTCTTTTATGTTAGAAACGGAATGAAATAATGCTTCTCATTGTCTTAGAATTATATGAGCTAGGTTTTTCAGATATTTTACAAACCCGATCAAAAGTGACGGTTTAATTTTCCGCCAATTTGTGACGTATCACTCATTTAATTTTAAAATAAAATTGTATGAAAGTGATAAAAAGTGAGGTGACAGTTTTATTACAAATTTTATTTAGAAAAGGAGTCTGTATTTTTAAATTTAAGTTTATTCTATTTTAATTACTTTAATTCGAATATTCGCAGGCATGCATTTTTTAGCCAATTTAAATTATCAATATTAAAATTTTAATATTTAGAAACAAAAATGTTGATTTCTAATAAACACATCGGAAAGATTATTTTATCTATATTTTAGAACAATTTTTGTTTTTGCAAAAGCATTAAAAAAACCAATAAATAGGAACATTTAAAATGCATGGGAAGAACCAGGAATTTTGCGCGCAAACCTTGATAGGCAAAAGTTGACAGAAAATTATTTTCTTATTATTCGAAGGGTTAACCCATTATGGTGTTTGATCAAAAAGAAAGGTTTTCTGTGAGTAATAACATAAGACAGGAAAATACACTCTGGACAAGAACCTTCTATGAAAGCTTAACCATTGAAATAGACTGTGTAGTCATTTGTTAAATGTATTTCAGGTATCAACAATCTGCAAGACGTTTGGGAAGTGGGAGATGGTGAATGCAACGTCCTCCTGGAATCCCGCTTTGAGAAGTTATACGAAAAGATTGACTTGACACTGCTCAACAGATTGCTTCGGCTTATCGTGGACCACAACATTGCTGATTACATGACTGCCAAGAACAATGTTGTCATCAACTACAAGGTAAACACTAATAACTAGTATAGGTACATATACGACTGATAGCTCCATTAAACTGTCAGGCTAATTTTTATTTTTATTTTATTTTTATTTTTTTAAATTTTTATTTTATTTTTTTATTTTTTTTATTTTTTTTTTTTTACAGTGAATACCGCACAAGAATCTCAACTGCTCCCGTCTGGAGCCAGTGAGACTATGGCATCCCCAATTGGGGTATGTTGTGAGGCTGAAGGTAGTGGGGAGGGGAAGGAGGTGGGAAAGAGGAAGGTTGGGAAGTACCTGGCTATTCAGATCTGGTCACCAAACACGGCTAAAGCCATTTTCAAGCAACGTTTCAATTCTGAATGGTGGTCTTACACCAGGGCGATACTGATAGTATCTTCCACTCTCTTCATTTGTTCGCTTTTCCGAACAACTCATATCGGTCTCATAGAAATCGTTGTGTAGAAATACGTGGGCTGTCCGTAATATAAAGTCTCCACGCCACTGCGGTCGCGAGGTACGATTTTATGCCCGATCCGGTAACACTGGTGTGTAGCCTGGTTCCCCAACGCCAGATGCCCATCATACTGCACTCTCTGTGACGCTTAGTCTCGGCGTGGCAGTCGTTTGCGATGGAGCTTCCACTCGCAGCACCCGTCAGGTATGAATTACGCCCTGTAATTCGTTTTTTGTGTGCAAAGAACAATACCCTGGTAGACATTCATGCTCAGCTGCTTAAAGTGTATGGAAAACAGTGTATGAGCGCGAAAGGTTGGTTCAGAAGGTCTCGTCCCTAGTCACAATTGAGTCCAAGAATACTTCGCAAGCGATAGCGTAGCACTGAAGGAATTCGGGCTCCTTCAGCCCATTGTTGTTTGTGATCTTTGGTGAGTATTTTTGGGAGCTGTTGCGCAGACTTTGTTGTATCCCAAATTTTCTGTCAAAATCTTGGCGAGCACAAGCTCCATCGAATGACTGCCACGCCGAGACTAAGCATTAATTAAACTCGATAAACTTTCCGCAGTTTATTAGTCAAGTTCTTCCAACAATTAACAACCTGATAGTGATCCAAAGAGGCCTTCCTGGTCGATGGGTAAGGCTCTCGACTAGCGATCCGGAAGCCGCAGGTCAAATCCAGACGTGTGTGGCGTTATTTTAAATCAGTGGTTCCAAAAAGAGTTCCCCCAGGATCAGGGGGTCTGTGGAAAATTAAAATTGAGTTGGTGGTCCCGGAACACTAGGGGGTCCGCGCTAGATTCTCAACCTTTTTTGCCCACAGCTCACTCCACAGAGGGGGGGGGGGGGGGCATAATGGGTTGGGGCATAATGGGTTGGGGCAAAAGAGGTCCGTGGGCCAAAAGAGTTTGGGAACCACTGTTTTAAATGTTTAGATTGTGAAAATACAAAAAATCAAATTTTATTTGATTGTTTTGTGTTTTCATAATTTAATCATTTAAAACAATATAAGGTATATTTGCAGCAGTTTCCAGAGTGGAAGATATTTCTTCAGTATCGACTACCACTCAGAATTGAAACGTTGCTTGAAATGGATTTAGCCATGTTTGCTGACTAGATCTGAATAGCCAGGCATTTCCCTACCCTCCCCACGCCTTTCTCTTCCCCACCTATCTCAAAGGGTACCACTATTTCATTATAGATTATTTTCATTTGCTGTGCATTTGATGAAGAAATGCATTCTCTTTGAGTGATTGCTTCCTTTGAACATAACACTTATGTATAATATGAATCAAATTTCTTCCAGGACATGAACCACACCAACAGTTACGGAATAATCCGCGGCCTGCAGTTTGCCTCCTTCATTGTGCAGTACTACGGCCTGGTTCTGGATCTGCTGGTGCTGGGCCTGCAGAGGGCCAGCGAGATGGCCGGGCCCCCGCAGCTGCCCAACGACTTCCTCACCTTCCAGGACGCCCCCACCGAGATCGCGCATCCCATCCGCCTCTACTGCAGATATGTCGACAGGATACACATCTACTTCAGGTATACCAACAATTACTTGAAGGAACTTGAGGCCCTGAAGAAAATAATCTACCTCGGGGCCCTTGCCTTCTTTGGGAATGCTGTGTGGAGGGTCCTGTTAACCTGTCAAGGGCCGTTCCATAACAAAGCACCACTTTGAATTTTGAATTGAATGTTTCGTGGATTAATTTTGAGCTATCGTACATTTTATTGATCGAAACATATTCCTAGAACAATAAACTATGTACCAAAACAACATTACTTGCGTTAATTTGATAAATTTATAGGTTTTACAATGTTTTCGTCAAGTATCACGCATCGGACTTTGACAGATCGTGGCAAATTTGACATTTGGATTCCACAGATAAAATCATTTAAAAATATTCTGGTGTCGCAAGGTGAATGAAACTAGTGGCTATATCATCAATGATGTTGGCGCAAGCGATTCTGACCTTGTCCATCATACAAATTCTGTACACAGAAGGGTCAAAATCGCATTGAAAAATATTTTTATCGAAATTTTTTCCGCGCGTATGCACACACACCGCGCGCATCCGCACGTTTCCGGCGAGTCAGAGGTTAAGGATAAGAAGAAGTTCTGGCCCCCTAGCACTGTCGATCGATGAGGATTGTTTCGATAACTTTCAGTAACATCTCATCGTTCCCTAAGACAAATGCAGATCGCTAACTTACAACTAAACAACTGTTGATGTCGAATATATTAATAAATATAGTCATTGCGAAGTGTTATTTATTTATTGACGACTTCAGTCATGCTAGGGAATGATTAGAAGTTACCGAAAGTTATCGATACAATCCTTATCGATCGACCGTGCTAGGGATCCTGGGAAGGCAAAAGGTATGATGAGGCAAGCTAGAGATGTCAAAGGCTCTCCCCAAACCGGCCTCTCGTGCGGCTGGTTGACAGGCGCATTCGACGTAAAGACCTAAACCCACCTCAACGAATCCAGAGTGACGTACATACAACTGTGGAGAGTGGAAAGCACTAACAGCAGTAGGAAATGTGAAGAGGATGAAGAATGCTATCCATGTTCAGTCTTACCAAAAATATTTTTCTATGTGTTTTGTAGGGTACGTTGAACCCATTTCGAAGTTTGAAAGTGATTTATTATCCCTTTCATTCATCAGAAAATTTCTTATTTGACTACGTTTGTTACGCATTGTTAGCTGATGTTGTTAATTGAAATTCAAGACGTTTGGTTCGCTCATCTGCCACCAGAGGTGCTACTCCTGTCTCTGTTGGCAATGAAGGAATTCACTGGATCTTTTGATCAATAGCCGAATTCGAATGTAACAATGTAACACAACCTTTCCGGTTATTGTTATTAACCCTTTCCATTCCAAGCCACCAGCTCCATGCCAAAATTGCGTTTTTTTTAAGTTTTTTTTTTGTAAATAAAATTGATATTACAAAATAATTGATAAAATTTAAGAGGCGTGATCCAAAATAATGATTCGTTTCCATTTAGATTTATATTTTCGGCTTTTGGCCTTTACGAGACACATCTCGCTTTTTTTTTTAGACATGACTAATCAAGCTATAGAAAATATAAATCAGAAATAATTCATTCAACGAGTATTTGCACAAAAACAAACACGATAACGCACAGTTGATAAGATGTTGACGAGAGCACGGTGCGATAATTACTAGTGTACTTTTTTAATATCAATGCCTGCGCCTCTACCTGCAGTGAGGTGCAGCCCTAAACAAAACTTATCCATCCCTTGACCATAGTACTAAAGTATCGTTTTTATTCTAGAATGTGTCTTTCAATCGTGATTCAAAAATTTTTGTAAAAAAAATGTCTTGGAGTGGAAAGGGTTAAGCGTGCTGACTGAATATATTTAATCATAAGCATTCGGCATTATATTTAGTGCTAGCTTTTACCCGCGGCTTCGCTCGTATAGTATTAGGGGAAATTACTGTATAAAGAATTTTCCCACGGGAATGAAAAGTTTTTTTTCCGGGATAAAAAGTAGCCTATGTCGTTTCCCAGTTCTCTAAATATCTCTGTTTAAAAAAATCACGCCGATCGCTCCATTTATATTATTATAGCGAGTTTCCGGCATGCACTGCTATGCCACTTAATAAAGAATTTGTTTCTCCTTGCGTGTCCTTTCCCATTCGTCCCATTCGCCTTCCGCCTCCCCTTCTCCCGCATTCCCTTGCCCTCTCACGTTCCCACCCTGCCCTCTCCGCCTTCCCTTTCCCCACTCCCCTCGCCTGCTTCCCCCGTCATGCGAACCCCCCTCCCGAGTTCCCCCCCCCCTTCCCGGGTTCTCCTCCTCCCTCCTGGGTTCCTCTCCCCCCTCCGCATTCCAAACATTCAATACCGGTACATTCAGTTTTCAAATAGCTTGCGTGCCACCTTCTGTAATTTTTTTACACAAATTTCATAATGCCAGAGCTCACCAGTATATATAGAAACCTTCGCGGGCGTGCTCACAACAACTCACCAAAGTTTCTTCGCAATCAGATGAACGGTTTAGTAAAGCATTTTCATGACGCCAGAGCTTGCTATTATATATGGAAATCATCGCGGACAAGCACACATAAAATCCCCAAAGTTTCATCGCAATCGGATAAACTAGCAATGCATAATTTCATGATGCCAGAACTCACTATTATATGTAGAAACCATGGCGGGCATGCTAACAACAAATCCCCAAGGTTTCATCTCAATCGGATGAATGGTTTAGCAATGCATAGGCATCTCACATCTGTAATATATCTGATAAACCGAGAAACAAACATATTTTGGTTTTTATATGTAAAGATTATGAATCACAGGTTATTTTGTTTTTTTTCAGGTTCACAGCGGAGGAAGCCCGAGACCTGATCCAGAGATACCTGACGGAGCATCCTGACCCCAACAACGAGAACATAGTGGGATACAACAACAAGAAGTGCTGGCCCCGAGATGCCCGAATGAGACTGATGAAGCACGATGTTAACCTGTAAGTTTGCCAAAATACACGGAATATTGACTTGGTTTTGCTTTTATTACTTTTATGTAGTTTGTGGTTTGTTATGATGAACAGCGCAGGAGTCCTGAAACCAACAGATACATGTGTGTTGGTGGGCGCCAAGGACCTCTGACTTGTCTCAGGGATATTTCACCGGATCCTTGGCAACCAGAGAAAATGCTTTCTGAACATCCTACCACTGAAGCCCACCCAAGTCAATTTTATAAACCGAGGGCAAGCAATGTTGTTTTTGGTATGGTAGGCCCACTATATCAGTTGCTCTTTACGCTCGCTAAGTACGTCAATCCTAGCTCAAATTTAAGTAGGCTATTTCGACCGCTTAATCCTCGCTAGGTTTGGAACTAGTTCGTGTTTTTAGAGGCTGCCACTTGACTGAAATTTACGTAAATTTAGAAATTTAATGAAATTCAACGAGGAATGTCAATGATATTAATTTATAAAGGATAATATTTAACAGTATGGAAGATCTACGGTCTCTCGTGTCTAGGATGAACGAAGTATGTATGAAGAATGAGTTAATGATGAATGTAAGTAAGTCTAAAGCCATGGTATTTGAAAGAGAGAGTACGAAAACAATGTGCAACATAGTTGTGAATAATGAATACTTGGAGTAGGTGGATGAGTTTGTTTATTTGGGAAGTATGTTTACGAGAGATGGGAAAGCTGATAAAGATATTGAAAGAAGGGTGAATGCAGGTAACTCTATTAATGGAGGACTGAACGCCGTTGGCACCAACAAAAAACTGTCCAAAGAAGTGAAGCTTCTTCTTCTTCGATGGCGCTACAGACCATATCGAGCTTTGGCTTCCTGCAACAGTCGCCTGCAACTTCTCCTGTCCTCAGCCGCTGACTTCCAATTTGATACCTGGAGAAGCTGTGCTGCATCCCCTCTTACTTCGTCTTCCCACCTCAGTCTGGGTCTTCCCACTTTTCTCTTTCCACCTGGGTGTCCAGTCAAAATTCTTTTTGGGACGCGGGCATCCGGCATTCTCTGTACATGCCCAGCCCATCTCAGCCTGAGGAGTCTCATATGTGCTGAGATGCTAGGGGCCTTATATATATCATATAATTCTGTATTGTGCCGGATGCACCACCACTGTTCACCCTCTTTCACGGGTCCACATATTCTTCTCAGCACTTTTCTTTCAAAAGTATCCAGCATTTCAGCCATCTTTACCGTCAGTGTCAGCGCCTCACATCAAGAAGTGAAGCTAGCCGTCCATAATGGAGTACTGGTACCTAACCTGATGAATGGCAGTGAGGCATGGAACTGGCAGAGGAAGGATGAAAGTAGACTAAATGCTGTAGATATGAGATCCCTGAGGCGAATGTGTGGTAAAACCATTTATGATTGTGTGAGAAATGTGGAGATCCGCAAAGAATGCAAGGCTGATGTAAGTGTACTGTGTAAGAAAGGGACGCTCCGATGGTTTGGGCATGTAGAGCGAATGAAAGAGGAAAGGAGTGTAAGGAGAATATATGACGCAAATGTGAATGGTAGAAGAAGTCGAGGACGCCCAAGAAAGACATGGCACGACCAAGTAAATCGGGTACTCGAGTCTGGTCATGTCAAGAGTCAGAATAATAGAAGAGCATGTATGAGACGTTCTATGAATGTAAACAAGGCAAGGAATGTGTGCCAAGACCGAGTTGTTTGGCGGTCCGTCCTCTCTTCCTAACCCTGCGGAGAAACGGCGTGATGGTTAGTTAGTTATAATATTTAATCTAAAACAGTCAGGTAAGTATAAGAGGGATTTTAAAAGTTCCAATGTGAGAGCGGAGAGCACCGAATCTAGCAAAACAAATTCAATTTACAATTAGTATCCTTTAGCACAAATCAGCACCATGTTGATTGAAGTGAGGAACTTTATCAAAAATGAATCATAAATTTAACCCTGCATAAAAATATATTGAACTCGTGGATATTTTGAAACATTGCGATGACAGCTGTTTAGTTTTTTAAAAGAAAATAGAAACATGTTCCTCCATTAAAATCATAGACAAAATTTTAATATGGTGCTAATCCACACTAAGCCCGACATAACAATCGAGCAAGGATAAAGAGCAACGAATATAACGAGCCTAAGTAACTATTTGTTGATGTTGGATTTAATTGGTCACGTTTTATTTGCTATTGGTAATGCTATAAAATGAATTTGTTTGTTTGTTAGTGGGCGAGCAGTGTTTTGGGATATCAAGAATCGATTGCCCCGCTCCACCACCACGGTCCAGTGGGAGGGAAGCTTTGTGTCAGTCTACTCAAAGGACAACCCCAACCTTCTCTTCAACATGGGAGGATTTGAATGCAGAATATTGCCCAAGGTTAAACAATACTCATTTTGACACTTTTCAAATTTTCAAATAACATAACCTACCCTTTCTATATGAGGGGTGTGTCACATGCGGGGCTCTTTATTGTCAATCTTTTTTATAGGTTTAAATAATAATCACACATGGATTAATAATTTGTTTTACAAAAAAACATTACTGATGTCTTCAAAAGTATCTTTTCAAATGTAAATAAACATTCAGAACTTCAATGGGACCTGAGAATTCGTCAAAACTTATATATAGACAACACTATTATGTATAAATACATTCCGTAGTGCATTTTCCAACTGTTGTGCGGATGCGGTTCCCTTCGACTTAATACATGAAATTTAATGTTGACCCACTTGAAAAGGGTCTTATAAAAAAAAAAATCTTAAGCGGAAAAACCTTTATGTGGGATAAATTGGACCATTCAGTCTTAAAGGAACCAAAAAAACCAAACTTCTTAAGCATAAAGACTTACTAAGAGGGTTTCACTGCATTCCTTGGAGTTATACCAAACATCTTTCAAAATTTAACAAAATTTTAAAATTCTAGTGCCGAACCAGTCATGAAGAGTTCACCCACCGAGACGGAGTATGGAATCTGCAGAACGAAGTGACGAAGGAGCGCACCGCCCAGTGCTTCCTCCGAGTGGACGACGAATCCTTGAATCGCTTCCACAACAGAGTCCGGCAGATCCTCATGGCTTCTGGCTCCACCACCTTCACCAAGATTGTGAATAAGTGGAATACGGCACTCATTGGTAATTATGCTGTTAATGATTTACGTATTGTTATCTGAAATATGGAGATCGTATCAATTAAAAATGTGATTTTTTATTTTTATTTTTGACTTTATGAGTAAAACCTCAAATTGTAATATTTAATTAAGTGAAGACAATATTAGCGAAACTCAATCAAAAATCTGGAGGAAGAAAAATGTCCGTGTTCAAAAAAGGTCCTGGGTTCGAGTACCAGAGGTGCCAATATCTTTTTCTGAATTTCTGTCTCCAGATTTTCGATTGAGTTTCGCTAATATTGTCTTCATTTAATTAAAAATGTGATGTTGAAAATTTTTTCTTGACCAATGTAAGTAAGTTCTAAGGCACACTTCAGAGTTGAACCATTCGAGCGATAGCTACCCAAATTAAGATAGGTGATTTTTATAAATTTAAATGATTCATACCTATTTATAAAGATTTTTTTATAAATCTAAAAATATAGGATAAACGGTGAAATTTAGATGCCAGTGTTTAAACTACAGTAAGCAGTTCATAATATTTCCATATTTATATTTGGATGTACCTATAATATTATTTAAATCAAATGACTGAATTGGAAACCGAACACCTGGAAAGGTCTATCGCTCGAGTGGTTAAACAAATTTCCTGATGTTTTTATTTTTCCCTCTAGGTCTGATGACTTACTTCCGAGAGGCAGTGGTCAATACCCAAGAGCTGTTGGACTTGCTGGTAAAGTGCGAGAATAAGATCCAGACCAGAATCAAGATCGGCCTCAACTCCAAGATGCCCTCACGTTTCCCCCCCGTGGTGTTCTACACGCCCAAGGAGCTGGGCGGGCTGGGCATGTTATCCATGGGGCACGTGCTCATTCCACAGGTACAGATTACTGATACTCTCCTAACGCCACCATACCAAAATGGCTTTAGCTATGTTTTGAGACGAGTGATCAGATACATCTTGTTTCCTTTCTGCAGTTCCTATCTCATTTCCTTCCAACAAATTTTTTCAAAATTTGGAGTAAATCTCTTGTGAATGGGATCACAAATGAACCATTATCTATAGCAGGGTTTCCCAACCAGTGGTCCGCGAGAGGCTAGAAGATGGTCCGCGAGTCAATAAGCGACCAGCGCGCGGGCGGTCCCTAGTCGAAAAGTCTGAATAAAAAAAATCGGAACAATATTCAGTTTATAATTATTGTACCTTCTGGTCAGTGACCATTACGGTATTCTGTTTCGCCCGCCTCATCCCACTCCGTTTTACCCCCTCCGTGGTAAATATTCTGCTAGAACCCGTCCCACCCTATCCCATTACGCCCCTCCCGTTGTGCTATCCATCCGTCTCGGGTGCCACCCATGCTAGCCTACGCTACTGACCACGTGCACAAGCAATGGCAACAGCTAGCCAACGTGGTGGGTGTCACCCCCTCCCCCCCAATAAAGTTGACAAACACAAATTTCGACTTCATAAAAAATTAGTCCGTCCTAAGGAGGGGGGGGGGGGGTGGCAAGAGAATTGTGGTCTTGGAAGGTGAAACTTGCTTGTGGTCCGTGTCGAAAAAATAAACGTACAAGTGGTCCCGGGTCAGAAAAAGGTTGGGAACCACTGATCTATAGCGACGCTTACCTTCCTAATTCAACCAAACTATTACATATTCCTTCTGTTATTACTTCATTTCATCATCATCATGGTGCTCCGTCTGAGGGTGGGATTTGGCCTCCATAAATATTGTTGTTTCCGAGTTACAGCTTCAGATGCACTTCGAAATGGAATGTAAATTAGACAATATAACGAAACGAAAATGGTGTTTGTTGGAATTGGGTGATAATGTGTGTATGGAAAACAAGGAAAGCAAGGAAGAAGGAAACCAATCACTCACCTCTGCGAAGGCGAACAACACAATTACGAATCTAGTTTATTTAGTTCCACCGTGGTACCTCGAAGTACTTAATTATCACCACAACACAAATAATTATGAAACGATCTCGATAAGGTCCAAAACCTTCCTTTTTTGTTCATAAACTACTCTTATATTATGAACACGAACAACCAACAAAATTTGCTTCCATGTCGTCCAAAATATTCTTCTCAAGTTGTTTCCAATGTCCCAAAACTTCTTCTGTTTTTTCACAAACAAAAACACTTCAATTCAAGCTTGTCATTGTTCCATTTTCAAAAGTTTTTGCAGTAAGGTGAAATGGTTAGGGAGGGTAGGTACTGGATAAATGACATCCCGGTAGGAACTATGCATATTATCATTCCAAACCCAACCGATTTGTGGTGTCCTTTCATCTGACGGATCGTACAGAATCTTACAATGGTCTCGTGTTTAGTTACATTTCGAGTTTTAATTTAAATTCTTATCCATTTTCTAGCATAAGTTCAAAGTATTTTGCTTTCAAAGACTTCTGCGATTTCTGTATCATGGCTAATAATTATAATTTTTTCTTTGTTTCTAGTCTGATCTCCGATGGTCCAAACAAACCGATGTAGGCATCACCCATTTCCGTTCCGGAATGTCTCACGATGAAGACCAGCTGATCCCCAATCTGTATCGCTACGTGCAGCCCTGGGAGTCAGAGTTCATCGACTCGCAAAGGGTGTGGGCCGAATACGCCCTCAAGAGGCAGGAGGCCAACGCTCAGAACAGGTGACACTACTTCTTTACTTTTTCTTTACCTTGTCTTTATCTTTTAACCCCTTGAATGTCTGATATTGATATTTCTGCCTGGTTAAAACTGGTTTTATTATTTCTATATAAACTTGAATACATACCCTACATGAAAAACAACGGTGTTTTCAAAGAAATAATGACCTTTTTACTACTTTGAAAACTGAAATATTTTAATTTTTGTAACGCCAATGAATTTTGACATTCACAAGACAAATTATTTCATAAGCACAGAGGCTACACTCATGAAATAAAAATTAGAATATACAGTGAAACCCGAATTTTACGTCCCCAGATTTAACGTTTTCCCGCCAGTTACGTGTAATTATTTCAGTCCTGATGAATTTTAGTACATTTGTTACTCGCTTTTTACGTTTTTTTTTCCGAAATTTACGTTGAAAATATTCTAAAAATGTGAGTTTCGCGCACTTGATACGGCCGTGCCGTAATTGGTCGCCGTACGGTGCACAACGTGGTGATTGGCCGACATTTTTCAATTTTAGCCGTGTCTAAAATACTGTAGCATCATCTGTTCCATCATCTGTTCGGTTTATTTACGCATCTTGTCATTCGATTTTCAGCTCAATTTGTGACGCTTTTTTCTGACACTATTCGCGATCATCATTTACACATAGTTTTTAGGTTTCTTGTTTTGTTTTCGTTAAGTTTATTACAATCTAAAATGAATTATATTATTATTATGTCTCAACAAAGAAAAACTTTGTCAGTGCCAGAGAAAAGGAACATTCTTGAAAAAGTTAATAAACACGTTGGTTCACGTGTTTCGCTCGCTCTTGATTTGGGTATACCTGTAACTATGTTGGCTACAATTATTAAAAATCGGGAATCAATAGAAAAAAATGCGATTCAAAGTGGTCTCATCGCGAAAAAACCAAAATATATTACTACATCAAAGTATGAAAAACTAGAAGAAATTTTAAAAGAGTGGTTCGTCAGTGCGGGGGCCAGCAATGATCCCATCGGCGGTTCGATTATTCGCGAAAAGGCGTTACGCATCGCGGATCGACTCAGTATCAAAGGATTTACTGTATCAAATGGATGGATAGACCGTTTTAAAAAGAGGCATAATGTGGTCTACAGATCGATTTGCGGGGAATCACAAAGTTTTGATCTGGATATTGCCAAAGATTGGAAGAAGACAGATGTTAATTGCCGACTACGCTCCCGGAGATATTTTCAATGCAGATGAGACTGGGCTGTTCTTCAGCGTACTACTGTCTAAGACATTCTGCTTCAAAAGGGGAGGACTGTCACGGAGGAAAATTAAGCAAGATTTTCACAACAGAAAAAACTTGGTAAATAAGTTATTGTCCGAGCTAGAACGGGGTGAGGACCCTAAAAAGTTAGTATCCATTTTAGATGGAATGCATTACTGTAAAGGCATGGAGTGAAATTACAGACGAGACGTTACGATAAAAAATTATTTCCGGAAAGCTGGGATAAACAAGGAGCAGGAGGCAGCGGCAGAAGAAAATACCGAGGATCAAGTGTTAACCATTCACAAAAGATTCTTATTGTCATTTTTCTTTCTTCCAGGCGTTTGACCCTAGAGGATTTGGAAGACTCATGGGATCGAGGTATTCCCAGGATCAACACACTCTTCCAAAAGGACAGACACACCCTGGCGTACGACAAGGGGTGGAGAATCAGAACCGAGTTCAAACAATATCAGGTAAGGCACAAATTTTATAATATCTTTATATCCACAAAGCGTCTTCGCTGAACCCAAATAATAATAATTTTTTAACATATTGAGTAAATATGTATTGTTTTTCTTATTAGTGTATTTGCTTTCCCAGGTGTTGAAGCAGAATCCCTTCTGGTGGACTCACCAGCGTCACGACGGAAAGCTGTGGAATCTCAACAACTACAGAACTGACATGATCCAGGCCTTGGGAGGAGTGGAGGGTATCCTCGAACACACCTTGTTCAAGGGAACCTACTTCCCCACATGGGAGGGTCTTTTCTGGTAATATTTCATTCAATTGTCCTTAGTGTTTTTTCCCAAGTATCTCGCACCATGTATCATTTCATATTTCATTTATCAGTATCATTTCCCAAGTATCTCACACGAAGAATGTAACGATTAATGATGAACAGCGCAGGAGTCCAGAAACCAATAGATATGTGTGTCGGTGGGTGCCAGGGACCTTTGTCTTGTCTCAGGGACACTTCACTGGATCCTTGGTAACCAGAGAAACTGCTTTCTGAACATGAACTCTTTATTTCATAACCTTAAAAAATGTATATTTTTATTGCCGTGTGCTGAAAACCCTTGTTCTTAACGAGTGCCTTTTTAATTTCCAGGGAGAAAGCATCAGGTTTTGAAGAGTCCATGAAGTACAAAAAGCTGACCAATGCCCAGAGATCTGGTTTGAACCAGATTCCCAACAGAAGATTCACCCTCTGGTGGTCTCCCACCATCAACAGGGCCAACGTCTATGTTGGTTTCCAGGTAAAGCCACCATCTTGTACTGTTCCATGCTCTAATGTAGCAATGTTCTGAATTCAATCATTTCACTAATTTACCCATCATTAATCTTTCCAGGTACAACTAGATCTGACTGGAATTTTCATGCATGGCAAAATCCCCACCTTGAAGATTTCCCTTATCCAGATCTTCAGGGCCCATTTGTGGCAAAAGGTCCATGAGTCTATTGTTATGGATCTTTGTCAGGTAAAAATATATATTTTTTAATTCTTTTTTCTTCAGTTTGTTTTTATTCAATTTCATCTCTCTAGTCTAGAGTAAAACTGTCCTGTCTCTGACTGCTTCCTGCCCTAAATGGCAGTTTATTAGTAAATTGTCAAGGAAAGCATTTCTAAAGTGACTAGAGGAAGAGATAAATAAATATATGTGGCAATTAGGACTGCTCACTGGCTTAGGCTAGTCATGGAAACAGTCATTCTTTAATGTGACACCATCCTAACCGACATTTGGGATTGTTTTCCACCCATAATTTCAACAATAGCTTCAAAATCAAAGAAATAGGTATCCATAATCGAGCAAGACCCGATGACAAACTTAATGGTAAAACTGTACCTTTCACACCGATATCTTTACACAAAAAAGTTACCAATATAATTTACACTGTTAATTTAACTATAAAATAATTTTTTTATAAATACTTCGAGCAAAGGAAAGATTGATACGATCCTACTGAATCTGAATATGAAAAAAAAAAACTAAAAAATGTAATTTACGACAGTTACACTAGATCAGAGGTTCGTAGACGACATTAAAATTTTTACTGGTTTCGGTTGAACCCTGCTGCTACATTTCTACCATATTCTTAAAACTCATAAAAAAATGTGTAGATCTAACGATGGAAATTTGCATCACGGCTGAGTTCAAACTCTAAATTTGGAGTGGTAAAATAAAAAGACTGAAAAACCTGAGACCGTAGTTTGGCCAGTCTACTGTAGAGCTGTTGCGGGCCGCAGTAAACAAAGTCCGCATAGACAACACCCGTTGAACGGACAGGGCACAAGAAGAAGAAGAAAATAAAAAGAAAAATAGTATATTTTCTTGTGTTCTTTTTATTAAAATAATATGATTACAAACTAAATAGAATTAAAATTAAACATTAATAACGTACCGTAACTTCGATAATGCAAATCAATAAAAAAAAATAGTCATAATTTTAATGGGAGGGATGTACTTGATGGATTAACAGCAAATTATTAATATTTGGCTTCAGTTTTTGTTCTTTACTATCAAAACCAGATAAATTTTCATGGACCTCCATTTACAACTTGTGAACCCCCATTTTTACATCACGCTAATGTAGACCCCCGTCGAGGACCCCTGGGGGCCCGCCAGGACCACTTTGGGAATCACTGCACTGACTAGATAGTACGAGTCAATTTCAAATGTTTTTTCATTGCTATAAAATTATATTATTGTTTTTGTTGTTGTAGGTATTTGATCAAGAACTGGACGCATTAGAAATTGAGACGGTACAGAAAGAAACCATTCATCCCAGGAAGTCTTACAAGATGAACTCATCTTGCGCCGATATCCTCCTCTTCTCCGCCTACAAATGGAATGTTTCCCGTCCCTCCCTCCTCGCCGACACAAAGTGAGCACGAAACCACACAATGCAGTAATAAGTTACAGAACCATAGCGGACGGGTGTTTCATTACTCTGGTATTTGCTTTTCAGGGACACAATGGACAACACGACCACCCAGAAATACTGGATGGATATTCAGCTGCGTTGGGGAGATTACGACTCTCACGATGTGGAGCGTTACGCAAGGGCAAAGTTCTTGGATTACACCACTGATAACATGTCAATCTATCCATCACCAACTGGTCTCCTCATTGCCATCGACTTGGCATACAATTTACACAGGTAGTCAAACATTCTAAATTGTTAAAAATAATAAATACATACTTAACACTTTTTTTTGTTTATGTACAACCGATACGTTCGAAAATTTATTATTCTAGTGAAAATGGTGACACAAAATGAGTTTTTTTTTTTTTTTTATATGAGCTCCACACAGGAGGCCCTGAGAGAAATAATTTCCCTGAGGGCCCATGTCATCTTTGGGGATGCTGTGTGGAGGGTTTTTTTAGGAAAAGGAATGGAGAGGAGAGTTCTGGTAAGGAAAAGAGGTGGGTAGGAATCTGGGGTTCAGTGTGGTCATCCACCTCCAAGACCTAGACAAATCTCATCCCATGAACCCGGGTACCCCTGCTAAATCACCAAACGTAGCGAACCACTTGGGGTGACCTATGGCAGAGGTGTTGGTTATCCAATAGAGGTTCCCGGGGCGGCGGTACCCATTCCCGTCTCCCAAATTTACTAATTGTGTTCGAAGAAATTCAAAATTGTCTTTGCAGTTTTTTCATTTTCAAGTTTCGTATTTTCTGATTCTGTTACTTTGGTCAAAGTATTGTTGTTTGTGAAAAATGCTACCTTTTAATTAATTTTTCAAATGATAACTAAATAATTTTGATTGGCAATGATTTTTGAGGAATGTAATGATGAACTGCGCAGGAGTCCTGAAACCAACAGATACATGTGTGTTGGTGGGTGTCAGGGACCTCTGTCTTGTCTTAGGGACATTTCACCGGATCCTTGGCAACTAGAGAAACTGCTTTCTGAACATTCCACCAATATGTCAACCATTTCTACCATGTAGACTTCACTTTAGAGGGTATTTTTGAAGAATGGTATGTTTGAAGAATGGTATGTTTGTATTCTAGCGCCTATGGAAACTGGTTCCCTGGCTGCAAGCCCCTGATCCAGCAGGCCATGGCCAAGATCCTGAAGGCCAACCCTGCGCTGTACGTACTGCGCGAGAGGATCCGCAAGGCCTTGCAGCTCTACAGCAGTGAGCCCACGGAGCCCTATCTCTCCAGTCAGAACTACGGGGAGCTGTTCTCCAACCAAATCATCTGGTAAATATGCTACCAATCTCTTACACACCATACTAACTGATATTCCAGGGGCAGATTAATGGAAGATGTTGCACTTCATGGCTTTGAAACTTGCGTGGCAGGTACAAGTGCAGTCCCTGCTAGTTGACTGAGCATAGTGAAGTCCTGAATTAAACGTACCCGTTCTTTATTTTGTTTGTGCGTTTCATTTCCATTTTCGAAAATCTGTTGCATCCCTTTATGATTCAAGAAAGCCTTAAGGCGGAAACACACTTGTGTGGTGTGTCGATTTTGTACATAAATCCAATTTTTTAATGTTAACTTTGTATTTCAGGTTCGTGGATGACACTAACGTCTACCGAGTGACCATCCACAAGACTTTTGAGGGCAATTTGACCACCAAACCAATCAACGGAGCCATCTTCATCTTTAATCCCAGGACTGGTCAGCTCTTCTTGAAAATCATTCATACCTCCGTGTGGGCGGGACAGAAACGTCTTGGACAGGTAAAATAATGCCGTCCTACTGTTAAACTTGCCAAACTTTTTGATGACTCCAAATAAATTGGTTCTCGAAAGTTAGTGTTACACATGTAATATCTAATCTCAAAAGAATGTTGTTACATACAAAAAGGGTCAATTGGCTAAAAGCTTTGTTACAAAACACTCTTTTTAGGGTGAATTGCCTAATTTAAAAAAAAAAAGCTTTGTTGTATTCTCTCTGTGATATTTTGTTTTTTTTACCTGTTGAATGTCTGGTTGTATTTTGAAAAACCGAACCGCGGAAATTTTTTGCTTTCTGGTCAAATATCCATATAAAAACAAAGGATTTGTTTTTTTTGCGAGTGTTTTCTGTTCACCAGATAATATATCCTATTATTCATGTATATTAATTACATGATAATATCGTAAGAGGTTTTTCTAGAATAGCTAACTAACTAAAAAAAAGATTAAAAAAACCTTCTTGGAAATAATTCTAACTGATTTTATTATTTTACACAAATCTGAATACATACGCAACATGAAAAAATACAATACCTATTTGAAAATGTAATATATCGATTTTTTCGCCTTTGAGTGACCCGCAAAGTCATAGAAAATTCATTTAAAAATATTCTGAGTAGCTAGATTAATGAAATCAACAGTTACGTCCAGAATGCTATTAGCGCAAGCGAATCTGACCTTGTACTTCATACAGTTTCTTTATACATAAGGATTAAAATCGCATTTAAAAAAAAAACAAAACTTTTCCGAGCCCGCCGGCATGCTTGTGACAAATGACAGGTTAATTAATGTTCTTTGTTATTGTTACAGTTGGCAAAGTGGAAAACTGCAGAAGAAGTGGCTGCCCTGATTAGGTCTCTCCCGGTGGAAGAACAACCCAAGCAGATCATTGTCACGAGGAAGGGCATGTTGGACCCTCTCGAGGTAATTCGTAATGCATATGTATTATTATGTTGCTATATAATATTTCAATATGTATAATTTATTTCAGTATGTACATTATTTTTATATTTTTTGAACCAACTAAGATTAATAAATGATTGGTTGTTTTTTCCCTAGGTGCATCTCCTCGATTTCCCCAACATTGTGATCAAGGGATCGGAGCTGCAACTTCCTTTCCAGGCGTGCCTGAAAGTGGAGAAGTTTGGAGACCTGATCCTCAAGGCCACGGAGCCCCAGATGGTGCTCTTCAATCTCTACGATGACTGGCTGAAGACTATCTCTTCCTACACTGTGAGTTTATGGCTTTTGATCATTACTCTGGATTACCTGTTCTACAATAATGAGTTTTTATTCATACCTGATTCAGGGAGGCGGGAATGGGTACCGCCGCCCCGGGAACCTTTATTGGATAACCAACACCTCTGCCATAGGTCACCCCAAGTGGTTTGCTACGTTTGGTGATTTAGCAGGGGTGCCCGGGTTCAGGGGGTGAGGTTTGTCTAGGTCTTGGAGGCGGATGACCAGGACATACTGAACCCCAGATTCCTACCCACCCCTTAAACCCTTTTCCTTCCCAGAACTCTCCTCTCCTTCCTTTCCTTAAAAAACCCTCCACACAGCATCCTCAAAGATGACATAGGCCCTGAGGGAAATTATTTTCCTCAGGGCCTCCTGTATGGAGCTCATGTAAAAAAAAAAAAAGGTAGTAAAAGAGTACTAATTTAATGTTATTTTTTGTCTTCACCAGGCCTTCTCCCGTCTTATCCTTATCCTCCGTGCCCTGCACGTCAACACGGAGCGGACCAAGGTTCTGCTGAAGCCAGACAAGACCACCATCACAGAACCGCATCACATCTGGCCATCGCTCACAGACGAGGAGTGGATCAAGGTGGAAGTCCAGCTCAAGGATCTCATCTTGGCTGACTACGGAAAGAAGAACAAGTGAGTTCATGTTTTGTGGTGTTATTGTCTTCTTTATCATGATGGATTTATAAAACAGGTTGTTTTGTTAACTAACTCCAAAAGCAATAAAGAGATATCGAGAGCCCGTTGAGTAGAACGCCTTGCTAGAAATCCATACACAATGAGTACTTTCAGACGGAGTCCGTCCGCCCTCTTATCAATATTAAATTCTACTAGAATGAATGAAGTGCTAGAAATGCTACTATCTTTCTCTAATAGTTTTGTTTCCTTTTCAGTGTCAACGTGGCTTCCCTGACCCAGTCGGAGATCCGAGACATCATCCTGGGCATGGAGATATCGGCCCCGTCAGCGCAGCGCCAGCAGATTGCCGAGATTGAGAAGCAGAGCAAGGAACAGAGCCAACTCACCGCCACCACCACAAGGACTGTGAACAAACACGGAGACGAGATCATAACCAGCACCACCAGTAACTACGAGAGTCAGACTTTCAGGTGAGATTAAGCAACATTCAAATGGCTCAATGGCTTGTTCAATGGCTTACTGGCTCCCTGATTCGTATGCCGTTTTCTTATTCAATTTTTCTGTAATCCTTGTGGTATTTAGCATGATACGTACGGTGGAACTCTCTCATAAGGCTATTCAAGGGAGTGGAATAAACGTCTTAGTGACACTAATATCCAATACTGATGTTGTGTACTTTCATTTGTACACATTGCCACTGAAATCACGAGACTCGCGTCGCCGCCAATCATTATCGAATTCTTGAAAAATCAAAACTAGTATGTTGTAACTTCACTCACAACAGTTGCACAATAAACTGCAACTGTTTGGTTGGAGTTTTTTCATTTCTTTGTCGACTGTTTTGTTCCTAGCATTGATCCAAACCAGTAATCCTTAACCTCTAATTGGCCGGAGACTCAAATCCACGTGCAGTTGCTGCACATGTGCGCGGAAAAAATTTCGAAAAAAAAATGTTTGTCTGCGATTTTGACCCTTCTATGTACAGAATTTGTATGAAGGACAAGGTCAGAATCGCTTGCGCCAACATTTACCCATTAGATGGGAATAAATTTCATTCACCTGGCAACCCCAGAATATTTTTAAATGATTTTATCTGTGGCATCAAATGTCAAAGTCGATGCGTGTTACTTGAAGAAAACATCGTAAAATCTATTAATTTACGTAATTAACGCAAGTAATGTTGTTTTGGTACATAGTTTATTGTTCTAGGAATGTGTTCCGGTCAATAAAATATACGATAGCTCAAAATTAATCCACAAAACATTCAATTCAAAATTCAAAGTGGTGGTTTGTTAGGAAATTCCCGTGTTTTTTCTGGCCTTTGACGGGTTAACGAGGGCGTTTTGGAGCTCTGAAGGGCGTTTTAAATTTTTTTTCATTTAGGGGTCGCTGCAGAAGTTCGAGTGGGCATTGTGTCAACATAGAAAATAAGCTCATTCACGAGCTATGCACACTGATACACTTTCTTTAGGTGCAACGATTTGAAGAGTTCTGTTAAATAAACTCAGTTAAATTACTCATAATAATAATGTGTTTTATTTATACAATAGTAATGTAATAATAATGTGTTTTATTTATACAATAGTAATGTAGTAACAAGTGTTTTATTTATATGTCTAATATTTTTGTAATAATTTTTTATTATTGTAGTAATCCATACTAGAAACACTGATCTAAACACTCGTTGTTACAAAATGTCTAAGACGAGTGACGCCATATTTAAAGTCTCAACGATGCAAGTGGCGACAGCCTCGTCCAACTGGTCAAGGGAGACTGGTGTCACCGATGAGTTTCCAAAACGACGGCAACGTGTGCCTGTGTATGAACCTTCATGTAGTCGCCAAGATATTTGTCATTGAGTATACAATATGTCCGAAACTCGTAGTACAAGTGGGAAACTGGTGAATCTACATCACGTAGAGAACCCAAAAAACTTTTTTTTTCGATCTAATAGTTTCGATTTTAATATTATTTTTTTCTATTTTTCCATTTTTTCGGCAACTAAAGGGTTAAAAAAAAATTTGAGCCCGGTTTACCCTTCATTGCATTTTATAAGACATTACACAGCTGAAATCAACCCCCTAGTGAAATTTTTTTTCAAATTTAACCAAAAAAATTCCAACTTCGGACCCGATTTACTCGAAAACGAAAGCCCAAATCAAAAAAAGTTAAACCACAAAATCGACTCCAAATGTCATGTGGATTCTCCAGTTTCCCGCTTGTACTACGAGTTTCCGGACACCTTGTATATGATAACTTTATAATTGTCTAGTTTTTTGTAAAGCCATTCTTCTTCTACTGTCCTCTTATCAGGGGCCAGCTATCATCAGGGGACTCTTAGATTTACACCAAAGGATTGTTTCAAAACCACAAAGGTCTTTCGATAAATTGTTGATTTTTTATTTTTTTTTATTCTGTATTCTGTGTTCTAATTGTGATGATTTTTTTCCTGTTTTCAGTTCCAAGACAGAATGGCGTGTGCGTGCCATTTCCGCCACCAACCTCCACCTGCGTACCAACCACATCTATGTCAGCTCCGATGACATCAAGGAGACAGGCTACACTTACATTCTGCCAAAGAACTTGCTCAAGAAGTTTGTCACCATCTCCGACTTGAGAGCCCAGGTAACATAGAATATAATATTATCAGTAATATCTAACCTTTAATGACGAACTATTCATACATAGATATGATTTTAGATTTCACGGCCAAAAGTATTTTCATTATTTGTTTTTGGGGTGTTATGCCGTGTTCATATTTTAGAATACACACATTCAATGATAAAATAAGCTTCAACCGTCACATAAACAAATTTACCAACTGTCCTCTTGTTTTTAGATTGCCTGCTACCTCTACGGCCGGAGCCCTGCTGACAATCCACAAGTGTGGGAAGTGCGCGCAGCCGTGATAGCCCCGCAGTGGGGTACTCATCAGGCGGTGCACTTACCTCGCACGGTGCCACAGCACCCCCACCTGGCAGATTTGGAGCCCCTGGGCTGGATGCATACGCAACCCAATGAGCTGCCACAACTTACCCCTCAGGTAATTACAATAATTGGATCTTGTTGCTGATTGGTTCAGCTAGCTGGAGAAGTTTCAGTTCAACCCCGGAAACCAACATCTCTGCCATAAACCAGATCATCCCAAGTTACCAGGTTTATGGGGTGAGATTTATCCAGGACATTGCTGCGGATGTATCTGCCCACCTACTGTGTGGCGGACCGGATCGAGAGAGACCCTTTGGACACATTGACCCGCAGATCCCTACCCATCCTCCTTACCTTTTTCCTTCTCAGAATTTCCTCTCTTTCCTTACCTTTTAAAGAAAAAACCTCCACACAACTTCCCCAAAGACAATATAGGTACTGAAAGAAATTATTTTTCTCATGGTCTCGTGCGTGGAGTGTAAAAATCTGAATTGTTTTTGTCATAACAATTTTTTTCAGACATAATTTGAGATTTCACGACTAAAAGCATTATTGTGATTTGTTTTTTTGGATATTACGCCATGTTGCGCTTCCTCCTTCTTTAGCCAACATTTTGGACAGTTTTACAGTGTCCATCATGGACAGATGTGCCGATTGTGGTGAAGTGTGATTTCTTTGGGATAGTTGAAATTGTTGAAAGGGGTGTAGGTATATTCTCCCATGAACTTCTTGATGGAGGGTACATCTTCAAGAAAGCAAGATCAGCAATACAAAATTAGGTGTGTGAAAGACCATGACACTAATTGCCACATGGAAAAACAAAAAGATTTTGCTCTTGTGACGGGTCAAACAAAGAGAGGAAGAAATTTGATTGATACTTCTGTACTCTTTCTTGGTCAAATTTAATTTCATACATATTTTGTTTTAATGTTTTTTTATTGGTGAGAGATCAGAAGGTTTGGCATCGAGTTGTTTCTGAAGTTAACAAGATTTTCCAAGATTTCTGCCTTGACTAATATATTTTATGTTTTGCAGGACATCACAACCCACGCCAAGATCATGTCCGACAATCCGTCCTGGGACGGCGAGAAGACCATCATCATCACATGCTCCTTCACGCCGGGCTCGTGCTCCCTGACAGCCTACAAGCTGACGCCGTCGGGCTTCGAGTGGGGCTCGCGCAACACGGACAAGGGCAACAACCCTAAGGGCTACCTGCCCAGCCACTACGAGAAGGTGCAGATGCTGCTGTCCGATAGGTTCCTGGGCTACTTCATGGTGCCTTCGCAGGGCAGCTGGAACTACAACTTCATGGGTGAGTCTTCTAATCAGATTCATGTCCATCTCCAGCCACCTACAGCCATTTCCTTCGTATTCCTCATTCCTAAGGATGCGGTGTTCGTCTCCACACCATACGGCCGCCTGAGTTTGATCTCTCAGATGACACTTCTTCATCCTGCTTACTCACCGGCTTACTATAGAGAAGCCTATTTAGTGGTGGACTTTTATATGAATACCGCACAAGAGTCCCAACTCCTCCCAACCTTCTGGAGCCAATGAGACTACGACATCTCCAATGGGGTATTCCCACAAAAGAGGGATTCTGTTGAAAATATACGGAATATTTAAAGATCATTTTTCTGATTTTAATCATCCTACTAAAAATGTTTGTTTTATATGTTTTCATTCAATATTATTGATTTAAAAAAAAAAAATATCAAAACAGCCCATGGTTTGAAAATCGGAATGTGACGTCACAAGCGTCGCTCAGCTGGGTCAGCATAAATTAACGCTGTCAGTGTGCGTCCACGCTCATGATGTTAATCGATGGCCCGCCCCAAATTATCGTTTTGGCGGTAATTCAAAAATGAGAAACTTTGACTCGCTGTAGAAAATTTATTCGTCAATATAAAAATAAAATAAAAATGCTGTAATCATCGTAATTTTTTGCTTAATTTTTTTAAACAATAAAAAAAAACGTGGAAATACCCCATGGGGGTATGTTGCAAGGTTGAAGGTAGTTATTATTATATATATTATACCTATGTTATTTTTTATACCTTGTTTGGCAAGTTAAAAAAGCAATTCTTTTGTATTTTAAGTACCGGGTTGCTACCTCCTTCCTTCTTGTATTTATGATATAGTGTCAGTTCTCAATAATACACATTTTTTTTTTTTTTTTTAGATCATTTTTTTTTACTTGCCCTTAACGCCCCCAAATTTTTCTCCGGGTCTTTTACCGCCCCCCTGAAAGTCTGAAACATCCCCTAATTTTCTCTGGGTCTTCTGGGGCGGGGTGTACCGTTGAGAACCTATGATGTAACATAATCTAAATAACCTTCCAATCTTTTCTTTCACCTCCCACTTCCCTCTGCATTTTTGTTTTGGGGTATCAAAGTTCCCCTGCCTGCTGACGATAGTTGGACTAATGCCATAGAAAGTAAAATAAACTTTTACCAATTTTGAATGTTGTCATCTGCCTGTATTTTAATTGTAATTTTGACTTCCCCAGGTGTGCGTCACGATCCCAACATGAAATACACCGTACAGCTGGGAAATCCTCGAGAGTTCTACCACGAAGTCCACCGACCCGCTCACTTTATGAACTTTGCTTCTATGGAGGAAGGAGGCACACAATTGGCTGACCGGGAGGACATGTTTGCCTAATCGACCAATGGCGTGGCTTCTGATGCCATTTGCATTACAAACACCAATCACGGTTGATTGGCATCAATATCGTCACAAATCGCTGAATAAAGATGAAGTGATTTATGTTATTTGAAGTCTTTGGGGTTACAGTTTTCAGCAATGATTGTTTCCGTTTTATGGTCCTGCGACTGAGAGTTCCATTACCTGCATTGTTTATGAAAAAGAGTATTCCTGTATTGACTTGGATTGAAAGATTTTCTTAACTTAGACATTTTCACTGTGGTTTTATGAGAATTCGAGAAGTGCTTGATTTGTTACGTGAAGACAACGATTTTTACAGGTATGTTGTTTTGTTTCTTGTTTCATTTTGCCAGTTAATTCTCATCTAAAATTATTCAAATTTTATTTATTTCATCCCGGGGTGATTAATAATGGTCTATGGATTATTTTGTATCTTAGGACATTTAAAATTAATTTTTTGAAGTATTGGTAGAAAAGATTTCTTTCAGTTTTCTATTTGAATTTCGAATTTTTTATTTTATCTCAATATGCAGCGAGTCACTGTAAAAGCCCCTATAAATTAGCCATTTTCTACACCAAGTAAAATAGCAAAGTTTAATAACATTGGATGAGTTTTCAGATTTTTTTTATACTTTCCATTACTTTTTCAAAAACCTGATTGAAAATGAAGACTCATTGATTTTTATTGCAAAAATTCCAACAGTTTGACCAGACAAATAAAACACATTAAAGGTTTCCATGATTGTGTTTGCATTTATGGGACCTTGAGCTAGTGTGACATTATGATGAAAAAAATATATTTTGTGATGTTTAATCCTAAGATTTAAAATGTAAATAATTTCTTAGTTTGAAATAAATAATTTTTAATACAAAACTTTTTTCTTAATAAACTAATCCTCAAAATACCAAAGGACTAACATACAGATTTTTCCTCAAATGGTATAGAATTGTGAAATTGTTAGATTGTCCTGTGTAGGTACCGCCAGTCATTGGATGACCTACACCATGGCCACAGGTCACCCCAAGTGGTGCGCAGTGTTTGGTGACTTAAAAGGAGTGCCCGTTTTATGGGTTGAGATTTGTCCAATTCCTGGCGGCAGATGTGCTATTCACCAAATTGCATTGCGGGCTGGTTCGGGAAATTCTCAATCCTTCGCCACTTTTTTAATTATTTTTTTATATGAATATCACACAAGTATTCCAACTGCTTCCAACCGTCTGGAGTTGGACTGTGGCATCCCCAATTGGGGTAAGGTGTGAGGCTGAAGGTAATAGGGAAGAATGATACAGGCAGGAGGAAGATGGGGAAGTACCTGGCTTTTCAGATCTGGTCACCAAACACAGTAAAGCCATTTCAAACCAGGGCAATGTCACTATGGAACATGCTGCAAATATTCCTATATATTATTTTAACAGCTTTGCACTGCAGTGGGTGGAGGGATGGATTCGTACGTCCATCACTTCTTCACATTCTCACCCCCAGACAACCACCCTCTTAACTTTTTCCTTCCCAGATCAATCTCATTCCTTTCCTTAAAAAAAAAACCATTTATCACCCCAAAGAAGACCCCGATGAAATTATATCATTTGTCTTTTATTAATTGTTAAGCCTGAGGCAAATTATTTTCCTCATGGCTTTTGTTGGGAGTTAATGTAAAAAAGAACAATAAAAAAATTAAACTACAATATCTTGCTTAAATTACGTTGTGAGAAGTGACAAGTTCAAGACTATCCACTGATAACCCAAGAGACGATTAATGGAAGACAGGGTAGAGGAGGACTCCACACCCCTCGACTTAGGAAACTTATCTGACTGGAATGAGCACAGAAAACAAGACAAAAATGACAAAGATTTCTTTCATTCAATTCAGCTTTTTGTGGTGTCTCATAAATAATGAAACATTAACCTCTCTGCTAGTGAATTTTGGCAAACAAAACTGCATGCTTTTGGTTCATTTTTAAAATATTTTTTTATGTATTATCGTAAATTAACTAAAAATAATCTTATGTTTTGAATTAAAATGTCATTGACATCAATCCACGCAAATAAACCAGCTTCGAAAAAAAACATGTGCATACAAAAAAACTGCTTCCTTCCTCTGACAACCGCTGAATGACTCAAAAAGAATTTTCAAACTAAAACTGTGAAGTTGGTATTAAAGTATATGTTCCAAAACTTTGACAAACTTTGCATAGATGTCCATAGATGCCACGACAAGTCAAATATTTTCATTAAATATGACGGCTTTTGAATGATAGCCGAGGACGCAATGTTTCGGCCATACTCTTCTGGAAATTTTTTCACTTCGCCGAACTGTTTCGGCCATACTCTTGGAGAGGCTGAAGGAAAACACAATTTAGTTATGGTATAATATTTATTTAATTAAATAATAACAAATCACCAACCAGAATGCAAGTCCAGTAAAACACTAATTATCCAGAGCACGGAGCAATCATCCGAGAATTGGGTAAATCGTGGTCATGCACGGTACAATAAGTTATTTGTAACCCGGATTTTAATAAAAATGTGCATTTGCTGCAAAAAGCAGACAAAAATATGTTAAATTTTACGGTCCTTTGTGCTACCAAAATGTTCGTCTCATGTTTTTTCACATTTCGATCATACAGTTGATTAGTCGGACATCTCCAAATACAAAGTTTTGAGATTATGAAGAAAGCAATATTCGAATTCTCACCACAAAACATAACGGTCCAATACACTATTGTAGTATTTTGAAATATTCCACTAGTGACCTGGAAAACGTCTACATTTTGTTAAATTCACTGCAAGTTTTTCTGCATTATAGGTAATTGACTTGGTGGTGTTTATTAGTAATCTGAGTATTGTATCAGATAGGGTACAATTTTACTTGTAACTGCATATTTAACTCAAATTCTGATTGTTCAGAGATGTCTGACTAATCAACTGGACCGTCGATTATTTGCACATTGAACTCAATACAAACTTATTTTGGGTTAACTGTGATTTTAATAATTAGTCAAGTTTGAGTTTCCCGCAATTTACACAGATGATCGGCATTTCACTGCTCATATTCAAAACATGTTTCTTTAGTTTGTACATTGCAATTGCTCTGGAATTAACTATGTTGACTGAAGTTAGCCAAATGTTCCAAAGAATTTCACTGTACATTATTCTTAAATCATGTTTCCTTAGTTTGTACATTGCAATTGCTCTGGATTTAACTATGTTGACTGAAGTTATTTATTTATTTTTTTCATGTTCTCCGTAAAACGGTTATTCACCAATACATTATGGAGAAGATTAAATTAGTCAAATGTTCCAAAGAATTTCACTGAACATATTCTTAAATCATGTTTCCTTAGTTTGTACATTGCAATTGCTCTGGATTTAACTATGTTGACTGAAGTTAGCCAAATGTTCCAAAGAATTTCGCTGAACATATTCTTAAATCATGTTTCCTTAGTTTGTACATTGCAATTGCTCTGGATTTAACTATGTTGACTGAAGTTAGCCAAATGTTCAAAAGAGTGGGTTCCTTCATGGTTTTTGGTCTACATACTACAACTTTATAATATGAGGCAATAGGCGCTTTTAGTATTTTCATGTTTGCGGACTGGCGACGATACAAAAAAAGGCAATAAACATACATTCCTTATCACAATAATGCTGCAGCTCTTTCTTAAATACTAAATAATGGTGAGACAAGATAGGAGACATACAATATACAAATGTCTGATTCCTCCAAAGTACTACTTTTTCTTTGGAGGAAACGGACGTGCATTGTATGTTTCATCTTTTGTCTCACCGTTATTTCATGTGTAAGAAAGAGCTTCAGCATTATTGTGACACAGAACTTTTGTTTATTGCCTTTTTGTACCGTCTGTAAAAGTGGAAATATTAAAAGCACCTTTGTACATCATCATCTAGCACTAACTAAATAATGATTGTAAATATCATTTCTTTAAAATCAGTTGCCATTTCTTTTTAACCATCGGCTATCTCCAGTTCTCATGGTTGAATTCGGGGGCGGACAATTAAACCGGAAAGGTATCAACCAACAAACATTCATACATAGATGTTTTTAACAGACAGTTATAACTTCATTTAATTATTCTTCTACTGTATAAAAATGTTACCAATACTAGTTAATATTATATGTATTGACAGTGGTGTGACTTATGATTTTTACTCTAGAATTTCTGTACTTAAATATTAAATATAATGGTAAATATTTTTTTAGTTAATAATAGAGAAAAAAAGTTAAAAATTAATAACAAAAAACACAACAAATTTTTGATTTAAAAATCTCAATTTGGGAGGCGGGTATGGGTACCGCCGCCCTGGAAACCATTTATTGGATAACCAACACATCTGTCATAGGTCACCCCAAGTGGTTCGCTACGTTTGGTGATTTAGCAGGGTTGCCCAGTTTCATGGGGTGAGATTTGTTTAGGTCTTGGCGGCGAACCGGATAGGGAGAGACTGTTTGAGGGAGACCCTTTTACTTCTCCAGCTGGACTCTCTCGACCATTGCCCTGTACCGCAATAAGGGATTCATACATCCGTCATACCTTTTTCCTTTCCAGAACTTCCTCTTCTTCCTTTTCATTAAAATACCCTCCACACAGCATCCCCAAAGATGACACAGGCCTCCTGTGTGGAGCTAATGTAAAAAAAAAAGTAATTGAGCTGGTTGCAATGACAACGTAAACCTGCACACGCCGGTTTTGCTTCTGTTGCGTTTTTGGTATCTCCAATTCCTTCCTTATCTGCTTTGTAAATATTAAGTCTGTAGGTTTTACACAGACGGAGCTACAGACAAAAGTTTGAACACTAGTTACTAGTGAATATTACGCATGACAATTTTTTTTTACGAGTTTTACTCAAAACTACAATTTTCAGCCCCTCAATTAACATTTAACACAAATCACATAGTCACAAATTCGGCTTCCAAATTAATCTGATGAATAATGTATATTACGCTGTTTGGAGTATGTACGGTATGATGAAATGTGACAGGGGTTCAAACAACTAAGCCTTACCAATCTTATTAGCAAATGTCACATATACAGCATGCCTACAAAACATTCTACATATGTAGTTGTGTGTAAAAGTATTACCTCATCAGTCGATCAAATCTTCTACCTTGGTTCTCTGTTCTTGCAAATACAATCCCACCCTAAACCACTCTAAGAGAATTAACACGCGCAACACGGTATCACTTCTACATACATAAATACACATCTTTCCTGATGATGGACACTGTAACGTTTTTGGCTAAAGAAGGAGGAAGTACAAGGTGGCACATAATACCCAAAAATAAATCATGAAAATCATGTGAGAGATTTCAACACACGAAACTCAAGAGGTCCCTGGAAAATAGCACAATGCCATTTTCTTGCATACAACTTTTCACTCCGGTTTTGCCTGAAGTCCCGAAAACACTTCTAGATGGAAGGAACGAGATTCCTTCGGTTAACTCTCGGAAGGCAGGCGAACTTGGATGTCAAGCAACTGATGTGAGAAATGCCCATCTTGTGTCTGACCCTACTGAGAATCGACCTGGATTTTCACGGCCTCTTTCCTTTATCAATAGGATAAGGGAACGTACCCATACTACGTGACACTTTTAGGGGGGGGGGGGGTCTTCAAAAGGCCACGCTCCATACAAATGAGCGGCGGGTTCCTTAGGATTTTGGTCACCGGGGGGGGGGGGGGGGGGGGGGGGGGAGGGGGTTAAAAATTGCAAAAAGTTGGTCACGTAGTTTGGGTACGTTCCCTAAGGTGCTCCCACTTTTGCAGTGCCTACATGATGTACAAAAGTACAAAAGTACAAAAGACTCGGCGATGTGTGAATGCATTGATGTGTGGATCACCAAATATTTAGTCATAGCAGAATTGATGAGGTCCGTAGGACCTTGATTTAAGATGTATCCCTTTGACCATACAAAAGAATACCCTAAAAATCACGCAATCACAATAGTTTTAAATCAAATCTGGCAAAAGATAGAAACATAACAGCCGAGATACAATAATCATAAACCAAAAAAGTTACATTGTATGTCAGAGTTTTTGGACTGGTTCTTGTGTTGAAGAGCGGTTGGACTTGGCTTTTCTGGAGTGGAGTCTTTGCAGATAGGCGGGTTCCTCGTCTTTAGGGCTCCACTGCGAGGAGACCCCCCGGGACACTCCGCCCTCGCGCTGGGTGAGCCAGTAGGTGGTCATGGGGCCCTTTCCCTGGAATATGAAGTACTTTAAATAAAGGCGGTCTATCCATTTATTATCCAATCAATTCCAATGACAGCAGGAAGCCTTGGTTTCAAGCTGTCGTTCTCTTGGGATTGAAAATATGAAGAATATATGATTCTGTATCATAATCGCATGGGAAGTTTATGGCGCAGACTGCGCCATTCGAAGAATGCGATCATCACCGCCATGACTGCCTGGATGGAATCTCCCCTGATGACCCTCTGGAGACGGGAGACGATGAAATACCCTCCGTAAACGGCTATTTAAAAATCATTTTAGTGTTTGATATCTACATCATTTTTTTTTTTTTTTTTTTTCAGTTTCATTTTTCATGTTTATTCGTTTATTTTATTTAATTTACCTATGTGTTGTTATTTACTTTTTACCTTACCTTATTATTTATCTTTTTTTTGTTATTTTAAAATATGGAATGTATTGCATTGCACTTCCCCTGCATACATTCTGGAATAAACTTATATTATTATTATTATTATAATCCAAAGAAAATGGTTCTTATAATAAAATTATTAAAACAGGAAAAAAAAAACCCCACAACAACAGACTGATAAATTAAGATACCAATAGACACATCTATCAATGATTAGTAGCATTATTATTGAGAAAATAAGACAAATCTTGATATCACAGCTTCAGACCTTTTTTACAATAATTGCTTGTAATGACAATAGCATCCCCCACACGTAGAGTTCAGAGCGAATGTGTCCTGCGCCACTTCAGGCCGCCGCGCAGAAAAGTAAAAACCGAAAGTAAAGCCTCGATTACATTGAGCGAGCTTACAAGTTACTGGCCGGCATATTCACTAGCTGCTAGTGAACTCGCTTAAGCCTCAATTACATTGAGCGAGTTTACAAGCTACTAGCTGGTAAGTTTAAAAGCGGGTGAATCGGCGTGTGAGATTATCATGATGACACACAAAACTGTCTACTCGCTCAGTAGCGACACTAGCGGCAACGACTCCAGCGCGAACCTCTTCAGTCAAAATTTTGTAAAAAACATGAGGTCGCCACTAGCGCCACACGCTAGCCAGTAGCGAGAATAACGGCTCCCGTGCGAACTAATTCTGACAATTACGAAATCAGCTGTTGGTATGCCGCCATCATGAGCGTGTAGCGAGTAAAATTGACTACTTTCAACTTTTTTCGTGGATTGTCCACAATCTGCTAGTTAGATAGTAATACGATTACACTGAGCGAGTTTACTAACAGATAGTGAATTTCCCAGATAGCAGCTTGTTAACTCGCTCAATGTCATCGAGGCTTTGGTGTAATCATAGCTAACTAGCAGATTTTACACTGAAGGAGTTTACTAGCAGATACGCCGGCTAGTAGCTTGTAAACTCGCTTAATGTAATCGAGGCTTAAGATAACGGTTTACAACGCAGTTTTCTGTGAGACTTTTGTGTGCCTGAAGTTGCGTGGAGCACGTTCGCTCCGAACTCTACATGTAAGGGGTACTAATGACCTGCGTTTGTTGGATAAAAAAATAATGAGGAAATTATTACAATGAAAATGTCTGATTTTCTGCTGTTGAAAATGGTGATAAGAAGATGGTGACCTACCTTGACATCAACAAGGCCTCTTCTTTCCATGCGGAACCCTCCCGCTGCCTCCAAGGCCATTTTCATGTCTTCGCTGATGTGAATCCGGAGTGCTGTAATTATTTAAATAATATATTTAATCATTGGTTTTCACTTCCATGATGTTGAAAAATAATACATTTATGTGCAAATCTTCTATCTTTTATTTTTAAAAGGAAGACAAACATTCCCGGGTTACGAATAACCCAACAATATTTGAAAATCTCCTACTACCACAGTAAGCCGAAAATGTTGCTTGAGTCGTGGAGGAGTTATGGAGGACTTAGCCAGCAGAGGAATTGAACAAAATATCATTTACATTTTTTACTCCAAATAATGTCAGGAATCACTGGCTAAAAGTCCGTCCCTTAATATAATGTATAAAGAAGAGTGTGGACTAATTGTCTTTTCTGGGTCAATCCTTCTGGATTCGTGTGATTTTGACGACTTTCGTGGCTTCTTTTTCCTTAGATATTCTTGAGTAATCAACTGTAGTGATGGGGCAGAGTGTGAAACACTGACCTTTGAAAACCTTTCTATTCTCCCTTCTTTAGATCCCTTACAGACCAATGAAATGATTATATGTTCAAGAAAGAATTCCGATGTTTGATCAACTTCGTCAGAAGTGTGGAGAAAATAAGCTTAACGCAGCTTGACATGCCTTCAATACTAATATCAATTTAACTCTTCAGGGAAAGAATAATACAATATTTATTTGTGTTTGGATTACATCCCACAATGTTGTTGTTATCAACTGTTGCCGTCGTTGCTACGTATTAAATGGTTGCTCGTACCTTCCCCTGTGGACTCCATGCGGCTCGCCGTGTTGACGGTATCTCCGAAGAGGCAGTAGCGCGGCATCTTGGAACCAACCACACCGGCGACGCAGGGGCCCGTGTGCAGCCCGCAGCGCATTCGCAGAGGCTCCCCGGGCCGGTGGGGCGCGCGACACTGTGCCCCCGCTTCCAGCAGTTCCAGGGCCATGCAGGCTATCTCCGTCACGTGCTTGTCACCTTCATTCATTGATTAAAATTTATTATGTAATCTGTAACTAAGTACATGAAAGTATCTACAAGTAGAACAATAAGGCCAAAATTAACCTGCACAATCTCCATCTGGGCTAGGGTTGAGTACATCATACCACGGGCGTAGCCAGGTTTGGATTTAGGGTGGGACAAAAAATAAAATCTAGACTAAGTTCTTTAGGCTCTATGAATACAAAGAATATGAACGGAAGAAGGAAAATCAACTTATAAAGTGCTGTAAAATTGAAAACGCGACTCGTTCGACTATCCCAGAGGTCATGCATCGGCCAGGCAGGGTGGGGCAAATGCCTCACTTTGCCCCACCGTACCTACGCCCATGCCTCATACACTACACATAAAATACCCTAAGGGTGGGTTTTTTCATTAGGAGGACTTGGCATACCAATTGAACATTCTGTCTAAACGGTTGTACAAAAATGTCGTCCAAGATGGAGCCTATATTTATTAGTATCGTATAAACTGAATAATAACCACGGAAACCACTTGAATGTAACGCCATTTTCGTATAACTGTTTAGACAGAATATTCGGTATGCCAAGTCCTTCTCTTAGATATTTTGTTTTTGTATGAGACATTTTTGTATTAGAGCCGAATCCTACGATTTTTTCTATGAAATTCTACAGTCACCCCCGTCCAGAAATCCCATAAATCCCAAAACCCAGGATACGAAAATATATTGTAAAAGATTTTAGCTCCGTTTTAGTTCTTTCACACCTCACACCTCACACCTCACACCTCACACCTCACACCTCACACCTCACACCTCACACCTCACACCTCACACCTCACACCTCACACCTCACACCTCACACCTCACACCTCACACCTCACACCTCACACCTCACACCTCACACCTCACACCTCACACCTCACACCTCCACACCTCACACCTCACACCTCACACCTCACACCTCACACCTCACACCTCACACCTCACACCTCACACCTCACACCTCACACCTCACACCTCACACCTCACACCTCACACCTCACACCTCACACCTCACACCTCACACCTCACACCTCACACCTCACACCTCACACCTCACACCTCACACCTCACACCTCACACCTCACACCTCACACCTCACACCTCACACCTCACACCTCACACCTCACACCTCACACCTCACACCTCACACCTCACACCTCACACCTCACACCTCACACCTCACACCTCACACTTCACACCTCACACTTCACACTTCACACTTCACACCTCACCTCATTAGAGATGGAAAACCTCAACATCTCACTTCAGTAACTCTTACAAACTAATTGATTCAAATCGTGTCGTACTCAAGACTAATCTGGGCATATGCTTCAGAAACTTATGTAAACTACAGACTACGGTTACCTATTCCAAATAAATCTGTTCGGGAAAAATTTTTCTCGTTCAGAGTAGTTTAAGATTCACAATTTGAAGGCAAGATAAAAACACCAAACCTACCATTTTTGACAGGAAGTCCTGATGCCACCATGTAGGAATCTCCGATGGTCTCCACCTTGTAAACATCGTAGCACTCAATCCTGGCATCAAACAGCCGGTAGATGGAGTTCAGGAACATGACAACCTAAGGAGAATAAACCATCACTTTATTTTATATACTTTACTAGCATCTTTTCCTTTTTCTGATTATTTCAGATTCTACTCTAAATTAAAAGTGAGAAATTAAAAACTAATCTATTGTATAAAAAAAGAAACATAAAATGTTGGTACCAAATTTTCGTACATATAAATATTCCATTTTCATTTTCCTAGTGCGATTCAAAAAGCACTTGATGAACCTTCCAATAAAAATGACGATGGAGGAGATTTTTCACTCCCAATGAGCGGTCTCACAAGAGGGATGGTCCGACGCTCTGTGGGGAACCCGCTTGCACAGCGCGGGTGTAAACTGTGCGACCTAAAGTTTAAGTTTAGACTTACGGATTTCAATATACGACCAAAGAAGTGCTGCCAAAAGGCAAATCCTCGTGGTTAATGATTCTGCGGTTCAACAGCAAAACGTCCGATGGGAGTAGAAGACTACAGTGCCTACAGGCCTTGACGCGTGATGGTTTTTGAAGTACAACGGTTTTCTGTGTGATCAAGTCAGTGTCATCGAGTAATGACAGTTTGCAAATGGCGGCAATCGGTAATTGTTGTTGATACTCGTTGTTACTGCTGATTTGTGTTGTTTTGCCACAAGCATATTAAATAAACATAGTGATTAGTTTAAACATTATTTTAAACAGTGACGTATAGATATGTAGGTACTTAGTGGCAGCACTGACTTCGTAATTTGACGGTCACAAACCCAGGTACTGCACTCTAGCTGGTTTTGGAACAGAATATAATATGACAAAGAGGGTGTTACTTTAAAGCGCTTACTTGGAGTGGCGTTGTCCCAGCAGCTATTTCTGTAAACCCTTCAATGTCGCTGAAGTAAATGGTAACAGAAGAGAAGAACTCGGCTGGAACCTGTTGTTCTCGTTTAAGCCTCATGGCGACACTTGGAGGAAGCATCTGACAGAGGAGAGAGTCTGACAGCTGTTTCTCTCTCTTCAACTCCTGGGCTTTTTCTGACAAATGTGTGGCATACATCTGTATAAGAAAACAGTACATAATTACTAAAATAATATTGTGAAATAAAACTGGTAATGGGAAGAGACATATTTGGGAAAGACAACAGAAAAAACTAAGAACAGATCTAAGAAGTGGTGGAAGAAAAATCAGAAGATAAAGTGTGTGAGTTGGATACCTGAATAGTGTTGACAGCACTCCTGACGAGAGCGATGATGACAGGAGATAGAGCAAGAACTAAAACTAAGATGGCAAGTCCCAACATCTCCGATTGACGAGCCTCACGTATCGTCTTTTCCACTTTGTCTCTGGAAAAAAGTTTTAAGGAAACGATTAAAGCATTAATTTTCAGTCATCATAATTCAACCATCTTAATTTCAAACACAACATATTTTATCTGAAAGAAATTCAATGAATGGTCCTTATAAAATAACTTTAGGAAGAGCAGAGTGTTTGGAGATGTTACATACTTGATATATCCACGAAGTTCTCTTTGTAGTTCTCGCAGTTGATCTACGTAAGTTGCTGTTGCATCGTAATAGTCCTTGGCCTCTTCCACACTTCCAGGTCGTGCTTGGTTCCTTACGATCAGCTCACTCCTGAAAAATTGCAAAATATAGTTAGTTTAGTTTCACTTCTTCTAACACAGCAAACTTATTTTGTGGCACCATTATGATTGAAATTAATGAATTACTTTGTTTTTACCACTTTTATTGTTTATAAAACCGACATGTTTCGTCAGCAAAGCTGACTTCTTCAGGGTTTTGACAGAAACTGTTTTGACAGAAACTGTTTTGACAGAAACTTCTGTCAAAACTCTGAAGAAGTCAGCTTTGCTGACGAAACATGTCGGTTTTATAAACAATAAAAGTGGTAAAAACAAAGTAATTCATTAATTTCAATCAGTTTAGTTTCAGTTTGGGAGGCGGGTATGGCCGCCCGAAAACCTTGAATTCGATAACCAATACCTATGCCTAAGGACATCTCAAGGCTTTCGCTACTTTGGCGATTTTGCAAAGGTGCCAGGGTTCGTGGGGTGAGGCATGATCAAGTCTTGGCGGTGAATGCGTTTGCCCACCAGCTGCGTGGCGGGCTGGTTCAGGAGAGGCCATTGATTTTTGACCTTTGATCTCTCATTTGACCTCTCCAGCCCATCGCCTTGCACTGCAGTTGGAGGGATGGATTCATACGTCTGTCACTCTTGAACACACTGATCCCAAGATTCCTACCCACCTTTCTTACCTTTTTTCCTTGGCAGAATGTCCTCCCCTTTCTTTCCTTAAAACGTCCCTTCACACAGCATTCCCAAAGTTGACATTAACCCCGAGGGAAATTGTTTTCCACAGGTAATAGTGGAGTTATTGTAATAATGTCATGGTTTCCATGTTCTGAAAAATTTGCTTGGATTGCAGACGAAGGTGACTGTTCGACGCGTCGGTGTCCTTATCCTTACCTCTTCTTGACCACAGCATACTGCGTTAGATTGGCCGTTGCGCGCAGTCCAGGGACATAGTTGAGCACGTTCTCCAGCAGGTCCTGGCTCAGGATGTTGTGCGCAACGTACTCGATGTGCTTCTCCGGGGTCAGCGCTCCGCGCCCGAAGTAGCTGATGCCGAGCATGGAGGTAATGCCAACACTCTCTATGCTGCGGAGGAGGTTTTTGAAGCCCACCAAATATCTAAAACAATAGATTTATAATAGTTTTATAAAGTGTCCAGAATTTAGAAGACGTGTGAAGTTTATTCTTTAAAATGAATTGATTGCCTTGATACGATTCAATAGTTTTAAAGACATTAACAAAGATTATTTATTTTTTATACCGTTGAATTTGTAATATTTAAAAAATGTATAATTTTGCATAAGTATAAAAACTTTAAAAAATTGTTTAAACAGGATGTAATAGCAGGATTTTAATCAGCGATTTCTGAGCACATTTGGAGTAAAAAGTGTAGTCATTTTGCTGTCAGCTGCGATTTTTTTTCAATGAAAACAAAAAAAATATTTTCCATCACATATTAGCCATATTGCCACTGGGAAGTCGGTTACAGCGTAGTGGGTTACGTGACACACACTCCGTCACGATAACAGGGGAGAGAGCGCTTATCACGTGATCTCGTCATGACGTGTAGCAGCGTGATCATTATGTTTTCACTCCAATATGCTCAGGAATCACTTGTCACAATCCTTCGGGTACGTAATGGTACACCCTGTAGGTAGGTATAATCAGTTTACTGTTCATAAAAAAGGTGGGGGAAGTTAACGTAATTGGCATGAGCATACATTAATCTTAGATCGGTTAAAATGGCAAGATATGAGTGCAATTGGTTAATTTCAATCTGGAGTTAGAATCATGCTGAATAGGTAAGTAAGCAAAATTTCACACAGTTCAGGAGCAATACTTACCTACAAATTTTCACACAGATTCTGAACAAAGTTTCCCTAGTTAATTTTTTTGAAAGCTATTATTACCGTACAGTGGTAATGTTATATTTTGCATTAGTCATAAGTACACTGGAATACGCCTCATCAATTTGGAACCCGCAGTACAAACTGTATATTGATAGTATAGAAAACATTCAACACAAATTTATGAAATATCTTACCTTCATATTTAACAATAACTTTGAACGCACATTTCAAACTTTGCAACAAGGATGAGCAGCTGATTTATTTAATTTATTTTTTTTTTTTTTTTTATTTTAAATGCACATTTACAGTTATAAATAACCAATAATAAACATACATTTTATTTTATTAAGTAATAATAGCGTTTTTGAATTGAAGAATATTTAGTTTAAAAATATCTATATCAGGGGGCAGGAAATTTAGTAAAATAATCATTTTTCCGAGCGGTATTACTAATGGTAAGTTAGTTCTGCAACTCGGAACAACAAAAGTTCTGTGTCTGCGCGCTCTTGTGAAGTTGTCGGGGACATAAAACTCAATTTTTTTGTAATATATCGGGAATACAGATTTAACATTTATATACAAAATTTTAAATAATAACATCGACTGTACAGAACTTCTTTCCCTAATTAATTTTACACTGTATCTAACACCGACATTTTCTCCGATTCACTGCCCAAATTTAAAAAGAGCATCATGTCAATAATATAAATTGTTCAACGTGCATACATACATACATATATAACCACTTCGCATATCTACAAACTTACTTAATCACATACACCTACTCACTACGCACATCACCCGGAAATGACTTAATATACATAACATAAATAAGATATTAGCAGGGCCGGATTAACCATGTCGAGGCCCCTAGGCAATCCACGTCTTGGGGCCCCTTTACCAATGGCGGACTAGGGGGGGGGGGGGGGGGTGGAGTTGAAGGGGCCTCGAAACGCCTCGATCAAATCCTCAACAAGGCTTTAAGGGGGGGGGGGGGGGGTAAGGTTTTAAAACTTTATTTATAACCTTACCCCAATGAATGTACAACATGTCGAGAGTATTGTGTCAAAATTTCAAGTAAATCGGAGCAAAACTAACGAAGATACAGCGTTTCAAGCGACTGGCCCTCGTGATCGATTCAAGTGTATGTACATATAACTCAAAATCTTGACTTAACTTGACCGATGTTTTTGAAACACTATTTCTACACTATTATGTTTATGTACACTATTTCCTCAGAAAAATCAACAGGTAATCAGCGGGAGTTTTTTTTTACCATTTTATAATAACAAATTCACCGATTTTTTAAGCAAAAATCGAGTTTTTCACTTCAAAATGCTGCCAAAAATAAAACAAATCGAAAAAACTGAACTACCTAAAAAACTGAACTAATTAAAACTGACTACCTAGGAAAACATATTACATTTTAAACGCATTTCGTTTTTTTTGTTTCAAATGATCCGAGGCGCCTCTGGAGATTCGCTCTCACGGATATATTTATTGATATTTTTAATTGAAAATTTTTTCAATAAAAAAACGAATACAATACAATAACCATTTATACATAGAAACAAAAAAAATTACATAGAAATAAAATATATATATATTATAAAAAAAAACATTACAATGAGCCGTCCTGTCACTAAAGTGATCTCTTCCAAACAACTTTTCCCAAAGAATTTTAGCAAGCAGATAGGTAGTGCACATTGAAGCATGTACAACATTATTTACTGTTTTTTTTTTTTTCGTTATTTGTTTTTGGGGTGTTATGCCGTGTTGCGCTACCTCCTTCTTTAGCCAACGTTTCGGACATCGTTGCAGTGTCCATCATCAGGGCAGATCCGGCAGATCCGGTAGATGTACACACATGTCTTAAAACTTATCTGACTAACATTATTTACATTTTAAACATAGGTATAATTAGAAATAAAGGCAAAAAATAAAACAAAACAAATGCCAATATAAACCACACATGGCACCTTCAATCACTTCAGCTACTAAGTACCTAATGTTGCAACAAATAGAAGGAAAGAAAAGTAAAACACAACTATGTTTATTTGTTTTAATTATAGACTTTTTATTTATTAATATTCAAATACAGAAGAGATAAGCTATGGTGTCCGCGCAACTGTCGCCGGACTACGCGCTAATTAGCGTAGTTTTCATACAAAAAGAATTTGTTCATTTCGTTTATTTTTTGAAAATGTGCATTAATATTGGTTAACAATATATTTTGAATAAGGAAAGAATTCGTTCATTTAGTTTAACGTTCGTTTGGTTTATTCGTTAATTATTTGTTCTTTTAGTTTATTTGTTAATTGGTAAACAATATCGGCGACACCCGGAAGCGCAGACCCACATAGTAAAAACAGCAGATAGCACATCTACTTATATTTCAATATCTTTGTTTGTGCCTGATGTAAACATTAGTTATTTATTGGGTGATAACCTAATTATTATAATTTGTTGTTTTCTTTAATGCGTGTACCTAATGTTATTAACCTGTAAATGTTCCTAATTAAAACATCTTGAAAGCTGACTTTTTTGAAACTTCGTTGCTCACTAATTGAAGCAAGTCATTTTTTCTCGGGACGCGGGGCCCCTAGCCGATGCGGGGCCCCCAGGCAGTTGCCTACTCTGCCTTAGGTATAATCCGGTACTGACTACAATAAAATACATCGTAGGTACCCACCATGAAATATACCTAATAACTGGTATGTAGGTTTGTTGTTTTCACCACTGTTTTCATTTTTCATTCATTGTTTTCATGTTTCAACATTGTTTTCACCACTGTAAATAATGTACTGTTTGTTTCTGATTATAAATAAATAAATTACCTCCAGATGGTGCTACTGTCGGCCTCCTTGATGTGGTTAGTTAGATGTTCCAGCAGCGCTGCATTGACAGCCGTGTACCACTGCATCACCTCCGAGATGGAGCTCTCCTCAGAACTGATCTTCTTCCTGGAACAGTATACAAGATTTCTATTTAAATTGGGGAGGAGTGGGAACACAAGCCTTGATACTGATTCCTTCCAAAAAGAAGAAGACATTATTCTTATATTAAACGGTTCAGCTTCTAGGTACTAATGTCGTATGCGTGACATCATTACCTACTGCTTCTTTAAATTTACATGTCTTCAATTTAAAGACCAGATGGGTCCTTCTATTGGTTGTCACGTCAAGACTCCACTTTGTTTTTAAAAGAAGCTACTATTAAATTATTCTAAAAGCCCCTGACTGTCCCTACACGATACAACATTAATTTATACATAACAAAAACTTTAAAGTGTTCTCATTCGAGGAAGTTGTTCTTGTTCTTGGATCTAGTGGAGAGTGGAGAGACCACACTTATGTAGGGGAACATACATTAGAAAGGAAAAGCAAAGTCAAACACGTTTCGACAGCCTTCTGGCAAGCCACAGTCAGTCCCGACGAGAGACAGTGAGCTGTGGGACGGGAAGGTGATCCTTCAAACCCTTCACACTGTCCCCGACGGCACAGTGGCCAGACGTGACCTCTATGAAGATGGTGGGATAGTGGAGAAGAGACTTGAGAAAGAGAAAAACCCAGGGGACTAAGGAACCCACTTCTGCCGACAAGAGAACTGGAGATCAGGGTCGAAGGGAACCTTCCGCTACCGCTACCGCTGTTTCAAGGGTGGTGCAGTGTAGAAAACCAAGCAATTACAAAAAACAGGCACCACCTGTGCCAAGCAGGGACAAGGGGCTATTCCACCCCCTTATGGGGAAAGTGTAACAATACAGACGAAGAATCGAAGAAAGACTGAAATATTAAAAGATTTCAGTAAGTATCATTCCTAGAAGAAAAGCGAAGAAGTTCATAAGGTTATAACCTATTTTATATCACCAAGGCGATAACTACATAAGTAAATAAAAATACTCAGTCAATAATATGTAGTTATTAAGACAATAGAAGCGCAGCAAAATAAGTAAAAATATTTAACAAAGTCACATAGGTACTTACTTAGCATAAATTAATCATAGCATACGATTCAAAACATTTCTAATTCCCAAGGACACTAGTCTATGCAGGAGCAGCACACCTTTAGGTAGTAGGTATATCTGTATAACATATAAAAATATGTTTGCTTGGGGATAAATGAGTATTATGAGATGTCTATGTATCCAGGCGCCCTTAAGCTGATTTTTCACGAAAACGGCGCTAAGTACATAAATTAGCTGAATATTAGTGACAGAACCGAAGGTTCGGTTTTGGTTTCGGTTTCGGCAAGTTTCGGCAAAAAAAATCTAGTTTCGGTTTCGGCAGAAAATCTGTCGAACCTTCGGCCGAACCGAAACTCTGCATTCGTGAATTATCGCGCGTCGTTCGGCTGACTTTGGGTGAGTTCTTGGCTCGTGTGTCACCCGCCATCATCAGCTGAGTTCGCCGGTCGGTCCGGCGTGATTGTGTTGTGTTATGTTAGTTTATGTGTTACTTCTCGAGCATAGTGATTTTTTAATGTTCTTTTTATGAATACCTCACAAGTCCCAAGGTCCCAGCTGTTCCCGTCTGAAGTGCGACTAAGGCATCCCCAATTGGGGTATGTTGTGGGGATGAAGGTAGTGGGGAGGGGAAGGAGATGGGGACGAGGAAGATGGAGAAGTAACTACCTGACTATTCAGATGATGGCTAAAGCCATTTCAAGCAACTTTTCAATTCCGAATTGTGGTCTTACACCAGGTTGATATACAGGGTGGTAAGGTGGTCCAGGCCTACATAGTAATTTTTTTTTTAAAATATAGATGTAGCCACCCATTTAATTTGTTACACCTACTATTAATATTATGTGTAAAAAAATTCAGCCCCCTATCTTATATACAAGGGGGTGCTCATCAAATTAGAAGTTCCTGACAAAAATTCTGGATTTTAAGTAAAACACGTAATTTAAGGTTTATTAATATTACAAGTATTTTAGTCAAATAAGTATAAAACGTATTTAAATTTGAACAAAATTTGGTAACAAAGCAATAATTAACATAATATTAGTCGCAATCTTTCAAAACTATGTTTGTTAACTCCTTTTTGAATGTTTCAGTAGAAACGATTTTTCTGTTTTGTTCAACGCAGTCCTGGATTTGTCAATAGGCCTTATAGGCCGCGGCCTAGGGGCGGCAGAGTTCAGGGGGCGGCGCTCGCTCGCTTTGGTAAACCGTCAATTTTGTGTACGATTATAAACAACAATAAAAAAGTCACGGTTAGAGTTTTCAATCTATTAACCTTTAGACGCCCCTCCAGACGTACGGGACCGCGGATTTGTGTCGTTCAATGCCCAACAGTCCAATTCGGGACCGGTGATTATAGTGCGAATATTTCACAAAAAAGGCTTTGGCATTGGGCTACCTATATTGCACGAGTGTATAAGGGGAGAAATAGGTGTAGGCAGTAGCGTAGCTAGCATGGGAAGCATCCGGGGCGGATGTCACCACCCGGGGCATGGTGTCACCCCCCCCCCCTCCCCTGTTAAAGTTAACTTGAGAAAAAAAAACAAAACGCTAATTTCGACTTCATAAAATTGGTCGAGGGGGTGGCTAGAGAATTTAAGATTTCTCCACAAACATAGGCTATGTTCGCCTATAAAAAGACCTAGACACAAAATTCGGGGCACTCCACGGGGAACACATGAAAGAAAATAAATAACAGACCGTGATCATGTATACAATACTTTGGTGACAATATCCTTCGTATTTTTTTTTCCACGGTCGAGTGTCACCGCCCTGTCGAGTGGCACCCGGGGCGGACCGCCCCCCCCGCCATCGCGCCTCCACCCCAAGGAAAAAAAACATTTTTTAAAAAATGGGTGAACTTTCAACACTTAGAAAAAGCTCAGCTTAGATTTAGAAGACGATTTAGTTCAGGAATGGGTACGCTTTCAAGGTCACGTTTCCTCTAATAAGACGGCAGCGAAACCTGAATCTCCATCATTACTGAATCTTTTTAAGGAAAGTTTTTGAGGAAACCATTTCTGTACAACGTTTACCCAAACTTGGATATAGCTCTCCGCATCGCACTTCGCACACCGGCCACAAATTGTTCTGGAGAAAGGAGTTTTTCCTGTTTAAAGCGAGTGAAGAAATACCAAAGGTTTTCATTTTAGCAAGAAGAACTTTATTCTTCGGATCTTCTATGCATAGAAGCAACTATGAAGCTAATGATTTTGTCAAATAAAAAATCCCGTAAAAAATCGTAATTTTTTTTTCATGGTACGCCTTTTTTATTTTTCGAATAATTCATTCTTTATTTAATTTTTGAATACCTACTTAAGGTATATTTGAATATTTATTTTTAAAATTGCGCCTCACCTAATAAAAGCCTACAAGTGAGTGATCATGGTAGGTGGCAAGTGGCAACACCTAAGAAGGTGGAAAGGGGCGGCACAAATGAAGTGGCCTATACTGATGAAAAGTGTAAATACGGCCCTGGTTCAACGATGTGAAGTAAAGATTGCTTCTCTAATTTAAAATAAAACAATAACTTTGTAAACACCACTTTTATTTTTATACTTTATGCCGACCGGGTTTCGCTACAACCGTAGCTTCATCAGGGCAGTATTATAGAGTACTCTAGAAGAGTATTATACTGCCCTGATGAAGCTACGGTTGTAGCGAAACTCGGTCGGCATAAAGTATAAAAATAAAAGTTATTGTTTTATTTTAAATTAATAATGTCACATCACAAAGTATCCGCTTCATATGAACAAAGATTGCTTTTCTTCCTCATTCTTAGTGAGTATCGTGTTGTAATCTTCAAATAGTTTAACAACTCTCTCCGCTGTATCATTAACAACACGCAAATTTTTGACTCTGCTTTTGCCTTGAAGGTAATCAACATTGTTATTCTAACAGCCGTTGTGTCCAACCTATGCTCATCCGAAATCTCCGCTCAGCCCTGCTCAAATGCCCAAATACGCTGTGTCGAAACACAATGATCGTCCCACCACACTCAAATGTAAGGAAGGTAGCCGGGTGGATTAAAGTTGCTAAGGAAGACCTACTTATAAAAACTGACAACAGAGCGAACAAAAATCCGCGAAAACAATCGAGCTGTCAATGTCAAATTATCGTAATTATCTGTCATCAGTTCACTCTTTTGTCGGCTTTTTTATTTGGTTTTTCAATTTGAAATATGAATCCTATATTGAATATAGTGAATATGGTTGAATGGGCAGATATGCTTGACGATAATATTGGATTATATAGGCGGCGGCAAGATGCCGATATAAATTTTATGGAAGTATTAAATGACGGCGATTTTTATAACCGCTTTAGGATGACAAACGCGTGTTTTTTTTATATGTTTTGAGCCAAGTAGAAGATAATTTAACTTACGCAAGCGAAAGGTAAAGTTTTGACTTATTCGAGTGTCATTTTTGTAATAATATGTGGAATATAATTAGCACTTGTCAGGTCTGAAAACCATTTATCTAATGTTTATTACCTATGCTTTATTTCTGTTTTAGAAACTGACAAAATGACCTGCGACGAGGTAACTAGGTCTACAAGTCTCATTTTTTCGTTTGGCGTAAATTTTTTCGAACGCTTCGCCTTGTCCATTTTGAATACAAAATTTCAACTGATTCTAATGTCAAACTTCAAACGCACGTAAACAAAAAAGTAAGTCAATTAACACCTTATTTTTAACATATTAAATACGTTTGTTTTAAAAATGTAAAATGTCGGTTTATGTATTACACTATTTAAAATAAAATTTCTGTATAAATAATAAATAAAATTAATTAACGTTTCGGTATTAATTTAACATGTAAAGTTCCTAACTTGACGTCATTTTTTGGTGTACGAAAGCAAATGGGGCTACACATCGAGCGCTACGATCAAGTTGTTGGACACAGCTAAAATGGAGCATTTTTCTAACATACCTTAGCTTAGCGGCGCAAGGCGCTAGGCTCAGCTTCACTCGGATTAATCATCCGAAAATGTTGGACACAACGGCTGTAAGTCTCAGGAGGTAATTGCAAGAAAGAGGCGTTGATATCAAGAACTAAGAGGGTTTTCAACGTTCTTTGTGTTGCAAAAGCTTCTAATGTAACCTCTGAGGCAAGCTTAGCAGAATCACCTCATACTGAACGATTACATTACGTTACATTACATTACATTACATTACGACATCAGAATTTATTTTTTGAACAATGGCCTGTTTCTCAGCATTAGATAGCTTCTCAGAAAACAAGGTAAATGCGACTAGTTCATCTGACAAATACCATAAGTGACGCTCTAAGACACCCCTAGCTGCTATACTGATTTCGGAATCAATGGCTTCGTACAATTTTAAACTATTCCAAAGTATTAAATCATTTACTGGTGCATCTGCTGCCAAAGACGCTTCGATTCAAACTTTGGTGTAGACAGGGCTGGGCAAAATACATGCTTTGCTGTAATTGAAATACAAATTACAAAATACTTTTTCGCATGTATTTAAAATACGAAATACAAAATACTTTCAAGTCGTGTATTTGAAATACAAAATACAGTATTTTAACCATTTTTTAATTTCAAATACAAAATACAAATTACAAAATACATTTGGTTTTGGAAGAACCTTTGGTTCTTATCTAATGGTAAGCCCACACTGCGGCCAACGTTCCAACTTCAAACGTTTGGACGATCGTGTGGAGGGGTGTTCGTGCGTTGAAAGTTCGAGTTGGAAGGTTGGAGTTCGCGTTGGCCCGGGATCGCCTTCGAGGCGATCCCGACAGCCAACTCACACGAACCAGCCTGCCGTAGCTGTCCACACCGTGCCGCGTACTATTAAAATGACTATATTATTACGGAGAGTGGTATAACAATTGTTTGAAAACATGTCGTGCATATAAGTATATGATTATACGTACGTAATAATTGTAGGCAACTGTAAAAGATACAGCGTAGCTACAGCTGTTTCATGTCCGCCATTTTGGAGTACGGAATTCGGGGTTGGAGGGTTGGCCGCAGCGACCACACCATGGAACTATGATTCTAAGGAAGCGGCATAAACATTTCGGAACCTATTATACCGCCAAAACCAGTGTAGCTGTCTCCATTTTCCGGCGGCGGGGAGTGGGGATACAGACGGGGTTACCGCTTAGCGAGCGGGGGGAGGGTGAGCGCTTTACAGGGAAGGGCCGAACTGGTAATGGGCTCATTATTGAATTTATTTTTTAATTAAAAAACGATCCTCAGTTTTTTTTCGTATTTTAAGCACAAAATATAATAGCCCATTACGTATTATTTGCTGAACTAATTTCTTTTTCATAATTAATAGTTTTCTTAGTTTTAACCACGTTTATTGTTTATAAAAAACCGACATATTTCCTGAGCAATGCTCACTTCCTCAGCGTTTACTTAATTAAAAAAAAAAAAGATTATGAAATAACTACGGCATAAAATTAGAGAGTCAGCAACGCTCTCACTGAACAACTGTGTTGCTAATTTAACTTTCATTTTTTGATTTTGAAAATTTATATGTATCAGCCTCAATTTGTTCGCAGAATGTAATATTTTGTCATTTTGCATTTGATTTAAGCTTTCCAAATGATTCCATTTGGCTTCAATCTTATATTCATCAACTATTACTTTTTGGCTTGAAAAGCGTTTCGAACTAATTTTATCATGTGGCAGGCATCTAAAAATATGCAAAAATCTTCTTTAGTAGATGGATGTTCGAAAAAAGTTTTTAATTGTGTAGGATCGAACGAACAGCCTAAAATTTGGCCATAAAAATGTTCGCCGGACACCCATCAAACGTTAAAGATACCACATCAATACCCGTAAGATGAATCTTTTCCAAACATTTACATACCAAATTTGCCCTTTGTTCACCGGAAATTCCATTTACTAAAAAAAAACCAACAGGCAACTTCCAACTATCATTGATTGCCACAACCATTAAGACAAAGGCTTAAATGCCCTTGTCAGGCAATCGCCGTCTAACTTAGCACCCATGTCAATAAATCCATGGTAATTGGAGCCATTAAATTCGACCCTAGTCATTATGGCCATTTCATCGATCACTAGTCCGCAGAGTATTTTTTTACTTGAAGCTTCAGCCTTCATCTTCAAAGCACGAAATGCTTCCACTGTGAAACCAGCCTGGCCATCAATACTCTCGTACCACTTCCCAAGAGTCCTAGCGTGTGGCAAACATATATCAAAACTTATTTGTACTTAATCGTTAGCTTTTGGAGAATAAAAATGTAAAGTTAGAGCAAACGATCTAAGGGCCGGGGAGAATTTTTTTTGTCGGTTTTCCTTTATTCTATAGCTGCCGGTTATAAAGTTCTCTACTGCTGATTGAAATTGACTCCAAGTCCGTAAACTCGTTTTCATTAACATGTTTACAAGGAGGTATATGTATAAGGTAAACATGTATATTGGTACATGTTTACCTTCTTGTAAACATGTTAAAATCCTCTGCAAACTGGCAATCTTTTTTAAGTGCCGTCTACGTGACGCTTTCAAACTTTTTAGCTCTTTTTTGCGTTCAATGAAGAGCGTTCTCCACTTCCTCGCTTCTAATCTAAGTTTTTTTTACGAGGAGTGTCTTCCACTTCATCGAGTAACTCATGTGATCTATTGTAGGCTAATGGGTCTGCTGATTCAGTCGTAGGCTGAAAAAAAAATTGTATTAGATATCCAGCCCAATTCCGAATTTTTTAAAAGCGTTATTGCAATAAAATATTAAGTACCTTTTCAATTGAAAGCGAAGGTACTGTATGTCTGTGCAATTTTATAAATCCTTTCTTAATTGTATAGAAGCAATCTTACGAAAAGTGATAGGAGCAAATGCGGGTTGATTTGATTGGAAACCAGTCATCACTCCGATTTAAGGCAACAACCCACTTTCTTTTTCTCTCAGGGTCTTTTGGAAACCTTTAATAATAAAAAAATTATATTATTAAATTTTATGTATGTATATACATATACATACGTTCATACTGTACCCTTGAGGTGAATTTTAATTTTAAATCTATTTATAAATATATATCACAAGAATCGAAACTGCTTCCATCTGAAGCCAGAGAGACTATGGCATGTATGTTGTGAGGCTGAAGATGTGGGGAGGGGAAGAAGGTGGGGACGAGGAAGGTGGGGAAGTACCCGTCTTTTCAGATCTAGTCAACAAACAGCTGAAGCCATTTCAAGCCTAATTGGTGGTCTTACACCAGGGCGATACTGAGAGTATGTTCCACCTGGAACGTGCCGGAAATATATCTTATATTATTTTTTATTATAAAATGTTGAAAACACAAATCAATCGAATAAAATTTATTTGCGCGCACCGGGATTTGAACCCGCGACCTCCAGATTGCTAGTAAAGAGCTGTACACCTCGACCACGGGGGCATGTCAATGTGACTTTTACATAACAATACAGTGATTACATACTTTGAATTAACATTATAAACATATGTAAAAGGAGTGTTAAATTAGTAGGAAAAAAAACTAAAAATAACAGTGCAAAAAAGACAAAGTAAAAATGTTTAAAAATTAATAAGCTAAATGATAAAAAAAACATACCTATGATATGTGTAAATCTCAACTTTATATTTGTGCGTTATGATTAATAAAAACATAAAAAATTTTAGGTAATTTTTAATTATTATAATTTAAGTTGACTGATTTGGCCCATTGGCAGTCGGAGTCACGTGATAATATCGGGCTCATGGCGATGGCGGTTGAAATGAACACGCCGACAATTATAAAATGTATATTTAAGCTATGTTTAAACACTTACATGTGAAAGGTAATACCGTCTTTCTTCTTAAAGGTCTTCATAGAACTACTTTTAAAGAACTTTACGGCGCACTGGACTATTTTTCTATGTTTTATGAACGTTTTACTGGGAGCTCTATACGCGACCGAGGTGTAAAAGCCAATGCCAGCCGTCTAAAAACTGTTCGGTAAAGTTTTTGAAAAATCACACTTCGGGAGGGTGTGCACACTTTACATGCCGTCTCTCTAATATCCATACTCTTAGGACCACACGATCGGCCAACCTTCCAACTCCGAACTAAGTTCGGAGTTGGAAGGTTGGCTTCAGTCTGGACGTAGCATAAGGGTGCGTTTCCACAGAAACAAAGCTGACCAGAGTGAAACAGAGACCTGCAAAAATTGACCAATCGTATTGTTCAGAAGACACATCTCGTCTCCGCTCCACTTGTAAAGTTTTGTGGTATAGGACTTAGGTGTTAGATAATAATAATTATTATTTTAATAACACTTGCTGGTTCTCGGCATCCGTTGCAATGCCATATTCAAATAAATAAATTGTTTCTCCCTGCATGTTCTTTCCCCGTTCCCCTCCCGCATCCCCTTCCCCTCCTGCGTTTCCCTTCCACCTTCCCCGCCTACCCTTTCGCCTCGCCCGCTCCCCCGTCCCGCCGACCCCCCTCCCGCGTTCAATATATTCACTCCCAGTACAGTTCACTTCAGTTTTTAAACAACTCGCGTGCCTATTAGCTATTACAATTTTTTTATTCAAATTTTCATTTTTCACATACTAAAAAGGATTCATTTTTGTATATTGTAAGAACAGTCAATCTAATCAGATACCTAACTTACCCATATTAAGGTACCCACCTTAAATAATGTGCTTACCCATCTTAATTAATATAATTAATTAATATCTATAATTTCAAAAATCCATAGACAATTCTTTTGTTACAAAAGAAACAGCTGCTTGCTAAATTCAATTTCATCAAATGCGCGAACTGTCAAACGTGCGAAGTTAAAATAGTCGTTAAGTTTTCTGAAATTATCCAATTTTCTGCTTAATTTTCTTAATTTTTCTATCCGTAAGAACCTTCTACAAAGTATTAGAAAACTTTTTAAAAAAATTAATGAAATAGGTAACGTCGTTCTGAAATTATGGAGTGACCAAGGGAATCAAGGATTCATTTTTATATACATATATGACATTTGTATAGCGCAATTTTGTGTTATTTCACTCCCAGTGCGCTCTACAGTTAAAAATAATCTAGTATTTAGTCAAATTATTCCTGTACCTAGTGCTTAATGATACAAAAATGTACAATGCAAAGCAATGACAAGTATAATATAATTTGATACAAAATGTACAGTAACAGTGCTATTATAGCACAGGACAATAATAATAACTAGCATGACATAAAAAAAATGTACAGTACATTATAAAGCAATGATAAGAGAACTACAAATAATCATTAGTAAGAGTGCTATAGCACAGGAAAATAGGACAATAGTATAGGATTCTAGCGTTTTTAGTCTATGTATTATCTATGTCAGTTTATTTTTCATTGTCATTATTAAGATTGCTAAATGTATTTGAAAATGTATTTTGAAGCCAAAAGTATTTGAAATACAAATTACAAAATACCTCAGCAGCAGGTAATTGAAATACTAATTACAAAATACATTTTTAGGAAGTAATTGAAATTCAAATACAAAATACGTATTTGTATTTCAAATACGTATTTCAATTACAAGTATTTCAAATACTGCCCAGCCCTGGGTGAAGATGATTACTAACAAATCGAACAATTTGTTTTTCTTCTCTCTTGATTAGTTTAAATCTTGTTACGATCAAGCGCACTGGTAACGTATTGTGTAAATATATCACTTGTAGACAGCTCAACGCACTACAAACTCATCTTTGGACTTATCCTCTAATATGCTAGCATTACTAGAAGTGCTACTGAAGCTGCACTCAAGTTCTAACTCTTGTCTCGCCAACACCGAAGATGAAGAATTACTTTTAGCAGTAATTTCTTTCAATTCTTCAGATCTTTGTTTCCGTTTTAGAGAACTTTCTTTGACCTTTTCTAGTTTCTTGTCGTTTGAGGTCATAATCATCTTACGTTCTCATCTTTGATCGATGAGAAACGCTCTGTCTTCCGCAATTTTTATCAAATTCAAATGGGCAATATCAAAAAGTTTTTCTAGTTCTTTTTAAACAAATACTCTCCTTTTCTTTGTGCTTCAGAATTTCTTCCTCTATTTTTCTTCAATAGCAGCCAGTTTTTAAGAAACTTAATCAGTTTTTCAATACAGTGGTTTTGTTGTCTGGTCGGAATACTAGATTTACTCCATACTTGTATAAGTTCATGAAAGGGTACATGCGCGGAATCTTTCACATTTTTGGAATCATTTAATATGTAGTGAGAACAGAGTAAAACTTGCCGAAGAGTAGGATATTGGTTAAGCCTCATCAATGGCTCAATATCTCGAACCCCAAGTAGAAAAATTTCGTATTTTTTTCGAGTAGATGAACACATTTTACTACGTTGATTCACTTCACAGTCTACTAAATAAGTATCAAATACTGTTCATATTTGTCTATAAAACTCTTTAGTAGTTTATTTTAATATTTATTTAATAGTTTAACACACGAAACTGGCCCGTAGCAAAAAGTAAAAATTAAGCATTTTACACAAAAAATTCAAAAACAACACTTGATTGAGCACCCCTTTCTACTTGAGCTATCTCGCTGAAATTTTACTATGTTATTTCTATGAATACGTGTAACAAATTCACGGAGTGGCCAAATAAAAAAAATAAAAAAAATTTTTTTGGACCACCTTAAGGCGGTATATGAGTATCTTCCACAGTGATTGGTTAAGTGTTGGTTTTTGTTTTTACTTTCGTCTCATACATTTTATTTAGAATTAATTGAGCATTAAAGTTCTTTCCGCTGAGTTATTCACTCGGATTTGTGAATGATGAGAATTATGTTTAAAAAATATATTGTTGTTTTATTTCATTTAACACGTGTAATAAGAATGTTGTGATTGTAAACGTAATTATAATTAAAATACTATTAATGAGGTCCTTCCTTTATCATGTAAGTATTGTTAATTTTTGTTTGTTTTATAGCGGTAATATAAAAAAATAATTATTATAATTTTTTCTCGAAGGTACTTCAATTATTGCTTTTTATTTCATTTAACACGTGTTAACTGTCTGTGTAAAAAATAAGCCAAATTTCAGTAAACTTTATATTTTTAAAATGTCCAAAAAAGTTTCGGTTTCGGTTTCGGCCGAAACTGAAGCAGATACCGAAGATTGGGTTTCGGTTTCGGTAAAAACCCTGTTTCGGTCGGACACTACTAAATATCTTAAAATGAAAAATATTCCGTATTAACGAGTAAGCAGTGTAATGCATAAATAATTTAAAATGTTTGAAACTTTCAAAATACTTTCTTTAAACCTCCGCGAAGGTTTCTGGATTACTACAACTACATAACAATACATCTGAAAAGTTTATTTAATCTTTACGAAAACTCTTGCAAAACTGTGAAAAGTGCCAAAATTTGAGAATAACATTTGGCAAAACAATGATGTTAAATCAATATTCTATTTTCGAAACTCTTCAAATTAACGAATTTATTTTAAGTACCTACTCGCCTAATACTTTGAATCGAATGAAGAATTATAGATATTTTAAATAGGTACCTATGTTAGGCATCAAATTCGATTGATTGTTCTTATAATATACAAATATGAATATTTGTAATATACGAAGAATTAAAATCTGAATAAAAAAATTATACTTAATTGGTGGCACGCAAGCTGTTTGAAAACTGAATGGACTGAATATATGGAATGAGCGAAGGGTGGTTGGCGGGTCGGGGGAGCGGGAGAGGGGGGGTGTGAAGGCGAGGAAGGTGGAAGGGGAATGCGGAAGGGGGAGGGGAACGGGGACGCACGGGAAAGGACATGCAGGGAGAAACAATTTATTTCTTTGAATATGGCATTGTAACGCATGCCGGGAACTGCTAGCATATAAACAAATGTGTCTATTTTTCTACAGAATTTTCCGCCGCATTCGAATAAAAACAATTCTTCTTCTTTGATAATATAATTGAACCACGTAGGCAACTAATTATTATTATATCCCAAAATCATATGATTTACGTGAATAAATAATAATGGCTTCGTTAATACCGTTTTAATTGGATGATTTTGGTTTCCATCGTCTTCTGGAGTCGGTGAGGCACGTTTGTGAACATTTCCGCATTATCATTTCTGGGATTGTTTGCTGTGGATTTCTAGGAAATTATTAATGGGGTTTTATAAATTGATTCGAGATGAGGTTAAATTAAGTCATTTCTGTGCTGATTTCACTGATGCGTGACTTGACTTGATCGGGCGCGAATTTCAAAGGCGATAAAATAATAAGGGTGGTTATAATATACGAAGTAGATTCTGTATAAATTTGAAAGAAATACTTTAACACCAGCGATAAGCCAATACGTTTACTGAAACAGCAAAATGGGTCGAACTATGGCACCATGAAATTTGCACAATTTTTACTGTCTGGGGTTTTTAGGTCAACACGACAAGGTTAGGTTTGGTTTCAAGGTCAGACAAGGTTTGTAGGTGAACTAGAAATAAAAATAGAAAATAGATACTACATGTTGTTATTTCGGTGATCTCAATAAGGCTTATAAATGATGATTTTTGAAACTTTTTTCAATACTGGAATGATTTCAAAGGCATTTAGAATTTTTTTACATTTTCATTGCATTTTCGTATTCGCAGCAATTTTTTGAAAATATTCTATTTTAAATACCTAGTCCAGTAACTTTGTCGCTTGAATGTATGGGGTAGTATGCGTTAAATCCGGTAGTTCTGATTTTTTGCTTGTTTATGATGTTGTCTAATGAATAATCCAAGTTTTTGACCTCGAGTGTGAACGCAACTTTGTCAAAAATCGAAAAAACCGCGAAAAAATCGTTATTTTTTCAAATTTTGGCGATTATAACCCTAAAGGACTAGTTTTTGAAAAAACTTTTCTACGACGTCTTTTCATAGATTTCATCAGTACTTGCTCAATGGTCATTCTGAACATATACCCGACCAAAATTGCGAAGTTCGAAAAAAAAGATAAATTTTGAAAAAAAATTTAATCTCGGAAACTATTAGGTCTACAGAGACAATTCTAGTATCACATTGTAGCAAATTTAGTCTACTTTAAAAACGTTGTACAAAAGTTTTTTCAAAAACTAGTCCTTTAGGGTTATAATCGCCAAAATTTGAAAAAAAAACGATTTTTTCGCGGTTTGCGCTCGAGGTCACAAACTTTGAAAGGCTTAATCTCGGAAACTATTGGGTCTACAAAGACAGTTTTAGTATCATATTGTAGAAAATTTAGTTTACTTTAAAAACGTCATACAAAAGTTTTTTCAAAAACTAGTCCTTTAGGTTTATAATCGCCAAAATTTGAAAAAATAACGATTTGTTCGCGGTTTTTTCGATTTTTGACAAAGTTGCGTTCGGCGCTCGAGGTCGAAAACTTGGATTATTCATTAGACCAACATCATAAACAAGTCTGCAAAAAATCAGAACTACCGGATTTAACGCATACTGTGATGTATAAAGTCGAATTTGAATATTTTTTTTACAACCAGAATAGTGTTCTAAATACCATACAAATAATAGGCCACTTGCACGAATTTCATAATAACTTGGAAAAAATAGTGTGGATTGATTTTTCAACAGAGATTACGAAAATATTACTAATTTTTTTTCGAAATTTATATTTTTTTATATTTTTAAATAAATAAATCCTTTTCTGGGCTCGTGACGTCACTACATTCAAATGTTCTATCTCCGATAATCTAATATATAAAATTCTCGTGTCACGGTGTTTGTTGCAATACTCCTCCGAAACGGCTGGACCAATTTTGATGAAATTTTGTGTGCTTATCTGGTAGGTCTGAGAATCGACCAACATCTATTTTTCATACACCTAAAAGTAAAGGGTGTTCCACTCCGAAGAAAATTATTTTCCCCATACATTTTGTATGGAACGAATTATCCTATTTTGAAAGAAATGCAGCAATATTGTAAGGGGTATAATATTGAACTGTGAACCGGGGGAGGGGGGAGGGAAGAGGGGGGAGGAGGGAGAGGTGGAAGGGGAGAAGGGAGGGGGGGAGGAAGGGAGGGGGGAGGGGAGGGGGGAGGAGGAGGGGTAGGGGGAGGGGGGGGGGGTGGGGGAGGGGGAGGGGGAGGGGAAGGGGGAGGTGGAGGGGGAGGGGGAGGGGGAGGTGGAGGGGTAGGGGGAGGTGGGGTTGGGGGGGGGGGTGGGGGGGGAGGGGGAGGTGGAGGTGGAGGTGGAGGTGGAGGGGGAGGGGGGAAAGGAACTCAGGAAGGGGGGTTAGCGGGACGGGGGAAGGGGAGAAGTGGAGTGGGGAGAGGGAGAGGGAACGCGAGAGGGGAAAGGATACACAGGGAGAAACAATTTAGATCAAGGTATGGTATACGCAGGGAGAAACAATTTTGATCAATTCAGATAATAAGTTGACAACAGTTTTTGATTCTGAGGCGGTACGAAGTTCGCCGGATCAGCTAGTATTCAATAAATTTTATAAAATTCCATACGGATTTTTAAAAATATTTTGCAACACTTTGATTTCAGGCGAATTTTTGAATTTGACACTAATGGTACGGCCACACTTATTAACTATTACTTTAACCACACCAGTCTGCGCAATATTATTACGGGAGAGTGGTAAAAAATATTATTGTAGAGGATAAAAATTGTTTAAAATAATAATTTTTTTACCTTTACGAATCGAAATCAATATTATGGAAACCGAAGCATCGCCTGCTCAATTGTAGGCAACTGATAAGATACAACACCGAATCAGCTGTTCGATGTCCGCCATTTTGAAGCTCGAAGTTCGGAGTTGGAAGGTTGGCTTTGGTGTGGAAGTAGCATAAAATTCACTGCGTATTGCCTGCGAACTTCTTTACAGGTACTTTCGTACGGTGGTTACCCGAATCCATTTTTAAATAACTTAACACAGCGTCAGCATTTGAATTGAAATATTTTGGCTTGTTGTTTTGACAGACAACATTGTGATATGTAAATGTTGAAAATAATTCATAATTAGCATTTTTATGGTGAAAAACAGTGGAATAGGATTTTTTTTAAAATATCATGAAATAGTTGAGAATAACAGCAATCATTAGTAGTTAATCACATACTTGCAATTTAATGTATGGTAAGAATGAGCAAAATATAATCTTAATACACAAGGTTACTCCCTAATGGCCATGATTTTAACATCAGTGAGAATTTCGTTATAGAGCAATTTTTTAAAAATTCGTATGGCACTTTATTAAATATTATTGGTATAATAGATTTAGGACTTCTTTGATCATATTTGTTTTGAAACACAGGTACTTTCATTCCTTATTTTGTATGAGACGCGTATTGCGTGCATGATCCACGATTATTTTATATGGACTGCCGGATAAATGCTGCAATACATTTTTTTGCCACAAAATAGAATATTAATGTAATGGTACGAATATTAATGGAGTTATCCAAACCGTCAAAGTAACGTATTTTGTTGTATGACTAAAACGTGTTTCACAAACAATATCGTTATTGTATGTACACTGAACTAATTAAGTTATCATTAAGCTGCCATTTACAGGAAAATTTGGGCTTAAATTACTAATCATTCGTTTCCATTATTATCGTTCGTTGGTTGAACCGGGGCAATATTATAAAGTTGACGTTTTAATTGCGCTATTAGGTCAATTGGTTAAGTAAACATCCCCGCTGGTCTGAATTGTCCCCGGGGCGGCGCAAACTGGGGATTTATGAATTTTCATCTAGCTCAATGGTTCCCAAAATGGGCAATATCGACCCTGGGGGGCGGTGGCGGCGTCAGGGGCAAAATAGAGCACTCGTACCGGAAACACGCACAACGGGCGCCCACATGAAAACATGATAGTTATACTTTCCACATGAAAACGAGTCGTTTCTAGGACTCATTATTGTGTTTTTATGCACAGCCTGGCTTTGGAAATGATTTGCTTGATGCTTCTATTTAATTATATCTTAGACTATTTTTCTTTTTTAATATCTCCCGGAAGGCTATTGTCTCATTCGTAGCTAATGAATTGATTGGCAAATCGTGTATTTATTGTGCTTATGTGTTTTATCATGTTGTTACGTAAAGTGTGAGTGCTATTCCGACGTTTTAATAAATTCTGAGTTTGTGCGAATTTGATATTAACTTTATCTATTAGGAGACATGCATTATGCTTAAGTATATAATATTGTAATTGTTAAACGTTTGGTTTTTACCCTCCCCTTCCTCAAAAGACCCTCCATGATGCAGCATCCCGAATATGATATAGGCCCTAAGGGAATATCATTTTTTCCACCACCTGTGTAGAGTCAATGTTAGGGATTATTTCTGATTCTTACCCACACCTGATCCTTACTTACAACTGTGAAGTCACAAGTTCAGTGCCTTGACAGTGGAGGTTATCCACGTCTTACCCGCCCTGGTATAAGTAACAGGTGGTTATTTTTTTTTTTTTACATTTCCATACAGGAGGCCCTGAGGAAAATAATTTCTGGGATGCTGTGTGGAGGGTCTTTTTGAGGAGAGGAAGGAATTAACATTGGTCTTGAAGAGACCCATGTTGTATGAAGGAGGAAACACAGAGGCCGCCAAATCATTCCACAGCCGAGCTGTTGAACACAAGAACGATTCAAAGAAACGACCCGTTCTCACGTGACAAATGTCAACCGTGTACAAATGTTGGGCACGCGTTTGGCGTGTTTTCCGAATATGCACCGGTGCCGAAGGGATCAATGACGCTAGTTCCTCGGAGCATCTTCCATTGTAATACCGGTAGAACAAGGATAGCATTCCTATCCGACGCCTGTGCCCTAAAGATTGCAATCCGTCTGATAAGACGGAAGAATCTATAGTTACTCCTTCAAAAACTATAGTTACTCCTTCAAGGCTCTTGCAAGATTCTATTTTTTTGTTAAACGAAGCTACATTTATTTATTTTGAACGAATCTAGTCCTCCAGTGTCCTTGCATACGTTGTTAGTAAGCAGTATACAAGTGCTTAGCAGGATAAACAAAATGCAAAAAAAAAAATAGGTTAGTAAGACAAAGATAAATTAAACAGGGCAAAAGAAAAACTCATTCATGCATCTGTAAAAACCTGCAAGCACCTGCATAAAATAGAGAACATAAGTAATTTAATTAATCTCAAATCAATTGGCAAGTACCAACAAAAAATGTGAATGGCTTTCGGTCTATCTATAAACTACACTTAATTTGCGTGTCCCTTAGCCAACCACTCAGTGAAGCCTCAAAGAATGTTAACTGTTGGGGTAAAATACCCGAAGACTAAAAGAAAATTCAGCATTGGGTAGTCAGAGGCAGGACAAAGGACAGTCAAGGTCGTCTGACCAAGCCTCTAGCCTGCACATGTCATTGGGGGAGGCGCAGATAGATTTGAGAAGGATCTGCAAAATTAATAATGTAACTAATGATGAAGCAGGGACGAGGTCCAGCACACCCCCATATGGGGATACAGAAATCACAGAAAGCAGTGTTCTGTGATTAGTATTTTACTTCTTTGATAAATTACGAGTTCCGTGAAAATTTTCCAAATTACAGCTGTATTAATCGGTGCAAAGTGTAAATTGGACAAGAGACTTCATTATCCTGCTGCCGTAAGTTTATGCGTTAATTTTTCATGCCTTCCAGACAATTTCTAAGAGTTGATTTAAAAAATATAGATATTTTTTAGATGATATTTTTCGTAGGAAACATCGATAGTGCATATTACCACAAATTGATTTTTACGGCACGGTACACAGGATGGGAGCGAAGAAACAAGATATCCGAAAAGGGGGCACAGCCTAAAGAGTTTGGGAACCTCTAATCTAAAGCTTTATCTCGGTGCTCGACGACATTAAGGGGCTGCTTTTGTGAATTTATCGGTCCCACATTGATGAAAAGTACTGGGTTTAAAATGAGCATGTGTCTTCCTTAGAATACCGCCACTGCGGAATCCCGTATTCTCCGCACAGTCCCGTATTCATCGCGAGGTCCCGGATTTCACCCCGATAACAAAATAAATGTCCCGTATTTGGCGATTTACGATTCTAAGAGTCAGGACGCTTTAATTTGCTTACGGAGTAAAAATAATTGCTTGCGGATATTAGACACAAAGTTTGGTTTATTTAAGCTTTAAAAAGTAATGAATTTAAAGTCAGCAACTGTTGAGGACGTGCTGGCACTTTATTTAACGATTTTCGCAAATATGCAAAATAGGAAGTTTTCAGAAACTTAAAATGTGGTAGTTACTTTGTGGATTGTCGTAATAAGATTAAATGAAACTTTAAATAACACTTAGTTTTAACCATTGGATTTATTTAAGCAACTTTTTTTACCTTAGCTCGACACAAGAGACCCTGAGACCCTTTCCTCCTTGCTCCCTTTAGCCTCACAAAATACATGAACACTTCACATAGTTCCACTGTCGATCTAATATCCTCCATAAACGGCTGCTTGCATTCATTTTTGTGATTAATATTTTTTAGTTTAATTTTTCATGCTTTTTCGTTTATATTTATGTTTACATTGTTATTTACTTTTTCTTATTATTGTCTAATTTCTTTTTGTTACTTCGAAATAAAGAATGTATTGCATTGCACTGAATACATTTTGGAATAAACTAATATTAATATTTTCGTTATTTGTTTTTGGGGTGTTATGCCGTGTTGCGCTACCTCCTTCTTTAGCCAAAGGCATAACACCCCAAAAACAGATAACGAAAATGCTTTTGGCCGTGAAAATCTTAAAACTTATCTAATATTAATATTATTCAGATGATTATAGATTATATTCTTTGAAAAAAAAAGTATAATTTTTTATTTGAAATTTGAAAAAAAGATACATAAAATATTTATGATTAAGGCTCTGCAACCGGGATCGAAAAGAAGAAGATGGAGAGATACGAAATTACGAATGTTAGAGGAGAGCGCTAACATTTACAGCGAAAAAAAACCATGCGAAAATTGCGAAAATGTTTAATAAAACACGACTCGTTTAAAATAGAGCAAAAATCTCGCGGGCATTATCTTAAACAGCATTTAAAGAAACAATGTGAATTTTTCATACATATAACTTGTAAAATAACTGAAACAAACGTGTTTATAATAATTTTTGGAGCTTACTTTGCGATTTTTTTCTATCGAGGGAATTTTATATAATTTGCGTTTCGGTGCGGGCAAATTTTAGATATTATCTTCAAGAATAACATATATTTTTTTAAGAGATTTAAAACTTAACGTGTTTAAGGGAAATATGTAATAAATCGGTGGAAATCCGGGTTGCGGGCCCTTAAGTACGCAGGTATCTACGTAACTACGTATAAATCTTGTGATTTCAAAGGAAATTTTCGTTTTGATTTATCTAAAAAGAGAAAATTAGAAACAGACTTTTTTGGACGAACTGTTCACAGAACTACTAGTAGGAATAGCTTCACAAAGCAATAATTTCCGAAAATAGAAGACAAAGTTAGCAGATTATGAAGTACCTACCTTATTTCGAGTGCTTCCTTACCGAACTTGAATAGCAAGCTTTCTATATTTCAAGCACCATAACTTACCAAGTGTCCCAGAACAAAGGGCGCTTTCGGAAGCTAATGCCAAATTAGTTGGCAGTGTCACAATTATTAGGTATCTTTGAAAGAGAAGCGATCTCAAGATCAAACAGCAATTTCCATTAAAATGGATTCTTTTGAAGCCCTTCAATGGAAAATGTAAAGCCCTTAAATGGAACAGATTAATCCCTTTTCAAGTATACCTAATCATTATCTGTCATCTTCCCTTATTAACATTCACCGTACAGCTATGTCATTCAAGAGAACATGGTTATTCGGAACAAAACCCAAGGAAATGAAAACAAATACAAAAACTTATACGCGTAGGATCTTCTGATAAGATATTACAAATTTTTAGAACCTACGCTGATTTTCTTAATTATTTTTTTTATTTACAATAACAGGAGGCCCACAGGAACAAACTAATCTCTCAGGGCCTACGTCATCCTTGGTGAAGCTGTGTGGAAAGTCTTTCTAGGGAGAAGAAGGGGAGGAAGTTCTGGGAATGAAAAAAGGAGTGGATAGGAATCTGGGGGTCAATGTGTCCAGGAGTGACGGACTTGTGAATTCATCACTCCGTCCGGTTGAAGAGGTCTAATCTAGGTCTCCTTCAACCAATTTCTCCCGATCCGGCCCACCACCTAGTAAGTGAGAAAACGCAACCGCCACAAAGACCTTGACAAACCTCCCCCCATTAACCCGGGCACCCTTGCTAAGTCATCAAACGTAGTGGACCACTTGGAGTGACCTATAGCAGGGGTATTGGTTATCCAATAAATGGTTCCCGAGGCGGCGGCACCCGTACCCGCCTCCCAAATTAAGAATGTACAACTGCACGAAAAACACAAATATACTCTTTGAATAGGTGTAGGTAAATAGATTATAGCTTTCAACTGATCACAAATGCATGATCATTTCATCTTTTCATGTACAGCTTCAGTATTTTTCTTTATTTCTTTATGTTTATTTACCCATACATGAATCTCTTTTATTCTTTAGCTCCAGTAGTCTTGCTGAACTGTTACTCCTCTGTATATACATTCTCCGTGTACCTGGTTTTCTTCTTGGTTTTGTTTATTTTTTTTTACTTTTTATTTACAGCACTGACATTATACAGCGTTAATCGACGCGCCTGCGTCCACTACATTTTATTTTCTTTTCTCATCGTACACGTATTTCCATATTTTAGTTTGTATTTTTTCTGTTTTTTCTTGATTTCTGTAGCCCAACTAAGTTTCTAGAACAGAACTCAGTTGTTTGTCTTGTGTTGTCCTCATCCCCATTAAAGGGGTTGGCTTTGGACCTTGTCCCTACATTGTGTCAAATTTTTCTTTTCTTTTAGGTCATCACATATTTGTACATTTTTCTTTACGCTCACCATCCAGCGCCCGCGCCTCCCCCCGGGACATGATAAGGTTGAAGGAAAGATTGAGCGACTTCCGATGGTTGTCCGTCCCTCCTCCGGCTACCCGACGCTTTTCTCCCTAGGGTCTTCAATTTGTCGTCCATTTACTTCTTCTAGGCACCACCGGCTAGCTGGCTAAAGGACGTCTCCATCGGGGGCCGTGACGTTGGCCCAACTATCTTATTCATTCTCTCGGGGACAGCCGGATGCTTGTCGGTCATGTCTATCTTACTATTAAGTTTCTCTTTACCTTATTTGTCTTGAATAATTGTACATATCCTCCTTTTATTTTCTAACAGATCCCTGCAGTGCTGAGTGTGCGGTCTCCCTCTGGCTACTATTTTACAAATCCTGTTTTCTTTTGATTTTACTATGTTTTACTAACACCAGTAGTATTAGTTTTTGACTTTCACAGCTTGGACTGTGGGCGATCCTACATTTCCGCCACCTAACAAAGTATGTAGGGGCATTGAAGGTCTAGATTCGTTCAATTAAATGTAGAGTCGTTTATTCAAAAAAATTAGATTCTTGCGAGAGCTCCGAAGGGGCGACCATAAGTCGCCTATACCGGGGCGGGAAAGCGGTGGGGTACTTCAATGATCACAAATGCTTTGGTCACCTAAACTAATCTATAATACGCTAAATTAACCATACCAATAGGGTGTGTCAATTATTTCAACTTTTGAATTCAGAAACGCCCGGGGTCTCAAAAGTTGCGTCTTACAAAGAAAATGAGAACTGCATTAATTTTTTTTAAATGGTTATTAGCCCGCTACAATGCATTGAAAATCAGAAAACCAACCTAAAACCATTTTTTCTTTAATTTATAATAATTTTTTTTTTCAGCAATCTAACCTTTTAATGTTTGTTTATTATTAAAAAATGCGAATAACTGGCAAAAATGAAAAAAAAGATCAAGTTTATACAATACAGGTTAGTCAACAAGAATTTTGATTTTATCCAGAAAAAGTGTTAAGCAAGGATCATACTGAGCAGACGCAACGCGACGCAACGTTCCTGTCCCGTTCACACTGGCCGACGTACGTACGCGTCGCTGTGACCACGTGACAAGGGGTCTCTGGTTGTGCGCAGGCGCGTTTGATTTGGCACATTTGACATTTATTTTTTAGGTTATGTTTATGTGATTCTCTTCTCAGCAGATGGCAGCTTTGCCATATCTTGAAAGTGAATTTGAAGATGATTTGCTACGATTATTATTATTAAATCAATATTCTCGTAAAAAGAAAAAAGTGAGAAGGAACTAGAATCTGATGACGGACGATTCTTCATGTACTTCCGTATGAGTAAAGTGGTATTTGAAGAGCTTCACAGCATAATTGAATCTTCTATCTTCTTCTTCTATCTTCTTCTTCTTCTATCTTCTATATAAATAAAAATGAATCGCCGAAATGTATGTACGCGCATAACTTCCGAACGACTGCACCAAATTGGATAATTATTTTTTTTCTGTGTTCGTTATTGTCAGGACAAGGTTTGTATAAAACTACTGGTGAGCTCTGGCATTATGAAATTTGTATAAAAAATTGCAATAGGTGGCATGCGAGCTGTTTGAAAGGGGTGAAGGGGGGGAGTGGAGTGGGGAGAGGGAAGGTGGAGGAGGCGGAGTGGGAACGCGAGAGGGGAAGGCGACGCGGGAGAAGAAGGGGAGGCGGAAGGGGGACGGAAAGAATGGGAAAGGACACGCAGGGAAAAACAATTTCTTTATTAAATGGCATAGCAACGCATGCTGGGAACCAGCTAGTATGACATAAAAAAAGAAAAGACACGTCTTCGAAAGTCAATTGGAATCAGAGAAAGACTGGCAGTGTGTCTAAAGTTTGATTGACATTCATTATAGGGGTATAATATTGAAAATCATGCCATGAATGGCTGAAATTTCTTCCTAATTTGCACTGCGTATGCAGAATCTCTATAATCCTGTAATTTGATTTTATAAATAACTTCGTGCCGTCTAAAAGCTTCAATAAACTGTTCGTCATCCATTTTTGAATAATATCTCTCAAAAAAACAGCCATAGATATAGCGAAACAACGTTAGATGCTCAGATAACACTAAAAAGATGTAAAATCATCTCGTAGTAGGCGTGACCATACCCCCCCCACCTTCCACATGGCCCACGCCGATCTGGCTGCGGCAGATCCGCGTAGCGTAGGGGGCGTCGGTTAGCGTTGCGTGGGGCTAGTGTAATTCTAAAGCACCCGTTTCCATAGAAAATATAAGGATGGTAAGTAGTACAGATATGGAAATGATGACGTCTACCTACGTTGCGTGGGCCTAGTATGTTCCCAGCTTTATTTTCCCCTTTTATATTTTTAACCAACACATCACAATTGGGGGGGGGGGGGGCGGCGCGTCCCGGGTGCCAAGACCACAATTCTCTAGCCACACCCCCCCGAAGACGGACAATAATTTTTTATGAAGTTGGAATTTGTGTTTTCACCACGTTGCCACTGCTTGTGGTCAGTGGCGTAGGCTAACGGGAGGGGCGTAATGGGAAAGGGTAGGACTAGCAGAATATTTATCACAACGGAGGGGGCGGAATGGGATAGGGCGGGACGGGTTCTAGCAGAACATTTACCACAACGGAGGGGGTAGAACGGGGTAGGAAGGGGTGTGGCGAAACGGAATACCATAATGGCCACTGACCACAACGCACAATAATGATAAACTGAATATTGTCACGATTTTTTTTATTCAGACTTCTCGACCAGAGACCGCCCGCGCGCTGGCTCGTTTATTGACCGGCGGACTATCGCGGACCATCTTCTAGCCTCTTGCGGACCACTAGTGGTCCGTGGATTACTGGTTGGGAAGCCCTGTTCTAAAGCATTGACAGAAAAGTTTCCATTTTTGTGCGCCCAGTTAGTCTGACTTCATGTCCAACGCTCCCAACGCCGAGCGACCGGAAACTACAAAATTCGGTCTACGCGTAGTGGGCATCGATTATCGCTAGATATTATTACGTAATATAGCCTATAATTTAATAGCTCTATGTTATAAAGTTTAGCTAAATAATACGGTGCCAATATATATAAATTATTATTATTACGGTGACGTTCCCGACCATTTCCAGTAGCTTGTCGAACGAGCATAACACTGCGAGCAAATACTGGGACGTGATCGAATGTCAAATAAGAGTTCCTGGTAATGGTACTTCTACCGATTATTCAAACCTCTCCTGAATAATTCAATTTAGCGGTGAAGTTCAGTTCAATATACTGGGGATCGATTCTCCAATGCAGGTCGCTCGCAATTGCCGTCGATTGGTCGAATTTTCATTCTCGCATTGGTCGAATTGTTATTCTCGAGTCTCGTCGAAGGTAGGTACATAATTAGACGTTAAAGTATTAAAATCATTGAAATCAAATGCGAGTGCCGGTTACGATAAACTCAAATACAAAACAGTGCTAAGTCTCTCAACGGAATTGGTTCCTATATTATCAAAATTGATTAACCAATGTTTTAAAGAGGGAACTTTTCCAGACTGCTGTAAAATTGCCAAGGTGATACCAATTCACAAAGGTGGGTCCAAATCAAATACCTCAAACTACAGGCCCATCTCAATCTTACCAATCTTATCAAAAAATTTTGAACGTGTAATCTACGAAAGATTAAACAATTTCCTATTAAAAAAATCATTCTTTTATAAAAAACAGTATGGCTTTAGGAAAAAATCTAACACACTTGCGACAATAAATGACTTAATCAGTAAACTTAGGAGTGGTATTGATGGTGGAAATTATATCTTATCTATACTAGTTGACCTTCAAAAAGCCTTTGATACGGTAAGCCATGATATACTTCTCAAGAAACTCGAGAAACTTGGTGTAGTTGGTCCTGCTCTTAATCTATTCAAATCATATCTTAGCAATAGAAAGCAATTCGTAAGCATTAACAATCAAAATAGTAAGCACCTTCCAATAAACTATGGAGTTCCGCAAGGATCCATACTAGGGCCACTACTGTTCCAAATTTATATCATTGATATTTCGCAATTAGAATTAAACGGTGAAATTTTCTTATATGCAGATGATACTGCAATATTCTACTGGGGTAAAGATCTAAACATACTACTAGAAAATGCACAAAGTGATCTAGAAAGAATTTGCGGTTGGATCCAATCAAATATCCTAACAATGAATATAAAAAAAACAGGATACATGATTTTAAGTTCAAACCGTAAAATAATTCCTCCACATGTACCATTAAAAATTGAAAATAACGATTTGCAAATCCTGAAACAGGAAAAATATCTTGGGCTGTGCATCGATAAGCATTTAACTTTTAAACAACACATTCAAAATGTAAAAGATAAAATCACACCCTTAATTAGCGTTTTTAGCCGGTTATCATATCTATTACCAATTAGATTAAAAAAAAGTTTGTACTATAGTCTCGTACACTCACACCTAAATTACCTGATTGAAATCTGGGGAAATGCGTATGAAACATACATCAATGAATTACAGGTAATTCAAAATAAGATAATCAAAAAACTATTTCACTACGAATCCAAAACATCCACAAAAAATATATATATTTAGAAACCAAACTGCTAACATTAAGAAAACTATACGAGTACAATATATGTGTCCTTATATACAAAATAAATAATAAACTCATACATACAAACACAGAATTCATTAAAACGTCCCAAGTACACAAACATTTTACACGACAACACGATAACATACGTTTAAACACCATTCATACTAACTACGGTAAGCAATCAATTAGTTACGAGGGGGGCAATTTATATAATTGCCTTCCAGATGATATCAAAAACGAAAAAAGTGTGTGCAAATTCAAAAAAAAATTGTTCATGTTTATTCACAAAAAACAAAGTAGTGATAGTGAATAATATCGTATGGTAATATAATATCATGTAAATGTTAGTATTGCAATCTAAGGTTATGAAATGTAAAAACCATGTAATGTAAAAACTATGTAATACAATGTAAAAAGTACATAATTCAATATTCTAGTTAAGTAAGTGAAAATGTTATTTTCTTTTTTACTGGAATAAAAACTTATGAAAAAAAAGGTTAGAAGTCATTCAACCCGAACAAGTGGATCGAACAATGTCAACACCGACAAAACAACTGTCAATATCTAGTACATTTTATCCTTACCTAAGATCGTTTCCCGCGCGCACTCTGATTGACAGGCATCGTGTATTTTTACAAAGTTGTTTTAAGCCGCTGCTACCCGAATTTCTACCGATTTCTTATATATCTCCCTTAAACATTTGAAGTTTAAAAAAATATATGTTATTTTTGAAGATAATATAATGCGTTCCACGCCAAAACGCAAATTATATGAAATTCCCTCGACAGAAAAAAATCGCAAAGTATGCTCCGAAAATTATTAAAAGCACGTTTGTTTAGGTTATTTTACAAGTTATAGTTGTGAAAAAAATCACAATGTTTCTTTAAATGATACTTAAGCGCCTTCCACGAGACTTTTGCTCTATTTTAAACGAGTCGTGTTTTATTAAACATTTTCACAATTTTGGCATCGATTTTATCGCTTTAAATATTAGCGCGCTCCTCTAACATTCGTAATTATATATCTCCCCATCTTCTTCTTTTTGAGCGCGGATGCGGCGCCTTTAGGTTCATTATAATGACTGATTTATCGGTGATATTGGCTGCAATACATAATGTAGAGTAACTGAAGCTGATCTTTGAGAACAACAAGAATATTTCACCGGAGGGTAGATAGTTTTCGCATGAAAATTAACTTCATTATTAATCTATTGTACCTACTGTCGTTTTGCATGTAACCAGCTGTTTTTGGTTTTGAATAACAAATCCGCCAGCCATTTCGAAGAAAGTAGGCTCGTAATTTCAAATTCACAGAATAGAAACTTCACAAACATCAAAAACATAGATAATTTTCGCAATATAATCATCTATAAAAATTAAACATCCGACAAGTTTGTCGAGGCAACTAGTAATTTTTCATTCGTAGATAGAGCGTAACGAGTAACTCTGAACAATATTGAATAATCACAGCCCAGGTTGCTTATAATCGCCGTCGAAAGTACACGCATTAGTCAATTCGCGATTCTCGGATCAGGTCGAAGGTACATTCTTACATGTCAAAAGTCAAAAGTTTTTCCACCCGAACAACAAGTGAGTCAAACCAGTCGACACCAATGTCGACATCAGACAACAATGCCAAAATCTAGTATATTTTATCCTAACCAAAGATCGTTTCCTGCGCCCTCTTTGAAGGACAGGCATATTACAGGTATATGTTGACTTTTAAGGTTTTATATAATAGCTGATTAACCAGCGAGATTGGCTGCAACACATAATATAGAGAAAGCGGAAGCAGATGCTTTGAGACCAACAAGAACGTTTCGCCGAAGATTGGAAAGTTTTCACATAAAAATTAACATCCTAATTATTCTTTTGCAACGTCGTTTTGCACATGTTAGCATCACATTTTTTGTTACGCTGTTTTTCGAAAAAAGTGCGGTCATAATTTCAAATTCACAGTCAAAATCATGAGAAACACAGACAATATTCACAGAGATGCCAATGTAATCGTCTCTTCAACCCTCCGACATTCAATAATATGTATAAATGGAACGTTCGACAAAGTTCGTCGAGACAACTGGTAATTTTTCTTTCGTAGATGGCACACAACGAAAAATTCTTGATCGCCACTGGAGAATCGAGCCCCTGGAGTTTCGAATATAGGTGCATTAATTTCTCAACTGCGAATGGTGGAATGGTATAAATTGGACCATTAAAAAAAGTTATCCTTCATTAAAGGTTTTTTTCAAGCGAACGCAATCTTTTTTTAGTTCTTCTAGTTTTCCCTAATAAACCATGTTTTACAGCCGTAACATCAATTTGTTTAAGTACCTACTCTTAACTTTCCTCTATCCGATCCCAGCATGGTAGATAGTATCTACCACCAAACACGAATGAAACTATTGAGAAAAACCACCGTTCACAATCGAAACGCTGCTTGAAATGGCTTCATTCGTGTTTGGTGACCAGATCTGACCAGATTCTTTTTCACCAGCTCATTCCCTCCCCCACTCCCTTCAGTCCCAAAACGTACCCATATTAGGGCTGCGGTAGTCCCTCTGAATAGTTTCTCTGAATAGTTTCTCTGAATAGTTTCGAATCTTGAGCGGTTTTCATGTAAAAACAAAAATACATGCAATATTATTTAAATAAGAAGGAAAATTGTACGAAAAGTTTCTACCCCAATTAAATAAAGCTTCATTAGTGACATTAATTGAAATATAAAAGAAAATATCTTTAGAAAAAATAGTTATTGCTACCCTAAATTCGTTGGACTTTACAAATGGAAATTTGGTATTTAAACATGAAGAAAAATATTACATAAAAGTACCAATACAATTTGTCGCAATATGTTATGCAGGAATTTCGATGAATTTAAATGGGAAGCGACAAATGACTAAACAAAGAATATAAAATTCGCACCCACGGGAAATTAAGTGTGTTTTCTCACTTCGGAAAATATCTTAGATCACATTCCCGTCTAATGATGCGATTCAAGGAGAATAATATATTTAACCGGTATGTTTGTATTTCTGCCGAATTCTCGTCTAACCTCATTGTGTAGGCAGGGGTGCCCATTGCTTATACACGTGCTTATGGAGGTCGACTTTCAAAGTATCAGGATTCAAGTGATCGACCATTTTGCAAGTGGCTATAGACGGAAATTACAAACTTAATTATATTTGAAGTTTCAGTGCCGGCAACCCGAGCATTGATTTTATATTCATTTGTATACATAGTTTTCTTTTACCCACCTCACTAGACACAGTCTGTTCCGAGGCGGGTAGTACTACATCTGTTGTAATACTTATATTTGATTTTTTTTTGTATTTCTTGGGCATTAACTATGTAACAATTTCTAGACATTTTGTTTTTTGAAGAGTTTTATTAAATGTACATTTGTTACTTAAATTTAATTTTTCCGCGACCGGTTTCGATACAACCGTATCATTCACGAGCAGAATTAAAACTAACTTAAAAATTAAATGCAAGTACCAAAGATTAATTAGGTGGGAGTAGTGAGAGGGATGATTTTGGGGGGAGGGGGAAAGCGGTGGGAGGAGTCAATATTATACGTAAACATGGTTAGTAAAGGAGATTTGCAAGGCGCTATTATTTTATTCACTAAATTAATTTTAGATTTAATTTTTTTGTTTATTTCGAGCGTTTCTAAAGCGCAAAGATTAAAGTATGAATTTATATTGCAATGTTTAAATTTTGTTTTTTCTTTATTGAAGCTATGGCCTGACTCTATTAAATGATTCGCAAATTCGGAGTAATTATTATTTCGTAAACAAAGTTCATGTTCCCTGATTCTAGTTTAATTTAGTGAATTAAATAATAGCGCCTTGCAAATCTCCTTTACTAACCATGTTTCCGTATAATATTGACTCCTCCCACCGCTTTCCCCCTCCCCCCAAAATCATCCCTCCCACTACTCCCACCTAATTAATCTTTGGTACTTGCATTTAATTTTTAAGTTAGTTTTAATTCTGCTCGTGAATGATACGGTTGTATCGAAACCGGTCGCGGAAAAATTAAATTTAAGTAACAAATGTACATTTAATAAAACTCTTCAAAAAACAAAACTTATATTTGAATTTAACTCGTTTACTTGATTGCATGAATGTACGAATGAATTTGAATCTTGAAAGTGGAAATTAACTCACTTCCAGTCATCCGATAGAGCTGAAACACGGTGGATAATAGAAATAAAATGAGATGAAAATTCATTGTATCAACTTGGTGGCAATCACGAACACACACGCGGATATGCACGCATTTTTCTGAAATTCGAAGAAATCGCTAAAGCACCACGAAATAAATGTCGATCTTACCAACTCCCGATTTAACACGGTCGGCAGCGCGGTTGATTTCGATCACTGGGTATGAAGGTTCAAATCTCAGTCAACCAATTTTTTTCGTTTGTTTTTAAAGATTCAAAATACATTTGAATATAAAGTTAATAGCGCGGTTGATTCGGATCACTGGGTAGGAAGGTTCAAACCCCAGTCAAACCAGTTGATAATTTTCTTTTCCAAGTTTCAAAAGACATTTGAAAATAGACGCATCACAAACAACTCACACTCATTGATTCATTCATATTCATATAATAATAATAATAATATATCTTTATTGAAAGAAATTTGCAAGATTATAACTAAAAAGTACATATTCAGTGTTATGTTTACAGTGGTTTAAAATTACATAAGGACAAAAGGATATCAACAGAAAAAATATATAAATATGAACAGTAGATAAATGAAAAATAGAAAATAGTTATAAATTTTGGTTTTTCAGTAATCTGCCTCACTAGGCTAGCCTGTGTTGAGGCAGTAATTTTTAAATCAATTTATAAGACTTATAGACATACCTACACTTTTATTAAAAAAGTAATCACATAATAGATTGGTTACATTAATAATAAATTTAAATAAAAGCAACCAATACATTGTTTGTATATTTCCACTGTATAATACCAAATCATTAATAATTTCGAATTTGGGTGAGTGCACCGGTAAAGGCCCTATCATTATTTTTGATCCAAATTTTTATGTTATTTTTGAAAATTTTTCGGGAATCACATTTTTTTATTCTATCTGGAAGAATGTTGTAAAGCCTTGTTGCAAGGTATCTGAAATTTCGTTGACCAAAAGTAGTATGCGTTTTGGGGATTTGTAGTAAGTCTTTGTCATTATTTCGAGTACAGCGAGTATTTAATCTTTTTTCATAGTATTTATGTATATTTGTGTATAGATGAGTAAGGATTGTTTTTCCATATATCTGCCGAACGTCAAACACATTCATAATATTGAAGATTAAGTTCGAGTCTGTAATTAGAGGTAGTCTAAGAATCAATTTTATAATAGTTTTCTGTGCCTTTATGATTGGGTCTAGTGCTGATGCAGTACCGCCTCCCCATGCAATGATACCATACTCAATAATAGATTGACAGACTGCAAAATAAATCATTTTCAAGTGTTGTAAGTCGAGAAAGTTTCTTATCGTTCTGAAAAAGTGTATGGTTTTTCTTATTTTGTTTGCAATTATTTGAGTGTGTATATTCCATTTGAGATATGGATCAATTGTGAGGCCGAGATACTTCATCTGTGTAGTGCGCTCAATGTAGGGACACTGACAAGATTCATCGGAATTAAAACATTTGTGTATTCTAATGGAGACATCATCATGAGGCTGACCTGTTATTTTTATGCTTGATGTGACATATTTAGTTTTCTCGGTGTTCAAAGTGAGCGTATTTGTATCTAACCACTTTTTTACAATGTTTATATCCGTTTCAGCTTTTTTGTAGACATTTACCCAAGTGTCAGCTTCAAACAGTAAAACAGTGTCATCGGCAAAACTAACTATTTTTCCCTGAATATTAATATTACATAAGTCATTGATATATAAAAGGAACAAAGACGGTCCTAATATGCTACCTAATATACTCTCATTCCGACTCTTGAGATGACACGATTCAAGTATCAGATTCACTTCATTGTATCATGTCTTCCTCGGGCATCTCCGACTTTTATACCAATGCACTTTGAATAAAGGTAATATTTTAATAAAAAACATAGGATAGCGCCCTAAAGGAAATATTTTCGTGGTTTAAGGTTAAACCAAAAAATTCGACCTATTTTTGTTAATTACACGTAGAAAAGCTTAAAATGCTGGCAACTGATCCAAAACATTAAAGACGGATTAAAGCTTTTGTATTTGTATTTTGTAAAAGAAAGCGGAAACCTTTTAATATTTTATAATCATAAACTGACAACTCATTAAAAATATTTTGTTGAACCGAGAAGAGGCCATTTTTTGTTTATATATTGTTTTCCCTTACACCTCTTGTCAAAATCGTAATATTGTGCCGTTAAATACGGAGTTTGTAACATTAATTTGTTAACAATATTCTATTAATCAATTTTTAATTTTTTTTTGGTTTTTTTGAATACCTGATGAGAAAGACGAAATAATGACCGTGGTCGGCTTTAAAACCTCTCTCAATCGACCGTTTGGACATCCCTGATGTAGGCAAATTGCTTTACATATCCGTAATTCCAAGCCGCGCCGTACCGCACAGTGTTTGGTTTCATACAAGCTAGAAAGCTAGACGGAAAAAACTCTTCCTTTTGACGAAGGAAGGGTGCTTCCGAAACCGGTAGAGTGTTTATAAAATAAAAGTGGTCTCAAACAAATTTATATGTTTTTTTTATTGTAAATTATATGCCACAAAGTTAATGCTTTTTACAAATATCTAATACTTCTATCTATTAGGTACTTGTAACCAGTACCGGATTATCCCTAAGGCAGAGTAGGCAACTGCATAGGGGTCCCGCAGGAAAAATGTCTTTTTCAGGAAAAAAGTTTCGGAAAAAGTCAACTTTCGAGATTTTGAATTTTTTTATTGGGAACATTTACAGGTTAATAACAAAATATAATAATTAGGTTATAACCCAATAAATAACTTATGTTCACATCATGCACAGATAATAAATAAAAAGTCTATAAAACAAATGTATAAACATAGTTGTATTTTACTTTTCTTTCCTTCTATTTGTTGCAACATTACTTAGTATCTGAAGTGATTGAAGATGCCGTGTGTGGTTTATATTGGCATTTGTTTTGTTTTATTTCGAGAAAACCGCATTCAAAGTTTTGCGGAAGGATAATTCAACATACAAACTATTCCAAATGGTTTCACATAAAATGCTGTATCTCCGTCAATTTTTCGAATTTCTTTAAAACATTTGGTGAGAGCTTTTTAACAAATGCATCTTTCAGAAAATGAAATAAATAAAAAATATTACAAAAGTATTTTTACAGTGTCCTAGTGCCTTAAGGGGGGTGGGGGTAAGGTTTGAAAGGCGAAATAAAGGCATATTGTCATGATTTTTTTTTGAGATATGAATGATGTTGGTTTTATTTATTTAATACACACTTTATAGTATAATATCTGAAGTATCTTTGAAAAAAATTTCAATTAAAAGTATCAATAAATAAGTCCGTGAGAGCAAATCTCCGGAGGCGCCTCGAAAAGAAGTTGTTATGCTTATGCGGTGAACTCCAGAACTCGTCACCGGATAATTTGAAACAAAAAAATCGAAATGCGTTTAAAAGGTAATATGTTTACAATAAAAACACATATAAATTTGTTGTAGACCACTTTTATTTTATAAACACGAAGGAAGGTTGCTTCCGAAACCGGTAGAGTGTTTATAAAATAAAAGTGGTCTACAACAAATTTATATGTGTTTTTATTGTAAATTATGGCAAGCCACAAAGTTAATGCTTTTTATAAATAGGTAATATGTTTTCCTAAGCAGTCAAAGGGAGTTTTTTTCGATTTTATTTTTTATTTTTGGCAGCATTTTGAAGAGAAAAACGCGATTTTTGCTAAAAAATTTCGGTGAATTTGTTATGCAAAATGGTAAAAAAAACTCCCTCTCTGTTGGTTTATTTGTACAAAATTTCAAAAGCATCGGTTAAGTCAAGTCAAGATTTTGAGTTATAAACTTCAGAAATATTGTTTGCGAGAAAACCGATTTAAAATTTTTTATACTCGAAATATACTTGAATCGAGCATGAGGGCCGGTCACCTGAAACGCTGTAACTTCGTTAGTTTTGCTCCGATTTACTTGAAATTTTGACACAATATTCAATATATCGACATGTTTTACATTCAGAAAAAGTTTTAAAACCTAACCCTACCCCCCACCCTTAAAGCCTTGTTAAGGATTTGATCAAGGTTTGTTTGGGGGCAAGGAGGCGTTTGGGGGCAACTTCTTTTTCCTTCAACCCCCCTCCCCCCCCCCCTTAGTCCACCATTGGTAAAGGGGCCCCGAGACATGCATTGCCTAGGGGCCCCGACATGGTTAATCCGGCCCTGCTTGTAACCCACCTTCGGGGTGTATTTAACCCGAATATGAAGAAAATTTATGGTAAAGATGATAATTTATTTTTTCAAAATTATGTCTTTTTCAAATTTTGGTCTTTTTAAAACACGCATAAATATAAATTAAGAGCGTTTAACCCGCGAGCGGCCTAAAATCCACATTTCATTGAAAGTTGTTCTTACGATAGTGCAAGGCGGTTCCATTGAGAAAGATTAATTATTCCCCGTATCAGCTTTTTAAAAATATAACTCGATATCGATTTTATTTCATTCCAAATTTGTTTTAATTTATACCTACATCCAAAAACGCTGAAAGGCGTGATGATAAAACTATTAAAATAATGTACTTTTTGTAATTATTTTTTGATTATAAGCATTTATCATTTTTCAATAATGTCTCAGTTAAATAAGAATGTAAAAAAATCTGAAATATATTAGTTTGTAAGTGCGCAAATAAATACACACACGGACCAATTTTCGTCAAGAAACACATGTGCATATATATATATATTTTTAATGATTTTATTTAAACTAAAATTAAAATTCTGAAACATGCGTTTTCCAGAAAATGAATTGATTTATTTTACTGCATGATTATATGATTTGAAATGGGTGTTGTATAATATGAAATCTTTTTTGAAAATTTAACAAATCTGCTAACGACCTATGGCATAACCTTATTATACCAAAAATAAAATTAATAATTTTTTCTCAAAATTTAAAAATGCGTTTCCTAGATAAAAGAATAATCTTTCGAAATCAATTTAAAATTTTTGTGGAAAAGAGACGTATTTCTGGTTAAAACCTCTTAACTTCTGTACAAATTTATTTATTTATGCGCATTCTTTATCATTTACCTACGACATTTATAAGTCATCAGAAAAATAAACACTCAAATTAAATTAAATCCACCTATGCTTTTCATCTGTTTTTAATCAGCTTTACAAATTCAAATGTAGTTAAAATATTATTTTACATTTCCAGAAGCCAAGTGAGTAAAAAAATAGTTGCTCTATTTAAACAAATTATAGTAATTGTGATATTTTTACACACCCTCCGAAATAAAAACTCGGTAAGAAATATAATATTTTTTGATCATATAAAAACAAGCAAGTTATTTATTACAATAAAAAAAGTCAAAAATTGTTAACATAAAAAAAAACAATTCAACGTACCTCCCAAGGTAGGCTCCTTATTTTTCAGGATTGATTTATAACATCATAAACTAAATAAATGAATTAAAATCTGGCAGAAAACTCGTATGTAGTACCTGTAAAACGGGAAAAAAACTTTATGCTCTGATTTGAATAGAATATTAATTTCTCTAATTAAAAAAGTCAATATAAAATATATATAGTTACATATATTTTTTATATTAATTATTAAAAAATATATGTATATATTGTAGTGCGATTTTGATATACTCTCCGAAATAAATTCGTCAGGAGAATATTATAATATATTCTCCTGACGAAGGAAGGGTGCTTCCGAAACCGGTAGAGTGTGTATAAAATAAAAGTGGTCTACAACAAATTTATATGTGTTTTATATTGTAAATTATGGCGAGCCACAAAGTTAATGCTTTTTACAAATACTTTTTAAACACTTTCAAACCCAAGTTAAATATATATATTTAAAAAAATCTGAAATGATTTACATAAAAGTTTAAAAAATAACATAGAAGATGCCTTCCAAAGTAGCCTGCATTTAAACAAACTGAAACAATACACTTTAAACTCACAAACAACCGAAGATCGAAGCTAAGCGAATAAAATAATCTGATCAATTCATTAACCAATTGACTTTGGGGACATGGTACTAGACAAACCGTATTTTAATGAACACAATTAAAAATGCATTTGTCACACTGACTACCTGGTAATACGCCCACGACTTCATCCTTTAAGAATTAAAAAAGTGATTTACCTACCTTCTAGCTTGTATGGGACGGTACATAGTGCGCCGTCTCTCGGTTGCAAATAGCTGCTAAATCGTCTTACGTCTTCGCATTAGTAACATTGAACTAAATAACAACGTAGGTACCAAGGAAATCTTATAAGACGCGTGCGATGATTTAAAATAAACTTCTAACTTATTTAGGTTTAAAAAACACTGGTTGGGTTGCTTCAAAATCCTTGTCACATTTGATGTATATTAAAAATTAAACGATTGTGCCATGTCGAAATTTTGATATTTGAAAGGTACCCGTCGATCACCGAATATCTGTGCATTTCATCTGTGAAAGGCTGACAAGAAAAATGACATGACCGTTATTTAATTGGTGCAGATTTTAATACATTTAAAAGTTCTTAAGGACCACTTTACTAAAATAATAATAAATGGATTACTTCTTCTAATAGTGCAAAATTATTTTGTGGTAACATTTTAAATTCAAATTAATAAATTACGTTGTATTAACCACTTAATTATTTATAAAAACCTACATGTTTCGTCAGCAAAGCTGACTTCCTCAGGGTTTTGACAGAACTAATTTTAAAAATAGACATACATAGGTAATAGAGAAAAATAATAGACATAAATGGTTAATACAACGTAATTTATTAATTTGAATAAATTGATTACTTCTATAGCGTCGTTTTCATGGGAAATCACCCTAAGGCATAATTCTGACGGCTTCCGTAGTCGAAGGGTAACGTCCTCGACTACGAATCCGTGCTCAGGGGTTCGAATTAAATTGTATTATTTCACCTTTAATTCATATAAAATAATATTTAATATAGTAAACTTGCGGCCCGTTCCAGAGTGGTGACGCACCCATTATCGTCCTGGTGAAGGACCACCATTTCAGAATTGAAACGTTTTGAAAAATGGCTTTAGCCGAGTTCGGTAACCAGATATGAATAGCCAGCTACCTCCGCACCTTTCTCTTACCCATCAACGTACCATTCAGCCTCACAATATACCCAAATTGATGCCATTGTCTCACTGGTTACAGTTAGCATTAAACATATTCAAAAAGTACGTATGCCGGTACTTGCTGGAAGTATCGAACCTGAATCGTCAATCTGCTCGAGTGTCTTACCCACCGGGCAACAGACCACCTTCGTGTTAACTTCCCATCTTTGAGATAGGTGACATTTTTTTTTTGAAAAAGAAATACAAACATTCCCGGGTTACGAATAACCCAACAATGTTTGAAAATCTCCTACTACCACCACAGAAAGCCGAAAATGTTGCTTGTGTTGTGATGGAGGACTTAGCCAGCCGAGGAATCGAACACGCGACGCCCGGGTGCGCTTTGCGCTTTGCCCACTCAACCACTGATTGAGGATGATATGCCGAGCGTATTTATAAGCGATAAAAATTAGTGAACATGAGCCTCGGAAATACCCAAATTGACTCTTGTACGTAAGAACGAATTAAAAAGCGACGCTTTAGAAAAAAACTTAAAAATAATGAAAACCATTGGAACGAGTAAAATGTTTTTCTCCGAAAGGTAAAAAAAAAATACTTCAATAAAATCAATACAGGTAAAATTACGGCTACATGTTTTTAGAATCAACAATATTTGAACAAAATAGGTGCTTCAAAGTGATTCTAGCCAATTTTGCCGACGTAAACATGTAAGATTAGTCCAGAAATATATGAACAGAATTTAATTCCAAAAACCTATATATCCTCAAACGTTCGAAATTCGCAAGGGATTTCTTTGATAGGTAAATCTATAAATTCATAGAAATACATGTAAATTAATGGTTTTCATTCGTGACTCAGCAATCTAAATTTATACATTTATATCTGAATAGTATTATCAAGGTTTATCTGAACTTTCTCCAGAACTAAATTTATCGTCTGTTCAGACGAATTACGTAACCAGCAGAGCGATTTTATATCTTTTGTGGGATCGTTATGAGACAACAGACATGCTCTCTTGACAGATTTGTATGATTTATTTGCCTTTTCTATGTACAACGTAGTTTTTAAAATTAATAAATAATCATGCATACTTGCAGGAATTAGTGTTTAAAACAATCTAAACTAAAATTGGTGACAGTAAATATGTAAAAATCACCCAAATCTGACAAGAGATCACGTCCGTTTTATCGATAACGATACCACAAAAGATATACATAGAATCGCTGTCTAGGGCAAAATATTATAATTTCTTTTTAGATTCATTTCTTTGGCCATTTGATGAAGACCTAAAACAACTTCCAAAAAAGTCACCGAAGATAAAAAATAAAATTACTCCAAATAATGTGAGGAACGCCTGGTTAAAGAAGTCAAGAACAAGGTCGATGCCAGGCAATGGATGACTTGTCACACAACAGTTCTCATCTGTGAATATTTTTCTTTTTATTTTAGTTTTATGTCCGGTCCCGCCTTGCTTCTATTAATTTGTTATAATGTACGCGTTTGATAAGTTACATGGTTACAGGTATTATGCGATGCACTTAACCTTAACCTAATTTAACTTTTGTTAAGTACGTCCCTTAACAACCTTTATACAAGTTGTTATGAAGCAATTCTTAAAAATGTATTATTCCGTCAAGTACTTTAAAAAAAATGATAATGTTGGCGACACTCTCAGGATTTTGTTGTCTATAGAGGCGCGAGAGGGCGTTGTTCCGGTTCCGCACACTTTGATTTGGAAGCGAGGAGAGCGGCTCGCTTTGGAATCGACGAGTCACACATTGGGAGTAAAATGTGCTAATTATACGAAAAAAGAATTTAAGAAAGTATACGCGGGCGACAATTGATTTTTAGTGAAATCTTATTAATGGTTTTCAAAGTAAAACCCTCAAAATCGCGAGTGAGATCGTGTTGAATCGAGTCGGGAATAATTCGGCGGCATGTTATTGTGGCCGGGCTCACAAATTGTAATCGGGAGTGTGCAGAGCCATCCTGTCGGTATAAAGTAGTTTACGCTGGCAATAATCATTTTCCCGCGGCCGATAATCCCGTGGTGCTCGCCATTTTTGAGAACTCGCGCCGTAGAGGAGCAAGAGTGTCGCCACCATTTGCGATAGGACCGGTAGTCAGGAGAGGTTCATGGGTCCCCACCATCGGTGATCGTTCGGCTCCAGAGCCGAGGCCAGGAGAGGAAGCAGGAGGATCGACATCCCGCGGAGGGTCATGGGATTCCGCCAGTCATAGTCGAGCGGAGTTTTACCGATTGATGGAGAGAGTTTAAGCCTCCCAATCGGTAGGAATTCACACCAGGCGTCTCCGGGAGTGGCCACAAGTATGTCATTTATTACCAGTATTCCTTTAAACAATATACTATGCTTATGTTCATTTAAAAGTGGGTTTTAATGGCAATAGCCCAACACCCCACTCCTTTCCAGGGATGTTACATTAAGAATGCCCACGCCGTGAAGGGTGAGTCTCATGCTTGCCGCAAATTGACATTCTTCGACTGTATAGTCGAAGATTGGCGTCCAAGGTTCCATTCGAATCAAAGTTGATTTGTGGTGAGCGGAGGTGAGATGAAATTGGCTGGCATCTGCCACTTACAGCCTCCCACGCAAACTGCTATCTAAATAGTAGATAGCACTTCATTTATTCAACCTAACCATCTTGCTAATACACGTAGAAAATAGCTACTTTACAAAGTACTAAAAGTGAGATTTAACAAAGTTAAATAGAAGTTTTCGAATAATATTGGAGCAGGAAACACACAACGATTTTGACTAATCAGAAATTTTTATATTTATTTTAGATAATTTATTTTACCTAAAATCATACGATATTTCGTTGTACCAAAGCTTGCGTAGAAGAAATTTCAATTACAAATACTGCCACATTAAAAGAAAGTAATCCTGTCTGTATTTTGTACGATTCGAAATTTTTACGTCTTAAAACTATATGTGCCGTTAGGCAGCGTGGGTTGTTCGCAAAATTGATTACATTTATGGAGGAATGCCGGTTGCATTCCCATTTGATCTTTAAACCGTGGCTGCATTTAAACGAGAAAATGCAATTACTACAATAAGCCGTAATAAAATCGTTTTTATTTATAAACAACCATTAAAAGAAATGCCCTTAATGGATATAAAAGTAATACACGGTGTTCGAAAATTCGTAGTACAAATGGGAAATTTGAGAATCTACATCACATTTGAAGTCGATTTTGTGGTATAACTTTTTTTTTGTTTGAGATACTGTTTTCAAAATAATAAAAAAATTCATAGATGAGTTGAATTTGAAAAAAACTGCTGTACAGTGTATAAATTAAACAATTCGTGTACATTTTTGCATCACTTTTGCATCGCGTTCATTGGTCAAATCGTCAAATGTATTATACACATAGTTTTTTTCAGTGATCGACGAACGATCGGATGCAATTTTTTGGCCATAAGTAGTCATAATAGATTGTTGAGTCTTTAGTTAGAAGTAAGATTTTAGAAATGTGTTATACATTTGTACAGCGCCCTTGTGATTTTTCACAAAAAAAACGGCGCTACACATGTCATCCGGATATGATTATTAATATTAATATTCTAACATAACAAAATTTAAAAAAATGGTAATTACGAAAAGTAAAAAAAAAACTTTTTTTTTAACATTAGATTCACACAGGAGGCTGTAAGGAAAATAATTCCCATCCGGGCCTATGTTATCTTTGGGGATGCTATGTGGAAGATCTTCTTAGGAAAGAAGGGAGAGGAAGTTCTGGGAAGGAAAAGGGTAGGAGTTTGGGGTCAGTTTGTCTAGGAGTGATGGACGTATGAATCCATCCCTCCCACTGTGGTGCACGGCGATGTTCCGAGAGACTACGACTGGATAAGTCAAAGACACCCTCAACCATTATCTCCCGATCCGGCCCGCCATGCAGCTGGTGGGCAGACGCTGGTGGGCTGGTGAGCATCCGCCACCAAGACCCGGACAAACCTCACCCCATGAACCCGGGCATCCCGGCTAAGTCACCAAATGTAGCGAACCACTTGGGGTGTCTTACGGCAGAGGTGTTGGTTATCCAATAAATCCCCTCGGTACCGGTGCATAGTCGGGAAACACGCCAAACACGCCAAACACGCGCTCAACATTTGAACACGGTTGACATTAGTCACATGAGAACGGGTCGTTTCTATGACTCGTTCTTGAGTTCAACAGCTCGGCTGTGGAACGATTTGCCGGCCTCTGTGTTTCTTCCCTCCTACAACATGGATCTCTTCAAGACCCATGTTTTTTCCTTCCTTTCCTCAAAAAGACGCTCCACACAGCATCTTCAAAGTTGACACAGGCCCTGAGGGAAATTATTTTCCTCAGGGCCTCCTGTGTAGAGGCAATGTAAAAAAATGGTTTCCAGGGAGACGGTACCCATACCCGCCTCACCAATTGAGAGTAATGCTCAGATCGAACAAAAAAGTTTTTTTTGAGTTCTGTATGTGATGTAAATTAACCATTTTCCCCCTTTTTAAACGACTTCAAAAAGGAGGAGGTTCTCAATTCGACTGTATTTTTTATTTATTTTTTTATTTTTTTTTATTTTATTTTTTATTTTTTATGTTTGTTAGCTCAGAACTTTCGACTGGGTGAACCGATATTGATGATTCTTTTTTTATTTGAAAGCTAGTGCTTCCTTTGTGGTCCCATTTTAATTTGGTTTAGTTCTGACAATGGCATCCATGAGAAAACCATATAAGTCTTAAATTTGCATAAAGTATGTGCGCGACAAATGGACGAATAACTCAATATCACGCTAACCGCTTTCAATGATTCTTTTTTTATTGGAAAGGATGTACTTCAAGGATAGATTGATGAGAGTTTGGTTAGGTTCTGATTATCGGATCCATGACAAAGTAACGGAACTCTTCAATTCTTAGGAGCAAATTAACGAAACTCAGCCGAAGCTCTTAATTTGACCCTAATGTCGTTATGGTCAAATTATGTCTGTCTCATATGAGCAGCACGTTTAGTAGATCTACCCATATTCAGACAATTAGTGTACTTCAGATTCACTAAAAATCAAAAAATAAACAAAAATTTTAACAAAACAAAAAAACGACTTCAAAAATGCACTAAAAAGTAAAAAAATAATTTCGTTTTCTTCGACAACTTCATAATCGACTTACTTTTTCTACTCATCAATATGTAGGTACGATTGTTATTTTTGGAGTCAGTGTCAGCGAAGGTACCCGGCCCGGCGCGGCGTGTTTACTTGACAGCTCCCCTCATGCCGCGGCCCCGCTCTCGCCTCGTCAAGTCGCTTGTGCGACACAAGCACATCTCACCTATAACTATGTATGTAAAAACAAACCTACCATGACTGACACCGATTCCAAAAATGACAATCATACCTACATATTGATGAGTAGAAAAAGTAAGTCGATTATGAAGTTGTAGAAGAAAACGAAATTATTTTTTTACTTTTTAGTGCATTTTTGAAGTCGTTTTTTTGTTTTGTTAAAATTTTTGTTTATTTACTGCAAAGTTCTGGATACGGTGTATAATTGGTACAATAGTCGATATCTTCATTACTGCAGGTTTAATGAAGCTGCCATGTTTATTTGTATTTAGCTTGAAGCTACTGGAGCCGTGTAGCGGACAGGTTCCATCTTCCAGCTGTAGATAGTTATTTTATTACTGGGTAGGTACGTGACCAAACTACAGCTAGGAATCTAAACTCTTCTTTCTGTTAATGGAGAAATACTCAGTACCTACGTAAGGCAGAGATCATAAAACTTTGTTGAAAATGAATGGCAGAAATGAAAAAAAGTCGTCTATTGTGGTCATATTTATTTATTTCTTTCTTTCTTTACATGGTAGAGTATAATGTTTCGATTCGATTTATAACCTCACTAGGACAAGCCTGTGTTGAGGTTAACAATTTCAACAAAATAACACTAAAATAATATAGGTATTGAAATAACTAAATATTGTTGCACATTTCTACGGGTACGGGTATCTACTAAGCTGAAGGGATAGTACATTATAATATAAATATTTAGTTTTTTTTTTTTTTTTTAGAAATTTAATTAAAATTAAATTCGATAATGTTATTAAGTTTGAAAATGACCTTACAAGTCGAAACAGCTGTAACTAAAACACTAACCAAAAAACTTGCAGAACTCGATAATAACATTATCGAATTTAATTTTAATTAAATTTCTAAAAATTAAAATGGAGTTCTACGAATTAAACACAAAAACAATTAATAAATATTTAGGCATATAATATTGCACGTTTAATTTCATGTGGTTGTGTGCTAGTATTGTTAGTCTAGGATGCGAACCATTTATTGGATAACCAACACCTCTGCCATAGGTTACCCCAGGTGGTTCGCTACGTTTGGAGACTTAAGAGCGTGGAGCCCCGGGATCATAGGGTTGAGGTTCGTCGGGGCTTTGGCGGCGGATGCGTCCGCCCACCAAGAGGATCGGGAGAGACTGGTTGAGGGAGACGATTTGACCTCTCCAGCAGGACTCTCGGATCATCGTCGTGCACCGCAGTGGGAGAGATGGATTCATACATTTGTTACTTCTGGACAAATTGACCCCCAGTTTCCCACCCACCCCTCACACCTTTTGAATTCCCAGAACTTCTTCTCCTTCCTTTCCTAAAAAGACCCTCCACACAACATCCCTAAAGATGAAATAGGCCCCGAGGGAAATTATTTTCCTCCGGGCGTCTTGAGCGGAGCTAATGTAAAAAAAGTATAATTCACGCAAAACTTGACTGCCGATCTCAAGTTGATACAGAAATCGTCGCAACAGGCGAGTTAAAGGTAAGAAAAAACCCGCCCACGCCTTTCTCCGTCGCACATATGTTTTTACGCATCTTTCTCTTTAGCTTACGTTCATTGCAAAGTCAGTAACTGCGCGAGAATGGATCGTACAATATTCAGGCCGGCATTAAAGTTTGGCGCGTACTATAACAGAGTTTATTCATTTGGAAACATGTTCCAAAAAATAATCGAATAAGAGAGTGTAAAATCAAAATCAATGTAATTTATTTTCAACTAGCAGAACCGGTCACACGTTGATGTGGCTAACGAAACCTTTGTTTGCGCGTTTTTATATGGGATTGATTGGGTATTGCACTCGCAGACTTGGTGGGTAGATATGTCAAAATCCTGAATTTATCCCACCTACCTAATCTTTCCTTCCAAAATGTCACCATAAAAATTGTTGCAAGAAAGTACTCAACTTTGGAGAGGTGACAGTGTGCTTTCCTGCTCAGTACAAAATAACATCTCAGACAGGGCAGGGCGCATGTGTCGTAACCTCTTGTTATAAGAATATTGCAAATTTTAAAATTAAACAGTGAGAAGTGTACACCAAAACTGGAGATCAGCGAGGCCCTATCTGCAACGGTTAGTCCTATTTTCCTTATTCCAATCTGGGCTTATCTAATTTTCCAAAGCCCAGATCTGAACTATCGACTGAGTATCCATCAGGTTTTGCGAGTGTATGCTATTTAATCGTCCCGTATAACTTAGCGATTTCACGTAGTCTCGGGACTGGTCCTTCGAGGGCTGCATAGGTTTTGCTCTGCAGCATTTACCGCCAATTAACAGTGGAGTCGCAGTTTCACGACACCATTTTTGGTTCTTTCGAGCCGGATTACCAACGGGGTATTTAAAATTAAAATATTTAACCTGCAAATAATTATTATTTGCTTTTCATACTTTGTTAAGTCATTTGTACTGACATACCTTTTGTAATTATTGTTGCATTAAAATTCCTACATAGAATTAATCATGTCGACTAGTGATGGTACTCAAGATCTAGTTGAAATCAAATTACTAGAATCTAAGATTAATTTGGTGTATAATCGTCTCAATGAGTTATACGAGAAAGCGAAAATTATTGCAGATAGGGAGACAAGGAGTTCCGATGAGTTCGTTAAACAAACGGTTAATATAGCTATATATTATTCACAATTTAACACGTATTAAGTTAAGTTATTGTTAAGTCATTTGTACTGACATACCTTTTGTAATTATTGTTGCATTAAAATTCCTACATAGAATTAATCATGTCGACTAGTGATGGTACTCAAGATCTAGTTGAAATCAAATTACTAGAATCTAAGATTAATTTGGTGTATAATCGTCTCAATGAGTTATACGAGAAAGCGAAAATTATTGCAGATAGGGAGACAAGGAGTTCCGATGAGTTCGTTAAACAAGCGGTTAATATAGCTATATATTATTCACAATTTAACACGTATTGTGATGAATTTCTTTCACTTCAATTGAAAAGGGATCCAAACTATAATATAAATTTCGATTTATGGAATAAATTCGAAAATAAGTACTGCTTTGTAGTTAGTATACGCGAGAGTATTGTGGCGAAGCAAGATTTAGGTGGTACGCAGAAATTAAATAAGTCCCCATTTATTAAGCTTCCAGCGATTGATATGCCATCTTCGATGGAAATCAAGAGAATTGGTCGGTATTTTATGAAGCATTTAAATTAAACATCCACTCTAATGAAAATTTGAATACGTCGCAAAAGATGCAATATTTGATAGGAAAACTCCAAGGAAAGGCATTATCGGTGTTTGCCGGAGTACTGCCGAATGAAAAAAAAATATTTTGTAGTTAGGTACCTTTTATCTGTATTTTGATTAAAATTATTGGCGCACCTTCTAACTCAAATGAGTTAAATAATTTTATTGAACGGTTTGCGTCTTCCATGTCTGCGCTCAAAGAATTAGGTATTGATGACCTAACCGACTTTATAATTTTACATATTGCACTGAAAAAATTAGATATGCAATTGGTGCAAAATTTCGAAATGTCCATACGGGAGAAAGATATACCTACATATACCGATTTAATAGAATATATTCGTTCGCATGTTAAAATTCTTGAACGAACCGGACCAGAAAGTAAAGTTAATAATAATAAAAATAAGGTTTCGCATTCTTTCGCTGTGGTTGAACCGAAGTCGTTTGATAATAATCGTACTATAAGTAATAATAATAAATGCCGGAAATTTATTTATTTATTTATTTGTTTTATTATACGCCCAGAGGGCTTTTACATAAATAAATAAAGGCAGTACATCTTTAACATGATAAGGAAATAATATAAATAAAATTACAATAGAAATAAAAAAGTACATTAGTTAAATAGAAATATAAGCAATAAAAACTTAAATTACAGTAAGATATAATAACGATAAGTTACGATAAAAAAATACATACATGATATAAAAATACAAATAACAAAAATTTTAAAGTAAGGTGATCAGAGGTTTACAAAATTGCAACATTAACCATGTCTACTAAGACGTAAGTATTAGTTTCGCAAAGTGGCAAACCGCTACATCGATGGTACCTCCAGTACCTCTGCAAGTTGCAGGGGTTCAGAACTCCAATTTGGATTTTAATATTATAGTGAAAATTATTATTTTTTTTTTTAAATATAACTGAATAATACTACAGGTTATGATGGTTTATAATATTATAATACATATTACAATGATTTTACTAAGACATTACATTTAATTACATTAATAAGATAGGTAGAGATAGTTTAGCAAATTTGTCGATGAACGAGTAGTTTATTAAATTTACCAAAGAATTCCTTAGCGAGTACTTGTATCACGGATAAATGATTTCATTATTTCATTTTTAAATTGTGTCAGTGACATATTCCATACATCTATATGCGAATACATATTGCCCAAGTGTTGGATTCTGTGTAGTGGTATATTGAATTGTGCCCTGGTCGTAGTATTACCACAGTAAAATGGTAGTACTGACCTTGTGTTTCTAGCCGGCACATTAAAATTTATGAGCGCCAAGAATTCAGGGCAGTCAATTGTATTACGTAAGATTTTAAATAAAAAAACTAGATCAAAAATATTTCTTCTATCACTCAAGTTTAATAGATTAGATAATTGCAATAGATAAGTGTAGTTCAATTGTTCTTTTGGTATTTTTAGTTTATAATTTAAAAAGCTTAGGAATTTTTTTTGTATTCTTTCTATTGTTTGAGAATGCACGTCATAGTGAGGAGACCATACAGTTGAGTTATATTCAACCTGACTCCTCACTAGTGATGTGTACAGAAGTTTTAATATTTTAATGTTGGTAAAATCTTTAGCCACTCTTAGTACAAAACCTAACATTTTTAAACCCTTCTTTGAGATATTCTCAATGTGTGGTATGAAGCTAAGTTTGGTGTCGAAAGTAACACCTAAGTCATTAATTTCGGAAACAGATTCGAGAATGAAGTTATTGATTGAATAATTAAAAAGAATTGGATTTTTTATTTTAAAAAATCTCATTGTTATGCATTTATTAACATTAAGGTATAGCTTGTTATCGCTACACCACTCGACTAATTTGGATAAGTTTGCTGATAGAATATAACAGTCGTCCAGGCTTCGAATTGCTTTATAAAGTTTCAAATCATCTGCGAACATAAGTACGTCGATATCTTTAAATATATTACAAATGTCATTCACAAAAAAGATAAATAATATAGGTCCGATATGGGAACCTTGCGGAACACCACTGGATGCAAAAAAAACATATGATGATTCCCCATTTAATTTTACACTAAGTTTTCTGTTTGAAAGATAGCTTATAAACCAATGCAACATATTTCCACGAACTCCAGCTTTAAACAGTTTTTCTACAAGAATAGCGTGACAAACCTTGTCGAACGCCTTGCTGAAGTCTGTGTAGATTGAGTCAACTTGAAGCTTCTTCGCCAATGCATTGGAAATGAAATTTTGATACAGAATGTGGTTAGTTAGTGTTGATTTGCCGGTTATAAAACCATGCTGTTCAGGACATATACTTTCTTTAAATGAGCTAGTTATTTTATCCAGAATCAGTTTTTCAAACAGTTTTGGAATTGTTGACAGTATGCATATAGGTCTATAATTAGTTACTTCGTTTTTATCCCCTTTTTTGAAGATAGGTGTTATATAACTATGTTTCCATAGATCGGGAAATATACCTTTCGACAAAGAATGACTAAATAGTGTGTACAGGGGATAAGCGAGAACGGTGACACACTTCTGTAAGAGTAATGGTGGAATGTTGTCAGGACCGGCATTTTTATTGGGATCTAGAAGTTTAATTTGTTTTATAATTTCGTTTAGTTCAATGTGCACATGTGACAGGTTTATATTGAAACTGGGAGTATAGTTAGGTAAGGAGAACTGATTGGGTTGACTTTTATCGTAAACGTTCTTGAAGAAGTCTGCAAAAAGATCGACAATATTTTTGATGCCATCAGCCTTTCTGTCTTCAAAATACATAGTATTTGGTATATCAGAGTCACCACTTCTTAATGTTTTACTGAATCGCCAAAAACGTTTTATATTATTAAAAATGTCATTCTCTGTCTGCTTAATATAGTCGTTATAACACGCCCTTGATAGTTTATTACAATCACTCCTAATTTTAGAGAATTCTATATACAACTTCGATGTTCCGTGATCCTTATACAGTTTGTGAGCTGTTTTTTTACGTCTAATTAAATTAATCAAATCTTTATTAAACCAGACTGGATATTTAGATTCCTTATATTGAGTGTAAGGGACAAAGCGATTTATATTATTACTGAGAATTAAGTAGAACTGTTCAGTATTATGATTTAAATCATCACTATCTAAGAAAGACCAGTCAACCAATGCAAGAGAGTCACACATACCCGAATAATCTGCCTTTTTGAAATTATAGCATGATCTCGTAGACTTCAGAGTTTTTTCGCCAAAGTTTGTTATACAAATATTTAGTGGAGGATGATGGACGTCAGGGGGTATGACAACTTCTATGGCCTTACTCACTTTAATACATTGAGAATTGAAGAATACGAGATCCAGAACACGATTGTTAATATTTCTGACAAGATTATGTTGAGTTAAGTTTAAATATATTGACATGTCGAGTATTACTCTTTCACTTTCCGAGATAGTTGTATTACAAGTATTCGACAATTCGGGGTCGTGCAAATTCCAATTTACATTTGGAAGATTGTAATCACCCACGGCTATAAATTTGGCATCAGGATATTTTGTTTTAATTATTTCTACGTCCTCATAATGGTTTTTGAAGACAACAATGTTGGCCGAGGGGGGTATGTATACAGAACTAATTATTATTTTCTCACTTTTACATTTCACTAATATAAACAATTGTTCAACGTTACTGTTTTTTGTGTTTAATTTCCTTGAAGTAAATTTCTTTTTGATTGCGACGAGGACACCACCTCCTCTTGATTTAGAACTGGTAGTAAGATTTCTGTCATTCCTGTAAACATTATATGATGATAATCCTAGTTCGGAAGAGTTGATGGACGGATCTAACCACGTTTCAGTCAGTACCACGGCTTCACATATCACTGATGGTATACAAATTCTGAAGTTATCTAGTTTTGTTCGCAGTCCACGTACATTTTGATAGTAAAGGTTCAGTGTGCTGGATTTTGATAGTTTTTTGTTTGAGCCTTAACGATTTTTGGTATTGAATTGACATATTTGATAGTTATGTTGGTTTCGCCGTTTTTTAGTCTCGATTCTAGTTCACTTCGTAAAAGAGCAAGTTCGTTTCTTTGGAGACTAGTGAGGTCATTTGCTGCTTTTACACCGTTCTTCAACTTTGTTCTGTTCATCAGAATGGATTTGGAAGTTGTTGAATCTTTGAATTCGATCTTAATGGGCCTGGTTTGGTCAGGTTTCTTGATTCCCAAACGGTGGATCTTGATCTCATTGGGATTAAAGGTGTTTTCAAAACCCTCCAGGGAAGATGAAACCTTTTGTATATCTTCGGTGATTCTCGTTGCAGTTGACTGGGAATTGCTCTCGGGGATGTTAAATAGTATAATGTTCTTAGATCTAGACTTCCTTTCCTCCAACTCAGTTAGCATCTCACAGATGTCGGCTACATTGTTCACGGGTGACGTGTTTTGAGGTGGAGTATTTTTTAGCATTTCTTTGTATGCCTGCAGTTCACCTTCTAAGGTGCCAGTTTTGGCAGCTACTGCTGCCGACATGCTGCCAATTGCGGCTAAGATTTCGCATGATATCGGAGTGATTTTTGCAATTTGGTCCTTGTTAAATTTATTGCTGGGGTCAAGAAGTACCTTGTTAATTGCGTTGACCGCCCTTTCTGCGTTGGCGATAAATGACTGGACGTCCATTGCGAAAATTAAGTTTTTAATTTTTATAAATTTTTTGTTAAATAAAATTTAAAACTTTATTTCAGAGCCACTGGTTGAGCTTCACTGTCACAAGTTTAAGATAGGTAGTTCGTAGGTTCTGTACCTGTCAAGAAGTGTTTTGTTTTTGTTTTATTGGTGATAAACACAAAAAAAAAAGATTTTAACACTTTAACTTAACTAAAGTTAGCACTGTTTAATCTGGTGTACAGTTTTAATGTTCAGATTTGCTGTAAGTAAGTTTTAATATTTGAACTGGAAATAATGTTTTGACGTTTGCACAGTATTGTTTTTGTTTTATTGGTAATATACACTAAAACGGAGATTTTAACACTTTACTTAACTAAAGTTAGCACTTTTTAATCTCGTGTATAGTTTTGGTGTTCAGATTTACTGTATGTAAGTTTATTTTATTATTTAAACTGGAGATAATTTTTGACGTTTGACTGCCAAGAAGTATTATTGTTGTATTGTATTATGCAATCGAAGCGATCATGTTGAATTGTTTAAATGTGAACAATTTAATGAGTTGAGGCCAAAGGCTCGCTTTCAGTTTGTAAAATTAAATAACTTATGTGTAAACTGTTTAAGCGATAAACACAAGACGGTAAAATGTTCATCTAAATAGGATTGTAGAATTTGTAAAAAACGTCACCATACCGCTTTGCATTTTGAGGGTACGGTGAACAACGAAAGTCATTCGAAAAACGAAGCTGTCACATTAATAACAAGGAATAAACATCATAATGATTTTACTGCGGGTAATTTAGCTATGAATGTACTATTGTCAACCGCGCAGTTATTCGCTTACGACATTAAAAATAATCAAGTAACCGTCAGGTGTTTAATTGATTGCGCCTCGCAACAAAATTTGATTAGTTTAAATACTTGTTATGAATTGAATCTTAAAATAATTCCTTTAAATAATTCAGTTATTAAAAGTGTTGGTTCAGTGAAGACACCAATTTTGGGGCATGTTGCATTAACAATTAAATCCCGTGTTTCAGAAGATAAATATAAAATAAGCCTATTAGTGGTCGAGAAAATCACGGACAAGCTCCCTACACTATATGTTAACACGAAGTCATGTGAGCATTTACTTGGTTTAAATCTAGCCGATGAAAATTGGAACGTTCCATCCGATGTCGATATTTTATTAGGTGCTCAGTTATTTCCATATATTGTGCTAGGAAATAAGGTTTTATCTAAACATAATGCGAATGCACCACCCGCTATACAAACGGTATTCGGATATATTGTAATGGGTGAAATACCTAAGAGTACGCCGGACGTTTCGTGGACATTCGGCCCCATAACCACCGAGGATTTATACAATGCGTTAACCAAATTTTGGACAATGGAAGACATGCCTATTAAGTCATTGATGAGTGCTGAAGACGTGGAATGTGAGAAAATGTACGTCGAGTCCGTCCAACGGGATGACTCGGGAAGGTATATTGTATCTTTACCTTTTAAGATAGATCATAATAATTTAGGAGATTCGCTCAGTGTCGCGCAACGCAGATATAAATATTTAGAACGGAAATTTAATACGTCGCCAGAATTGCATCGGAGTTATAATGAAGTAATTTCTGAATATCTGGAAAAGGGATATATAAGGTATGACGTTCCGTCTTCATCTAATGTTGATGAGGGATATTTCATTTACGTATAATGGTAACGGAAAGCCATCGTAAATATCAAAAAATTCTTTATAGATTTCACGACGATGAAGAAATTGGAGTTTATCAATTTAATTCACTAGCTTTTGGATTAAATTGTTCACCGTTCATTGCGATGCGAACTTTAAGAAAGCTAGCGAGAGATGAAAGAAATCGTCACCCGAAAGCCGCAGAAGTTGCAATTAATGATTTATATATGGACGATTTTGTATATTCTGTAAATACTATAAGTGAAGCCGTCACTTTGTCTACAGAATTAATGGCGATGTTCAAGTCTGGAGGATTTGAATTAGTTAAATGGTCGAGTAATTCTGCTCATTTGCTCGCTCAATTACCAGAGTCGCACCGCGCTACGATGGATTTCTCGGATAATTATAGCATTTTAGGACTAAAATGGGATCCGATATCTGATTGTTTTCGTTTTATGATATGTCCCACGGAGGAGAAAACTATATGTAAAAGATCAATTCTTTCCACAATAGCACATTTATTCGATGTATTAGGTTTGGTTGCTCCGGTAATTTTATATGCCAAATTACTTTTACAAGAGCTGTGGTTAGAGAAAGTGGGATGGGATTAAGAACTACCCCAAAGTATTGTTATTCGATATGTCAAATTTAAGGAAGAAATACCGATGTTTTCTAATTTAAATTCACCTCGATATTTGGGAGTAAAAGAGGACTGCACGATAAATATTATCGCTTTTGCAGACGCGAGTACGAAAGCATACGGGTGCGTAGTATATCTTCATGTCAAATATAAAAGTGGCGACGCTACTATGAATTTGATATGTTCGAAATCCAAAGTAGCCCCTTTGAAAATAGTTTCGCTCGCTCGATTGGAATTATGTGCTGCGCTTATTTTATCTAGACTTGTTAAATCTATTATAGATGCTTATAAAAATCGCGTTTTTGTAAACGATATATTTGCTTTTTCAGATTCAAAAATAGCACTTTCTTGGATTCACTCATCCCCGCACAGATGGCAAACTTTTGTAGCTAATCGAGTTAGTGAAATTCAGGAAAATTTACCTGCGAAACATTTTTATCATATAGATGGAGTTACCAATCCTAGTGATTATTTATCACGTGGACTATTGCCCGCTCAGCTAATTGATCATCCTCTTTGGTGGCACGGTCCACCCTGGGCTGCGAACCCAGTGTCCGAGTGGCCTGTCAAAAGCTTTTCCCCCTCAGCGCAGGAGGAGAATACTTTGGAATTGAAAAAGTCGCACACGTTCACGATAACGTCAATGGAGGATAATTCTCCAATATATAATCTTGCTTTAAAAATTTCTTCATGGCCAAAACTGCTAAGAATTGTCGTATATATTTTACGATTTACGCGGAAGTTATTGTGTTCAACAGTTATAAATTCCACGGAATTAAATATTGCTGAAATAAATGTATTAAAAGCTCTACAGAAAAAGTATTTTTATGCCTTATACAATTAATACAGAGGAAAAATTATGTTCATCTTCGATTCGAAAATTAAACCCGTTCGTCGATCATAATGGATTGTTACGTATTATAATTATAGATTTTTACCATCGTGTGAATTGTCACACTGGTGCTCATCTCCTTATGTCTATAATTAGACAGCGTTATTGGATCTTATCGGGAAGAAACCTAATACGCAAACGAGTACATGCGTGTAATTTCTGTTTTAAAACCGCACCTTCTAATATTATACCGCCAATGGCTGATTTACCTTCAGCTAGAGTTCAAGAAGCGAAAGCATTTAGACATACTGGTGTAGATTTTGCCGGACCGATAAATATAACCCTTTCTAGGCGTCGTGGAGTAAAAAGTCAAAAGGCATATATATGTCTATTTATTTGTTTAACGACAAAGGCTCTATATATATAGAATTGGTATCAGATCTAAGCACGGACAATTTTTCCAGACGTGGACCGGTTTCGTGTATGTACAATGTAGTGACAATGCGACAAACTTCATAGGCGCGAAGAATTATCTTGATGACTTATATACATTTTTGGAGGCAAATTCAACTAATGAAGTCCTTCGCAATGAATTTAACATTCGGAGAATTAAGTGGAAGACGATTCCACCTCGCGCTCCTCACTTTGGAGGATTATGGGAATCAAATATTAAATCTATTAAATCGCATCTGTATAGGGTTGTGGGTACTCAATTTTTTTGTTATGAAGAGCTTCTCACAGTTCTGACACAAATAGAGGCTTTACTTAATTCATGGCCGTTATGTTTATTAAGCAGTTGCCATTATCCAGAAGCTCTTACTCCGGCTCATTTTCTAATGTCTTCTCCGATTCAGCATTTGCCCGCTTATGATATGACTGAGGAACGCATTAGTCTGTTGAAAAGGAAAGAGCTTTTGGACCACCTCGTTCAATCTTATTGGAAGAAGTGGCATATAGAGTACCTCCACTCTCTGCAGATGAGACAAAAATGGAATAGTCCCGCGAATAACATTCTTGTAGGTACTATAGTATTGGTGCATCAAGAAGATGCGTCTCCACTTTATTGGCCGGTGGGAGTTGTTGAGGAAATATTCCCGGATAAAGACGGAGTGGTTAGTGTGGCACTCGTTAGAACCCCTTCTGGGAACTTTAAACGACCAGTCGTGAAATTGTGTCCCCTGCCTACGCAATAATAATTAATTTTCTATATCTCTATTTATTTTTATTTTTTTTTCTTAACTATGTAATATCTATCGCTTATATATATAATTTTAACTTTTTTATTTTTCACTATAATTCTTTACTTTATTTTGAAAGTACCTTCAGTTTCAGTAGGTACTTCCAAGGCCGGGAGAATGTTTGCGCATCTTTATATGGGATTGATTGGGTATTGCATTCGCAGACTTGGTGGGTAGATATGTCAAAATCCTGAATTTATCCCACCTACCTAATCTTTCCTTCCAAAATGTCACCATAAAAATTGTTGCAAGAAAGTACTCAACTTTGGAGAGGTGACAGTGTGCTTTCCTGCTCAGTACAAAATAACATCTCAGACAGGGCAGGGCGCATGTGTCGTAACCTCTTGTTATAAGAATATTGCAAATTTTAAAATTAAACAGTGAGAAGTGTACACCAAAACTGGAGATCAGCGAGGCCCCATCTGCAACGGTGAGTCCTATTTTCCTTATTCGAATCTGGGCTTATCCAATTTTCCAAAAGCCCAGATCTGAACTATCGACTGAGTATCCATCAGGTTTTGCGAGTGTATGCTATTTAATCGTCCCGTATAACTTAGCAATTTCACGTAGTTTTGGGACTGGTCCTTCGAGGGCTGCATAGGCTTTGCTCTGCAGCATTTACCGCTAATTAACAGTGGAGTCGCAGTTTCGCCACACCAACCTTTATAACCAACGCCATCCGTTATATCAAATCCACACCATGCTACCCGCTGCCCGCTGCCGCTTGCCAGATATATTATGTATTTCAACCAATTTACACAAAACCTTGCAAATTATATATCTAAAAACCTTCCTCATAAATCACTCTATCTATTGGTGAAAACCGCATGAAAATCCGTTGCGTAGTTTAAAAGATTTAAGCGCACATACGGCGTAAGCGACTTCTTTTTATACTTAGTAAAGTAAAGATAGAATACAGATAGATTATTATAGATAGCTGACCGAGTGCGGATAAATCATAATAAGGCATGTTTAAACGAACGCTTTGCAAACTGCATAAAAAAAGAAATAAGTTATTCATGAAATTCACATTTTAAAATAAATATACAATATTCTCATATCGGGTTAACCCCATGATTTAGGGTTATCCCCATGGGTGAAAGATATTGTTTGATTTTTAAAAATCTTTAATATGTTATTTTTTGTCTACTGCCCTTTCAAATATTGTTTATTTAGGATTTTTCAATTTAGCTTAAACCACTTGTTGATATTACGCTTAAAGAGAGTAACATTTTTCTACCCCTGAAAAAAGGGTTCTTAGAAATTTTCATGACTCGTAAAATATTTTACTATGTTCTTCTTAAGTTTAAGAATTTTAAGAGCTCCGCTGGAAACTCCTATTTCACAATTTTTTTTTTTTTTACAAAATATAGCTCACATTTTACAATTTACGCACCGCTGCAAGGATTAAGACCGTAGGTTCTCAACGTAAAAGATAACGCCCCCTTGGGGACGTTTCAGACCTTCAGGGGAAGAAGTAGAAGACCAAGAGAAAATTGGGGGGCGTTTAAGACTTTCAGGGGGGCGGTAGGAGACGCAGAGAAACCCATCCCATCGACAGCGACTGCCACAAAATATTTTTCCTATCCCATTACGCCCCCTCCGTTATTGGACTTTTGAAATTAATGTTTTCTAAAAGATAGTATTTGTTGTCAGCAACGTTGTTGATGACTTTAAATAAAAAAAAAATCCGGTCGGATTTATTTCTTCTATCTTCTAAAGTTGATATATTATGAGTCTTTTAGATGTTCTGATGTTCGGAAGGATTTAAAGTATTTCCATTTTTTTAATTCTTTCTAATCTTTCAATGTTAACTTTGTATTGAGGATTCCATATAACAGATCCGAATTCTGATATTGAGCGAACAAAAGAGACATATAGTATTTAAATTAAATGTGGTGATCTGAACGGTTTGCTCAATCTTACGATGAATCCTAGAAGTTTGTAGGCCCTGTCACAGATGAAATTTATATGTGATCGGAAAGACATTTAATATACACTTTTAAATGGTGAGGCCATACACCACAATACACACTTTTAAATGGTGAGGCCATACACCACAATACACATTTTTAAATGGTAAGGCCATACACCATAATACCCACTTTTAAATGGTGAGGCCGAGATACCTCATCCGAATACCGAGTAGTGTGCTCAATATAGGGGTACACAATAGACATCGTTATGTGGTTGACCAGTAATATTTATGGTTGATGTGTAGTATTTAGTTTTCTCGGTGTTTAGCACGATTTAATTTGTATCTAACCACTTCAACAATACTTATATCCATTTCAGCTTCAAACAGTAATATAATGTGTGTTATGAAATGATGATATATAAAGATTCCAGTACTTATTGGTTTTCCAATAAAACGGGGTTGGCAATTTGCGCTATTGACCCCGGAGCAAAGCAAACACTGGAACTTTATATCTATTGGTACAGCCACCAGGCTCTGAACTATCGAGTCTTTTTAAAGCCAGACGATTATTTGCTTTTCTTATTTATTACCAGTGGGTACTTACTGTCTTGAGAAACTTAAGTTTAAACTAATCATATTCATTTTTACGTTACGAAGTGATTAAAACAAGGTTTGTCAAACTTAAAGATCGGCATTAAAACATCCAGACCAGAAGAGTTAAAAAATGAATTTTAACAATCAATGATTTTTAATATTATATGAATTAGTGGCTCACCCAGAGGCGAACCAGAGAGCCAGCCACCATCCCCTCCAAAAAAAAATATGTGCAAAGAAGTTTTTTCCAAGTTGTGTTGCATTTTATCAGTGGTTTTTAATGATTGCAACTGGTAGGTACTGGATCAAGCTCTGTGCATTATGGGAGTTGTTGTGTAAATCGATAGTTATCTTTTTCTATCATTATTGCGGACTGCGCCTTGCAAAGATTAAAGAGTTTTGTCTATGCTTACATGTATCACAGTCATTGGGATGCACCTTACGGTGCGCGCCGGCGGAAACATTTAAATTTTCGAAAACGGACTGCGCCTTGCTAGGATAGAATTTTTTTGTATGCTTAAATATTTTTTATCAAATTATGTCTGAATAACGTACGCTAATATGTATTTTGTTAAAAAAACTGAAAAAAGATTTTTTTTTTATAAGAAGCAATTACTTTGTGGCTAGACATAATATTATAAAAATAACAACACAAAATAACTGTTTTATTTTTATAATTTTATGAAAAAAGATTATTATTACGCATCCTAACTCTGTGAAATTGGTTTTTTTACACGTACGTAAGAACATCCGTAAACGATATATTTTGTTTATGGCTTTTATTAGATTTAAAAAGATAAAATAATAATTATGAGTAGCGTATTTCTTGATCCATCCGTGATCAATTACTAACGACCAATTACACTTTCAACCGCGCGCCATGGCAAGATTAAATGAAAAAAAATATCCGTTGTCGTAACAGACCATCTAAAAACAGAGGAAACCAGTTCGGATTCAAACTTGCACCGTTAACATCTATGGCGATGTATTCCCCAAAAGAAATCATCAGTTATTATAAACCAAGGAAAACGCCAATCTATTCCTGCTTTCTAGATTTAAGCAAGGCGTTTGACCGTGTATGTCATAATAAACTGTGGGAAAAGAACAGTTTCGGAAGATATAATGGCGATTCTTTCAATTTGGCAGGCGCAACAAAAAAAATAAAATGATATGGCCTGGGGAGTTTTCTAACCAATTCTATTTGAGAAGTGGCGTGAGGTAAGGAGGAAGCATGTCTCCGGTTCTGTTCAATCGATACACCACGAAAATAGGTTGCCATACATGGAGTGTGTATAAATAACATTAATTATGCAGATAATATGGTTCTTCTTGCACCGTCACTAAGCGCATTAGAGAAATTACTCAAAATTTGTGAAGACTTTGCAAAAAACCATAACCTTTTATAATATATAATACCACCAAGTCAATAGTTATGGTTTTTAAATACAAAAACGAAATCATCCAAACACCCTAAGTATGGTTAGATGAAAGGAAATTAATGTTGATCATAGAGTTAAGTACCTGGGATACATCATCACAGACGACCTTAAGGATATTGAGGATAAGGAAAGGCAGAGAAGAGCGATATCAGTTAGAGCGGGTATGCTGTCAAGACGTTTTTACCTCTGCAGCCTCAAAGTAAAAAGAATATTGTTCAACGCTTTCTGTACCCATCAGAACTGTGGGTTGACTACACTGCATCCCAACGGCATAAGTTAAGGTTGTTTACAATAACGCTTATCGCCAACTTTTCCGCCTACCGAGATACTGCAGTGCTACGGAAATGTTCCTGGAGGGACGAGTGCACACTTTCCGAGCACTTCTCCGCCACTGCGTGGGAAGTTTGTGGCGAAGGCTACGCCAATCGAAGAATGCGATCATCACCGCCATGACCGCCTGGATGGAGTCCCCCCTGATGGCCCTCTGGAGATGGGAGACGATGAAATGCCCTCCGTAAACAGCTGCATGAATTTATTTTTGCGTTCATATTTTTTCAGTTTCATTTCTCGTATTTTTCATGCTTATTCGTTTTTTATTTTGGATACGATTTTAGATTTCCATGGCCAAAAGCATTTTCGTTATTTGCTTTTGGGGTGTTATGTCGTTTTGCGCTACTTCCTTCTTTAGTCAACGTTTCGGACAGCGTTGGCTAAAGAAAGAGGTAGCGCAACACGGCATAACACCCCAAAAACATATAACGAAAAAAACAGTTTTTTTAATTTTATTTATGTGTTGTTATTTACTTTTAACATTAACCTATTATTTGTCTATATAATGTCTCTTGTTATTTAAAAATATGGAATGTATTGCATTGCACTTTCCCTGCATACATCCTGGAATGAACTTTTTACGCACCAGATTTAAATGTCCGGGTTAAATTTTCCCCATAGGAAAAACTAAACCCTTTCACACACTTCCCCAAATGATCATCTAGTCAACCCACGCTATGCAATTGCACTATATAAGTATTATAAATACAAAATAATACAAGAACAACATGTCAACCTACTAGAGACCAAATGGGAATATAATTCACCGACTCCAGATATTTTCATATCAGAGGGTTCGGCTCTGTGGCATTTCTAATTGAACCTATAAATCCTACTGATCCCTCAATATAAATATTTAAAAAATCTTTTGTAATCCTACATGTATTTAAAAATACTGATTTTTGCATTTTTATATACAAATTCTTTGACAAATCTAATATGCTAAAATTTTGAATCAGATTCCTAGGTATTATGCCAGTGGCCGAAATACCAAATGGTAATATTTTTTATAGTCCGAGAATGCCAAATTCTTTTAATCTCATTTCCTAAATTGTGTATTTTCTAATTTTTTCAGAAACAGTTTTTTGAATATTACAGGAATTTGGAATAGCTACATCAATGATATAAGTTATTTTTTTAATTTTGTCATGTAAAACTATATCAGGTCTATTATGACTAATTGTTCTGTCTGTTCTCTTTTTTATTATTATTATTATTTGAACAACCTTCAAAGGTCATACCCATACAGGTAATAATATATATCATAGAAGAAGATAATACAAATCCATGTACGCCCGTGCGGAGCGATCAGTTCGCTAGCCGCGCGCTTAGCTATCTGACTTTTATAGTGCCACTATGTCAGGCATCTGAACGATGAACGAGATCGTGCGTAAATATGCAAGATCTCAAATTTTTTGCTAAAATATGCAACTACCACTGAAAAGGGTATAAATATGCAATTGCATTTGCAAATATGCATTTGCATATAATCCGGTCTTTAGTAATAACAAAAACAAATCTTGTTTCAGTGCAAAACGTACAATATTCTTTGGTAAAATTACTATTAAAAAAACTGAATACGAAAAAAGACATTATGTACCAAAATCGTTACTATACAACTCTGTAAATTTATTATCTTTTCGTGCTATATTGTGGCTTAAAATTGGGAGTCACCATACATCTCAATCTGAATATAATAAACTAGTGGTTCATATTCATAACACAAGACTAACTGCAAACGATGGACTTGTGATTCCCAGATACCTAAGTAAATACGGACAAAGAACTATAGAATATCTTGTTCCAATAATTTACAACATGTTACCCAACTCAATAAACAGCTCGGAATTGAGTTTCAGAAGGAAATGTACGCTAAAAAAATGGTTAAGTGAAATAATCTTTTTGTAGTAATCTCTGTTTTTCCGCTTTTTGTTTTAATGTGTTTCCATTATTTTTTTCTTTTTCTTTCTGTTATTGATTTTTACGATGGACTTGTAATTCCAGATACCAAAATAAATACGTACAAAGAACTCTAGAATACCTTGTTCCAATAATTTACAACATGTTACCCAACGCAATAAAAAGCCGTGAATTGAGTTTCAGAAGGAAATGTACGCTAAAAAAATGGGTGTAGGAATTTTTTGTAGCAATCTCTGGTTTTCCGCTTTTCGTTTCAACGTTTTTCCATTATAATTTTTTTTCTTTTTTTCATTTTCTCCGTTTTTTATTTCCTATACATTTCATTAACAATTTTTTATTTAAAAAAATATATGTTTCTGTGTACATATGTTACAATTAATACCCGTTCTTAGTTACAACGCGTATAATGTAATAATGTGTATATTTATGTGTATTGTGTATTGATGGCATACACCCGGTATTTTTAAAGAATTGCGCTAATGTTTTATGTTATCCGCTAAGTCTAATATTCAAAACTTCTTTGTCTTCTGGTATTTTTCCACTAGAATGGAAAAGTTCATATATTGTGCCTATATTAAAAAAAGGCGACAAACACAACATAGAAAATTACAGACCGATCTCTAAATTAAATGTAATGGGTAAACTTTTTGAAAAGATTGTTTTCGATATCATTTTTGCTTGTATACGACCACACATCATTTCGAATCAACACGGCTTCGTGAACAGAAAATCAACAGAAACTAATCTATGCGAATTTGTTGACACAGTCCTTGTTGCTATAGATAACGGTTTTCAAGTCGATGTAGTCTACACAGACTATTCCAAAGCCATGGGTATACACGGTGACCTTTTTTTTTTTTTTTTTTTTTTTTTTTTTTTTTTTTTTTTTTTTTTTTTTTTTTTTTTTTTTTTTTTTTTAATTGTACAACAGATTTTTTATCCAATTACTGTACAATTTTCTCATTTTCACAGTCGTAACACCTAGGAAGATGATTATTATACAAACAAATCTTAAGGCTATCTAAAGAAGAGTTATATATATCTAGTGTTTCCGATATTTCGTTCAACAGCACCATTCCTCTTGTCATGCTATGCTGTGCTAGAACATCTGTTCTGCCGTATGGTATTTTGAACAAGTCGTGTCGACGACTACGGCTGAAATTTTCAGGCACGTATAAGCCAAAACATTCCAAGAGGAATGGGCTGTCAATACGATTATGGATTATGTTAAAACTAAGAATTGCAAGATTTGCATAACGTCTAGTTTCCAAGCTAAATCTATCTGTTGCCTCAAGTAATTCCATATGGTGCATGAATCACGGGTACGTTCCATTCATCCGCATATAGACATACCTAAGGAACTTTTTCTGAATTTGTTCTAGCATATTAATATATTTAGCTTGGTGCGGAGTCCACACGCCACTAGCACCTCCTTCGTTGGTTAGCCTCTTATCTCGACAGTCGTACGCAAGCTGTAACTGTACTTGGGTTCTGCTCTAGCTTTGTCCCCGTAACCTCAGGAGTTCCCGAAGGATCTCACCTTGCCCCCCTTTTATTCAACATTTTTATGAATGATGTTAACAAAACTATTCGTAATTCTCAGCTGTTCCTATATGCGGATGACAAAAAGATTGTCAAAATCATTAAATCTGAGATGGATTGTACAGAGCTCCAGGATGACCTGAACTCCCTGGTCAATGTGTATTGTTTAGAAAACCGCCTTCTTTTGAATGCATATAAATGTTCCGTCATATCTTATTCTCGAAAGAAAAACACTATACTATCTATATCCGTACATAATTAAAAACAATCTTTTAAATAGGGTAAATGCAATTAGAGATCTTGGAGTTCTATTAGACAGTAAGCTTCTTTTTCAATCTCACGTCGAGCACATCACGTCTAAGGCTTTGAAAATGCTAGGATTTATACTTAGAGTAAGTTCTGTTTTCAAAAATCCACAAACATTTAAGATTCTCTACATATCATACGTCAGGAGTAGGGAATGCAAATCTCACGAGATTGGGGCTCAAGCGAGATCCCGCGAGTTTATGAATAACAATACTGCGAGATCTCGCCAATTTCAAGATCTCGCGAGATTGGCAGTTTTGTGTGTTTTTTTTTGCAAATAATCACAATATTTGAATAAATTAGGAAAAAAATAATAAAATTATAAGTATTATAAGATAAACACTTATTTTCACGAATTTTTCAATAGACTTTTATGCATCAAACATAGTTTGACATATTTGTCTATAATTTTTTAATAAACTTCTAAGTAGTAAACTTTGACGTACGTATCTATCAAATAACAAATGAAAGAAACAATCAGTCTTCTCTTCTAATATCAAACAAAAATCTTTTAGTAATAAATCAGTTCTTTTATAACAAACAAAACAACGAGAAGTCAAAAAAATAAACCTATTATCTAAGATGAGTTGACTATTAAACTGAGATATTATTTTTTTAAATTTATTTATTTGATATAAAATACATTCAGTATAAGGAAGCTTTGACTGTCCAACTAGGAAGGTCTCCCGTTCATTTTTTTATTATCAATTAAATAAATCTATATCTACTCAATAGATCCATTAGATATTACAGATTAATTAACAAAATATACCAATTAGTCAGACGATTAGAAATTACAGATTAATTAACAAAATATACCAATCAAACGAAGGATTTGTTCAGTTCAAATCACAAGCCATTATAACGAATTATTTTGAAAATAGCTCCTTAAGAAGCACAAAATTTCCAAAGAATCGTCTGCTAAACGGCTTCTTATTTTTTTGGCCAGATAACCAGCCACTGAGAAGGCCCTTTCGGATTCAATGCTAGTTAGAACTATAGATCTCAGGCTACCTCATGCCGGCGCCTCACGCGCACCGAACGAAACCGACAGATCGCAACTCCGTCCGTGTTAGTCCGCGCTTCGAATAAGACGTTTTTATGCTCGAGTGCAATCTCGTAAAAACTCGCGAGATCTCGTCATTTTTTCGGCCGAGATCAATCTAGCTAAAAAAGACCGAGATCTCGCGAGTTCGAGATTGCATTGCCTAGTCAGGAGCCACCTTGAGTATGCTTCAACAGTATGGAACCCTCATTGTTCTACATATAAATCAAATATAGAAAGAGTCCAGAAAAAGTTTTTGAAATATGTTTCGTTTCGCATGCGAAATGATGTAAATTATGTCTCTATGAACCTCAAAACCCTTGATCAACGCAGAGATATCAGAGACCTAGTAATGCTTTATAAGATAATCCACAATTTTATTGATAGCCCTTACCTATTACAAAATATTAATTTCAGATGTCCAATAAGAGTCACTCGATCTCCAGACATATTTTATATTCCTAAGAGCGATGCTAATTATCTTCAAAATGTGTTTATAAGAAGAAGCTGCAACACTTTCAATAGATTATGCACAGACATTGACATGTTTACACGAACCTCGCGAACTTCATAAAATTCGTTAAAAGTAATATTCAACGGAAAACTTAATGTTTCATTAATTCCTTATCTTTCTTTTTAATTTTTTTTTCATTTTCATTACATTTTCTTTTTTGATTTTAGCAGTTTGCATTAAAAAAACCTCTTCAAAATGTTACAGTATATATTAATTACCCTTGAAAATACATTTTTTGTAGATTTAAGTGAGTAGATGCACTTATTCAGAACTAATTATATTACATACATATATTGTTTTGTTTGTTTTTCTTTTTATTATGGTCTCAAATTTTTATGTCGTTATTTTATTGGTCAATGATATGACTATCTCTAACACTGTTATATATGAACTTGTAATGACTGTTTATAACGCTAACAAATAAAATACAAAAAATAAAATTTGATGTACCCGATCAATTAAAAAAAAGTAAATATCAAAAGAACCCGTTGACAAACTTATATCAATCAGTTTAACGGGACTTAATTAAAAATGAAAATAAATAATAAAGGAAATTAATTATAAAAAAATTTAAAAAGGCATACCTCAGCAAGGAGAGCCTAAGGCGGAAGGCGGGCTCCGGCAGTGGCGTGGACTCGGGCGGGAGGGTGATGGGCGGCCAGGCGGCCAGCTGCTCGAGGGCGGCGTCCGTCACGGCGAAGCGCTGCGTCAGGTTGGATCTGGCCACAAGCAGAAATGGCCTTTTAAATATTAGGCAAGGATTGTTCATGACTGAAATTACATCAATCGGGAAATATTGTGTAGTCGAAAGGGAAAGTTCCTAGGTTCTGACCAAGGACGAGAGAACGGAGGTTAAAAAATCAGCGAGGATTTGCGCAGTCGAAATAGTTCTTTATTTTTTTTTTTTTGCATTGCACATTTGATATAGAAAATTATAGTTAGGGTATTCGGCCAAATATGTTTACATTTATCTTACTTAATTTTATAAACGCGAAAGTTTGTATCGATGTATGAGTGTTTGTTACTCTTTCACGCAAAAACTACTGAATGGATTTCAATGAAACCCTACAATAATATAGCTCATACATCAGAATAACATACAGGCTATACATAATGGTAAGCTCTGGCGTTATGAAAATTGTATAACTGAAAATGTGTGTATATCATATATTTTAGCGGTAGGGAGGAAAGACAGAGGAAGGGGAATGGGGGAGAGAGGGTTCGCGGAGAGGGAAGAGATGAATGAGGGGGAAGGCGGGGAAGGTGGAAGGATGGATATTTAATACTATAATAATAATCAATGTAAAATTATTTTCCTTTTTGAAGTAAAACTTCTCTATGCACGCTCGACTTGGGGGGTAAGCTGGTGAATGCGTTGCGAAAAGTGGGGATTGTTACGAAAAATGTCATGCGAACGGTAATCGATGCGAACGGTGATCGATTTCTAGGTGAACGATCGGGCCTTTACGCACGCTTGACTTGGGGAGTGATAACGATAAGGATAATGATAAGGATTAGGATAAGGATAAGGACAAGGGTAAGATAGTCACCCCAAGGTCGTAGGTCACCCCAAGGTCGTAGGTTACCCCAAGGTCGTAGGTCACCCAAAGGTCATAGGTCACCCCAAGGTCGTAGGTCACCTCAAGGTCGTAGGTCACCCCAAGATCGTAGGTCACCCCAAGGTCGTAGGTCACCCCACGGTCATATTTCACCCCAATGTCATATGTCACCCCTAGGTCAAAGGTCACCCCGTTCGCTACGTTTGGTAACTTAGCAGGGATACCTGGGTTCATTGGGCGGGGTTTGTCTTGTAGTTTTACTTCAGTCGTGTGGTCCAAAGCACACTAGTTTTTTTTTGTATCTAAACTGTATGAAAATAAGTGAAATAGACGTCTAGAAGTCTGGAAAGTCGTCTAAAAAAGAATCTTGAACTCATGGCCTTTGTGCCGAAAGGAAAAAGTTTTTGCGTGAATGCGAAAAGTTTTAATGAAAATAGCGGAGGTCCAGTCACCGTACGACAAATCTTACCTGAGATTACTTCCGTTGGTGAAGATGAAGAAAGCCACCTCCGACCTCTCCAGCTGTAGCCTGGTTACGAGCTTCCCAAGTTCTGTCGCTCGGCTGACCTGAAGACATAAAATACATTTTATTGCATTTTTAAATTGCGTAGCAATAACAGTTTAGTAATACGGACTAAGGAATGCTTCCGCGACTTATCAGCTCGCGACAAAATATTCCCAACAAAATATCCTACGGAAAAAAACATACCTCAACAAAATATCTACTAAAACCTAACCTAACAACAAAATGGAAAAAAATAATACAGACATCCCACAAAGACAATAAATTATCGTAAAAAAATAGTAAAATGGGACAAAAATAATGCAGACATCATGTAAAAAATTAGGTCTGGTTTTAGTAGATATTTTGTTGCAGGATGTTTTGCCCGTAGGATATTTTGTCGGGGATATTTTGTAGCGGGATGAAAAGGCGCATTACTTTCTGGATAATACATTTTTACAAAAACAATGATTTTGTTCTTTTCTGCTCAACATTGATTCTATTGTGTTTTACAAAACAATGATGCACGCCGCCTATTTATTTTGCATCACCAATTTCAGAGTATTAATCAGTGCCCAGGTGTTAAGAGGGCATTACCAGAGAAAGCCGGAAATACGTCATTTTCAAAAAAGTTTTTAGAAGTATTGACTCTTTTCCACAAAAAATTATAAATGGATTTCGAAAGATTGTTCTTTTATCTAGCATAGTTATGTAATAAATTTTTAGAATTTTTTAAAATTTTTAGTATAATAAGGTTATTCCATAGGTCGTTGGCAGATTTGTTAAATTTTCAAAAAAGTTTTTGTATTATACCACACCCATTTCAAATAATGTAATCATGCAGTAAAATAAATCAATACATTATCTAGCAAAGTTATGTATTAGAATTTTAATTTTAGTTTCAATAAAATCATTAAAAAATATGTACGTACATGTGTTTCTTGACGAAAATTGGTCCATTTGTGTATTTATTTGCGCACTTACAAACTAATATATTTCAGATTTTTTTTAACATTCTTATTAAATTTAGACATTATTGAAAAATGATAAATACTTATAATCAAAAAATAACTACAAAAAGTACACTATTTTAATAGTTTTATCATCACGCCTTTCAGCATTTTTGGATGAAGGTATAAATTAAAGCTAATTTGGATTGAAATAAATTCGATATTGAGTTATAATTTAAAAAAGCTGGTACGGAGAAAAATTAATCTTTCTCATTCTAACCGCCCTGCACGATCGGAAGAACAACTTTCGACGAAATGTGGATTTTCGTCCGCTGGCTGGTTAAACGCTCTTAATCATTACATAGTATAAACAAAAATTTTAACAAAAAATGCACTAAAAAGTAAAAAAATAATTTCGTATTCTTCTACAACTTTATAATCAACTTACCTTTTCTACTCATCAATATGTAGGTACGATTGTTATTTTTGGAGTCGGTGTCAACCAAGGTACCCGCGGCCCGGCGTGTTCACTTGACAGCTCCTCTCCTGCCGACACCGACTCCAAAAATAACAATCGTACGTACATATTGATGAGTAGAAAAGGTAAGTTGATTATAAAGTTGTAGAAGAATACGAAATTATCTTTTTACTTTTTAGTGCATTTTTTGAAGTCGTTTTTTTGTTTTGTTAAAATTTTTGTTTATTTTTTGATTTTTAGTGAATCTGAAGTACACTAACTAATTCGATTAAGATTCGGCCGAGTATCGTAAATTTGTTCTTCAGAATTGGAGAGTTCCGTTACTTTGTCATGGATCCCATAATCAGAACCTAACCAAACTCTCATCAAACTACCCTTGAAGTACATCCTTTCCAATAAAAAAAGAATCATCGAAATCGGTTGGCGTGATATTGAGTTATTCGTCCATTTGTCGCGCACATACTTGATGCAAATTTAAGACTTATATGATTTTCTCATGGATGCCATTGTCAGAACTGGACCAAATTAAAATGGGACCACACGGGAAGCACCAGCTTTCAAGTAAAAAAAGAATCATCAATATCGGTTAACCCAGTCGAAAGTTCTGAGGTAACAAACATAAAAAAAAAAAAATATAGTTGAATTGAGAACCTCCTCCTTTTCGAAGTCGTTTAATAAAATGAAGTCGCTCAAAATGTATGTGCGCGTTAATCTTTTAAACTACGCAACGGATTTTTATACGGTTTTCACCAATAGATAGAGTGATTGAAGACGAATGTTTATATGTATAATACATGTAAATTATATTAGAGAAAAACCGAGAAATTCAAAGAAAACATATTTTTGTGCGATTTAAAACGGCTGGCGGGCCGTACTATAGTCACCTTTGAAATTTGTTCTACGGAAGAAATTGGAAAATAGATGTCCTGGAGTAAGGTATTTGATTTTCCCTTTTCAAATATCCAGTGTTGCATTGCAAGTATTGTATAATTAGTGGCGAGTTAATTAGTTTATATGTATAATACATGCTAATTATAGTAGAGAAAAGCCGAGAAATTCAAATATTCAATTTAGGCAGCGGGCAGCGGGCTGCGGGCAGCGGGCAGCTGGCAAGCGGGTAGTGTGGATTTTATAAAGGTTGGGTAATGGCATTGTGTTTCGTTAGCCACAGCAAAGTGTGGCCGGGTCTGCTAGTTCAATTAAATAATGGTTTAAAAATTTCGAAGAAACGGCAGGAAAACAAACAAAAGGCGGCCATGGAGCAAAAGAAATTGGTTAAAGAATTTCCCCCTAACAAACTGATCTCGCGCAGAGGAGATATTCCATGGCTTCCCCACAGCCCGGACTTAACCCCAGCTGATTTTTTTCATGGGATATATTTGTGTGTTTATATATATATATATATATATATATATATATATATATATATATATATATATATATATATGTGGCGGCACATCATAAACTTCGCCATCAAAAGAAAATTCGAGAACATCTCCTAATATTCGCGCGGCGCCGGCAAACCTACTTGTTACTAGGTACCTACCTACATGTGCCGCCCGCGATGTACTTTGCTCGCCTACCGCGGCCGTCTCGATGAATGATAATATCGCCACCGCCTAGAAAGGTCTAGATTTTATAAGCCGCCTGAATATTCTGCACAGCGTATATTCCAGTACCTTCCAGTGTGCACATTGCCGGCGAATGGAACATTACTCCCACCGGTCGCGCTGGCATATATAAAGCGACTAAACTCGGCGCTAGTTCAGTCAGTATCAGTTCAACAGTCGGTCAATATCTCAACAAGTAACAGATCGCACAGGTGCTTCTGCATGGCACACATCCAGGGCAGCTTCCCGAGGTCCATCACCACGTCTCAGCTACAAGGCCCATCGTGTCTTCAGCTCCTGAGAACAGCTCCATCCCGCGACTTATAAGGTTTGACGCACCTTCAGTCCAGGGATCAGCTCACCACTTCATGGCACCCCGAAGCCCCACCGTGCTTCGCTGCCATGGAAACACGCTCCGCCTCGCCAGGACTACCTGCTGGTGGCTCAGCACACCGAGCCACTCACCGTTCATCTCCGCGATTCAAAGCGTCGAGCAACGGCCTGGAAGATAGGTCATCTCCACCGCCATGGTGTCGAGCAACCCGCTGACCTTCACCGCACCATCTCCATCACACCGCACGCCTGCAGCATCTCATCTACGGCACCCTGCATACATCATGTTACTGCTTTACCGACCTCCGCTACGTAGCCCAATAAACGACTGACTCACACTTCGACTTGACGCCTTTCATTTCTCTCGTTCTGTCTCCCGCTCCCTCATATATATTTTTTTATCTTACAAGTCGAGTCTACATAAATAAACCTGTGACTATACTCCAATTAAAGAGAACATCCATAAAAAATGGTCAACATACTCCGAGATTTGTGTAGAAAAGTTTTCGAAAATCTGAAGAATGCCAGCGGAGAGATGGCGGTCATTTTGACGAAATTATTTTTAAGAAATGATTTTTCAGCATATTTTTGTTCGTATCAATAATCATTATTGAAACACAATGTGAATTTTTTTTCATGATTTATTTCAAGAGTGTAAATGTTTATGGCCCACCCCATATAAATGGCGGAGTTCTATTTACAGTCGAAAAGTCTTGACGACGTATCTTTTACTCTCATCTGAATGGGGCTTTAGGACGTAAAGTTCGAAGTTCGAATGGAAATTGATACCTTTTCGGGATCATATATTTTTTAGAATTTATGACAAATTGGTGGCAATTTTTCCATGTCATATGTCAAACGTCTAATGGTCGGTATCTTTCTGGGTGAAACGTCCAATTATGGTCGGAAAGTCTATGAAAAACCCGGAAACCTAATACCCAAATTAAATATCGGGTTTTTGCTCTCTCGGGTGCGGTAAGCAAGTACTTTCAGTGTGTCGGCTCGCGGTGATCAGTCGTTAGGGGTCGCACAGAGGAAATTATTGCCCCCGACACATGACACCGTGAGCCGTCAGCTCGGCTGCTCTTATTTGCACAGCGGCGGGAGAAGTAACAAAAATTAAAAAAAAAGTCATACAAGAAGACTAGCTGATTGTTTCGCAGAATTCAAATTCTGTAAATTGTTCAATTTTGTGAAACAACTGACCCATTACGGAAGGAAAACAAAACTTTCACAGAACTTGATAATTCATTTTTTTTTTCATTAGCTCCACAATTCTTTTTCCCTCAGGACCTATGTCATCTTTGGGGATGCTGAGTGGAGGATTTTTTAGGGATAGGAAGGAGAGGAAGTTCTGGAAAAAAATAAAGGATGGGTAGGAACCCGGGGGTCAATATGTGTTCAGGAGTGATGAACGTATTTTTTTAGGGGTGCTGTGTGGAGGGTTTTTTTAAGGAAAGGAAGGAGAGGAGAAAAGTTCTGGGAAGGAAAATGGTTTAAGAGCGTTTAACCAGCCAGCGGCCGAAAATCCACATTTCGTCGAAAGTTGTTCTTACGATCGTGCAGGGCAGTTACAATGAGAAAGATTAATTATTCTTCGTACCAGCTTTTAAAATTATAATATATATATCGATTTTATTTCATTTCAAATTTGCTTTAGTTTATACCTACATCCAAAAATGCTGAAAGGCGTGATGATAAAACTATTAAAATAATGTACTTTTTGTAATTATTTTTTGATTAAAGTATTTATCATTTTTCAATAATGTCTAAGTTAAATAAGAATGTTTAAAAAATCTGAAATATATTAGTTTGTAAGTGCGCAAATAAATACACAAACGGGCCAATTTTCGTCAAGAAACACATGTACGTTAAGGTGGTCCAAAAATTTTTTTTCATTATTTTTCATTTGGCCACCCCGTGAATTTGTTACACGTATTCATAGAAATAACATAGTAAAATTTCAGCGAGATAGCTCAAGTAGAAAGGGATGATCAATCGAGTGTTGTTTTTGAATTTTTTGTGTAAAATGCTTAATTTTTACTTTTTGCTACAGGCCAGTTTCGTGTGTTAAACTATTAAATAAATATTAAAATAAACTACTAAAGAGTTTTATAGACAAATTTGAACAGTATTTGATACTTATTTAGTAGACTGTGAAGTGAATCAGTGTAGTAAAATGTGTTCATCTACTCAAAAAAAATACGAAATTTTTCTACTTGGGGTTCGAGATGTTGAGCCATTGATAAGGCTTAACCAACATCCTACTCTTCGGCAAGTTTTACTCCGTTATCACTACATATTAAATGATTCCAAAAATGTGAAAGATTCCGCGCTTGTACTTATTCAAGAACTTATAAAAGTATGGAGTAAATCTTGTATTCCGACCAGACAACAAAATCACTGCATTGAAAAACTGATTAAGTTTTTTAAGAACTGGCTGCTATTAAATAAAAATAGAGGAAGAAATTCTGAAGCACAAAGAAAAGGAGAGTATTTGTTTAAAAAAGAACTAGACAAACTTTTTGATATTGCCCATGCAAGCGCTTTGAATTTGATAAAAAATTACGGAAGACAAGAGCGTTTCTCATCGATCAAAGATGAGAATGTAAGATGATTATGACCTCAATTGACAAGAAACTAGAAAAGGTCAAAGAAAGTTCTCTAAAACGGGAACAAAGATCTGAAGAATTGAAAGCTGCTTGATTGATCGAATTGAACTGCTAAAAGTAATGCTTCATCTTCGGTGGTGTCGAGACAAGAGTTAGAACTTAAGTGCAGATTCAGTAGCACTTCTAATAATGCTAGCATATTAGAGGATAAGTCCAAAGATGAGTTTGTAGTGCGTTGAGTTGTCTACAAGTGACATATTTACACAATAAGTTATCAGTGCGCTTGATCGTAACAAGATTTCAACTAATCAGGAGAGAAGAAAAACAAATTGTTCGATTTGTAAGTTATCATCTACACTAAAGTTTGAATCGAAGCGTCTTTGGCAGCAGATGCACCAGTAAATAACTTAATACTTTGGAATAGCTTAAAGTTGTACGAAGTCATTGATTCCGAAATCAGTGTAGCAGCTAGGGGTGTCTTAGAGCGTCACTTATGGTATTTGTCAGATGAACTAGTCGCATTTACCTTATTTACTGAGAAGCTGTCTGACGCTGAGAAACAGGCCATTGTTCAAAAAATAAATTCTGATGGCAGTAATCGTTCAGTACGAGGTGATTCTGCTAAGCTTGCCTCAGAGGTTACATTTGCAACACAAACAACGTTGATAGTTAACAACGCTCTTAGTTCTTGATGTCAAGGACTCTTTCTTGTAATTACCTCCTGAGACTTGGAGTAACAATGTTGATTACCTTCAAGGCAAAAGCTGAGTCAAAAATTTGCGTGTTGTTAATGATACAGCGGAGAGAGGTGTTAAACTATTTGAAGATTACAATACGATACTCACTAAGAATGAGTAACAAAAGCAATTTTTGCTTCACATCGTTGAACAAAACAGAAAAATCGTTTCTACTGAAACATTCAAAAAGGAGTTAACAAACATGTTTTTGAAAGATTGCGACTAATATTATGTTAATTATTGCTTTGTTACCAAATTTTGTAAAAATTTAAATACGTTTTATACTTATTTGACTAAAATACTTGTAATATTGATAAACCTTAAATTACGTGTTTTACTTAAAATCCAGAACTTTTGTCAGAAACTTCTAACTCGATGAGCACCCCCTTGTATATAATATTGGGGGCTGAAATTTTTTACACATAATAGGAATGATAGGTGTAACAAATAAAATGGGTGGCTGCTTCTATATTTGAAAAAATAAAATTTACTATGTAGGCCTGGACCACCTTAATGTACGTATATATTTTTTAATGATTTTATTTGAAGTAAAATTAAAATTCTAAAATGTAATACCCTCTTAAGGGGTGGGTAGGAATCTGGGGTTCAGTGTGTCCTGGTCATCCGCCTCCAAGACCTAGACAAACCTCACCCCATGAACCCGGGCACCTCTTCTAAATCACCAAACGTAGCGAACCACTTGGGGTGACCTATGGCAGAGGTAAAAAAAGGTAACGGTTCCAGGGGCGGTGGTACCCATTCCCGCCTCCCAAATTGGAAATTAATCCATACCTGCCACTATGGTGCAAGGCAATGGTTCGTGAAAGTTGAGGTTGGATGGAGAGGTCAAAGGCCTGCCAGACACCTAGAATATGAACCTGGACTAAGTGACTGAACGTAGCGAACGTCTTGGTATGACCTCTGGCAGGGGCGTCCGTTTTCAATAAATGCTATCCGGGGCGGCGGTACCCATACCCGCCTTCGAAATTGAATATCATAATATCAGAAGATTACGCTTGATGTAATTGGTATTGAATAAACATAATTGTTTATTCAATACCAATGATGAGCAACAAACTCAGCTATCGTTCACTTAGAAATCGCGCAGAAAACGATCTTAAAGGTACTTCTTAAAAAACATAGACTAACTGATACAGACCAAATATTCAACAGTTGTGACGTACTAGATATACGCCAATTATACGTGAAAACTCTACTAAGCTACATTTTCGACCAAAAAAACAAATTTCAACAATCTCAAAATATCACTAACAGACCAGTAAGACAATCGTACAAAAATAACATAAAAAACTCCGACAGTGAATACAAGCTTTGGAAAAAGACACTATAAATATCATTCTATAAAAGCATTCAACAGTCTTACCCTTGAAAATAAAATCGAAGAAAACAAAAAGAAATTCATACTCAAAATTAAAAATTGGATAAAAGAATAAAAAAGACAATATTTCCAAAATCTCATTACATAATTTATTTATTTATTTTACGGACAATTAGTCCAATTAACAATGCATCAATAACACGAATAGAAAAAAAGAGAAATCACAATGAAAGGAGATTACATATAGATGAAGAGCATTGACAAAATACATATAATATAAAAGTACATAGAGAAGATAACTACAAGTAGCTTGAAGATGGATTTAAAAAGACTTTAAAAAACCACATTGCGTAACGACTGCCGAAAGTCATTTAGGCTTACACCAAAAAATTCAATGCTTTGATTTGTGTTGACTAGTCTCGACATTCTGGATAAAGGAGAATGTTATCCATAATTAGTAGAATGTTGATTGAGGAACAGCAATTCATTATTATTAATAAGAAACACATACATGTAACACACAAAAATAAATATAAAACACTTCATTAAAAAAATATATTTAACCTAAGTTATAAATTTTTATTTTTAGTTCAATTTTAGCTTTTTTTTATGCAGCATTATTTTTATATTATTTTTAATATAATATGTATAAATTTTTGTTTTATAAAATGGAGGCCTCAGCCCAGATGAGCTACCCAGTGAGGCCGACATTGCTGAATTGTATTTAAAAATGTTAGATATTATGTTTTTTGTCGCCAGAAAGTAATTTTGATAGGCGCCCCACTGGAGTAACTATCATCTATCCACCATGTTTCAACCTAAAATGTCACTTTGAGCGTCGGTTGTAGGACACACGAGGAAGCCCCGTACATAATATTTATTAATCAAACCTCGGAACTCGTGGAGGCTGGATTATATTTCTATTTTTAAGCTGCCAAGTTTTAGAATTCCTATGAGAAAATTTAACGGCGTAAGGCGACAATATTTTAGATATGTTTACATCTTTAAATTTAAAAACTACTTGGCAGGCATCACAGTCTTGATAAACTTTAGTAAAAAATCGGAACAAACAAAAGCCCTCTTTTAAAAAAAAATCAATGTGCAATTCACACGCGATAAAAGTGAAACCTTGAGAGAACTGAAGTAGACAAGAGTTGGTAGGAAGAGTAGAAGAGCCCAATAGGCTACGAAGCACCGCACAAAGAGGGGACCGATTATACTATCTCATTCTCTCTCAGGCTAAACCTTTTTTTAATTTTTTATACTAATACCTTACAAGAGTCTCAGCTGCTCCCGTCTGAAGCCAGTGAGACTATGGCATCCCTAATTGGGGTAGGTATGTTGAGAAGCTGAAGGTAGTGGGGAGGGGAAGGAGATGGGGAAGAGGAAGGTGGGGAAGTACCTGGCTATTCAGATCTATTCACCAAACACGGCTAACGCCATTTCAAGCAATGTTTCAATTCTGAATGGTGGTATTACACAAGGGCGATACTGAGAGTACCATCCACTCTGGAACGTGCCGCAAATATACTACACATTATTTTAAATAAGTTAATTGTGAAATAACACAAATTATTCAAGTAAAATTTATCTACCACGCCGGGATGCGTATTTCCTTTTCCGTGTTCAGTACGAGGCAACCATGTTTCGAAATCAAGACGAGTTTGTAACGCCATTTATCCACCAAACCCGTGTCCAGTAGAAGGCAAGCGGCATCCTACTGTGCACGGGTTTGTAACGCCAATTCCCTTCCCAAAGCCATGTTCAGTACGAGGCATGTTAAGTGAATGCATTATAGACAAGTTTGTACCTGTATTTATAACAGCAGAACATAAAAAAATGTATTTGAATAATTACACATACCCGCTAGATAAACCCTGCTTTGCCAAACAAACTAGTGTTGAGTACCTCATACAAGAGGCACCTCAAATGTCCCATACAAACACGTAAAATGTCCCCCCACCTCACAATATGTATTTGTACCAACTCTTTTTCTTTGTATTACTACAAATATGAAGGGGGGACAATTATGAAGGAGGGACAAACATGAGGTGTGAGGTGGTTTGTTTTGTTGGACTACATTGCTACATTCATGTCGTGTACGGGACAAATATGAGGTGAGGTGTGAGGTAGTTGGTTTATTGGACTACATGTCATGTCCGTATGTCATTTGTCCCGCACGTTGTCACGTATGGGACAAATATGAGGTGAGGTGTGAGGTGGTTGATGTATTAAACTACATGTCATGTCACGCATAGTTTGGGACAAATGTATGAGGTGGTGAGGCGTGAAGTGTTTACGTATATTCTATGACATTTTTGTATTAGAACCGTGAGGTGGTGATGGGGTAAGCCAATTCATATATTGTGAATACCGCAGAAGCGTCCCAACTACTCCGAAATTTTTATTTTTTTATTCTAAATTATTGTTAAGTGAATACCGCACAAGAGTCCCAACTGCTCCAAAAAAATTTTTTTTTTTAAATATATTTTTATTTTAAATTATTGTTATATGTTATGTAAATAGCGCACAAGAGTCCCAACAGCTCAAAAGGGAGGGAGGATGAGGCAGTGTTGAGATGAAGTGGAGGGAGAGGGATAAGAGGGGCGTGCAGGGGGGAGGATCAGAGGGGGGGTGCGGGGAGGGGATCAGAGGTGGTGAAGGTGGGGAGGGGGTAGGCCTTTTTTATATCCATTTTTCGTTTTACAAAAATAACAGACACGGGAGGCGGGTATGGATACCGCCACCCCGGTATTTATTAGAAAACCAACACCTCTGAACCAAGAAAATCAAGCTGAAGGAAAAAAACCAGCCACCCCCCACCCCCTGTAAGCGAAAATATTTTGTAACACCTCACCTCAAATGAGGTGGGACACCTCAACACCTCATTTCAATATTTGAGTACCTCATACAAACTCATCCTGATATCGTGTCCTACCCAACACTAAAACAAACCATTCAAAACCTGGATGTTTTTTAAAATTATGATGACATGCGAGTTTATTTTAGAGAATTTATTTTATGAGATTGGTTATGTAAAGTGTTGTAAGTGTAATAACCGTGGCCGGTTATCCCATTACCTCTGGACTCCTTTATGGTGGATCCAGATTCCTTAGATATGATGATCTCAGTATGGGGTGTGTCAATAATAGACGTAGGTAGACTATGTGTATTTAATCCGAGAATACTGTACAAGGTTCTTCTTAGGAAGCTGATAATAAGAGAGGACGAATGGACAACATTCACGCCTTTTATAAGTTCCGCATGCTGTCTCACTCATGCACGCATGTCTCTTTCATACTGCAAGACATACGTTCACTACATCCCTCCACACTTAAATCTGAAGACAGTTACACAACATGATGCTGATAATTATTTACAATACATACAATATTCCAATATTTACAATCTAAGTAATTCATTTGTCTCATGTTGAGTCGAGAGCTGAGTCCTGTCTTCATTGACTTATCTGTGTGTCCGTGGTCGTAGTCGGTCCTTCCAATTTCCCGACGTAGAAGCCACTGGATCACTGGAGCTGGAAGGAGAAGGAGAAGCACCTATTAGTCTGTCATCCGGCACAAAGCTGGAGACATCTTAATCGTCATACGACAGTCTCTTCGTCTCAGACGCGATAGAATTATCGGGGTCATTATCCCTAGCTACACATAGCTTTGACAACTGATCAAAATGTCTTTTCCAGTACATAATTTTACCATACAAATTTACCTCAATTAAATAAACTCTTTTACCTAATTGTTTGCATACCTTCCCTGGTACCCATTTATCCTTATTTTGATTCTTAAAATCCCTTGCCATTACATTTTGATCAACTGAAAATCCCTTGGATTGTTTATTATTTCTCTTGTAATAATATTTCCGATTCTCCTGACACTTATCTCTCCCCCCTCTTGGTACAAAATTGTTTAAATTTGACCTTAATTTCTTTCCAAATTCAAAAGTTATATTTCTCGGATTGCAGAATTTTGGTTCAGCATTCCCATTTAATTTTAATTGCACTTTACTTTTATTAAAACTACCCACTTTCTCCGAAAAAACCTCCTCGAATTTTCGAATTTTTTTATTCACTTTACTTCTACTCAACTACACTGTGAGAAAAAAATTCACTACCCTCCTGGGATGAAATTGACTGTACTTCACTTCTATCTAATTCACTTCTACCATTCTCAAATACACTGTGAGAAAAAATTTCACTACCCTCCTGGGATGAAATTGATTGTAATTCACTTTTATCTAAGTCACTTCTATCATTCTCCAATACATTGTGAGAAAAAATTTCACTACCCTCCTGGGATGAAATTGATTGTAACCCCGTGAATCCAATATTAAATCTATTTATAAAGTCACGACCTAGAACCGTAGTTGTTCCATTTTTAACTACACAAAATTCTAACATTTCTTTATAACCGTTATAATCAACTAATAATGAAATACAACCCAATAAATTCAACTTACAATTAGCGTAACCCATCAAGGTTAAATCCTTTGGTTTTAAATCCAAATGTTTGAAGTGTTTAACATAATCTATGTCTGTTAATATCGAAATTGCCGATCCTGTATCCAAAAATCCGTTAAAAATCACATTGTTCACTAGGATTTTGCACATAATTGGGTCACAGTTCACAGCATTTACCACTAACTCTTTCTTACTTCCCTGCATATTCACAAACACAGAAGAAACAACTTTTTTACAAAATTGGCGACAAATTTTACTCATGTGACCTTTGCCTTTACACTTAAAACAAATTACTTCTTTAAATTTACAGTTTATCGATTCATGAAAACTTCCGCAATGTTTACATCTAGTTTGATTCGTAAATGTAACATTCTGATTTGGAGGTCTACCCGCTAAATTCTTTTTCGGTAACAAAACTTTCCGATTATTTTTAGCTATCAAACACTATAGCTATATACTTTTTAGCTATCTTTACACTTTCCGATTTAATTGATTTATTAATTACCTCGAATGATTCCTTCGCCATAGCACTTTCAAAAACTTTTTTCAATGAAAAACTTTCAGCCTCGATGAATAATTTCTCCTTAATACGACCAACTTTTAGACCGGTGATAAAAACATCTTTTAAATTATTTTCAAGTCTGTCTTCGAATTTACAAAATCTAACAAGATTTCTTAAACGTGCTATGAAGTCGTTCACAGATTCTGTCTCTTTCTGTCTCGCAGCAAAAAAAAATTCCCGTTCCTTGAACACATTTTTTTTAATTTCTACATGATTCTCTAACAATAATAACAAATTTTGAACCGTAAAATCTGTAATTTTTTTTTGGAAAACATAAATCAATTAATAAATTTATTGTCTCTGTGTGTAAATGGGATATTAAGACCGCTCTCTTTTTCTCAACCGAATTGATTTTGTCATCATTGACAAGGATGAACTGTTCGTACTGAAGAACGAATGTCTCCAGCTTGTCCCTCAAATGACAAAACCTGGGCAGTTCTCCTCCCTCCATTTCCACATAGATGCAATCAATTAAAAAAACAGAAAAAATTACAAACAGCACTCAACTCACGACTCTGATGACTGGGTGCTGCCCGATCTCGCCCTTCCGCGACCCGTCTCTCGCTCCTGAACCCTAGTCTTCCTTCTATGCGCCTTCCGTGAGGTCTGCCCCAGGTCCCAGCTCTTCTCCTGAAGATCCGGAACTGCTGTATCCACGCCTTACGCGAATACTCCTCCAGGGCCTTGATACTTCTAGGATGCTTCTTCTGCTGCTCTTGCTTCCTTCCTGCTCCGCAATGATGTGGAGTCGTGATCTGGCCTTTGTCTGCCCGATCACAGGTTGACCATTGTAGCTTCCATCTCGGATGCTGTGGTTCCTTTTCGGCTGCCCAAATGTGATAATTTGGCTGCCCGTGGTTCCTTTTCCGACCGCGCCAAATGTGATGATTTGGCTGCCCGTGATTCCTTTTTCAGACCGCGCCAAATGTAACAATTTGGCTGCCCGTGGTTCTTTTTCCGACCGCGCCAAATGTGATGATTTGGCTGCCCGTGGTTCCTTTTTCAGCTGCGCCAAATGTAAGAATTTGGCTGCCCGTGATTCCTTTTTCGACTGCGCCAAATGTAATAACCGTGGCCGGTTATCCCATTACCTCTGGACTCCTTTATGATGGATCCAGATTCCTTAGATATGATGATCTCAGTATGGGGTGTATGTCAATAATAGACGTAGGTAGACTATGTGTATTTAATCCGAGAATACTGTACAAGGTTCTTCTTAGGAAGCTGATAACAAGAGAGGACGAATGGACAACATTCACGCCTTTTATACGTTCCGCATGCTGTCTCACTCATACACGCATGTCTCTTTCATACTGCAAGACATACGTTCACTACAGTAAGTACTATATAATTAAGTGTTTTTATTTATTTTATTAGTAAGACTGTTTGCGTTTTATTGCCCATCCATTATATTATGCGTGTATGCACACACTTCCTTTTTTAAGTTATAATCACGTTTGGAGGATGCGTGACTCGTACTGAACACGGTTTTGGGAAGGGATTGGCGATACAAACCCGTGCACAGTAGGATGCCGCTTGCCTTCTTCTACTAGACGTTCTATCGATTTCGAGGCATGGTTGCCTCTAATAGAACACGGAAAAGGAAATACGCCGTCGGGATTCGATCCCGCGACCTTCAAATTGTGTCCCCTATAGTTGTTGTATGTGTTTGTCCCTATTTTGTGTCGTTATTTTTCGTTATATCGAGTTTCAAATCACAATTGATTTGAATTGAATTTTCAAGCTCGGTTTTTATTTCATCATATTTCACAGTAATTGGATAATAACAATTCATCGATTTTCAAAGTAAAGTTTCAAATCCTGTGAAACAACTCGTCCTAAGTGAAAATAGTTGAAACTCAGGCAGAGCAAACGAGTACATACTTTAAAATTTCACAATTAATATTCGTGTTCTGTGAAAGTTCTATTCAATTTCTTTTAGTATTTTAAAGTAATTTGATAGGTAATAAGAGAATTTACTTTGAACTTTGAGGATTTTTAACTATTGTAAATCAAGGACGGGTTGTTTCGCCGAATTTAGATAATGCATCGAATTTTAAAGTTAAGATTCAAGTTAAGTTAAGATTCAAGTTCGGTGAAAGTTCTTTTCAAGCTCGGTTTTTAGTTTCATCGCATTTCATAGTAATTTTGGATAATAACAGAATTAGAAATTTTGCTTTGAAATTAATTAATGATGAATTAATCAAATTCTGTAAAACAACCCATGCTGAGTGAAAATAGTTGAAATTCGAGTCAAGAAGTAGGTAACTAATTAGGCAACTACAAGTTTTTAAGAAAAGTTACTCGATTTGTAATTAAGCTTTAATTTAACTACGCTGTTTTCAAGTGAATTAAAATAACTTTAATGCGCTTGAAAATTCAAATGCTTTTATCTTTGGCATAATTACCAAACTTTCATGATTGATGACAATTGAATTTATTGCAAAAAAGTAGCGGCGCTTTGATGAACTTCGCCAACGTGGTTGATTATTTAATGAAAGTATGGTAGCAGCAATAAATCATGTCGTTAACTGGGCGAAGTTAGTATAGTTGGCGAAAGCCGGCGCACGGTGGGCTGAATATCGCCATTCATAGACATAGAGGCTTGAATTTTTAAGGGTCTTTTTTTTTGCTGGAAATGGATTCTGCTGATCATTATTATGCTACAAATTTCGTATGAAGCAATTGCGTGTACAAATGAAGGAGTTATCATTTTTTTAAGAAAAATTTGTATGGCACTGACATTAAAAATGAGGATATCTCTGGAATCATAAAGTTGGCCATTCCATCCTTACACACAGATATACTACTATTTATTTGTATTTTTTGACATACTTCGTATTGTGGCACAACGTGCGATTTATTTTTTAAAAATCTTCAAACTTTTACTTTTAAAGTTAAAAACAAAAGGCCGTTACTATAGTTAAATTTTACCAAAATACGTTTTTCTATCAATTTGACTGCTTGTTGTACGTTACTTTTAACTTTTGTACTTACTTTCCGAAAACCGATAGTTACTCTAGAGTTAATGCGCCATATTGGCATCATTGGCATATTTTAGAGTTCTGGTCGAAGTAATGTACGGAAATGGGTGCTTCAACATTGATTATTAATCAGTAATCATGATAAATATTGTAGAAGAGGATGATAAAGCATTTAAGCATTAAAATGAATCATCAATATAAAAGAGTTTTTTTTTTCAACTTTGAAGATTTTTACAAAATAAATCGCACGTTGTGCCACAATATGAAGTATGTCAAAAAAATACAAATAAATAGTAATATATCTGTGTATAAGGATGGAATGGCCAACCTTATGATTCCAGACAAATCCTCATTTTTAATGTCAGTACCATACAAATTTTTCTTAAAAAAATGATAACTCCTTCATTTGTACACGCAATTGTTTCATACGAAATTTATAGCATAATAATGATTAGCAGAATCCATTTCCAGCAAAAAAATATGTCTAACTAAAAACTGTGTCTATGAAAGGCGATTTTCAGCCCACTGTGCGGCGGTGATTAGCGACCGAGCGGAGAGTTAAACTAGAGATACCATAATATAGGATATTGTACGGACATCTGATAGTATTGGCTCGATCTTGATAATATAATAGATTGGTTTGGAAATATGCAGTGCCGGATTAAAACTACTCGATAGCCTAAGCAATCCACGCCTGTGGGCCCCGTATTCGTAAGTAAAAATAGTATCGGTCTTAAAAAAAATACGTATTTAATACAACGAGATAGATAGAACATTATGTACGCGTACCTTAAAATACGTATGAACGATATAAGAGATCCGTGGAGTAGGTATTACATACAATAAAAACCAAAGCATTTTTATTTATTTATTGAAATGCGACTTGCGACTTTTACGGCATTATTTTCGGGGAAAATAGTTTTAAGTCCAACGCTTTCAGCGTATCTGACTCTATATATGTACAATATAGATAAAGCATTGAGCCTGTCCTGCAGCATCGTCGTTCTTTTTTCATTTTTTATTATTTTCAATTTCGAAAAAGATCGTTCCGCTATGCAGTTTTATCAGGCATAAAAATATACGCAGGGCTGTGTCCACATTAGGGAACGCTGATTCGATTTTATCATCGTGTATTATTTTGTAATTGTGCGTGAATCTGATCTGAACTTGTGCGAGGCAAACCACTGGAACTTTTTTATTATGACATATAATTGAAACTGTTGAATTTTGGTTCATAAATCGGCATTAATAAGGTCTTGTGGATAATCTGAAGTTTGATCGGGATACATAATTTTATCGACGTCGGGTATTTTAGTCAGGAATGAGAATTTGTCTGCTATTTTTTTGTGTATCTCTCCATTCTTCGCATCTCTACATTTAATTTATCAATGACGCCATAAAAACTGATGATTTGAAATTATTCTTTGAGACTTATTTTAGGAGCTGGACCGTCATTGGGCATTTTATTTCTTCGTCTGTGAAGGGTGACATTAAAATCCACATCTGGCTTCTAAATTTTTAAGATTAGCGCTCTAGTCAATTTCAAACGCGCGGATTTTCAAACAGTCTTACCTTTCATTTGCCAGCAAATAATTTTTTTAAAGCTGTTTCTGGTGCCCCCCAAGACGTGATGCCCTAAGCAATTGCTTAATTTGCTTATGGGCTAATTTTCTTATTAATTTTTTTTTTTGTGAATTTTTCCGTTGCTTTTCCGATGCTTTCGATGAATTTTTCGCTATTCTGGCTTACAAATGGTGAATTTAACCCGACTTTGTTTTATATATTAGGATTATGTAATTAAATAATGTATTTGTTAAATGTGTGTATTCTTTCGCATTCATGAGCCTTTAACACTTGGATAAAATCGTAAAAATGAAAACAAATAGAGCTTCTGTGGCAGTACAAGAATAAAAAATATTAAAATGAAAATTATGCAGTTTTATTGATAGAGCATCTTTTCCAACTTTGCCGATTTCGAAAATCCGAAAAAAAAATTCACTCCATCTTCTAGGAGACACTACTTAAGTTACAAACCAGTTATTTAGAACTTTGTGTTAATTTAAAAAGGTAGCATCCCAAAATATGGGACAAATTATTCGAAGATAATAATGTTAGTTCTGAATTTTAAATATGAGATTCAAAAATGACTTAAAAATAAGAGGTCCCAATGGCCGAGTTGATTAAGGCGTTTATCCCGGTAAGACAAGAGTTGCCGGGTTCCAGTCCCAGTTGCGACCGTTACCTTTTTATTGAAGTAAAACTTCTTTACGCACGCTTGACTTGGGGAGTAAGCTGGCAAATGCGTGATGAGAGCGTTACGAAAAGTGTGATCGGGCGAGGAGAACGGAAGTTGAGAGGGAGATATAAGTTAGTGAAGATAGAAAGAAAGAGAGTTACGTTTCGTATATTACTGTAGGGGCAAGAGAGAGAGAGGTGTGAGCACACATTTTCTCTCTTTTTCTCATAGCCAGTTACGTTTCGTACATCTAAGACACAGCGCAGGCCTATTGTCTGTATCACACTGTAGGAGCAAGAGAGAGCAGTGCGCGCGCACATTTTCTTTCTCTCTTCCTAACATATAGATGGAGCTAAAGAAGTTTTACTTGAGTCGTGTGGTCTAAGTATAAAGCACACTGGTTTTTTTTCCGTGTCTTGTTCTTTTTCATATTTTCGTTTAGATTTATTAGTATTACCTTCTTCTTCATATATTACATTGACGGGTATAGGTACTAACCTTCAAAAGTTACCATAACAAGAGTTATTTCAATGAAAAATATAATTTTTTTCATTGCTATCAAAACATTGAATCAATTTTTTGAGGCGGGAATGGGTACGGCCGCCCCGGGAACCTTTATTGGATAACCAACACCTCTTCCATAGGTCACCCCAAGTGGTTCGCTACGTTTGGTGATTTAGCGGGGGTGCCCGGGTTCACGGGGTGAGGTTTGTCTAGGTCTTGGAGGCGGATGACAAGGACATACTGAACCCCAGATTCCTACCCACCCCTAAAAAACCCTCCACACAGCATCCCTAAAGATGACATAAGCCCTGAGGGAAATTGTTTTCCTCAGGGCCTCCAGTGTGGAGCTCATGTAAAAAAACAACCTTTGCTAGTGGCAGATTGAACATTATTTCTTTTATTACATTAACGACACACGAAAAAACAGCATTAAAAAAGTATTTTTACGGTGTTTTCGATAATTCTGTGCGCTTAAGAGAGCCAAAGGCCTTTGAAGGAAACAAATTTCACGATCTCCATTAAAATAACCCAATTTTTTATGCGGTGTTAAAAAGCTTTTAAAAGTAAGTACGCTTTATGTGAACATATATCGTACATAATAACTGTACAACGTAAGTAATACACAAACTTCTCTTAGTGCTTTCCCAAAGAATTTTGTCTGAACTGCCATCATAAGCGAATACGTAGCTGGAAATTTTCAATGGTTACATTCTGATATACGAGACCTTTTGTGTATTAATTATTATATTAAGTTAAAAGAAATATAATATTTATTTTACTTTACGTACTGAGTTATATATGGTAAAGTAGTAAATATATAAATTAGTGTATAGTATAGTAGTAATATTTGTTTAATTTTGTTCTAACACTTAAGAGCGTTTAACCAGCCAGCGGACGAAAATCCACATTTCGTCGAAAGTTGTTCTTCCGATCGTGCAGGGCGGTTACAATGAGAAAGATTAATTATTCTCCGTACCAGCTTTTTTAAATTATAACTCAATATCGAATTTATTTCAATCCAAATTAGCTTTAATTTATACCTTCATCCAAAAATGCTGAAAGGCGTGATGATAAAACTATTAAAATACTGTACTTTTTGTAGTTATTTTTTGATTATAAGTATTTATCATTTTTCAATAATGTCTAAATTTAATAAGAATGTTAAAAATATCTGAAATATATTAGTTTGTAAGTGCGCAAATAAATACACAAATGGACCAATTTTCGTCAAGAAACACATGTACGTACATATTTTTTAATGATTTTATTGAAACTAAAATTAAAATTCTAATACATAGCTCTGCTAGATAATGTATTGATTTATTTTACTGCATGATTACATTATTTGAAATGGGTGTGGTATAATACAAAAACTTTTTTGAAAATTTAACAAATCTGCCAACGACCTATGGAATAACCTTATTATTCTAAAAATTTTAAAATAATTCTAAAAATTTATTACATACGAATGCTAGAAAAAAGAATAATCTTTCGAAATCCATTTATAATTTTTTGTGGAAAAGAGTCAATACGTCTAAAAACTTTTTTGAAAATGACGTATTTCCGGCTTTCTCTGGTAATGCCCTCTTAAGATTAAATAGTTTTTTTAAAGGTATTTATAATCTTCTCCATTTTTAGGTTACCTGGAAGGAGATTATATATGTGTACGCCCTCGTAGCATATGCTTCTCTTGCCACTTTCAGTCTTGACAGTATTTGTGTATAATTTATTATGTTGTCTAGTATAATGTTCGTGTACTTGTGACGTTTTTATAAATATTGTGTTTGTGTGTATTAGTCCATTTTGTATTTTGTAAATTTAAAGGCATATGTTATATTCGTACAATGTTTCCATTTTCAGAAGGTTAATTTTTTGGCATAGTTTTTTTGTCGGAGTGTCTGGGTTATAATTGGAGAGTTTTTTTAATAACTTAGTTCTGTATTATTTGTAAGTCGTCTTTATTAACCTATTATAATAAAAAGTCGTAGTATATTTAGTCATCTTTATTATTAGTCGTCTTTATCAACCTATTATAATAAAAATTCAGAATCAGAATGCGACGATTGAAAATTCACAGCTGCCATTTTTCTTATGACCGTTTGCTTAAATATTGTTACAGTCCCCAGACGATTTATTATGACCAGCCTCACTTTTCCTCTAAACCTCAATTTTGTGCCGATTTTTTTAATAACATTTATGGTACATGATATATACACTGTTTTCCTCAACAGTGTATTCACACCGGCTATTTTTCTTGGACTTAGATCGTTACCCTTTTCGATGTCTAAAAATTACTGAAAATAGGTAAAAAAATTATTTTCACTGATTAAAAAAATAAATCAAATCATTCCAAAAACCATATTAATCATAAATATAATAATTTTGGAAATACCTCACAAGAGCTGCGCCCGTCTGGAGCCAGTGAAACTATGGCATCCTCAATTGGAGTGAGGCTAAAGGTAGAGGTCTGGTCACCAAATACGGCTAAAGCCATTTCAAGCAATGCTTTAATTCTGAATAGTGCTCTTACACCAGTACGATACTGAGAGTATCTTCCACTCTGGAATCTCTGGAATGTGCTGCAAATATACTATTATATATTATTTTAAATTAATAAATTGTGAAATAACACAAATTAATCAAATGAAATTTATTTGCCCACGCCGGGATCCGATCCCGTGACTTTCGGATTGTGAGTCAAGAGCCTTACCCCTAGACCACGGGCGGCTGTCATACAATGTACAACCCCATGTTAAATTATGTAATTAATTTATCTACTTCCTTTACAAAACCTAAAATAGTCAAGGGTAATATGTGCGCTCTCAACGGTGACAGAATGTGAACCGACATCAAACAAAATGGCTGCCAAAAGTCATGTTATTTACTTAACCGCTCAGGCTAATATATTCGCTTTTCGAAACGACTCGTATAGGTCTCATAGAAATCGTCCCTTACTACCATGGTCAGAAATATGATCTAAACTGTGTTAGAAAGAGAAAACACCCTGCTTCGTATTCAAATCTAAGAGTTAACCACAAAATAATTCTAGTTTTTGCACTGATAATTCATGGTGGAATTCCATTGTATTAGAATTTGAAATTAAAACACTTTTGGACTTTCTTCCACTAATTTATATTTCACCAGGACCGGTTTCATCCTATTACGGACATTTTCAAACTCTGAAAATGTCCGTAACATTTCAGACATGAACATGTAAGTCACGCTATTTAAAATATTTAAAGTTTTCAAACTCTCAAATAGTCGTGTCAACCTAAAAAGTTTGTTTAAAAATTTAAATTACAGTCAATTGATTCGCAGTCAACAACGTCTGTGACTTTGATTTCATTCATCACAACATTCTTTGTGCAACGATAACTTAGTTTAAATTACAAGTACATAAAAATAATGAGGACCAAAATCAAATTTTAGTAAATACACACATATATGTATATATACACGTTCACAAATATACATATTGTACGTGTGTATAATCCGAAACACGTGTTTGTTGACATCTCGGTGTCCCCGAATTAAGATACATTTTTCCTTACATAGTATCGGGTGAAATTGGTCAAATTATCATTTTTTTTAGCCTCTCTCTGCCCAAAAAAATTGACTTAAAAATCTGATAAGAATCTAAATCAGTTTTCTTTCAAATCGATATTGTTCACACTTCTAGGAATTATTATAATTCAGTTGTCCAAGTAATATTCCATTCTGACATTGCGGATAAACTTTGCAATTACTTGCGCTTGGTTTCCGTCGGGAAGCGGTTTCAATGGAGACAGGTCTCCCCTTTGAAGGAGACTTCGTCCATCAGGTGAATGAGGTGTGTAATAATTAGTTTCAGAATCAAATATTAAGTCCTTAGTACTTAGGACTCCTTACATATGAAATTGGAGTTTTGTATGGGAGGAACATAAAGTAGATTTTTTTAAATATAATATATTTATTTTATCAAAGTATGTACCATTGCTATCTATACACTTTTGCCATCTCATGGGTAGTTCATCGATCCCTTTACTAAAAAAAACATTCGGACGGGAATCAATAAAATCTTTGAAGGCGGTTTGGACTGCCCCATCGGAGTTGAATTTTTTCCCTTGCAAGAAGTTATCCAAATTTCGAAAAAAAATGGTAATCTGATGGGGCAAGGTCCGGAGAGTTCGGTGGATGTCTTAGACATTCCAATTGAAGCTCCTCTAATTTGGTAGCCGTCTGTTGTGCAGTGTGTGGTCTAGCGTTCTAACGCGCGTTTGTTGATTTGTTTCACTCAATTCGTGAGGTACCCACCTTTCAAGCTTTTTCACCTTCCCAATTTGCTACAAGTGGATTAAAATAGTTTTATCACTAACACCGCAGCCTGCAGCTAACTCGGACATGGTTTGCGATGGATCCGCTTCCACAATAGCCTTCAATTCTTCATTATCAACTTTGGTCTCCGGCCGTCCACGGGGCTTGTTCTGCAGGTCGAAATTTCCAGCACGAAAACGTTGGAACCAAAAGCGCACTTCTTTTGCGGCACCGTCGCCATACACATCATTAATCCTTCGAGCCGTTTCTGCAGCACTGGTGCCACGGTGGAACTCGTACTCGTGAATAACGCGATATTTCAAGTTTTCCATTTTGTAAACTAAGTGACGCGACGAAAAAAAAACAATTAAGGAAAAACAAATGAATTATAATTTTCGAAACACAAATACATGAGTACATAACTGTATAAATTTGAATTTGGAATTCCTAACCAAAGAGAAGATATTTGAAATCAAAGTTGCCAGTACGGCAAAACGCCAATTTCATATGTTAGGACCTAATATTATGTTCACCGGTATATTACGTACACAGTAACTTTATTTTTATATGATAATTTTCAGTCAGCCCCGACCCAAAGTACCCGTAAATGCCGCCGATTTTAACAATTTCTTCGTCATTTCGACTTTGGGCTTCTGAGGAATAGCTTTACCAGTAGCATTTTACAAAGATTATGATAACACGTTATAAAATGCAAGAATTATTGTGATTAAAATTATATTTTCATTATGTGGGCGCTGGTGGTGTAAACGGGAGATAAGGGGAAGAAGCACTGTAGTTGGAGAGGAAAGGTTTGGTAGAAAACTAGGGGTCGGAGTGTCCAGGAGTGACAGACTCTCAGTACCGCCCTGGTGTAAGACCACCATTCAGAATTGAAACGTTGCTTGAAATGGCTTTAGCCGTGTTTGGTGACCAGATCTGAATAGCCAGGTACTTCCCCACCTTCTTCTTTCATATCTCGTTCCCCTCCCCACTACCTTACCCCCAATTGGGGATGCCATAGTCCCACTGGCTCCAGATGGGAGCAGTTGGGACTCTTGTGCGGTATTCATGTAAAAAAAAGACGCATGAATCCATCCCTTCCACTGCAGTGCAAGACTTTGGGGTCGAGAGAGACTATCTAGAGATGTCAAAGATATCCCCAAACCGACCTCCCCGATTCGGCCTGTCACATTTGCTGCCAAGACCCGGAGAAGCCCTACCCCATGAACCCGTGCATCCCTGCAAAGTCACCAAACGTAGCCAACCACTTGAGATGACCTATGGCAGAGGTGTTGGTTATCCAATAAATGGTTTCCGGGGCGGCGGTACTCGTACCCGCCTCCCAAAATGAGAAAACACAAAATACAGATTTTCCTAAGACCTTATCATGATTCCAGATTATAAAGGGATAGGCAAATGTGTGCTCACAGCTTTTGCAAATTTACCTAAAAGGAAATACAAATGACAATAAATTTGGGTAGGCAATTTGTGTTCCCCTTTTTCAAAGCGTCCGTAAGCAAAAAAACTTAGGGTAATAAAGTTTCAAGAATTATTTTTTCAAACGGAAATGAAGACAGAATGTTTTTTTAACAGAGAAGGTATTGAAAATGATAATAATTTTTTTCCGATTTCCAAACATTTTGTTAGATTAGTAAAAAATAGTACTGATTGTGGTTTTTAAACTACCTTGCTGACATCATAGAATAAAGAAACATTTTTTTACAATTTACATATTGGAGGGGACTCCACCACTTTCCCAACGGCGTTATAAGGAAACACATGGTTTCCGCCTTCACCGCGCACGTCAAGACTCTACTTTTGTTTTAACTTCTTCTTCTTCGATGGCGCTACAGCCCATATCGAGCTTTGGCCTCCTGCAACAGTCGCCTCCAACTCCTCCTGTCCTCAGCGGCTGACTTCCAATTTGGTACCTGGAGAAGCTGTGCTGCATCCCCTCTTACTTCGTCTTCCCACCTCAGTCTGGGTCTTCCCACTTTTCTCTTTCCACCTGGGTGTCGAGTCAAAATTCTTTTTGGGACGCGTGTATCCGGCATTCTTTGTACATGCCCTGCCCATCTCAGCCTGAGGAGTCTCATATGTGTTGAGATGCTAGGTGCCTTATATATATTATACAATTCTGTATTGTGCCAGATGCGCCACTGTTCACCCTCTTTCACGGGTCCACATATTCTTCTCAGCACTTTTCTTTCAAAAGTATCCAGCATTTCAGCCATCTTTACCGTCAGTGTCAGCGCCTCACATCCATATGCCAATACAGTTCTAACAATGGTCTTATATATGGTTATTTTGGTTTTTCTGTGGACACTACGTGACTTAAACACTGGCAGCAAAGAGAAGTATGTTTTGTTGGCTGCTGTGATTCTCCTTCTGATTTCACTTTTTTTTTAACTAAGCTACATTTATTTGAACGACTCTAAACCCTCCAATGTCCATGCATACGGGGTAAGTAAGCAGTATGCAAGTACTTACATTAATATTATACAAAAGATAAATAGAAGTAGCAGCCCGTGGAATAATTCTTCTGAAATAGGTAACATCAAAAAGAGATAATAGTGTTAGTAAAAGAAAAACAAAAATAACGGCTATAACCAGTCGAAGAAACCTTCTGAAAATAAAATAAGTAATGAGGAAAAAACAGTTACATGATTATGTAGTAATGTAAGTAATTACTATAATAGCAGAAAGAAAATAAAATACATAAAAAGAAAAGCCAGAGAAAGTATTTCATAGACCACCGGCAATCCCAATCTCAGTGACAATTTACATATAGGTAAGCACAAAAAATCCTCTCCGAAATGACTTTTTAGGATTGAGAACATCGTAAAATGTGCATTTGAATAAATTTTTACCACATCGACAACAATTTTCTGAAATTTCCATCTCTGCACTCAAACTAAAATATGCCGCGAAACGAATTCAATAAATCTAAATAGAATTTCAGAACTCAATAAATAATATTTATTATTCATTGAGTTGGGTTCAACACCCAACAATGATGCAGAACAATAAATTGTTCAACTTGATGAACGGATAAGAGAATTTGATATCTTAACTTTATCCGTAATGCTTATCGGGTACCAATTCCCATTGTAAGAAATTAATTTTATAGTACAATAAGACTTCATTAACTGATTTCACTGATCAGTTCCTTGACCTTGTTAGTTGCACTGAAAACCCAGGCTGTTTCTGTATCACGGCATTAACAATTTCCACGATCGATATGCATTTATCTGCAGGGTTTTAAACTAACCGTAACTCGCTCCTTCCATCAAGAAAGCCTAGTCACTATCTTTTATGAAAGTCAGTTAGCGCGTTTATTACGTCACAAACCCGTATTTTGACAGTTTCGCTAATTGTGGTAGTTTCTATCAAGTCTGTCAAAATACAGGGCATTCGCCAGATGTCGCCCGTTACCGAAACGTCAAGTTTATAATCTGTTAAGTTCCGGATTACGATTTGATAGAGACTACCAAAATTAGCGAAACGTTGACGTTTATAAAAGATAGTGACCAGCCCTTCTGAAGGCTTTTGTCTGCAGGATAGGAAACTAAATTCTCTCATTCTATCCGAAAGGTTTTCGTCTGCAGGATTGAAAACTAACCGTAACTCTCTCCTTACGTCCAGAAGGCTTTCGAAACTTAAAGTGAAATCATCGTGCAAGAGTACAGCATTATTTTGCACTACTTGTCACAATGTGATCAGGTCTCTTCGCTAATCATCCAACTGCACTGTTATTCCACACTCGTGATCACGAACCTGTAGAGCAGCTAGGCGCGCCCGGTCGCGTAACCTATACCGATTTAGTCGCGGTAACGACAATTTACATTTTAAATATACCTCTATATTGGTTATTTTTCATCACATTGCAAAAACAAAAATTGTTCTAAAATCTAGATAAAATAATCTTTCTGATGTGTATACTAGAAATTAATAATTTTATTTTATTTCTAAATATTTAAATTTTAATATTATTCCCATATATTGTAAATACACCTCTATATTGATAATTTTTTATCACTCGGCAAAAACAAAAATTGTTCTAAAATCTAGATAAAATAATCTTTCCAATGTGTATATTAGAAATTAATAATTTTATTTCTAAATATTTAAATTTTGATGTTGAAAATTTAAAGCGACTGAAACGCGGTAGGGATTGTAAATACGCCGCCCGGTCGACGTGTGAGCCGGTCTCTTCTTTAACCATCGAAGGACACTAGTGTCAGACTCACCTGTTCCTCCACCTCTGTGACCACGGATCTGTAGAGGAGGCTGTCCCTCAGCGCCAGGGTGGTCTGCACGATAAGCGCCAGGATGGGTATGAAGGGGAGTATGAGCAACCTCAGCAGCTGGGCGCGTCTCCTGCCGCGGCCGATATGGGAGCCGATCTCTTCGTCTTCATCCGAATCTTCTTCCACCACATCTAGAAAAATATATAAATTATAATTTTAAATATAAAAAAGTCACTCCAAAATTTTTTTACTATGTAATGAAACATTCTGCCACAGTCCTACTCATCGAACAGCTTGACCTAGTTCGCCTAGTTGTTCCGTCATTTTATACAATTTCAGAGAAATACGTGTCCGTGTGTGAGCGTGAGAAACATCAACATGAATGCATTGTCATCGACAATCAGTCTATCTGCTGAATTTCAGGTAAATCAGATGTCGGGAAGTGGATTAATTTCAACTTCCAAGATTTGCATTAATTCATTTATTGACGAAAACAAAATCGAAATTCAATAAATACATTTTAAAAAGAAAACTTGACTTTGGTAGCATCTTTTCTGGAATTTCTGAATACCCGAAAAATGTTTGTGAATTTGTTAAAAAAATGTTGGTCTGTTAGATAGTCCTCCCTATCGTTACAGATGGATTGCAGTCTTTAGAACACAGATCCATATACCGGCTGGAAATGTTCAATTTTTTCTGCCGGTTACGTCAAACGCACGCCCTAAATTTTTAAATTGATGAGCAAATTAACAAATTTAAGTGAACACATATTCAAAATCGAATATTATACAAATAAACATAGCTATTCCAGCCACTAATTCTACAGTTGGGCAGTATATTTTCAGGAAAATAAAAATAATTACTGGATTCTTAATACAGGATTTTTACAATTTAATTTTACACAAATCATCATCAAAAATCTATTTTTTCTGGATCTGAAAAAAGGCACAGGCTTACGATACTTGACTTCATTCAAATTTATGACTTTATGCGGGGAGCGAAGAGATAAAAGTGTAGCAAATTTTCTTTCATCTAATAATGTAGGGGCTTTTACTACCAAAACAAAGAACCCATAAAACCACCTACTGGAAGTAGAATGGTAGCGGGAAAATATGTAAAATTTGAGTTAAAAAATAATTCCAGACACTCATTGGAGGGTGTCAGCATATTTAAAAATTCAATCATTTTATTGTTGCCTTCTATGTAATTTTGAATGCTCTTTTATACACAAATTTTATTTGACTATCTCATCAAACTTATAATTATAATAATAAATGTTTTGATTCTTTCTTTTTTCAATCAAATAAGAGATAATGTTATCCTCGATTTGATCTACAATGCTGAGGATTTAATTTACATATTAAAAATTAATAGTAGGAATTATTTGAAGTAATCATAAATACATATATTATGTAGTGGACATTGGATTTATTTAGGTATAAAAATAAATAGATTTTATTATTTATTGTCTCGGTTTTATGTTGGTACTCCTATATTGCGGATTCAATGTGTAGCCAAATGGATCAACTCAGATTTCGTAGATTACCTAAATAATGAAATAATATTGGATGAAATTATATTACGATATAATTGAGAATCTTCACTTAATTTTTAAAACTTTGTAAAAAGATGACATTTTTAAATTAGAAAACTTGTATTAAAAGACGCACTCGCAAAGAGAAAACGGCAAAAGCTGAAGGAACTCCGTCCCTTCACAAATTACAACTTATGTGAAGGGATGTTAGTTGATAAACTTTTTATTATTAATTTTGGGGGAACAAAACGAAAACAAACAGCTGTCACTTTGAATTAGTGTTTTGTTTTCTCCCGGCCATCAGTCAAACGGAAGAGTCCTACCACCTTATTTCTTCTACTCCTCTTTTTATGACCAATTTTGGTACAAAGCACTTGTTGTCGGAACTTGTGTCCGAGGAATCCCAATTCATGTTTCTTTATTTTAGAAGTTTTCTCTACTTGGTGAGTTTCTTTGGCGTTTTTGACTTTTTCTGTAGTACATCTTGGAATATTCCGTAGGTATAATTACATTTCTAATGCTTCATTTTTGCTATGTTTCAGAAATAGATTCTATTTACTACATAAATGAGTTTAAAAAAACTCGACATAAAGCTTGGTCAATAATAAAAAAGTACAAACAGGCCAATTTGAATCATTATCAAGTTTTATAAATTATGTCGTATGACATGTCAATGAAAAAATATAACATTGGGCGCTTGATTGTTGCACTCAATCTGTTAACAAATATTACGGTGGGCACATTATGTTTGCACTCCATCAGTTAACAAATATGACGGTGGGCACATTATGTTTGCACTCCATCAGTTAACAAATATAACGGTGGGCACATTATGTTTGCACTCCATCAGTTAACAAATATGACGGTGGGCACACTATGTTTGCACTCCATCGGTTAACCACTGGAGCGCTTTTTGCCACAATATGTCACCATTTAAAATACCTCGGATTGCTTTGACGCCAATTTTGTCCAATATTCCTTCGATTCTTAAAAAAAAAGAATTATTTTAATATTCCCGTGGAATAAACTTGACCTTATAAGAAAACTGGAAGAGCCTACTCCTACTTATACTCAATAGATGTTAGTGTCCTCTAATTTTTTATGGAATAATCATGTTTGCAAAAAAAAAGAATTTACAAAAATGTCTGAAGCGGTCAGCTGTCTAAATGCCTGCATGTAAAATACAGTTTTCCGTCGTGTTTTTCTAACATATTTGTATATCAGTGTAATAATTATTGATTTAATAATGCATTCAACGTATTTCAAACCTAAAAATACAGTGATTAGTTGAAAAACAATTTCTTTGTGATTACGTTCGTATTTGCTACGTAGTTTTTTTGGCCGATTAGACTGTTTTTGACAATAGATTATTTTCAATAAATAAAGCAATAATCGATTTAATTGGAATTGTGGATCAAAGATAATGAACGTATCTGTTTGACATGTTGCAGTTATTTTTGGTGAGTACCTTAAAAATTCAATTTTAGTGCAATAAAGTGTTGTCATTTCTCGACCATAATTTGTGACTACGCCTACTTCCTACGCCAGTTTACAGATAGACAATCCTGAGAATATTTCCGTTTAAAACGTGTATGATTTTTTATAATTTTTTTAATAAATCCGAAAAATATGGGAAGATTATTTAAATATGGGTGAATTCATTGACTTTACAGCACTTAATTCGGTTTATGTGTCTCCGCATTAAAATTGATGGAAGGATGATTTTTTTAAAATATTCAAAATGAAAATATTCAAAATGAGCTCCAAAAAATCGCAAGCAATCCGAGAAAAAAGTTTTTATTTGGTCTGTCGCTCGACTGGTTAACAAATATGATGGTGGGCACATTAAGTTAGCACTCCATCTGTTAACAAATATGATGGTGAGCACATTTGTACTCAATCTATTAACAAGTATAACAGTGGGCACTTTATGTTTGCACTTAATCTGTTAAAAAATATAACGGTGGGTACATTATGTTTGCACTCAATCTGTTAATAAATATAACGGTGGGCAGTGGGGACATTACCTTTGCACTCATTCTGTTAACAAATATAACGGTGGGCGCATTATGTTTGCACTCAATCTGTTAAAAAAGGTTAAAGGTTAAAGGTTAAAGGTAGGTTTCCTCCGTTTCCTTACAATATTTTTTTCAGAGTTTTCAAAATTATCATCATTCAGAATCGATGTCGGAAAAAAGAGACAACAACTTGTAATGGTTAACTTTGCAAGCGGCGAAATGTGACATTAGGAATTTAACTATGTTTTTGTAAATACATAAATGTGAAAAAAAGGTATACAAACTTCAAAATTGCCATCGACTGCAAAGTTGACAGTATTAAGCTAGTTACCATAAAAATATCTACTTTCGTTTGATAATATTCTTAACTATTTGTTCCAATAAAGAAAGGTCAAAGTTCAAAGGTCGAGAAAATTAAGATAATAGTTGCTTTGAATCAATTCGCGCGCAGTGTAAATAAATTGTAATGATTAGTTTTTTTTGTTCACTTCTAATTACAGCTTTCAGATATTAAATGTCTTCCGAGACATTTTCGAGCACAACAAGTCTATCCATTTCATCTTTAAGATTTATAATATCAAAGAATCTGTGGAAATACTCCAATTCGAATAGTCTGACTGAACGTGTAGCCAAACAGGCGCGACGTCGTATTACGGAGCAGGTTGAATTCACTTCGCACGTTTCGCTGCGTTCACGTATTACGTAATACGTTGCAGCTACGTCGACCTATCTCTGCATTACGGTGCAACCTGCAACCGTATTATAGTCCGTTCTCTGTGCGGGACCATCTGATTAGATAGAAGATGGGATGTGGGGTGTAGATAGATTTATGGGTCTGTGTATTAGTGAAATGGGTTGAAGAGGATGCGGTCGCTGCAAACGGGTCGGTACCTAAATAAGAATATTGTACTTTGCTTTGGTTTGTTTGAAGAGAGTGAGTGAGTGATGTATAAACGGTTGGTGGGAAAATAATGTATTATTTAGCGTAGGGTGTTAAAAGGAGATTTTAATATTCTTATTTTCCTAGTGTTGCCGAACTTTTATACTCATACCACGTACAGTTCGTTTCGAAGCTTTGGGTGGCGATATCTTCCTCTTCAGCATTTTCCATTGGGCATTAATGTAAGTAATGGGAAACCATTAAGGTTCTACCTTTTTCTGGGTAATGCAACTAAAAATAATAAAATACATCAAGTATCAAAGGTAAGGTAAGGTAAGGCTTTTGATTCGCAATCCGAAGGTGGCGGGTTCGAATCCCGGCGTGGCAAATAAATTTTATTTGTTTAATTTGTGTTTTTTCACGATTAATTCATTTAAAACAATATGTAGTATATTTGCGGCAAGTTCCAGAGTGGAAGATACTCTTAGTATTGCCCTGGTGTAAGACCACCATTCAGAATTGAAACGTTGCTTGAAATGGCTTGAGCCGTGTTTGGTGACTAGATCTGAATAGCCAGGTACTTCCCTACCTTCCTCTTCCCCATCTGCTCTCCTTCCCCCCTACCTTCAGGCTCACAACATACCCTAATTGGGGATGTAACAGATTTACTGGCTCCAGACGGGAGCAACTGAGACTCTTGTGAGGTATTCATACAAAAAAAAAATTAAAAAAAAACATTTCAAAGTTAAGGTATCATAATGAATGTATCTATGTATCTGAATATTATTGTGAAAATGTGAAAGATAAATATTTGTAGATACTTCTTTTTAAATAAAAAAGTATTATACATATAATATTAGTTTTGAAGTTATGGTAGTATTGTAGTGATAAGTGTTACACGAATGTTTACAGAGCTGGCTCACAATGTTAATTTATTTACTGACTAGTTGAAGCCCTCGGCGTTGCCTGGGATCCATTTTACTCAAATTTTGAAGATCAAGTGTGCAAAATTTCATCAATTTCAGAATAAAATCCACGTCGCGCGCCGCCATGCCAGCCCACCAGCCCGCCATCACGCCAGTCGGCCTCTCTCTTATATATTACTAGCTGGTACCTGGCATGCGTTGCAATGCTATTTATTCTCCCTGCATATCCTTTCCCGTGCGTCCCTGTTCCCTTCCAACTTCCCCACCTTCCTCCTTCCTCGCGTCTTCCCTCTCCGCAAACCCCACCTCCCCCCTGCCTTTCCTCCCTGCCGCTAAAATATATGAATACACACATTTTCATTTATACAAATTTCATAACGCCAGAGTTTACTACTATATACAGCCTGTTACTCGCTGATAATGTAGCTTTCTATTGGTGAAAGAATTTTAAAAATCGGTTTGGTGGTTTAGGTGCGAAAGCGTAACAAGCAAACACTCGCACTTTCACATTTATAATATTAGTATGGATAGATTACAAACACGGTGCCCAGAAACTAGTGGTTCAAGTGAGAATCCAAAAAGATTCTTTTTTGATTTTGTATTTTATTTATTTTTTAAAACTTTTTTCGGCACGTGAAGGGTTAAAAATATTTTGCAGCCAGGTCACACCCTAATGCATTTTAAAAGTCAGTAAACATCAGGTAGTAATCTCGTCGTGACCAATTATGTTACCTAAAAATTCCAACTTCGGACTCTATTTACTCGAAAATGAAAGCTCAAATCAAAAAGTTATGTCTTTCGCATATTCGACTCCAAATGTTATTTAGATTCATCAGTTTTCCGCTTCCACCACTAGTTTCCGGACATCATATAAATTTTGTATTTACATAGTTAGGTACTGTGGACATTTAATACTCATCACCAGTAAATAATATTTACCTGAGTGGTATTAAATTTGATTCAATAAATAAATTGTTCTGGGTGAAATCAAATATAACTACATAATATAACTTAAATATAACCAATCTAACCTCGAACCGATAACATAAATAGTTTAAAGATCGAAAGGTTCTTGAAAAATATCTCTCGTTTAGATATTTGTAATAGTAAAAGGCGTGATAATTGCTAGAAGTTTGATCGCTCGAGTAAATGTTTTGTCAGCTCCGACATTTAATTGGTAATAATGAAGTTCCTTTTCCGACAAAATTATTTCCGCAGTAAGTCGGAAGGCTATCTCTGATATTAAAATAAAATGTACGTGGGTACCTACTACTTTTATTTTCGAATAAACTTAATATTGGAAGGAGGTGGGAGTTTGGCTCTTTGGGAGGCGGGTTTGGGTACCACCGCCCCGGCGCATATCCATATCCTCTCCTTCATTTTCTTTAAAAGACCCACACACGGATCCTGAGGGAAATTATTTTCCTCAGGGCCTTGTAAAAAAGGTGGCATACATTCACCATACACATACACAGGCTTATTACGTCTAAAATGGTGTCAAATTTTGTTTACAGGAAATCGAATTAGGAGAACTGCAGTTTTACTAGAACAATTATATTGAAAAAACCTTCTGACTACCCAACGGATCAATTATTTAAGGAATTCCAAGTACCATCTTTCAAAGATCTATACAATAGAAATGCATTGATTCAAACTATAAAAGAAAAAGAAAAATATCAATTTATAACTGAAAACCGTACTAGACATAAATATATTTTCTCATGCCCAAAATTAAACACTTCCTTTGCACAAAATTATTATACTTATCAAGGAAGACTTATTTTCAACCGATTACCGGATGAAATTAGAAAAATTAATGATAAAATCCAATTAATAAACACTGTTAAAAAATATTTTAAACATAATATAAAAAAAAAAAACTAAAAAAAAGTTTCCGACTAATCTAATCTCAAGAACAACTACTTATAACTCAGTTTCCAAATGATACTCTGTTCTTCAAATAAGTTAAATTTTGTATTGTTTTTAGCAACTAATTACATATCACAGAACTTACAACTTATTGTTTTTTACATTCACATTGTAATTTAAGAACTTAAATATAGCATTAAAAATGTACACTACTCTTCCAGACACAAGCTAATGCTTCCATGGAAGAGTGGTATTAACGTATTTTAAAATGAACATGTACGCAAATTACTACATTATCTAAATGTATATTATATTTTATATGCTAAAATAAATAAATAAATAAATAAAAAAAAAAAAAAAAAAAAAAAATTAGAAGAAGAAGAAAAGATTTAGCTATGCATTACAGACAGACATTGGCGTGAAATTAAATTTATCAACAAAATGATTGCGTTTTCTTTGTTAGATTGAAGATAGAGTTTATTAAAAAAAAATGGTAGAACCTCCAGACCTGCCTTGTGGCAGCTTTTATATAATTTGTTTATTAATCGTTACCTTACATCGTCGTGTGCGCTAATAATTTTAGAAACACGTGTATATAAAAATTAACAAAATATTATATCTTTAAATATTTTCAATTTAAAACCGGTCAGTGGCTGAGCTGAACTGGTATTGCATTTGGGTCCCACCTAGGCATCGCGTGTTCGATTCCTCGGCTAGTTCTCCACCATGACGCAAAGAAAGCAACGTTTTCCACTTACTTTGTTGGTAGCAGGAGATTTTTAAATACTGTCAGATTATTTGTAACTTGGAATATTAACCTTCCTTGAAAAAAAAATGTTTATGAATATAATGTATATATTTATATACATATCCATTAAATCACAAACAAACATCGAACATACTTTCTTAACACGTTTTGAAATAACAAAATCCACAAAGCGATTCACTTAGAATTGAGTAAAAATAAAATCGAATCGATATAAAATTGAAATAGAATATGTAAGTAATGACCGTAATTTTGACGGATTAATTTAATAAATTAAATTTTATTTAATAAATTTGACTGCTAGCTTCGCTTCTTGATAGATTTTTTTATTTGCGCCTACGGCATTCAGTCCTCCATCAATGGAGTTACCGGCATTCACCCTTCTTTCAATATCTCTATCAGCCTTCCCATCTCTCGTAAACATACTACCCAGAAACACAAAGTCATCCACCTGTTCCAAGTATTCATCATTCACAACTATATTGCATACTGTTTTCGTACTCTCTCTTTCAAACACCATGACTTTAGACTCACTCACATTCATAAATAACTCATTATTCATGCATACTTCGTTCATCCTAGAAACGAAAGACTGTAGATCTTCCATAGTGTTAGAAATCAGTACCGCATCATCAGCATGCAACAGACAACATACTTTCAGATTACTCAATGTCGCGCCCAATCCCACCTCTTTCAATTCTTGCATACAATTATCCAGGTATAGATTTAATAACCATGGTGACATTTGTGATGTCAAACCACCAGGTAAAACCACCATTCACCCTAACACATACAACGCTTCCCTCGTACAGAGACCCAATTGCCTGTATGAGATTTGTATTCACTCCATACTTGGACAACACCTTCCATAGCTTTTTCTTGTCGACTCGGTCGTATGCTTTTTGTAGATCTACAAAGGCGCAGAAAAGTTTCTGGTTTTTCGCCAGAAACTTCTCAGTGAGCATACGCAAGGAGAAAATCTGGTCCATGCATCCCCTTTCACTCATAAAGGCACATCCCATATTTTATCCCATATTTTATACTTATTTAACTATACATCGATAATTGTTATAGAGCTACGAATAGTTAATACCAGAGCAATACGATATTTTGCATTGTATTGAAAAGACGTGTTTGTGTACGCGAGTTGATAAAACGACAACCAAAGTTGAGCAATCTTCGGTATTTCTTAGGAATTCTTATATCGTATCGACGGAGTAAACAAATATTTTCCACTGGATTATGTTTACTCAATCATCCGCCAGGGGTGTTTCGGTTCCGCAATGATAGGCGGAGTGGGGTGCTCAGTGCTCGCGTCATGCGAAGAAATGTCTCGAGAGGTATTTAATGACTTCTCCACTGGCGTTCACGGAGGCGTGTTGGAATATTGAGACTCTTTTTGACGTCGAGAGACTCGACTAGAAAACTGATTACTGTCACTCTGTTATTTTTTCATTTTCGTTTGAGGAACAACTCGCACAAGCTTTTCTCTAATAAGCGTGGAAATTGTATCCTAAATAAACATAGTAGAATGTATTTAATAAAAACATAATGCATGTTGAAATTTGCATACTGTCTGAAATTTCTTGATCAGCAAAACAACCTTTTCAGCATAAGGGCGGAGAAATAAGAATGAAATGAATTCTTTCATTATGAATTATCGTGTCATATACATAATAGGCCACTTGCATAGATTTCATAACGACTTGGAAAAATCGTGTGGATAGATTTTTTTTCTTTGATTACGAAAATGTCAGTAAAAATTTTTAGAAATGTACAGTTTTTTATTATTTTTTAAATAAATCCATTATTTGGGCCCGTGACGTCACTACATGAAAATGTTCCTATTAATTTTGTAAAATTCCACCCTGATTTTTTTTTATACGGCAACACTTTGACATCAGGAGAATTTTTGAATTTGACATTTAACGTTCACTAGATTTATTGTTTGTTCTCTGCGAACTTATCATTTGGTTTGACTTTTTGACAGATGGTATGAAGAGAACCCCGTACATTTTACGCACTCTGAACGTGTTTTAGAGGTATGATGGTAGTGGTGCTGATTTAAAAAAATCAAATTTTATAATATTCTTATTATTATTATAATTTACAAGTACAAGTATATTACATTGGATTTAGTAATATAGACGTTGAACATTATAATGATTTATGATCAATAAGATGGATCAAGGAAAAAATATTTATGAGATGTAATATTTTTGGTATGCCTCGTTATTTTCCTGTGCCCTTTCTCGTGGAAAACGTTTTTTTTTTTTAAATGATTTTCGTCTACGTAATTATCGTTTTTTCGCACTCATAAAATTATGTCCCGCCTTTCCGGTTTATAAGAAATGGTCAGATTTTTCGGATTAAAATTTTCAAAAAATCGCCAGGATTTCAAAAATACGATTAAAGAAAAAATAATACAGAATGTCTTAGCATATTTGCCTAAACATTTGTATCAACATCGTTTTGATGTCGATACAAATAGTCACAGCATCACTTTGTGAAAAACCGCTTTCAAAAATCGAAACATTGGTATTTTGGTGACCATTTTTTTAAAAGATTTTCGATATTTATTTCTAAATAAAACCCTACGAGAGAAGAGATAGCATACATGTGTAGGTAATATTATTATTTTATGAACTAATAATTCTGTCGTCAAAAGCGTGTGTAGGGGAAGGGGGGGCATAGCGGGGCCACGGGGCATAGCGGGGCCACGGGGCATAGCGGGGCGAGCCTTACGCAGCTCGAAACGAACACTTTGCAAACTATCAAATGGTTTGATTTGATTGGTCGTTAGTCGGCGCGTGACCTCCATTCGCGAACCACGCCATTTCGGTACGCGTTTGTGTGATGTAAACAAAAATATCAAAAACAGTGTTTTTCTTAAAAATTTTAGTGAAATTGAACAGCAATCCTTTCTAAAACGTACTTCTGTACTGTGGTGTGTTATAGTTTATTATGAATCAGTTCCTTTCCGGATTTCTTAATCAACAAGCACAAGGTCATTGAATCAAAGGTAAGATGCTGTAGGTTTGTGTTTAATTTTGAACGAGCCGGTGGGGCATAGTGGGGCATGGCACCTAGGGCAAAGTGGGGAACCCCACTATGCCCCTTCTTTATTATAGAAAAGTGCCCCACTTTGCCCCGTTTTAAAGACTTCTAAGTTGTGATATATTTATTTTTTACGTTTTTAGCCAACATGGTCCGCACAAACAAGAGGAAGACTGACCAGCATTCATGGTCTGTGGAAGCTATGAAACAAGCTGTACACAGTATTGTGTTCGGAGAAATGGGCTGCAGAAATATTTCCAAGGAAGCGCATGAAACTGAAGATGCTTGATGGGGCACCAGCTGGGTCTTGGGGAGAATGTCATGAATCTGGGTGGATCCAGGGTATTTCGTTTGTCCTCTGGCTAAAGAGATTTATTGAGTGGTCGCATTCCACCAAAGATAATCCAGAACTTTTATTGCTAGACGGTCATGCAACACATGTTAAATCTCTGGAGGTCATTGATATGGCTCAAGAAAGTGGTGTAATTTTATTGTGCTTTCCACCTCACTGCACACACCGACTCCAAGAACTGGATGTTGGGTTCATGAAACCTATAAGCACATATTATTCCAGCGAAATAAAGAATTGGTTGCGGTGCCATCCCGGACGTGTGGTGACACAATTTCAGACAGCTGGACTATTCGGACAAGCTTTTGTATCTGCAGAAACAATGACGACTGCTATTAATGCATTCAGAGCTACAAGTATATGGCCTGTAAACAAGAATGTTTTCACTGACGTAGATTTTGCACCCGTAGACACTACAGACAATCCTTAGCCTGCTGAGGTGCCTTTAGTTAACGAAGCCATTTCGCAAAGAGACAACACTTCAATGAGACAAGAAACCCCGTTTGGAAGTTGTGTTTCATTCCTTATTATGACCACCCCAGAATGCCCCATAGGAGACCCCACTTTACCCCTATGTACGGGGCATAGCGGGGCAAATGCCTTTTTTCGTTCAAATATTTACATCTCTTAGATTAATTACGTTATCAACATAAATGTATCCACAGGCATTCGCAATGAATTAAGCTATGATTCTAAGTTAAAATTTTAATTAAATCACATTATTTTAGTTTTTAAACGTTAAGTACCCTACTATGCCCCCCTCTCCCCTATTCTGTTATGCTAAGGTGAATTAATAGACTGAAGATATTTATTTTTAATTTTTAACTTTATGAGTAAAATCTCAAATTATAATATTTAATTAAATCAAGACAATATTAGCGAAACTCAATCGAAAATCTGGAAACAGAAAAATCAGAAAAAGATATTGGCTCCACTGAGACCCGAACCCAGGACCCTTTGCTTACATGGCAGGTGCTTCTACCAACTGAGCTACGGAACCTATATTCAATTTATCCAGACACTATCGAGATAGCATTTACTTCGAGTTGAATCTTGCAATCATATATATGTAAAGATAGCAGCCAATAATATGTGCGTTAAGAAAATGAAGAAAATGTTGGTAGTTCTTAGTCGAAGCATGACACAGTTAAAAGTGACCGAATTGGATATGGGTTCCGTAGCTCAGTTGGTAGAGAACTTGCCATGTAAGCAAAGGGTCCTGGTTTCGAGTTCCAGTGGAGTCAATATCTTTTTCTGATTTTTCTGTCTCCATATTTTTGATTGAGTTTCGAGTTTTTTTGACATAGGCCCCGAGGAAAATAATTTCCCTCAAGGCCTATGTCATCTTTGGGGATGCTGTGTGGAGGGTTTTTTTTAAGGAAAGGAAGGAGATGAGAGTTCTGGGAAGGAAAAGGGTTTAAGGGGTGGGTAGGAATCTGGGGTTCAGTGTATCTTGGTCATCCGCCTCCAAGACCTAGACAAACCTCACCCCATGAACCCGGGCACCCCTGCTAAATCACCAAACGTAGCGAACCACTTAGGGTGACCCATGGCAGAGGTGTTGGTTATCCAATAAAAGTTCCAGGGGCGGCGGTACCCATTCCCGCCTCCCAAATTTACAATTAATTAAAAAAAAAATTTTTTTTACATTAATTAAAAAATTTAAATTATTGTAAAAAAAAATAAATGTAGTACTCCGAATTAAACACAAAAACAATTAATAATAAAATGTTTTCGTTCATCAGATGTTCTGGTGCCACAAGAGTAGATATAAAATCCTGTAATTTTTTTGACGGGTCTGAGCAATTTAAAATAAGAGCTTTTATTAAAAAGCTATTCAGGCAATTTTGATTCCATTTCCGTACTTGTACCACTTCTACTTGGCTAACCTGATTGGTTTAAAATTTCGCATTACTCCAAACATATCTCGAGTTTGCAGCTTTCCGATTGGTTTATTTCAGGTCTTCAATGAACGGTTTTCTAACAATTTGTGCCAAAACTTCTGCACATAATGGAAGTTCAGAACTTACGCTGCGCAAAATAGTTTTAGAGAGGACAAATCTTTACCACAAATTTAAGATTAAAATTTCTGCGGATTTATATTTTTTTGCCGCAGAATGCCATTCTAATAAATTAGTTAAATTAGTTAAATTAGTTTGTATAAATATATGATATGCTTTTAAATGGAGCATTGAAGGCGCCGCATCCGCGCGCAAAAAGAAGAAGATGGAGAGATGTAATTACAAATGTTAGAGGAGCGCGCTAACAAAGCGTACAATCGATCCAAAAATTGCGAGAATGTTTAATAAAACACGACTCATTTAAAATAGAGCAAAAATCTCGTGGAAGGTATCTTAAGTATCATTTAAAGAAACATTGTGATTTTTTTCACAACTATTACTAGTAAATTAACTGAAACAAATGTTTACCTATAATAATTTTCGGAGCATACTTTGCTATTTTAAATAAATAAAAAGAAATTAATTATTATTTTTTAATTTATAAACTAACGTTTAGACAAGATTTTTATGCATAGCACAAAGGGTAACAATTAGTACAAGCAATAATTGTCAGCCTGAAACACTCATTTACATTGAAAAATCTTCCGAGAAAAGATACTTGCCGCCAACGGGATTGAACCCGTGTCCTTCTGATTGTTGGTCGGATGCTCTGACCACTAAAAGAAAATACTTTGTTTTAAGTCACTTCATTGTTATTTTTTAGTCTACCGGTTTCGGTACCTCCGGACCATCATCAGGACTGTTATAAAATACTAACAAATACAGGATAATACACATATATATATACAAATTATTAAGAAAGAAAGAGACAGTAAATTAGAGTGGGACAGTGCGGCAATATTTAAGAAAGAAATAGACAGTAAATTAGAGTGGGACAGTGCGTCAGTTGTGGGAGGGAAGTGGGGGAGGAGAGAGTGGGATAACGGGAAATATACTTATAATAGGCCACTTGCATCAAATTTTTAAAATTTTTTTTCCGGTTTAGGCAAATATTCTAAGACATTCTGTATTTTTTTTTATTTTTTAATCGTATTTTTGAAACCCTGGGGATTTTTTGAAAATTTCAATCCGATAAATCAGACCATTTTTTATAAACCGGAAAGACGGGGCATAATTTTATAGGTTTGAAAAAACGATAATTACATAGCCGAAAATCATTTAAAAAAAAAAAACATTTTCCACACGAATGGCACAGGCGAATAACGAGGCATACCAAAAATATTACATCTCATAAATATTTTTTTTCCTTGATCCATCTTATTGACCATAAATCATTATAATGAACAGCGTCTATATTACTAAATTCAATGTAATATACTTGTACTTGTAAATTATAATAATAATACCAATATTATAAAATTTAATTTTGTTAAAATCAGCACCATAATCATTATACCTCTAAAACACGTACCGACATCATCTGCACGTTCTGAAGAGAACCCCGTAGATCATTAAAAGTACGGGGTTCTCTTCAGAGCATCTGTCAAAAAGTGAAACCAAAGATAAGTTCGCAGAGAACAAACAATAAATCTAGTGAACGAATTCAAAAATTCGACTGAAATCAAAGTGATGCCATATAAAAAAATAAATCAGTGTGGAATTTAAAAAAAATAATAGAAACATTTTCGGAGACGGGACATTTTCATGTAGTGACGTCACAAGCCTAAATAATGGATTTATTTATTTAAAAATAACAAAAACTGTACATTTCTATACAATTTTACTAACATTTTCTTAATCTTAGTAAAAAGATCTATCCACATGATTTTTTCCAAGTCGTTATGAAATCCATGCAAGTGGCCTATTGGGCTGAATGTTAAATTTAGTTGAATTGGAAATAAAAAAAAATCATTTAATACAAAGGCTGAAATCATTGATAATCAACTAAATACATTCAGCCGAATGTAGACTATATAAGCTATAGCTTAAGACATAAGCTTAAATATACCTAAAGTAAACAAACCCTAGGTTTGTTTGTAGAATTCCAGTTATCTTAATATATAAAACAAAGTCGGGTTAGTTACACTATTTATAACTCGAGATCGGCTCAACCGATTTTGATGATCTTTGATTTGTTGGATTTGTCTCCGCTCCGGATAACATAATAACTAATAAAACATCGCAAAATTTCACGAAAAAGAAAGTTATGAAGAAAATTAAATTTTTCATACATTTTATATGGAACGAATTCTCATATTTTGAAAGAACTGCAGCATTATTGTGATAGGTATTTTCCAAAAATTCGAAAACGTCAAATGTCAATGCGCTGATGGTTTTGCTTTTGTTCATAATCATATAATGCTGCCCCTCTTTCTTACACACTAAATTTCAATAATCGAAAACGAGACAAACGGTGAACGTATGTCTCTGCACCCCTCCGGAGGAAAAATAAATAATAATAAATTTCTGAAATGAAACGCATTTTTTTACGTAAGCTCCACTCACGACCTATGTCATCTTAAGAGATGCTGTGTGGAGGGTCTTTTTAAGGAAGGGTAGGATGTTCTGGGAAGGAAAAATGCATGATGAGTGGGTAGGAATCTGGAGGTCAGTGTATCCGGGAGTGAATCCATCCTTCCAATTGCGGTGCAAGGCCATTGCCTTGACCAGAATTGACCTTTTACCTTGACCTTTCCAGCCGGACTCTTTCGACCCATTGGTCAAGAGAATCCGGCTGGAAAGGTCAAAAGGTCAAAAGGTCAAAAGGGAGCTCCCAGTCTCTCTCGATCCGGCCCGCCACGCAGCAGGTGGGCAGACGCATCCGCCGCCAAGACCCGCACAAAAATCACCCCATGAATCCGAAACCCAGGCACCCCTCCTAAATCACCAAACATAGAAAACCACTTGGGGTGACCTATGGCTGAGGTGTTGGTTATCTAATAAATGGTTCCCGGGGCGGCGGCCCCCGTACCCGCTTCCTTTCAAAAATTCCCGTAAGTGTGGAAAAGTAAGAAAATCACAAAAAATATAAATCCGTACACAACGCCATCTCTGATACTAACAAAAACAAAACACGGACAGTTGGGCATTGATAATTGCTTAATTGTGTAATTTTTAACTTAATAAAAAAACTTTATTTAATTCAACAGTTATTGATTCTAAGGCGGTACGAAGTTCGTCGGGTCAGCTAGTTTTATTATAAAATATAAGTTCACAAAATTTGAGAATTTGCGTAGACTGGCAGAGCGAAAAAAATATTTCTTTAACTGTACAGTCTGCAAAATGTATTTTGCGTCGACCTTTCCATGAAATAGGTTTGTTTAAAAATATATAATGGCGACAAGGCGCCGCTACCCGAATTTCTACCGATTTCTTGTACATCTTCCTTAAACGTTTGAAGTTTTTAAGGTCTCAAAAAAATATATTTCAATTTTGAAGACCATCTGGTCCTGCTGATCCAAAATAAATGGCATTATTTGGCTAAATTTTTTTGCGTCCATGTGAAGAATTCCAAAGGTTATATCATCAAATTCGACCTTGAAACATAGTTGGGAGTAGTGCGCGCCAAGCAGGTAAAATGGAGCACGGAACGGCACGGCCAAAAAATAAAACTTTAAACGCGTTTTTCTCAAACCACGTTTTTCAAGTTGGCTGGAATCGCAGCTCATCGAATTTTTATCCGACTCACTTCATTAAAGAAAATTAAATTTGTATGCGGATGAATCTCGATTCACCAAAAATTTATTATTGTACAACAAAGCAAAGTAAATTAACATTTTATGTCCGCCATTTTGGCAATCAACTTTATTTTGCAAACTGCGGTCCATCGCATTCTACATTCATAAAAAAACTAAATTTTTTCCAAGGACTACAGAATTTCAGCCCATTTAGTCGGACTCTCCGCTTGGGGTTACTATATCTATTTGTGTAGATTTTCAATAGTGTTTTTTCTTGTTTAAATGTAACTTTACGTGTAACAAAAGTTTCGTGAAAGAAAATAAATTTTATCTTCGATAAAAAAACACGGCTGGACAAGACTTTCCCCTTAAGTCCTCGGCGTTGCCTGGGCTTTTTTACACCTTAACCCTTAATTTACCTGGTAGGTCCCTGTGACTCCATTGTAAACTTTCAGCGCTCATAAAACCGTTATTTTTTGGAATTACAAATTGTGCGTTCCAGTACCTTCACGCAGTGACGCGCCAAACGCGGGGGAGAGCGGACGTCGATGCCCGCGGACCGATTGGTAAGGGTGCATACATTAATTACGTGAGCTCAAATGGGGGGGGGGGGTCGGCAAAATCTCACGTTACTTGAAAAGAATACTTGAAGTGGCCCAAATTTATCTCACCAAGGGGGGGGGGGGGGGAGATGTCTAGATTGGAAGAAAAACTGCTCACGTAATTAATGTATGCTCCCTTAGTACTCACGCTAGTGGAGTCCGTGGAACGCCACCGTGGTATTAATGTTATAGTTTTACCCTATTGACGGTATTGAACAAAAAAGAGAATAATGTTATTTTTTTGCTTTTTATAAAAATTGATTATGTTTTTGTTACATTTCTTTAAAAATTACTTTGAAAAATTGTTTTGCTTTTGAAATGTAGAGACTAGAAGTTAGGTCACGTAATTTTATTACGAAAAGTGTCATATTCTAGAAGTTCCTCAATAAAAGGCTGTAATTTTATAATTTTAAGTAAAAAAACCTTTGCTATTGTAAAACCAAATATATAATAAATAAATATAACTAACATTTAATTTAAAAAAGTGTTTATTTCATGTTAAATTTACGATTTTATTTCCGGGAGTCCTGGGGACTCCACCAGGTAAATTGTGTGTGTATGAAGTCACCGGATAAATCAAGGGTTAAAGATGATGATAAACACTATTTTTTCGTTGGAAACTGTTAATTTGCATATTCTATTCTTGTCTAGTCTTGTTTACCTACTGTACTAAAATAAATCTCGTTGAAATTACTATATTAGGGTTATTCTAGCCTTAATAAATCTCTGTATAAAAATCTCGCTGTAAGTCTATTTATATATCTATTATTTACTTTTCCTTTTAAGTAAACTATTTTTATTTCACGAATCCGCCTTTAAACATTTATCACAAGCTATCTAATTTTCTTTTAAAAAAATACTAGCAAATGAATGTAAATAAATATAAAAAGCGAGTAAAATGTATTTATGAAGACTTACTTTATGAAAGAAATTTTAGAAAGGAAAATATTTTTGTTTATTTGAAATATCAGCTAATTCCAAGAAGGGATTTTAATAATTTGTTTGTAAATGACAAATGACAGGAGAAAGAAGTTAAGTTCTGGTGTAGGCGCGATCAACCTTGGAACGTACATTATTAATACTCTAATTTCCCAGGGTTATAAATTTAACCGTTTTACCTTCTGAATATAATGAGGAGGCGTAGGGTAAAAGGACTTCACACTTAAAAGTGTTCTTGTAAATAGTCAATAATATTAAATTTCTCGTTCTAGGTAACCTTATCGAAAGCTGTTTTGTGTCCTTTACAGATATAAATTTCTATTCTAAAATAAGATCTGAAAAACAATTCTTTATTTTACGTTTATATAAATATAACCTGTATAACTTTAACATGAGAAAAAATTTGGAACATGAGAAAATAATAAAAATAAAAATACCATAGATGGAATAAAAGTTTAAGAAATAAAAATTTAAAATAAAATACAGTGATCAGATATGTTTACAAACAGACAACCAAATAACCAGCCAACCAAACTGACAACGGTTTTTACAAACTGACAACCAAATGTTTAAGACTAGGGTTGGAATAGGTTTTTGTCGATGAAATTCACCAAGTTGACAGTAAACATGTCAGTATCACCTAAGTATTTTTTTCCATAGTGTGAAAAGGCTGTATTGGGGAATGGTCAATACAGTTCTGCTTAAGGGCCATTAACCAGCTAGCGGACGAGAATTAATATTTGGTCGAAAGATGTTCTTACGATCGTATAGGGCGGTTCCAATGAGAAAGATTAATTATTCTCAGTACCAGCTTTTTTAAATAATAACTCGATATCGATTTTATTTCATTCAAAACTTGCTTTAATTTATACCTACATTCAAACATGTTGAAAGGCGTGATGATAAAACTATTAAAATTATGTTCTTTTTGTAATTATTTTTTGATCATAAGTATTTATAATTTTTCAATTATGTCTAAGCAAAATAAAAATGCAGAAAAAAATCTTAAATATTATTACTAAGAACAATTATTCATAATAGACCTGATATAGTTTTACATGAGAAAATTAAAAAAAAAACTTATATCATTGATGTAGCTATTCCAAATTCCTGTAATATTCAAAAAACTATTTCTGAAAAAATAAGAAAATACACAGATTTTGGAAATGGGATTAAAAGAATTTGGCATTCTCGGACTATAAAAATATTGCCATTTGTTATTTCGGCCACTGGCATAATACCTAGGAATCTGATTCAAAATTTAAGCATATTAGATTTGTCAAAGAATTTGTATATGAAAGTGCAAAAATTAGTAATTTTAAATACATGTAGGATTACAAAAGATTTTTTAAATATTTATATTGAGGGATCAGTAGGATTTATAGGTTCAATTAGAAATGCCACAGAACCGAACCCTCTGATATGAAAATATCTGGAGTCGGTGAATTATATTCCCATTTGGTCTCTAGTAGGTTGACATGTTGTTCTTGTATTGTTTTGTATTTATAATACTTATATAGTGCAATTGCATAGCGTGGGTTGACTAGATGATCATTTGGGGAAGTGTGTGAAAGGTTTAGTTTTTCCTGTGGGGAAAATTTAACTCGGACATTTAAATCTGGTGCGTAATTATTGTATGTTTTAGGGCAGTTATTTGTGAGTAACTGATAGATATTAAAAAAAAATTACAATATCTTATATATAAAAATCTCGTGTCTCGGTGATTTTGGTCGCACTACTCCGACACGGTTTAACCGATTTTTATGAATCATGAGAAAATTAAAAAAAAAAACTTATATCATTGATGTAGCTATTCCAAATTCTTGTAAAATTCAAAAAACTGTTTCTGAAAAAATAAGAAAATAAACAGATTTAGGAAATGAGATTAAAAGAATTTGGCATTCTCAGACTACAAAACTATTACCATTTGTTATTTCGGCTACTGGCATTATACCTAGGTCTCTCATTCAAAATTTAGGCATATTAGATTTGTCAAAGAATTTATATATAAAAATGCAAAAATCAGTCATTTTAAATACGTGTAGGATTACAAAAGATTTTTTAAATATTTATATTGAGGGATCAGTAGGGTTTATAGGTTCAATTAGGAATTCCACAGAGCCGAACCCTTTGATATGAAAATATCTGGAGTCGGTGAATTATTTTCCCATTTGGTCTCTGGTAGGTTGATATGTTATTCTTGTATTGTTTTGTATTTATAATACTTATATAGTGCAATTGCATAGCGTGGATTCACTAGATGATCATTTGGGAAGTGTGTGAAAGGGTTTAGTTTTTCCTGTGGGGAAAATTAAACTCGGACCTTTAAATCTGGTGCGTAAAAAAAATTAGTTTGTAAGACCGTAAATAAAAACGTGTGCGGATCTTTTTTTAAATGATTTTATTTAGACTAAAATTAAAATTCTGAAACATACCTTTCCCAGATAATTTATTGATTTAAATATATCCATGATTATATGATTTGAAATGTGTGTTGTATAATACAAAATTTTGTTTGAAAATTTAACAAATCTGTCAACAACCTACGGTAAAACCTTGTTGTACTAAAAATAAACATATTTTCTCAAAAATTAAAACAAAGCTTTACTAGATAAAAGAACAGTCTTATAAAATCAATTTATAATTTTTTGTGAAAAGAGTCAATAAGTCTAAAATTTGATTTAAAAATGACATATTTCCGGTTTTGCCTGGTTATTCCCTCTTACTACAGTAGTGTATTGTATGGTGTTGTTCTTACGGGTATATATAGATTTATAAGTTACAGGAGTTCGGAACAATCAATTTAGAGTTTAGTATTACAAAACGTGTGCAATTCACACGCGATAGAAGTGAAATCTTCAGAAAACTAAAGTAGGCAAGAGTGGGGAGACTACGAAGCACCGCACAAAGAGGACATCGATTATACTATATCATTCGTTCGCAGGCTAAATCCTATAGATGTATGTGGTTGTCTCTTTTTAGGGTCGCTATTTTTTATTTCATCGAGTTTCAAATCATAACGGTGCTAAAGAAGTTTTCTCTTCAATAAGTTTAATCGATTATTTTACGCCTGTCTTCTAATGAAAATTGGAATATTTATTTGGAAAGGATAATGCGTGGATTCCAATAGAATATTTAAAAATAAAAGTTTTAAACCAACTTTTTTAAAATTATTATTTTTTTCCATTGTGATTTTAAACTCGATGAAACATAAACGAGTGACACTAAAATAGAAAAAAATGAGACAGAAAGAAACCTTAACTACGTGCATCACCAAATACATTAATCAAATAAAATTTATTTGCCCCGTCGGGATTCGATTTCAAGAGCCTTACCACTAGACCACGCCGGCCGTCAATTAGGTAAGTTATTAGCAAGTATCATTCACACCACCCTTTAGATCTAAGCGGTAACTCTAGGCATTCCTACTTATACATTGAATGCTTAGGACTTTTACAAACATAATAAATGTCGAATAAGGATAAACTAGAGGTAGGTACATTAATAAGAAACATTAAAAAAATGTTATTATTACTATTTTTTTAAATATTAGGTAGACCAATAATTTTCCTCCGGGCCTAAGTTATCTTAGGGAATGCTGTGTGGAGCGACTTTTTAAGGAAGGGAAATATAAGAAGTTCTGGAAAGGAAACACATATGTGGGGTGAGTAGGGATCTGGGGTCAGTGTGTACAGGAGTGACGGATTTATGGATCCATCCCTCCCACTGGGGTGCAAGGCGATGCGATGGGTCAAGAGAGTGCAACCGGAGAGGTCAAAAGGTCTTCCTCAACCAGTCTCTCCCGATCCGGCAGGTTATGGAGAGACTGGTATAAGAGATATACAAACGCAGGCGGGCAAGACCTAGACAAACCTAGAAAAGCCTCACCCCATGAACCCGGGCATTATTAGCAACTTGTCATTCACACTACCTTCGTGGGTAAGCGGTAGCACTAGGCGTTACGAACTTATTTATTGAATGCTTAGGACTTTTAAAAACATAATAAACGTCGAATTTTGTAAAATATAAATAGGTACATGTAATGTTCTTTAATTTAGTGGCTCACTAGCCCACAATAATAGGATTACAACGTAAGTTCGATGTCTTCAGTTTATTGGTAATATTATAAAGGATTCAAGTAGTATTGTATTTATGTCAATAGTAGCGACTGTTTACTAAGGCTTCTAGAATGGATCTGAGAGCGGCGGGCCCGTCAGCTGTTCTCATGTACCGAGAGCCCGCTCGTCAATGTTCGGAAATCCGAACGTTTCGAGCGGCGATGATATCCGAACACATCTACAATTACATACACTACAGTACATTAGTAAGAAACATCTTTATCTTTACTAAGTGTAAAATGAAGTCGCTCACGCCGCATGTGCGCTTAGATCTTTTAAACTACGCATTTCCGTTTCATCCGAATTTCAAATCACTGATGGGGCTAAAGAAGTTTCACTTCAAACACCTTCTTATATCCCATCTTCTTTCATAAATATGTATATAATCCTTCTGGGTTCATTCAGCAGGAAGTAAAAAATCTCGTAAAGCATCTTAAAAATCTTCTTTGTTAATCTTTCAATAAAAGTAGCATTTTCTTTTCTATTTTCAGAGCTTTTTCTGACAAGGAAATTCGCTCTTAATATTTTTTCCGAAAAGCTGTAAATAATATCTAAGTTAGAGAGATTAAAAAAAAAAACATTTCCTGGCAACTGGGAACAACCAGGAAGAGAAAATAATAAAATGTAACATTATTGTAAACATCGTTTCCTGCTCATTTTCTTAGAAGCTATACCTACGTAAAAGCCTTTGCGATATTGTGAAATGTTTACCCATAGGAATGCCAACTTTTATCAAAGCCTTAGAAATTAGATATGTGTTTAAGGGGAACGTGTGCGCGGCCCGATTCGGCCCATTTCATATAAATCTTAATTTTGGGTTTCAGATCAAAATACTTAACCACACTGAATAATTATTTTTAAAATCAAAAGATATATTAAGTATCTAGTTCGAATGTGTACTACTTTTTTATGTGTGTGTTTAAATTATAAAATATAGGCAATTATAAAATATATATTTAATTTAATTTCGTCAAACAAATGGTTGAGTATTGGAGAGTTGAGCGCAGAAATAGAAGGATTTATGCTTGCCATTCAAGATAGAGTCATTAATACTAAAAATTATAGAAAGCATATAATCAAAGATATAAATCAAATTGATGATTTATGTAGAAAATGTTTGGCTTTTCCCGAAACTATAGAACATATTATATCGGGATGTTCTATATTAGCGCCGTCCGAGTATACATTTAGGCACAATCAGGTTTTAAAAATAATTCACCAAAGTTTGGTAATTAAACATAACTTGATTGACTGCCGTAATATAGTACCATATTATGAATATGAACCAAATTCATTTTTAGAAAATGAATTTTATAAAATATATTATGATAAAACTATACTAACAGACAGAACAATTAGTCATAATAGACCTGATATAGTTTTACATGACAAAATTAAAAAAAATAACTTATATCATTGATGTAGCTATTCCAAATTCCTGTAATATTCAAAAAACTATTTCTGAAAAAATAAGAAAATACACAGATTTTGGAAATGGGATTAAAAGAATTTGGCATTCTCGGACTATAAAAATATTGCCATTTGTTATTTCGGCCACTGGCATAATACCTAGGAATCTGATTCAAAATTTAAGCATATTAGATTTGTCAAAGAATTTGTATATGAAAATGCAAAAATTAGTAATTTTAAATACATGTAGGATTACAAAAGATTTTTTAAATATTTATATTGAGGGATCAGTAGGATTTATAGGTTCAATTAGAAATGCCACAGAACCGAACCCTCTGATATGAAAATATCTGGAGTCGGTGAATTATATTCCCATTTGGTCTCTAGTAGGTTGACATGTTGTTCTTGTATTGTTTTGTATTTATAATACTTATATAGTGCAATTGCATAGCGTGGGTTGACTAGATGATCATTTGGGGAAGTGTGTGAAAGGTTTAGTTTTTCCTGTGGGGAAAATTTAACTCGGACATTTAAATCTGGTGCGTAATTATTGTATGTTTTAGGGCAGTTATTTGTGAGTAACTGATAGATATTAAAAAAAAATTACAATATCTTATATATAAAAATCTCGTGTCTCGGTGATTTTGGTCGCACTACTCCGACACGGTTTAACCGATTTTTATGAATTTTTTAATGTGTATTTGGTAGGTATGAGAATCGGTTTATTATTATTATTATCCCTATATTTCATACCGTGTCCCTATCCAGAAAAAATTTCAATTTATTTGTTGTAATTTTTTTTTGTATTTTTTATTTATTGGGCATCAAAAATACCTACAACCCCAAATTTTAACCCTCCTACACCCACCCTCCCATTTTTTATAGTGATTTTAATTTTTTGTATTAACAAATTTAGCCGTTGGTTGTATTTCAAATAGAACGAAATTATTTATGTTGTTGAATGACAGATGGCGCTACGTCCGCCTCATCGAAATTTCATCCACACACGCGCAAGTCTTACAATACATTCGTTATTTTGTATTTAACAACCAAAATATTCACTACAAATAATTTATATGGCAGAACAACGTTTTCCGGGTCAGCTAGTTAATTATGAAAATAAGATGAAATAAAACAATTGAAAAAAAGCGTTTTGATGGGTGTAAATTTAAATTACAAATGACCTATTTACGTCGGAACACAAATTTGTCGTATATAAATTAAAATGTCTACAAAAAAAAATTTTTTTACAACGTTTTATTTTTTATTTTATTTTCATTGTATTAACGGTATACTCACAAAAAATTACAAGGTTGCTTCCAAAATGAAGCATAATTGAATTATTTAATTACCTATACGTATATCTTCGTTTATTAAAAACTTTATTAAACGGGGCGCGCAGACGTTCCTCTTAAGTACAGTGCGTGTTGGTTTTTTAATGAATCTTACATAACTTCCAAGGAATGTATGAATACAGGGAGACTTTGACCTAGGTGAGACCTGAACACAAAGGTGAGTAATAAAAATATTATATATTCTTAAAAAAATTGTTATATTTTTCTTCCTTTTTTCGGAATCCTTAATAGATTATTAATTATTTTATTTTTTACTTTAACTCCTCACATGTCTTTTTCGTTATTTATTTTGGCGGTGTTATGCCGTGTTGCGCTACCTCATCTTTAGCCAACGTTCGGGACATTGGAGGACCCACCACTTACCCGCCCTGGTATAGGTAACAGATGGTTACCCCTTCAAGGCTCTTGCAAGGACTCTAATTTTTTTGGTAAAAACGACTCTACATTTGATAACGAAACTAGACCTTCAATGTCCCTGTATACGTTGTTAGTAAGCAGTACGCAAGTGCTTAGCGGGAAATACAGATACAATATGTGTTAGTAAGACAAAATATAGGTAAGACGATGGGACAGGTTGGTGAAAGTCCACGAGGTGGCAAGCGCTAAGTGATTGTATCCAGCGTGTCCTACAAGCACCTGTTTGAGAGGAAGACACAGTAGATAAGTAGTAAGGGCATGGCAAACGGTTGGGAGTCCTCTCCAATCGATTGGCAGTCCCAGCAAGAATGCGCATGACGTTCGGTCTAGTCGTGAACCATACTCAGCTTCCACGCCCCTTAGCCGGTTCCTCGGTGATGCCTCAAAGAAAAGTAAATGGGAGATAAGGGGGAAAAACCCGACGACCCTAAGGATTTCAACGTCGAGTAGCCGGAGGCAAGGCGAAGGAGAGCCGACGTTTCGGACAGCGTTACAGTGTCCATCATCAGGGCAGATGTGTCATATTAAATATCTAGTGATGATGGACACTGTAACGCTAAAGAAGGAGGTAGCGCAATACGGCATAACTCCCCAAAAACAAATTACGAAAATACTTTTGGCCGTGAAAATCTAAAAAAGTATCTCCTCACGTGTCGTCTTGGGGATACTATATGGAGGGCCTTTTTGAGGAGTGGAATGAGTGAATGCGTGCATTAAAGAGAGACCTTTGCGGTGAGAGGGATAAATCATGGTGGGTGGCAAATCATTCCACAGCCGAGCTGTTGAACTCTAGAACGAGTCGTAGAAACAACCCGTTCTCATGTTGACAAATGTCAATCGTATACAAAGCTTAGGCGCGCGTTTAGTGTGTTTCCGACCATGCACCGGTGCCGAAGGGATCAATTACGCTAGTTCATCGAAGCATCTTGTAGAACTACACATACGCTTTTTACGAATACGTAATATCGGCGAGTACGGCCAACAAAGCAAAATTATATAAAAACTTTTCTATTAAATATAGAATGGTATATCTGTCAACATTCTGTATCATAGTTTAGTTATAATATTCTCCTGACGAAGGAAGGGTGCTTCCGAAACCGGTAGAGTGTGTATAAAATAAAAGTGGTCTACTACAAATTTATATGTGTTTTAAATTGAACATTTTTTTTCTCTGGAAAATGAACGCGTATTGAGAAAAAGCGATCTGAAAGCCATTTCGATAATTTGCCATCATCTTGAATTTATAGACAAACTAGCAGACCCGGCCACACGTTGCTGTGGCTAACGAAACACAACGCCATTACCCAATCTTTATAAAATCTACACCACCCGCTTGCCAGCTGCCCTCTGCCCGCTGCCTGAATTGAATATGTGAATTTATCGGCTTTTCTCTACTATAATAAGCATATACATATAAACTAATTAACTCGCCACTAATTATACAATGCTTGCAATGCAACACTGGATATTTGAAAAGGGAAAATCAAATACCTACTTACTCTAAGACATCTATTTTCCAATTTCTTCCGCAGAACGAATTTCAAAAGTGACTATAGTACGGACCGCCAGCCGTTTTAAATCGCACAAAAATATGTTTTCTTTGAATTTCTCGGCTTTTCTCTATAATTTACATGTATTATATCTACATATAAACATTCCTCTTCAATAACTCTATCTATTGGTGAAAACCGTATGAAAATCCGTTGCGTAGTTTAAAAGATTAACGCGCACATACATTTTGAGCGACTTCATTTTATACTATGTAATGATAATGATGATAATGATAATGATAGACAAATTCATAAATGCATCCGCTAACCAAATCTCTAGATTTCTTACGAGATTGACTTATGAGAATTTAAAAATCTCTTCGTGTCATTGTGTGCAATTCTTCTTTTGTTCTATAAAAAACTGCAATCTTACCCCAGGTCTTTATTAGAAGTTTACTATCCTGTTCCAAAAAAAACGAAAAAGAAACATTATTTTGTTTTCGTTCCTGCTTTTTTAATTGGCAATTTATTTTCGCTTGGAAAATTTAAAAAAAGGAGAAATTTCTTTTAAAAATAGACTTTCATGAACCAAGTTTGATAATTAAAATCGCAGTCATTTTTAACTTCTCTTTTTTGAGCTTTTAGAGGAGAATTTAATTTAATAACTTTTACTAAAATGATTCTTTTGGAGAATAAATAATAATAGTCAGTAGAGACTACAAGAAACGGCTCTAGGGCCTAGAAGTGGAAAGTAATTTCTCACACCACTCCACCTCCACCCTCCCCCCTCCTACCTCCCCCCTCGCCCTCTCCGCCCCTCCCCTCTCCGCCCCCTCCATACTCGTTACATTCATTTTTCAAACAGCTCGCGTGCCACCTATTAAAGCGTAGCTTTCCAATGTATACAGCATATATTACTCGCAAATAATGTAGCTTTCGTTTAGTGAAAGAATTTTTAAGGATCATTCAGTATTTTTTGCGTGAAAGAGTAACAAACATACATGCATCCATACATCCATACATACATACAAACTTTCGCCTTCAATATTAGTGGGATTTTCAATGCGGTTATAGCCACGATTCCAATTATATGTGAGCACACCATTCATCTCAACATCCTTAGTATGACTATAAGTTATAATACGTAATGTAATAATAAATTTAATTACTAGTAGGTACATACAACAAGACATACACACACATTTACGTATATACAAACACAACCGTGTATGTATATGCCTGCCTGTGTACACTCAACCCACACACACATATACATGTACACACGTATTATAAAGCCAATGCATGAATAGGTGAATGATTAATTAATTACAAAGAGGCTCTAAGTGAGGATGTCGTTAGGTATATGCAAGTATATATGTTCCTTCTGAAGGTTGTTATTAAATTCGAAGATCTGATATGAACTCTTAATAATTATCGTTTTATTATTTGGAGGGTCACTGTCCTATTGACCTAATGAAGCAGCCGCCCTTCTAGATAACCCTTGTCCAATTAAAGCAAAGATAGCAATTATTGACGGAATGGTTCGGTCTTATTTACCCGAACTGTGCATTTTGGAAAACAACAATTCAGGACAATTAACTCTATGGTTAGCAGCGTCATCAGTAGGTCATCTTATCGGAAGGTTGAATTAACCAAAGGGGCAGTCTTGAGAGCATCTGCAAGTTGTAAAGTTCGGAGAGCACATTTTGTTGGCTTGAAAACTTGAAATAAACAAGGACCAGAATACAAAAATACTTCTAGTGCTAGTGGTAACTAGATTCGTATAAACCTAATATAGCCACCTCTGGGCTGGAGCCCCACAATACTTGATATACCTACATGATTCTGTACAGGACGGCGCGGCGGTCTGTCCGGTTGACAATCTGTTGTTAAGGCGCCGTAACCGCGCTCAAAAAGAAAAAGATGGAGAGATATGTAATTACGAATGTTAGAGGAGCGCGCTAATATATAAAGCGATAAAATGGATGCGAAAATTGTAAAAATGTTTAATAAAACACGACTTATTTAAAATAGAGCAAAAATCTCTTAAGGGCTGTCTAAAACAGCATTTAAAGATACACCGTGAATTTTTTCATACATATAACTTAAAAAATAACTGAAACAGACTTGAAAGTAATAATTTTCGGAGTATGCTTTGCGATTTTTTTTTAATCGTAGGAATTTTATATAATTTGAGTTTCGGCGTGGGGAATGTATGGATATTATCTTCAAAAATAACACATATTTTTTTAAGAGCTTATAAATTTCAAATGTTTATGGGAGATATGTAAGAAATCGGTACAAATTCGGGTAGCGGCGGCTTAACAGACCGATTACCATATCTACTGCACAGTCGCAATGAAAGCATGCTGAGTCTGTTCTACAGGTATTTTAATGGAGTCTGCTCTAAGGAAGTAGTAGCATTGATCCCGGTGCACCGGTACATGTGTGTGAAACTTGACGCACACGAGCGGAACAACCGTTCACAGTTGATTTTGCCTTCATGAGAACGGGTCGTTTCTTCGACACCTCGACGAAAAAAAAAGTGACACAGTTCCCCTGCATTTACATCGTACAGATAGGGGCGCCTTGGGAGGTGTCACATAAAAAAAGTCTTGCCAGAGTTTTAAATGCCGTTTAACACCGTAACAGCTGTAACGACAAAGGTTTTTGTAAAAAACGCAGGGTTTATTTAATAATTCTTGACATTCCACAAATACTCCCTCGATCCTTTTTTCTTTTACCGCGCTTTAGGTAATCTATAATATAAAAATGAATCGCTGAATGTGTTGCTAAGCGCATAACTTTCGAACAACTGCACCAAATTGGATATTTTTTTTTAGTGTGTTCGTTATTGTCAGGACAAGGCTTTTATAAAACTTCAGGTGAGCTCTGGCATTATAAAATTTGTATAAAAAAATTCCGGCCTTAAAGGATTTACGGCCCAGTCTGTGATAATGGAGAATGGCGTATCAGATACAACCAGGAGCTATACGATCTTTACGAGGACCCTAATATCTCCAAGGAAATCAAAACTGGAAGACTCAGGTGGGCTGGACATATCCAGAGAATGAGCGAAGGAGATATTCCAAAGCGAATTATGGATGGTGCACCTGGGGGTCGGAGAAGAGTTGGAAGACCAAAGCTTCGATGGCTGGATGGAGTGGTGAAGGATGCAAGCACCATCGGCATCCGAAACTGGCGCAACGCAGCACAACACCGACAGTCATGGAGGCAGGCTCTGCTGGAGGCCAAGACCCGACCTGGGTTGTAGAGCTACAGATGATGATGATGATGTATAAAAAAATTCCTATTGATGGCATGCGAGGAAGCGGCTATTGCTATGGACAGCGGGAGGGAGGGAGAGATGGGGGAGGGAAACCAGGGAGGGGGAGGGGAACCTGGGAGGGGGGAGGGGAACTCGGGAGGGGAGTTCGCGGGACGGAGGAAGGGGGGGGGGAGTGGAGTGGGGAGAGGGAAGGTGGAGGTGACGGAGTGGGAACGCGAAAGGGGAAGAGGACGCAGGAGAAGAAGGGGAGGCGGAAGGGGAACGGGACGAATGGGAAAGGACACTCAGGGAGAAACAATTTCTTTACTAAATGGCATAGCAACGCATGCCGGGACCAGCTAGAATCGAATAAAAATGAATTAAAATAAATATTATAAGACATTATTTAAAAAAATTTTATTGGAGTAATTCTTGTCGTTATAACTTTTTAAGGTTATTTCCAGAAATGAAATATAGCACCGAAGAAGAAATAATAAGTCAATGAAATATTACATTACAATAAAAATTGAATATTTATTTAGACTTTTTAGAAAAAGGTCAATAAGTGTCCGATGAAAATGAAATCGGAAACGTTTATTCGAGACACTATATAGGTCGATTCTATAGAACTTAAAAAGATAGCAGCCAAAAATATAGGATAAATTAGTCGAAGATAATATTGTTAACTCTGAAATTGAAATACAAGATAAAAAAAGTTTTAAAAATTACCTTTCTTTACGTTTTTTCTAACTAAAATTATTGATACTGAAAAAAAAACACATGCATATTTTTTTAGACAAATGTAACATAAATAATAAAATTAATAAAAAATTCTTAACGTTGGCGATTGGAAACTTTGGTACATCTTTCTTCTTTCGTGGTTAGTTTTGTATTTGAATATAATATGTGGTCTTTTCTCTTTCTAACACCGTTTATATCATATTTCTCACTATGATAGTAAGGGAGATACAACGATTTCTATGAAACCTATACTAGTTGTTCCGAAAACCGAACAAATGGGAGGACTAATAACATATTTGACGTTTTTACGAAAACCGAACAAATCGGAGGGTTGACGACATATTTGATAGTTTCAGGGTGAGAATTGTCAAAATACGTCACGAAAATGCGCGTTAAAAGAAAAGGAAGCTAACTGCGATAAATAAATAGGTACGTATTTTGGAAGGTTCCTTTCAAACGACCGACCTTGATTGTTAACGGGTAATTTTGGCAGATTTCGAGTCTTTTTCACCGTCAAAACTAGTAGTTGATGGTCACGATATTAACACCAATGCCTCTGTAATCTTTTCAATATGGTTTTAAATTTCATTTGCTTTCCAATGAAAACATTTTTCATTTCGACAATGAAAATTGAAAATTGACCAGCCGGTGATAAATGAAAACTGAAAACTAAAAAAAACGAGATGGCTGCACTACAGTACAAATTTATTGAAGCATAATTCAAACTCCTAACGACTCTTCAAATTACAAAGATGGATGGGAAAATGATTCCGGGTAAAAATGCGCACGAAAATATTTTATAGTCAGGGCTTTTGTGTTTTAATGTTACAGTTAAAACGGGATGTGAATATTTGTAATATGTATTATTTGGTACCGGTTTGACTTGAAGCACTTTTCGACTTTATCATGAAAATTGGTTAGGAATTATCGTTACCATACAACTCTGTTCATTTATATTAGTGCTACACTGTGGCTTAAATTGGGAGTCTGGATGATGGACTTATAATTCCCAGGTACTTATATAAACACGGTCAAAGAACTCTAGAATATCTTGTTCCAATAATTTAGAACATATTATCCAACTCAATAAAAAGCTGTGAATTGAGTTTCAGAAGGAAATGTACGCTAAAAAATATTTTTTTTGTACTGAGCTCTGTTTTTCCGCTTTTTGTTTTAATGTTTTTCGATTATTATTTTTCCTTTTCTTTTGTTTTCTTTCTTTCATTTTCTCTGTTCTTTATTTCTTATGAATTTTATTAACATTTTTTTTCCAAAATATATGTTTTTATGTAATAATAAATAAATAAAAAAAGAAAGTACGATTAAAAGAATTTGGCATTCTCAGACAATAAAATTTTTACCATTTGTTATTTCGGCTACTGGCATAATACGGTCTCTCATTCAAAATTTAGGCATATTAGATTTGTCAAAGAATTTATATATAAAAATGCAAACATCAGTCATTTTAAATACATGTAGGATTACAAAAGAATTTTTAAATATTTATATTGAGGGATCAGTAAGATTTATAGGTTCAATTAGGAGTTCCACAGAGCCGAACCCCCTGATATGAAAATATCTGGAGTCGGTGAATTATTTTCCCATTTCGTCTCTGGTAGATTGACATGTTGTTCTTGTATTGTTTTGTATTTATAATACTTATATAGTGCAATTGCATAGCGTGGATTGACTTGATGATTTGGGAAGTGTGTGAAAGGGTTAAGTTTTTCCTGTGGGGAAAATTTAACCCGGACATTTAAATCTGGTGCGTATTAAATGTGTATATTTTATGTACCTGTCTCAATTAAAAAAAAAAAGTAAATGTCAAAAGAACCCGTTGACAAACTGGTATCAATCAGTTTAAGGGGACTTGATTTAAAAATGTAAATAAATTTAATTAAAAGGAAAAAAAAATAGGTTAATTATCACTAGTTCTCTTTTTGGTTATCTAAAGTTGCACTTTCTTTCGTCCATTATAATTGAATTTTCATTTTGTATTTAATTTAGTAAAGAACTTTGATTTTGTCTTTATATATCAGAAAACTAACAGTGATTGGCCAGAACGTCCACAGCCACATAGGGCCAGTACGTCAGTGGTTTAGCGAGCTTAGCGTGGTTAAGCGCTAAATCCGTATATAGGTCGCAGGATTTCACCAATAGTAAAGGTATTGTCTACGACTTTAAGGCCCCGCAACCGCGCACAAAAAGAAGAAGATGGAGAGATATGAAATTACGAATGTTAGAAGAGCGCGCTAGTATTAAAAGCGACAAAATCGATGCGAAAATTGTGAAAATGTTTAATAAAACACGGTTCGTTTAAAATAGAGCAAAAATCTCGCGGGGTTATCTTAAACAGCATTTAAGGAAACACTGTGATTTTTTTCATACTTGTAAAATAACTGAAACAAACGTGTTTATAATAATTTTTGGAGCATACTTTGCGATTTTTTTTCCATTGAGGGAATTTTATATAATTTGCGTTTCGGCGCGACGAATGTCTAGATATTATCTTCAAAAATAACATATTTTTTTTAACTGTTTAAAAAATGTTTAAGGGAGGTTTTCAAGAAATCAGTAGAAATTCGTGTAACGGCGTCTTAATAGAGGAACGAAAATAAATAAAATTAAGAAAATAGAAAATAAACAAATAAATAATTTTTCTAAAATAGTACATTATTTATTTAAATAGCCTTATAACTTTTAAAGTTTTTATTATAGGTGCACCTATCTTCCCAAATGTTAAGAATGTTAAAATAAAAATAAATCTTTTGCTGCAAATGAATAATAATTGATCTGTCGTGCAAAAGAAAACATAAAACTGCTCTATTCGCAATCACATTGACTAGTGTAGTGTGTAGGTTAGTCACGTTGTTTCAACATCTTTCAATAGATGTCGTTAGTATAGTTAGTTATACGAAGTTTTGTGGTTTCTCAACAGATGTCAGTTCAGTATTATTTTAGAAGAGTACCATCTATCCTCGTTCGTGTCTAATGTATGAATGGTTACGATGATGTCCGAAGAGATCTGATAATACTTAGAACCTACCAGAGTAAGGACGTCTAGTCCAGTTTAATATTAATTGCAATCTTTACGAAAGCAATTAGCTTGTTATCTAAACGAACTTATTTGGAAGTTTCCCAAAAAATTTTACGTAGTTTTAATCATTTGGACTAACAGACACAAATGCATATTACTGATTACATATAAAAAAGCTATGAAAACCATTATTTTCTGCAGTGATGTTCGTAGAAATTGCTATAAAATATTATTATGTATTTCAACTGGCCTTTATGGCTGGCACACAGTGCGAGTTAGCGTGCGAGTCAGCCTGCCGAATAACTGTACCGAATAGCAGTAACTCGCACTGTTTGGACGTAACTTACGAGTAACTCGTACGTGCTAGTTGGACAGTAGCTCGCATCCGAGTTACTTCAACATTTTTTGTTTTCACTTGCATGCTCGCCCAGCAGCAACTTGCACATGGCAGCAGCTCGGTCATCACTCGCAGCGTTCGGCAGTAGTTCGCCAGTGCCAGCCGGACAGTTGTTAGCGGAACCTGTGATTTTTGTGTGCTGCGCCTACGAGCATTTTGCGAATTCAAAATGTCTGTGGAAATGTGGGTCTTCATGATAAAGCTCCTTGAAAATAGTAAGTGTTGCTCCTAAAGATCTTCTAGCTATTTAGTCTCTAATCCAAACCGTTTTCTTTTGCTGTTTTTTTTTAAGGTTTTCATGGGCATTTTCCAATTCTTGACATAATATTGTTGTCATTAACCTTAACACAGGTTTCGTAATTAAAGCACGTTCACTCGACGTCGCGACAATTCGCAAGACTGGGCAACAACTACTACGTGTCGTGTGGACAACTAAGGGAACGTACTCATACTACGTGACGAACGTTTTTGCTATTTTTAACCCCCCCCCCCGGTGACCAAAAACCTAAGCCCCCCGCCGCTCATTTGTACCAAGCGTAGTATTTTGAAGACTCCCCCAACACGTCGCGTAGTATGGGTACGTTCCCTAAGGCGAGCCGAGCTACTGGCGTACGAGTAGACAGGCCGAGTAGCTGTCTACTGGCTAAGCAGCAGCTCGCACTATGTAAACCAGCCATTAGTGTCGACAAAACTGGTTTGTAAAGTTATGAATGTTTGTGTGCAGAGAAGGAGCAAAATTGAAGAGATAATAATTAGAATGAAGAGATTAATTAATAAGGATGAAGAGATAATACTTATAATTATTGTAAGTATTGAAAAAAAGAAGGGTGTTGCGATTCACAATATGCTAAGAATTTCCCGGTTAGATCGAATATCTAATATCGCGGTTATAAGATGGGTTTATGAATACAGGCACATTTTAACTAATAAAAAGAATAAACTGCCTATGGCAAAGGGGCCAAAAAATGAAACCAATTCTTCGGAATATAAAATGGAGACGAATTATGCAGGATAACGACCACCGTAACAAAGCTATTAAAGATCCTTTTGTTAGGGTTCCAGAGTTATACCAGCTTTTACCCGTGGCCCTCTTGCTTGGTATTAGGGAGAAATTACTACACAAAGAGTTTTCCCACGGAAATAAAATGTTTTTCCGGGATAAAAAGTAGCCACTTCCTGTCATGTCACTTCCCAGTCCTCCAACTATCCCTTAGCAAAAAATCACGTCGACCGGTCGCTTCGTTGCGACGTAAAGGAAGGATAAGCAAACAAACAAACACATTTTCGCACTTTAATATTATTATATTTGGGATTGAGATGGAATGGAATTTCACATAAAGTTAATATGTGTGATATTTGCGACCCGTTCCACAGTGATAGATAATATATACATAATTATAGTATAACAAACTTAGTGCATTTAATTTTTATACACGTACACATGAGTACTAAAATTCGTTATATTAATATACTCGTGAAAGCTTAAATACCCATGTAGCATCCTACTATAATATTATAAAGGCGAAAGCTAGGGCGGATGCATGTTTGTTACTCTTTCACGCAAAAACTACTGAATGGATTTTAAAAATTCTTTCACTAATAGAAAGCTAAATTATTTGCGAGTACTAGAGGCTATATTTTTTTTTTTTATTTATTTTTTTTTTTTTTATTTTTTTTTTTTTAGCATATAAAATATAATTTATTTATTTATTTATTTGTTTTATTATACGCCCAGAGGGCTTTTACATAAATAAATAAAGGCAGTACATCTTTAACATGATAAGGAAATAATATAAATAAAATTACAATAGAAATAAAAAAGTACATTAGTTAAATAGAAATATAAGCAATAAAAACTTAAATTACAGTAAGATATAATAACGATAAGTTACGATAAAAAAATACATACATGATATAAAAATACAAATAACAAAAATTTTAAAGTAAGGTGATCAGAGGTTTACAAAATTGCAACATTAACCATGTCTACTAAAACGTAAGTATTAGTTTCGCAAAGTGGCAAACCGCTACATCGATGGTACCTCCAGTACCTCTGCAAGTTGCAGGGGTTCAGAACTCCAATTTGGATTTTAATATTATAGTGAAAATTATTATTTTTTTTTTTTAAATATAACTGAATAATACTACAGGTTATGATGGTTTATAATATTATAATACATATTACAATGATTTTACTAAGACATTACATTTAATTACATTAATAAGATAGGTAGAGATAGTTTAGCAAATTTGTCGATGAACGAGTAGTTTATTAAATTTACCAAAGAATTCCTTAGCGAGTACTTGTATCACGGATAAATGATTTCATTATTTCATTTTTAAATTGTGTCAGTGACATATTCCATACATCTATGTGCGAATACATATTGCCCAAGTGTTGGATTCTGTGTAGTGGTATATTGAATTGTGCCCTGGTCGTAGTATTACCACAGTAAAATGGTAGTACTGACCTTGTGTTTCTAGCCGGCACATTAAAATTTATGAGCGCCAAGAATTCAGGGCAGTCAATTGTATTACGTAAGATTTTAAATAAAAAAACTAGGTCAAAAATATTTCTTCTATCACTCAAGTTTAATAGATTAGATAATTGCAATAGATAAGTGTAGTTCAATTGTTCTTTTGGTATTTTTAGTTTATAATTTAAAAAGCTTAGGAATTTTTTTTGTATTCTTTCTATTGTTTGAGAATGCACGTCATAGTGAGGAGACCATACAGTTGAGTTATATTCAACCTGACTCCTCACTAGTGATGTGTACAGAAGTTTTAATATTTTAATGTTGGTAAAATCTTTAGCCACTCTTAGTACAAAACCTAACATTTTTAAACCCTTCTTTGAGATATTCTCAATGTGTGGTATGAAGCTAAGTTTGGTGTCGAAAGTAACACCTAAGTCATTAATTTCGGAAACAGATTCGAGAATGAAGTTATTGATTGAATAATTAAAAAGAATTGGATTTTTTATTTTAAAAAATCTCATTGTTATGCATTTATTAACATTAAGGTATAGCTTGTTATCGCTACACCACTCGACTAATTTGGATAAGTTTGCTGATAGAATATAACAGTCGTCCAGGCTTCGAATTGCTTTATAAAGTTTCAAATCATCTGCGAACATAAGTACGTCGATATCTTTAAATATATTACAAATGTCATTCACAAAAAAGATAAATAATATAGGTCCGATATGGGAACCTTGCGGAACACCACTGGATGCAAAAAAAACATATGATGATTCCCCATTTAATTTTACACTAAGTTTTCTGTTTGAAAGATAGCTTATAAACCAATGCAACATATTTCCACGAACTCCAGCTTTAAACAGTTTTTCTACAAGAATAGCGTGACAAACCTTGTCGAACGCCTTGCTGAAGTCTGTGTAGATTGAATCAACTTGAAGCTTCTTCGCCAATGCATTGGAAATGAAATTTTGATACAGAATGTGGTTAGTTAGTGTTGATTTGCCGGTTATAAAACCATGCTGTTCAGGACATATACTTTCTTTAAATGAGCTAGTTATTTTATCCAGAATCAGTTTTTCAAACAGTTTTGGAATTGTTGACAGTATGCATATAGGTCTATAATTAGTTACTTCGTTTTTATCCCCTTTTTTGAAGATAGGTGTTATATAACTATGTTTCCATAGATCGGGAAATATACCTTTCGACAAAGAATGACTAAATAGTGTGTACAGGGGATAAGCGAGAACGGTGACACACTTCTGTAAGAGTAATGGTGGAATGTTGTCAGGACCGGCATTTTTATTGGGATCTAGAAGTTTAATTTGTTTTATAATTTCGTTTAGTTCAATGTGCACATGTGACAGGTTTATATTGAAACTGGGAGTATAGTTAGGTAAGGAGAACTGATTGGGTTGACTTTTATCGTAAACGTTCTTGAAGAAGTCTGCAAAAAGATCGACAATATTTTTGATGCCATCAGCCTTTCTGTCTTCAAAATACATAGTATTTGGTATATCAGAGTCACCACTTCTTAATGTTTTACTGAATCGCCAAAAACGTTTTATATTATTAAAAATGTCATTCTCTGTCTGCTTAATATAGTCGTTATAACACGCCCTTGATAGTTTATTACAATCACTCCTAATTTTAGAGAATTCTATATACAACTTCGATGTTCCGTGATCCTTATACAGTTTGTGAGCTGTTTTTTTACGTCTAATTAAATTAATCAAATCTTTATTAAACCAGACTGGATATTTAGATTCCTTATATTGAGTGTAAGGGACAAAGCGATTTATATTATTACTGAGAATTAAGTAGAACTGTTCAGTATTATGATTTAAATCATCACTATCTAAGAAAGACCAGTCAACCAATGCAAGAGAGTCACACATACCCGAATAATCTGCCTTTTTGAAATTATAGCATGATCTCGTAGACTTCAGAGTTTTTTCGCCAAAGTTTGTTATACAAATATTTAGTGGAGGATGATGGACGTCAGGGGGTATGACAACTTCTATGGCCTTACTCACTTTAATACATTGAGAATTGAAGAATACGAGATCCAGAACACGATTGTTAATATTTCTGACAAGATTATGTTGAGTTAAGTTTAAATATATTGACATGTCGAGTATTACTCTTTCACTTTCCGAGATAGTTGTATTACAAGTATTCGACAATTCGGGGTCGTGCAAATTCCAATTTACATTTGGAAGATTGTAATCACCCACGGCTATAAATTTGGCATCAGAATATTTTGTTTTAATTATTTCTACGTCCTCATAATGGTTTTTGAAGACAACAATGTTGGCCGAGGGGGGTATGTATACAGAACTAATTATTATTTTCTCACTTTTACATTTCACCAATATAAACAATTGTTCAACGTTACTGTTTTTTGTGTTTAATTTCCTTGAAGTAAATTTCTTTTTGATTGCGACGAGGACACCACCTCCTCTTGATTTAGAACTGGTAGTAAGATTTCTGTCATTCCTGTAAACATTATATGATGATAATCCTAGTTCGGAAGAGTTGATGGACGGATCTAACCACGTTTCAGTCAGTACCACGGCTTCACATATCACTGATGGTATACAAATTCTGAAGTTATCTAGTTTTGTTCGCAGTCCACGTACATTTTGATAGTAAAGGTTCAGTGTGCTGGATTTTGATAGTTTTTTGTTTGAGCCTTAACGATTTTTGGTATTGAATTGACATATTTGATAGTTATGTTGGTTTCGCCGTTTTTTAGTCTCGATTCTAGTTCACTTCGTAAAAGAGCAAGTTCGTTTCTTTGGAGACTAGTGAGGTCATTTGCTGCTTTTACACCGTTCTTCAACTTTGATCTGTTCATCAGAATGGATTTGGAAGTTGTTGAATCTTTGAATTCGATCTTAATGGGCCTGGTTTGGTCAGGTTTCTTGATTCCCAAACGGTGGATCTTGATCTCATTGGGATTAAAGGTGTTTTCAAAACCCTCCAGGGAAGATGAAACCTTTTGTATATCTTCGGTGATTCTCGTTGCAGTTGACTGGGAATTGCTCTCGGGGATGTTAAATAGTATAATGTTCTTAGATCTAGACTTCCTTTCCTCCAACTCAGTTAGCATCTCACAGATGTCGGCTACATTGTTCACGGGTGACGTGTTTTGAGGTGGAGTATTTTTTAGCATTTCTAATTTTTAGCATTTAAATTTCTAATGTACATTTAGATGATGTATTAATTTGCTTACATGTTCATATTCAAATATGTTAATACCACTCTTCCATGGAAGCGTTAGCTTGTGTCTGGAAGAGTAGTGTACATTTTTTAATGCTATATTTAAGTTCTTAAATTACAATGTGAATGTAAAAAACAATAAGTTGTAAGTTCGGTGATATGTGATTATAAGTATTTATCTACTATCAAAACAATTTTACTGTTTGGATAATGTGTCCAGAATTATTGTAATTAGTTGCTAAAAACAATACAAAATTTAACTTATTTGAAGAATGGAGTATCACTTGGAAACTTAGTTATAAGTAGATTAGATTAGTCGGAAACTGTTTTTTTTTTTTTGAGTTTATCTTTAAAATATTTTTTTACAGTGTTTATTAATTGGATTTTATCATTAATTTTTCTAATTTCATCCGGTAATCGGTTAAAAATAAGTCTTCCTTGATAAGTATAATAATTTTGTGCAAAGGAAGTGTTTAATTTTGGGCATGAAAAAATATATTTATGTCTAGTACGGTTTTCAGTTATAAATTGATATTTTTCTTTTTCTTTTATAATTTGAATCAATGCATTTCTATTGTATAGATCTTTGAAAGATGGTACTTGGAATTCCTTAAATAATTGATCCGTTGGGTAGTCAGAAGGTTTTTTTAATATGATTTTAATTATTAGACTCTGCACAACTTCAATTGGGGAAAGATTAGTTTTGTATGCGGATCCCCAGCTAATGATAGCATATTGTAAAGTTGATTGAACCAAAGCGTAATATATTAGATATAAGTTTTTTACAGATAAAAAATTTCTGATTCTTAAAAATATATAAATCAATTTTCTAATTTTTTTTACAACTTGACAAATTTGTTCCTTCCATTTCAAATTTTTATCGATAATGACTCCTAAATATTTGATTGTGTTTGTTGTTTTTAATATTGTGCAGTTTTGGATACAATAATTTTTACTATGTGTTTTGGAATTATCATGGATGATAATGTCAATGTTTTTAGGGGTATCATTTTTGTGTATTGCAAATGGAATTACAAATGTTTTATCACCATTTAGTGATAGTAAATTTACGTCGAAGAAATTCTTTAAAATATTTATGTCTTCGGTGGCTTTAAATGTTACTTTTTCCCAAGTTTTATCGCTAATTATTAGTACCGTATCATCGGCGTATGAAGTAATTTGGCCATGTAGTGGTTGAAAAAAAATGTCATTAACATATATGGTGAAAAGGATTGGTCCGATTACTGTACCTTGAGGGATTCCAAAGTCTGATATTTCTTTATCACTATTAATCTGATTTATTTTTACGACTTGCGGTCGATTTTTTAGGTAGTTCGAAATCCATTTAATTGCATTGTCTTTTATACCTATATTGTTTAGTTTTTTTAGTAGAATCTCATGGGATATACTATCAAAAGCTTTTCTGAGATCAATAAATATACCGGCACATTTTTCACCTTTATCCAATGATTCATTGACGTATGAGGTTACATTAGCAATAGCATCTTGTGTGCTGAGTGACTTTATAAAACCAAATTGGTTTTTTTGAAGAATTTTATTACTTTCTAGGAAACCGACCAATTGGTTTTTCACAATTTTTTCAAAAATCTTTCCAATGTTTGAGATTAGACAAATTGGGCGATAGTTAGTTACTTGTTGAGGATCTCCAGATTTATAAATAGGTGAAATAATTGTATTTTTATAGTTTGTCGGAAATATTCCCTCTGTTAAACTTAAGTTTATCAAATGAGTAATTGGTTTTACCAAATGAATTTTCATGGATTTTAGAAAATGTACTGTAATAAGGTCAAATCCGGGAGACGAACCTCCTTTCATGCCTTCTATTATTTTTAAAACTTCACTTTCCGAGGTTGTTTCAAATTTTGATAAATTATTTTGATTTTGTACATTTTCAATCGTTTGTTTTTTCGGTAAATATATTTATTTTATATATATTGGTAAGCTCTGGCGTTATGAATAATCTCTGGCGATATGAAATTATTTATCATACGTTTTCTGTCCCTAACGAAATCGATTTATTGCAAACGTCAGAAAAAAAGCAAAGCAATTGTCGCCTTGAAAACGATGTTTTTTTTAATTAGGCAATTCACCCTAAAAAGAGTGCTTTGTTGGCGTCGTACTTAATAACTATCTCTAAAAATGAATCACCGAAATGTATGTATGCCTATAAACCCGAACGACTGCACCAAACTGGATAATTCTTTTTTTTTGTAAGTTATTTTATATAAAACTACCGTTGAGTTCTGGCGTTATGAAATTTGTATAAAAAATTATAATAGGTTATATTATAATTATAATATAATATAACACTCGAGCAGTTTGAAAACTGAATGTATCGGGAATGAATGTGTGGAATGCGAGAGGTGAGAGGGATGACAGGGGAGGTGGTGTTTGGAGGGTGGCGTTGGAGGGGGGGAGGAGAGGGGGAGGAGTGTGTGGGGAGGGTGTCGGGGGGGAGGGGGGGGGGGGAGAAGGAAATGGAAAGAGGAAGGATGGAGGAGGGTGTGGGGAGGGGTAGAGGAAGGGGGGTTGATGGGGGAGTGGTGTGGGGTGAGGGAATGTTGTGGATAAGGGGAGGGGGTAGGGTGGGTGGAGGGAGAGGGGGAGGGGGTTGATGGGGGGAGTGGAGTGGAGAGAGGAAAGGTGGAGGAGGCGGAGTGGGGTGGGAGAGAGGGAGGGAAGGAAGGGGAAGGGGGAGGGGTGGAGGAAGGTGGGGGGGGGTAGAGAGGTGAGGGGTATGGGGTGGGGGAGGGGTGGGCGGAGAACGGGAGAGGGAAATTGGAGGGGGGAGGAGGGGGGGGGAGGGGGGTTGATAAGGGGATTGGAGTGGGGGGAGGGTTGGGTGGAGGGGGAGGGGGTTGATGGGGGGATGGGAGTGGGGAGAGGGAAGGTGGAGGGAATCCCCTAATACCATGCGAGCGAAGCCGCGGGAAAAAGCTAGTAGTTAATAATTTGAGCCCGACTTTATTTTAAAACCCAAGGTTTTTTCCGGATTTCATTTTGTTTTAATTGGGTACCTTATTGTCTAATATTCTTAGAATTAAAAAAAAAAAACAAACATTTTAGCTGCTTGCCACGCGACGTATGGCACCATCGCAAATACGCACCTCGAAACGCGAACGACTAATTTTATATCTGTCGAGTTTAGATTTCTTCGCGGGTGGATGTGTGCACGTCATCGTGGTAATTCAACTATAACTATTACACATCTGCCCTCATGATGGACACTGCAACGCTGTCCGAAACGTTGGCTAAAAAAGGAGGTAGCGTAACACGGCATAATACCCCAAAAACTAATAACAAAATAATTTTTGGCCGTGAAAATCTAAAATTGTATCTGACGAACCTCTATGGGGAGGAAGTTCACATAATGGTACGACGATTGGAGAATCTGAGGAAGCGAAGGAACGATTTATTGGGCAGCCTGGTCTGTCCTCAAGAGATGTAAGGAGGAATCGATCGTACCAATACACATCCGAATAAAAAGACATATCGCATCCCGGAAAGCCAAGAGGGTATTTCAAAGAGCAGAAGCAGCGCTACTAAGGGAAAGAATCCACAATGTGCGCAGCGAACTGGATGGAATATCTCGGGAACTTTATGATTTACATATGCATCTGAGTGCAACTCTTGGGAAAAAGATTGGAACAAAATTGATAACATGACTTACCAACAAGCTCAAAGATGTAAGCAATCAACAGATGCGAGACAAAAACAAAAGTTTGAGAGGCTCAACCAAGACGAAAAAGGCGTTCGAAAACAACTGGATCAGAATAAAGTTGTTATTAACATTTCGACCCTAGCGTTGAGCCCAGATGCAACTTCAGTGCTTGCTAAGGGGATAAACTACGCAGTTGCCCCCAAAAAGATATCTGTGGAATCTATCGTATGTGGTGTAGAAACAGCACTACATACAATGATGAAAGTCCACAAAATGTCAGAGTCACAAGCAGAGAATATACGACAAGAGACTTGCCACATTTTGAAAAGGGCTGAAATACCCCGCCCAAACATAACAAAGGGAGAGTTTGCGGCCCTAAAAGAATTGCGCGCCAATGAGGATATCTTGGTTCTGCCAGCTGACAAAGGAAACGCCACTGTCGTATATATGGTGGACTATATTAAAAAGATGGAAAACCTCTTGTGCGATGCCGGCACCTATAAGAAAATCAAAAACAATCCCACTAACAAAATTGACCTGAAGACAAGGGAGTTAGTAAAAGCTTCCAGTATCAGGAAAGAGGATTGATCTGGGCTTTTTGTAAAAGCCTCCAGAACTCCTGCCCTGTACGGTCTTCCAAAAATTCATAAAAAGGATATCCCAATGAGACCGATTGTCAGTGCTATTGGTGCACCGACGTACAAACTTTCTCAATACCTCTCAAGATTACTGCAGATGCAAACTGGGAAAACTGAATCTTGGATTAAGGATTCCACAGATCTGATCAGTAAGCTTAAGAAGGTTAAGACTGAAAAAGGAGATATTTTGGTCAGTTTTGACGTTGTGTCTCTTTTCACAAATGTGCCTCTGGAAGACTCCATGACAATGCTCAGAGAGATCTACGAGGAAGACATTTGTAAACTTTTTGAACATTGCCTTAAAACGGGATATTTTGCATTCCAGGGTGAACTTTTTGAACAAGTGGAAGGAGTTGCGATGGGCAGTCCGTTGTGGCCAGTACTCGCCAACTTCTTTATGGAGAAGTTTGAGGAAGTGGCACTGGACACAGCTTCGGCTGTTCCCAAAGTATGGTGGCGGTATGTCGATGATGTATTCGCCATTTGGCCTCATGGAACATAGAAACTGAACGAATTTCTGGACCATCTCAACTCACTCCACGTTAAAATTAAGTTCACAATGGAGCTGGAAAATGACTCAAAGGTCCTACCTTTTCTAGATGTGGAGGTGATGCGAAAAGAAGATGGTAGTCTAGGACACACAGTGTATAGAAAACCAACTCATACAAATCGGTATCTACATGCTGATTCCCATCACCACCCAGCGCAGAAGAGAGGACTTATCTATACATTGGTGACCCGAGCGACTAGAATATGTGAAGAAACAAAAATCGGAGCAGAGCTTACAAAACTGACCGATGCACTGGAGCGTAACGGTTACCCAGCAAGGCAGACAAGGCAAATCATAAGAGCCAAATCTGCACCAAACGAAGACAGAATTGAACAAGAGTCAAAGGGCTGCGCCTTCTTGCCTTACGTTCACAATGTGACAGACAGAATTGCGAGGCTATTGAAAAAAGAAAGCATCAAGACTGTCTTCGGAACCACGACAAAAATACGAGACTTTTTGAGGCCTGCAAAGACCAAGTTTCCTCTGGAAACAGATGGAGTATACAAACTCAGCTGTTCTGGATGTGACAAGGTTTATGTAGGCCAAACAGAGCGGACGATCTCCAAAAGGATATCAGAACACTTCCGTGCCTGTAAACTAGGCCACCCTGACAAATCGGCAATCGCCGAGCACTTAATCGAAACCGGCCATTACTTTGGATTTGTCCCTGAGGTCCTGGGAAGACTCAAAACTCATAGAGCGCGCCTGATTACGGAGGCAATTGAAATTCACAAAAATCCTATAAATATTGATAGAGACGACGGAGCTAAGCTCAATAGTTCTTGGTATCCAGTAATTGACGGTTACATCAAGGCTAAACCCAAAAAAACATGTTGAAGTATATTGTAGCGCCAGCTCGTAGAGGAGTGGAGCTGGCGACACGGTATCGCTCCTAAGTAGATAAGTACAAACATCACCCTTAACTATTACACATCTGACCTGATGATGGACACTGCAACGCTGTCCGAAACGTTGGCTAAAGAAGGAGGTAGCGTAACACGGCATATTACCCCAAAAACTAATAACAAAATATAACTACCGTGTTTTTCCGAATCTTTATGATGGAATCAGGAAATCAGGTGGTTATCATAACTATTGAACTTGTGTTTTAGTGTGATAAAAAATATTGAAGTAACACTTCCCCACTCCCTTCAGCCACAAAAATACTCCAATTGGGTACGCTGTTATAGTCCCACTGGCTCCGGGCACTTGGGAATCTGATGCGATTTTCATTTGACAATGACAACGACTATCAAATAACTTTTGAGATAAATAATAATACCCTAGCGCAGACCGGTGAAAAATCACGGTGTAGTCTGAATTCTTGACATATCAGTTCAAATTTTGAAAATGATATTTTAAATAATTTTCTGTTTAAATATATTATTATTAGTAGATACTCGTACATTGTATCTTTCTATATGGCTTTCTTGGCACAATCAGTTCCAGTTTTAAACATTAAATTTAAATTCCAAACAAATTCATTGAACCAGAGTTATCGTCTACAGAGTGACAGACCCAAAATCGAAATTGGTATTTTTAATGACATAATCAACATATATTATAAAAGAAAGTGTACAATGTGCATGCCGCTAATACTCAGAGATGAGGCCCGGTTCGATCAACGGAGTTATATGGTATGGTAGCCCCCTATCCCACATCCATGAAGAAGGTTCCAGTTTTTTCCTGAAGGGCGTGCTTTTGAAGATATTAGGTCTGGAAGTTTCACCAGAGACAGTGGTTTGGCCAGTCTATTGTAGAGCTGTTTCGGGCTGCAGTAAACAAAGTCCGCATTGCCAACATGATAGCCAACGTCCGTTGAACGGACAGGGCACAAGAAGAGGAAGAAGAAGTTTCACAAAATTTCTAGAACAGTCCAGAACATTCGAGAGTATTCGAGAACATTCAACAACATTCCGGAATATTCTGGAAAGTTGTGGAATGTTCGGGAATAGTCTAGAACGTTTAGGAACCTGTCGGAATATCCCAGATCAATATGGAATATTCCAGACCACTCTCGAATGTTGTGGAATGTTCTAGAATATTATGGACCATTCGAAGTATTTTTGTATGGGTTTTGTATGGCGAATTCAAGTTTTCAAAATTCAAAAAATTGTATTTCGAACAATTGATTTCGAAAAATTGCAATTCGGTCAATTTACCTAGACCCCCATTGGTAGGTGTAAGTATATAAAGCAAGACCGTCGTATGTTCGAACGTAAGTTCAATCTTATATCAACTCCCTGAGCGAAGCCGGGTAGGTACCCCAGATAGTTAATAATATTTCGCCACTCGAAGTTTGATTGTAAGCAATTAATTTGCACACTTGCTGTACTAGAATATTTCAGTCGGGTGTTCAAGGATCAAAAAGAAAATCTAGTCTCCTTGAACGTAAGCAATCTTCCGAACAGGTCCTCCATTGATATGCTTGGCGTAATTCTAAGTGACCAGCTCAGATATGGGGGCTCAATCGAAGCCAGAGTTAAGTTAGCCTCTCAAAAACTGGGCGTGATGTACAGGGCCCGCAGATATTTTAATGGTATAAAACTGCTAACCCTGTACAAATCACAAGTGCGCCCCACGGTTGAATTTGACAGCCACCTCTGGTCCGGAAATTCAAAATACCTTAAAAATACCCTCGACTCCGTGCAGTTGTAATATGTTATGCTATAAGTTGTATGTGCCGAACAACTACGTCCAGGGCCGGTACCACGATCTTCTATGTATCCCACATAGTAGAACGGACGTACTGGCTCGACATTGCATGACACGAGGTATGGTGTTGTAAAATAACGCTTCCAAAACTGCGGACATCTCTAACAGTAGCCTTGAAGAATTCAAGAGGCATTTAAGTGCTACTCATTACCCGCTATAATATTATGTATGCATTTTAAAAAAGAAACGGGCGGTTCGTTTGATAGATTCTCCCATTTTAACAGATGGATTGCAATCTTTAGAGCAGAAGCGTTGGGTAGGAATGCTATACTTGTTATACCGGTATTTCATTGGAAGATGCTCCGAGAAACTAGCGAAATTGATCCCTTCAGCACCGGTGCATAGTCGGGAAACACACCAAATGCGTGCCCAACATATGTATACGGTTGACATTTGTCACATGTTAACGGGTTGCTTCTTCGACTCGTTCTTGTGTTCAACAGCTCGGCTGTGGAACGATTTGCCGGCCTCCTCCTACAACATGGGTCTCTTCAAGACCAATGTTCATTCCTTCCTCTCCTCAAAGAGACCCTCCACACAGCAACTCAGATAACATAGGCCATGAGGGAAATTATTTTCCTCAGGGCCTCCTGTGTGGGTTAATGTAAAAAAACGCGTTGGCGTTGACTGAAGACAGGAATAACTTTAAGGATGGTCACCAACTTTCTTTAAGAACTTTTATTAAAATGAAACTCTGACGGTACAACCTGGCCATCCTCTACAGTAATTATTCAGTAAGATTTTCCGCCGTCACTGCATTGCGGTCGGAGAAAATGAAATTATTTTGCAACGATATTATTGAGAGTCTCCTCGGAAAGCTTGGCGATAATAATTGCTGTAGATACTTGAAAATGTTACTACGAAGCGTAGCTTGATTATGTTTCTTCTGCTGAAAATCTTGAGACAACGCTAAAAACCAACTGCATTTCGGGAGAAATTCTGATCGTATCGCTGAGTAGTGACCCCTTTAGTCAATAGAGTCAACGTGGCATGTTATCAAAAAAATAAGATGTCCAAATACGTAACAATCTATTGCCAAATAAATGTTATTTTATTATTATCGGACGTTATTAATAGCCTATTAATAGACAATTTAGGAGGCGGGAATATGAGTAGCTGTGAAGCTTCCTTCACATGCTCGCTCCTCATGATTCCTATGTTTAATAGGACTTAGATCCAGTGGCGTAGCGTGGGTTTCGGCCGCCCGGGGCGGAGGAAAATTTTGCCGCCCCCCCCCCCCCCCTAACTTCTACAGGTACTTTTTCCGCAGATTTTTAAGCGCTGACCAGGGAGGGGGGGTAGATATATATACATTTTTTATGCCGATTTTTATAATCCTATGTGCCGAGCATGCTTCCAATAAAATCATGCTTATAAATTCTACTACAAATTTATATATAACTGCTCTCAGAAATCGAGAATGGTATACCTGTAATAGAATTTCGCATCTTCATCACGCATACGTATGGAATGCAACTCAAATTTAAGGCTTCACTCGGTATACTATGAATCGGCAACTTATTGATATATTGATAATACAAAACTGCTTTAAATTAAAATAAATATGCGGTTTATCAAAACTACACCCAGACCATAAAAATGGTTTTTCCTTGATTCTAGCGGCACTTATATTCTGAACACATAACTGGTTTTAATTACATCTGTATGTGGTGAATTAAAGCTACACTCAGAACACGAAAATGGTTTTTCTTTAATTCTGCCGGCAATTACATTCAGAACATAAAACTGGTTTTAAATAAATCTGTACGCGGTGAATTAAAACTACACTCAAAACATGAACAGGGTTTTTCTTTGATTCTGCCTGCATTACATTCTGAACACAAAACTTTTAGTTAAATCTGTATGTGGTGAATTAAAACTACAATCAGAACGCCGGGGCGGAGGAAAATTTCGCCGCCCCCTTATTTGGGTACTGCAAGCAGTGGGGGGGGGGGATTGTATATGTCAATCCTATTTTTTTATTAAGACCTATTTATATACGAGCCGGATTTTTTAAATAATCACATTTGATGAGTAATCTTTCAACGAAAATCATGTATATAAATTCTACTCCAAAGTTGATTGATTCCCCAAACTCAAATGTAAAGCTTCACTTGATGCAGGATGAATCTGCAACTCGTTATTTAATTTATCGTTGTATTCTGAACACAAAACCAGTTTGTATGCGGTGAATTAAAACTACACTCAGAACATGAAAATGGTTTTTCTTTGATTCTGGCAGCACATACATAGTCTGCAAATAGAATATCGTAACTGAACTTCGAATTAGAGGATGTTTTCCTTCGAAATGTGTTAACAAATGAATCCACAACTGGAAATTTACATTCTCAACACAAAATTTGGTTTGAATTAAGCCTGTATGCGGCGAATTAAAAGTACACTCAGAACACGAATATGGTTTTTCTTTGATTCTGGCAGCACATACAGAGTCTGCAACTAGAATTTAATAACTGAACTTCGAATAAGATAATGTTTTCATTTGAATGTTTTCCTTTGAAGCAGATGAATTCTCAAATAGAATTTTACATCCTGAAAACTGGTTTAACCCTTCGAATAATAAGAAAAAAATATCTATAAACTTTGGCCTGTCAATGTTTGCGCACAAAATTTCCGGTTCTTCCCATGCAATGTTCCTTTATATTAAAACAAAACTGTTCTAAAATCTAGGTAAAGTAATTTTTCCGACGTGCTTATTAGAACATTATTGTTTCTAAACATTAAAATTTTCATATTGGAAATGTGCATTGGCTCAAAAATACACGCCTGCAATTATTCGAATTAAAGTACCTAAAATAGAATAAACTTAAAATTTTAAATACAGATTCCTTTTCTTAAAAAAATGTTGTAAAACTGTATCTTAACTTTTTTTCGCAATCACAAATTTATTTAAAACTAAATGTGTGGGACATAATTTCACATTTAAAAAAAAAAATTAAATATGTGGGATAATTTTCGTCTCCTGTGATTAGACGGGTTAAATTAAATCTGTATTTGCCGAATTAAAACTACACTTAGAAAATGAAAATGGTTTCTCTTTGATTCTGGCAGTACATACATAGTCTACCACTAGAATTTTATAACTGCACTTCGAATAAAATAATGGTCTCTTTCGAAATATATCAGCAGATGAATACACAACTGAAATTCATTCGTTAATACATTCTAAACACAATTCTGGTTTTAATTAAGAGTGAATCTGTTTGCGAGTTATCAGCTTTAATTAGTATTACTCTCATAATATGCGTACGGTTTTCCTACGAATTGCGAAATTCGCAGCTTAAAAAAATATAGTTATTTATATTTTTAATGAATTAAAGATTAAAAGAAGAGTTGAATTCGTAAAAGAAAGGATCGTAGAACATGTTCAAATAATTATTTGAAATGGTTTAAATTTTTCCAAGATAATGTTATTACTTATTGTGGAAATTTGCCGCCCCCCTTAAAAGTGCCGCCCGGGGCGGGCCGCCCCCCCCCGCCCCCCCCCACGCTACGCCACTGCTTAGATCAATTTGGGAGGCAGGAATGGGTACCGCCGCCCCGGGAACCTTTATTGGATAACCAACACCTCTGCCATAGGTCACCCCAAGTGGTTCGCTACGTTTGGTGATTTAGTAGGGGTGCCCGGGTTAATGGGATGAGGTATGTCTAGGTCTGATGGCCAGGACACACTGAACCCCAGATTCCTACCCACCCCTTAAACCCTTTTCCTTCCCAGAACTCTCCTTTCCTTCCTTTCCCTAAAAAAACCCTCCACACAGCATCCCCAAAGATGACGTAGGCCTTCAGGGAATTTATTTTCCTCAGGACCTCCTGTGTGGAGCTCATGTAAAAAAAAAGCCTTACGTCTGTAAAGTTGAAATTTAAGAACCCGATCTCGAATACACCTCTGACGCCGCGCCTTATGCAAAACCATCTTCGTACATGGAGCTACTTTTATAATAGAAAGAATTCAAGCATGTAGCCAATAATGTCAAAAGATGGCACCACTTACGCGATTAAAGATAGCGTGACGAACTGCGGCCGGCATTGGATTTGTAATTTTGTGAATCTCTCCATGTATGGAGAGATTAAAGATAATATGATTATTATTGTAGCTGGCAGTTGTATCTATATATTATATATATATAACGTCATTGTCTGTCGCGGGTACCTTGTCCCGGTGACTAGCTGTCACTGGATATAACCTTCGCGAGGATGGAAAGAAGGTATTTTGAAAGTTTCAAACATTTCCTATGCTTAATGTAGCAAAACATAAAAATCTCGTAACTCATTCATACCCAAGCAAGCATATTTTGATTTTTATATATATATTTCAAAAGTTCCCGCCCGTTTAGGGTTGCCATCTTCTAAAATAAAAAAGCCTGACTCTGCGCTCTGAAAGGCCGGACATTTTGCCCTAAAAGCCGGACGAACGTACATGATTTTGGACATAACTTTTATACATAATAATAAAAAATCTGTTGCAAGTTACAGTTGTTTATTAATCACGCATTAACCAATTTAATAACAACAATCATTAATCAGTCTTATCCTTGTCATCAGTTGACATTTGTATAGAATATTATGTCAATAACAAAATAAAAAAAAATTTGAGTTTTCTGTCTGTAGACAAACTAAACTTATAAAACAAACAAAACATAACTTTTTTCTGGTTAAACAGTTGACTAAAAGTTTTCGTTAAATAGATATAAAATGAAACATATTTATCTTTGTGGACAAAAAACGAAAAACATAAATTAAAATGAAATCTCGACTTCACCAAATTATTCAAAAATTACAAAAATCTACCATTTTATACATTGGCATTTTCACCTACTTTATCCAAAACGTCGTTTTCTTGGGAAATCATTTAATAAAATCCTTGACATGTCATTTTTAAATTATACAATGTTTACACCATCTTAGCAATTGTTTGCAATTTATCGCGTTCCTTGGTCCACTGGGTGTTTATTAAAGAGAAAACTCTTTGAAAGTAATATTCCGCCAATTTCAGAAGTTCGGAAGACAAAACCCGCGCAAACCAAAAAAGCCTAACAAAAGCCGGACAGGCCGGACATATAAATATTTAGCCGGACACGACCTAAAAAAGCCAAACATATCCGGCTAAAGCCGGACAGATGGCAACCCTCCGCCCGTTGCATACTTCGATTAATCACAAAGATAACGTATTTTCACTCATCAACGAGAGATGTCTGTCTCCCTGATAAACTATTTGTTATTGACATTTCGCGAACCGAAATTTTAGAAATATTTTTCTTACAAATCATCATCACAAATCATTGATAATGTGTTACATATTAAAAATTAAATGTTCTTATTTAAAATGAAATCTGTGATTATCAACTAGGCTAAATACAAAATATACAGGAGTCATAATATTGAATATTCTCCAAATAGGTAAAGCATACGCCAATTTTAAAGTAGAATGATGCGTTTATAAATTGAACGGTTTTTTTTTATAAGTTTTAAAAGAATTGTAAAAATATGGGATAAACGTTAAAATATAGGTGTATGCAATGACTAATCTAACACTATAAGCAGTTTTATATGTCACCATATTAAAATTCGGAGGTATCATTTATTTCACTTTGTATTACACCACTTCTATATTTATATTTCATATGTGTTCATATCTGTATAACATGTTAGGTTAACTGGAAGGAATAGAATATAGGTATCTATAAGTTATACCTTTTGTACTAAATGAAAATTTTGTACAATAAATGATTTTGATTGATTTTGATTTTTGATTTAACGAGGGCGGACAATTTCCAAATCGGATGCTCTGAAATTCCGGACGCTGGCGCTGGACGCGTATTTCAATTATTAACGCGAACGCTTGAGTGGATAAAATCTGTGCAGATATTATTTTGCCAGAGACATTTCTCGGCTTAAACAAAAACAAATCAGCTCTCCATTATTAATCAAATAATCATAAAAGTTATTTTTATCCCCAGAATTTTAAGCACTGTGGATATATTTAAAAATTTGAAATTCTAGCTAGATGTTCGACAAATTTACACAATATTGCCTACCTAAAACAATTACAATATTTTATCAAAGAAACTTTTAATACATTGCAAATAAAATATTCAAGATCCTACCTACCTGACAAAACTAGATAATTTAAAATTAAAACAAATTTAACATCTTGACTCATTAAGAGGGTATTACCAGATAAAACCAAAAATATGTCATTTTTAAATCAGATTTTAGACGTATTGACTCTGGGTATCGCATGTTTTAGAATTTTAATTTTAGTTTAAATTAATTCATTAAAAAAATATATACGTACATGTGTTTCTCGACGAAAATTGGTCCGTTTGTGTATTTATTTGCACACTTACAAACTACTTTATTTCAGATTTTTTAACATTCTTATTTAACTTAGACATTATTGAAAAATGATAAATATTTATAATTAAAAAAAATACAAAAAAGTACATTATTTTAATAGTTTTATCATCACGCCTTTCAACATTTTTGGATGTAGGTATAAATTAAAGCAAATTTGGAATGAAATAAAATCGATATTGAGTTATAGTTTTTAAAATCTGCTACGGAGAATAATTAATCTTTCTCATTGTAACCGCCCTGCACGATTGTAAGAACAACTTTCGACGAAATGTGGATTTTCGTCCGTTGGCTGGTTAAACGCTCTCAACAAAGATCGTGCAATATTGAGTTAATCTGTTGCTATGTAATCCCATTATTGTTACCAATGCAATAACAAACTGATTTGATTCTGCCAAATATTTTTGCTTCAAACTCGTCAAAAATACACCTGTCGAAAGTAACCTTAGGTGTCGAAAAATGTATCTACTGTTATAATTTTTTTAAACAATTGCTCCACACTGGAGGCCCCGAGAAAAATAATATCCTTCAGGGTCAATGTCATCTTTGTTGATGCTGTGTGCGGTCTTTTAAAGGAAAGGAAGGAGATGAAGTTCTGGGAAGGAAAATGGCATGATTTAATTAAATGAAGTAAATATTAGCGAAACTTTAGTGAAAACCTGAAAACAGAAAGATCAGAAAGAGATACGCTCGCATCTGGGAAACGATGTGACCGCATCTTTATCTGATTTTTCTGTTTTCAGCGTTTCGATTGAATTTCGCTAATATTGTCTTCATTTATATAAATATTACAATTTAAAGTTGTACTTGTTAAGATAAAAAAAATGTGTTAAGTGTGTATAGGAATATGGAGCTCAGTGGGTCCAGGAGTGACGAATGATGAATATGAATCCACCCCTCTCACCACGGTGCAAGGTAATGGGTCGAGAGAGTCCTGCTGGAGTGGGCCAAATTTTCAATATGTCAGATCCATCTACGTATATAAAAATCAGTATACTCGTATGCTTGTTTGCTTAAATTTATGTATGTATTTTTCTTATGCGTTGCTAAACCATTCATCCGATCGTGTGAAAACTTTAGGGATTTGATGTGCGAATGCCCACGATGGTTTCTATATATAATAATGAGTTCTGGCATTATGAAATTTGTATAAAAAATTGCAATAGGCTTAAGGGCCCGCAACCCGGATTTGTACCGATTACATGTTTCCCTTAAACACAGTAAGTTTTAAAGCCCTTAAAAAAATATATGTTATTCTTGAAAATAATACTAGGCTTTGCCCGCGCTGAAACGCAAATTATATAAAATTCCCTCGATAGAAAAAAATCGCAAAGTATGCTCCAAAAATTATTATTAACACATTTTCTTCAGTTATTTTACAAGTTATGTGTATGAAAAAATTTACAGTGTTTCTTTAAATGCTGTTTAAGATAAGATAATGCCCGCGAGATTTTTGCTCGATTTTAAACGAGTCGTGTTTTATTAAACATTTTCGCAATTTTTGCATCCATTTTGTGGCTTCAAATGTTAGCGCTCTCCTCTAACATTCGTAATTTCGTATCTCTCCATCTTCTTCTTTTCGGGCCCGGTTGTAGAGTCTTAAGTTTGAAAACTGAATGTACCGGGACTGAATTATGGAGCGCGGGAAAAGGGAGGGGAATGCGTGAAGGGAACATGGGAAGGGAAGGGGTAGCGGAAGGGGAACCGGACGAATGGGAAAGGACACGCAGGGAGAAACAATTTCTTTATTAAGTGGCATTGCAATGCATGCCGGAAACTCGGTAGTTCAAAATAAAACTGGCGAAAATAACATCGCGTTACAAGGCCCATTTAGTGAATAAGGCTTGACTAAACGAACGTTCAATTAATTCCCCACGGGACGTTTTTAACATGTTGAATGAATGACACACGTATTAATGACGTCAATAACAGCACTCCCTTTTAGCGTGAAATGTACTGACGCTCTTCAGTTCTTGGGTTTCACAGGTAGTTCAGCGAAGAGCTACTGTGCATTAGAGATACTTATTATTTCAATATCTTTCGAGATACCTAGCAGACATTAAGAGCGTTTAACCAGCCAGTGGCCGAAAAAAAGGGCGGTTCCAATGAGAAAGATTAATTATTCTCCGTACCAGCTTTTTAAAATTAAAACTAAATATCGATTTTATTTCATTCCAAATTTGCTTTAATCTATACCTACATCCAAAAATGCTGAAGGGCGTGACGATAAAACTATTAAAATTATGTACTTTTTGTAATTATTCTTTGAATGTAAGTATTTATCATTTTTAAATAATGTCTAAGTTAAATAAGAATGTAAAAAAATATGAAATATATTTTATTTATTTATTTGTAAGTACTTACTACATTAAGTACTACATTTACTTAAGAAGATTCATTAGATCAATATACTAGATAGCTGCCTGTTTAATGGTGACCAACGGAGGATTGTTATTTTGAAATAAAGTCTAGTAGGTGTAAACAAATTTAAGTAAAATTATTAAAAAAATAGAAAATTGGTAGAAATGTTTCCAAAAACTCACAAATTGCCAAAGTTGCCTCGAAAATAAACACATATGTATATAAATACACATACATACATACATGCACACATACATATGTACATTAATATATATACACATATACATACATATACATACACATACATACATACACTTACATACATATATACACACTTATATTAGTTTGTAAGTTACTAATGTGACTAATTTTCGTGAAGAAACACATGCAGAAACGTATATATTTTTAATGATTTTATTTAAACTAAACTTAAAATTCTGAGACATGTGTTTCCCAGATAATGTATTGATTTATTTTACTGCATGATTATATGATTTGAAATGGGTGTTGTATAATACAAAATCTTTTTTTTTTAATTTAAGAAATAATAAAATCTAAAATTTGATTTAAAAATGACATATTTCCGGTTTTGTCTGGTTATGACATATTTCCCTCTTAACGTCTTTGTTGATCAAATACGTTGGTCATAAGTTGGATGTTATTGATGTGGGTATTGTTAGGTATGCAAGGTTTTTAAAAATATCGATATAACGATATCGATAATTATCGAATTAAGTCGATATTGATATATCGGTCTATTAGGCCCATATTTCGATATTTCTTCTTTTCTTAAAAGCCCATAGAAATCCGATGTAGTTTTAGTTATATCAAACGTTTATCGATTATGTATGGATATATTTTTTTATACTTACCTACGTGAATAATCACAAAATTTCGATAGGTATATAAAATTTGTTTTTTATTCATTAATTTATTTAAAAAATATATTAATTCCAGTATTTTGTATTAGCTATCGTAACTATTTATTAATTAACTATGTATTAAATAGTAACTGTTACAGTCTGCCTCCTTGTAGCCGGTTTCTGCTTTGAGGTATAGTGGCTTCTGCCTTAGATTATTTTTTTTCGATATTGATATATCGATATCGGCGTATCGTCGATATCGATAAATAACGATAATTTTAGGGGTCGATATTTCGATATTTATCGGTTTTCCGATATATCGTTGCATCCCTAGGTATTGTGTCACGCATGACTGCTTAATTAGAATGTACATTTAACTACCAAATTGCAAATTAACGCTATTTCACCAAAGTGGTAAAAATGGATGAACATTAATAAACCCTGGCACCTGATTCTAGCATCATTAAGGCCCCGCAACCGCGCACAAAAAGAAGACGATGGAGAGATATGAAACTACGAATGTTGGAGGAGAGCGCTAGTATTTAAAGTGACAAAATCGATGCGAAAGTTGTGAAAATGTTTGATAAAACACGACTTGTTTAAAATAGAGCAAAAATCTCGCGAGGGTTGTCTTAAACAGCATTTAAAGAAACACTGTGAATTTTTTCATACATATAACTTGTTAAATAACTGAAACAAACGTGTTTATAATAATTTTTGGAGCATACTTTGCGATTTTTTTCTATCGAGGGAATTTTATATAATTTGCGTTTCGGCGCCACGAATGTCTAGATATTATCTTAAAAAATAACATATATTTTTTTAAGAGCTTAAAAACTTCAAATGCTTAAGGGAGGTTTGCAAGAAATCGGTAGAAATTCGGGTAATGGCGTCTTAAGAGGAACTGCTGCGCGGCCGTTTACAATGTTTTTTTTACATTAGCCCATAATCTTTGGCCCCACACATGTGGCTCTGGAATAAATTGGAATATTGGAATACTAATCTTAAATTTGGTTTCGAGGACAAAATACTTGACCAAACTGAATAATATTTTTTTTTTAATAAAAAGCAAGTATCCAGTATGGATTCAAGCTAAATTTTTATCCACATTTTAAATTATAATATGTTGGCCAAAAGGATTCAATTTTTCATGATTTCAGAGGAAAGTTTGGCGATTATTTTTTGAAGAAAATTATTCTAAAAAAATAATTTTGTTCTACCTTCCATGTTAATATTTCGATGCACTGTAAATTATTTTGATGGCCACAAATTTTTATTAAAAACTAGCTGGTCCCGGCATGCGTTGCTATGCCATTTAATAAAGAAATTTATTCTCCCTAAGTCTGAGTGTCCTTTCCAATTCGTCCCGTTCCCCTTCCGCCTCCCCTTCTTCTACTGCGTCCTCTTCCCCTCTCGCGTTCCGACTTCGTCACCTCCACCTTCCCTTTCCCCACTCCACTCCCCCCCCCCTTCCTCCGTCCCGCAAACTCCCCTCCCAAGTTCCCCTCCCCCCTCACACGTCCCCTTCCCCTCCCGCGTTCCCCTTCCACCTTCCCCGCTTTCCCTCTTCCCTTTCCCGCTCCCTCGTCTCGCCAACCCTCCTCCCGCGTTCCAAATATTCAATCCTAGTACATTCAGTTTTTAAACAGCCCGCGTGCCACCTTTTACAATTTTTATTCAAATTTCCAATTTTCATGTATATTAAATTTGGTACCTAACATGGGTACCTATTTAAAATATCTAAAATTCTTGATTCGATTCAAACTATTAGGGGAGTACCTACTTTAAATAAATTTATCAACTTAAAGATTTTCAAAAATAGAATCCTGATTTAATCCACAGCGCTCTTGAGGCGATTTTTCGCAAAAACAGCGCTATATAAGTTGTCCAAATTTATTATAAATTTATTATTAACAATCATTGTTTTGCAAAATGTCATTCTCAAATACGCGAACTGTCAAACGTGCGATAGTCGTTAGGTTTTCTGAAATTATCCAATATTCTGCGCAATTTTCTTAATTTTTCTCTCCGTAAGAACCATCCTCGTACTTTAAGGAATATTAAAAAAAAAATTTGCGAAATCGATACAGCTGCTCTCGAGATTTGCGCTTGGCAACCCATTTAGCGATTAATTTTTATATATAAGATGACCGATTTACGTTGGAACACAAATTTATCGCATTTAAAATTTCAGCCCAACAACGCTTTTATTCAAAATGTTTTATTTTATATTTCATTATATTAACGTAGAATGTTGGGTAAGTTTATTTTCAAAATAATTACCATTAAATCTCAAAAAATGTCAAGATTGTCTATAAAATCCTGAAAAATTAATTCCGTTAATGGCCAGTATTTTATAATTTACACCACAAAAGTAATAATTATAGTAGCATGTGACCGTTCTAAGTATTTATTTAACCTTTGGTTAAAAAATTTTGTAATTCAATAGCTAATACGAAAATACATCCACGATGGTTTTCTGCCACCTTGAATTAACCCCGGTGAATAAGATACCCACCGTGTTTTCCAAACATGTTTATTCAATATTTCATTTAAATACGAATAATACTCGTATATATGTGATTGACAAGATACCGACCGTGTTTTTCAAACATGTTTATTGAATATTCGATTAGAATATTTCATTTAAATACGAATAATACTCGCATATATGTGATTGTTTTCTGCCACCTTGAATTAACGCCGGTGAACAAGATAATCACCGTGTTTTCCAAACACGTTTATTGAATATTCGATTAGAATATTTCATTTAAATACTAATAATACTCGTAATTCATTTACGAGAATTATTCCAGGTCAACGACCTTCGTGCATAGATCATGTTTTTACAAATATTCAAGACATAAAAAACATAGCATCTGCAGTTATACAAACGACAATCACTGATCATTTCGGGTGCATTTTTACGTACAATTATGAAAATAAATATTCACCATTGACTACCTGTGACGTATGTGTATGAGGGTGACGGCATGAGAGCGAGATAGCGAGTATGGGAAGTATAAAAGGGATGTACCCGCTATTGAGCGCTCTCTCCATATTAACCTGGCAATCAATAAACATTGTAACATCAACGGATATTATTTACTACCCGATAGAAGACACCACAGTTGGCGCAGCTCGGTAGTTCGTAAATTTTTACGTAAATTGGAAGAATCTACGCGGTAGATTTCGGAATCTGAAGGATTGTCAGGAAATTGGCCGATCGCAGGAGCGATCGCGTTAAGAAGAATTTGGAGCAGCCACACGCAATTATTCGCGTGTGTGGGTACGGCAATTTGCAAGATTATTGTCGTTGGGTACACCGTGTAACGGGGTACAGGATCGTGTCAAGGATACACAAGGGTACACCGTGTAACGGGGTACGAGGATCAAGGATCGGGTCAAGGTCAGGATCGGATCATCGAGTGGATAGCCGGAAACCGGGACGTGGTTTCCGTCGCTGCAGTCTGGGAAGGAAGACCTCGGAGAAGGGATTGGATCCGCAGCTGTCGGGAGACGGAGCCAGACGGGGACGGTGATCTACGGCTCTGGGTGGCGTGCTCGTGGAACGTGGAACGTGGACCTCGGAGTGTAGCCTTCTTGGAAGTGCTGAGATAAGTAGTCTTGATTATTTTGTTTCAGCTCTTCCCCCAATGGAGGGTGTTTGTAAAAATTTGGGGACGTTCTGTTACAGAACGGGAAACTGGTCATTGTTCAAGGAACGACTGGATCAGGCCCTCATTTTACATGATGACATAGTTGAGTCACAAGAACGCAAAAGAGCATTTTTGCTGAGTTGCCTCACCGAAGAAACTTTCTCTTTATTATGTGATTTGTGTTTCCCTAAAAAGGTTTCTGTTTGTTCTTTTGATGATTTATGTAAATTATTTGATTCACATTGCAAACCTATTCAAAATATTTTCGAGTCGCGTGAGTTATTTTATAAGTGTAAACAGCTAGCTAACGAATCTATTAAAGATTACGCTGCTAGGTTGCGAGGACTGAGTTTGACGTGCAATTTTGAATTGAGGCTGGAACCTTGTTTAAAAGACATATTCATTATTGGAATTTTCAATGAAAAATTGAAACATAAGTTGTTCGTTGAGGGGGTAAATACTTCTTTTTCGGAATGCATTCAGTTAGCAGCTTCATGGGAACATGTTGTTAATTTTAAGAAAGTTGATACGAATTTAAATGTTGTGCATAAGGATAGTAATGTTGTCCGTAAATCCAGGTCGGATAGTCCGATCAGATTTAAAAGTGCAGTGCGTAGTAAGACGCCAGTAATTATTGCATTAAAAAAACGAATCATTTGCAGAAAGATTGTTGGAAGAATATTTTTTGTAATCGATGCAATAAATCGGGTCATCCTAGTAATGTGTGTAAAAACAGTAAAATTAATGTAGGTAATAAGAATAAACGATTAAATTCGGTTTTTATGTGGCATGACGGCACGGGGCCGGAACCGATATTCGTAGATCTCATTATTGGTAACACTGTTCTGCGAGCGATTGTTGACACCGGCGCTGAAATTAATGCAATTCCATATGAAATGTATTTAAAAGATTTTGTTTCTTATGAATTGGAAAGATGCGATATTCAATTGTCAGGATATGACGGGAAACGGTTAAATATTGTAGGTAAAGTTAATTTAAGTGTGTTATTTTTAAATAAAAGTGTAGATACGCAGTTTATAATAATTAATAACGGTAATTCTACGATTGTTGGTAGAAATTTTTTACAAGTTTTCGGTATCGGATTAATTGGAATAAATTCGGTAAATACCAGTGAGACTAGTTGTGATAATCAATTAAATTTTCGTGATAGTTTAAAGAAAAAATATGCTCATGTGTTTTCAGAAAAATCGGGTAGGCTTATAGGTTATGAAGCTAACATCGAAGTTATTTCGGAGTTCAGGCCAAAGTTTGTAAATCCAAGACCGTTACCTTTTAGTTTACGTGGAAAGGTAGAGGAGGAATTAAATAAGATGTTACGTGAAGATATAATTGAAAAGGTAGAAATAAGTGATATGGCTAGTCCGATTGTTGTTGTAAAAAAGAAAGACGGTTCAATTAGAATTTGTACCGATTTTAAAACCACATTAAACCCTATGTTAGCGAAGTTGAAATATCCATTGCCTCGTATAGAAGATTTAATTTCATCTTTAAATGGTGCGAAATTTTTTGCGAAAATAGATTTGCGTAATGCTTTTGGTCAGATTTTGTTAAACGAGAAGTCGAGAAAATTATGTGTGATAAGTACGCATGTAGGTTTATTCAGGTTTAAAGTATTGCCTTTCGGTTTGACCACAAGCCCGGTTATATTTATGCAAGTTATTCAGGCGGTAGTAGGTAGACTTCGTAACGTTCGTATATTTCTAGATGATATTTTGTTGTTTGGAAATTCTGAGGAGGAATTATTTTCTATTTGTGAATCTGTACTTAGCAAGTTAAGTGATTGTGGTTTAACTATTAATGGAAATAAGTGTTCTTTTCTAGAAACTGAGATAGAATATTTAGGTTTTAGAATTTCGCGGAAAGGAGTTATGCCTTTAGAAAATAAAATCTGTGCGATTACTCAAATGGCAATACCGAGGAATGTTTCGGAACTTAGGAGTTTACTCGGGGTTATTTCTTATTACAGAACTTTTTTTCACAATATTACAGGTATTTTGTCTCCATTGTATAACTTGTTAAAAAGGGGAGTAAAGTATGTGTGGTCTGAGGAATGTAATATTGCGTTTGAGCGAGTTAAAAAACTGCTGACGTCAGATAATATTTTAGTGCATTTTGATCCAAATTTACCAATTAAACTTATTTCAGACGCATCTGAAAAAGCGTTAGCAGCGGTGATTTGCCATGTATATGATAATGGTTTAGAGAGACCTATCGCATTTGCTAGCCGATTATTATCAGAAACAGAATTAAAGTACTCTATTTTAGATAAGGAAGCGTGTGCTATAATTTTTGGGTTGAAAAAATTCTTTCAGTATTTATACGGCAATAAATTTGTTTTGGCTTGCGACAATAAATCGTTAGTACACATTTTGAACACGGATAAGCAAGTACCTGTGCTGGCCGCTAACCGTCTGCAGAGGTACGCCCTAATACTCCAGACTTTTGACTATAGTATAGAGCATATTAAGTCAGGTGATAACAGAGCGGATTTCTTATCACGAATGCCGATTAATAATAAGGATAATTTGGATGTGTGTAGCGACGATATTGATGCTAGCGATTATTTTTTAAATTATATTGATACTTTAAACGTGAATACGGTTGAGTCAGAGTTTGTGAACATAATCGAGTCAGAAACAACATTAAATGCGGAAACGATGAAACAGTTTTCGATTAATGATGTAAATATAGCGAGCATTATCGAGTTCGTAGCTAATGGTTTGCCGGATAAAAAGTTTTTAAAGGACGATTTATTGAAATTCTGGTATTTTAGGAATAAATTATCGACTTATAATTCATGTTTATTTTATAATAATAAATTTGTAGTTCCAAGGGAATTAAGGGAAATTATATTGAATTTTTTACATCAATCACATTTAGGCATTGTAAAATCGAAAAGTCTTGCTCGAAATTATTTTTTTTGGCTCGGAATGAACAATGATATAGAAGCAACTGTGAAACAGTGTGCTCGATGCATGGAATGTTTACCTACTCCATGTAAAGTTGAGTTGGCACCTTGGCCAATCAATGGGTTAATCTGGAGTAGATTGCATATCGACTTCATGGGGCCGTTGGGAGGTCATAATTTTTTAATAATTGTTGATGCAACTACAAAATGGATAGACTGTCATATTGTGAATAAGGTAGATTCGTTTTGTACAATAAAAGTTTTGAAAAGATTATTTTCTATGTTCGGAATCCCGGAACAAATAGTAAGTGACAATGGTACAGCTTTCACTTCAACAGTTTTTAAGGAATTTTGTCGTAATTATAATATAGAATCATTGACTTCAGCTGTTCAGCATCCTGCTTCTAACGGTTTAGCTGAAAATGGGGTTAAAACAGTGAAGAATTTAAAAAAAAAAATTATGGTAAATAATAAATTTCCTACTGATTTTGAAGATAAACTTTTGACATTTTTAGTTGATATTAGAAATACGCCTTCAATGTCTACGGGCATTGAGCCTAGTACATTAATGTTGGGTAGGAAGATTAGATCAATTTTTAATACGATTATTCCAATAGTGGATAATGTTGAGAGTCAAGGTTTTAAAGGAATTGACAACACGGTTAAAAACAAAATGTTATTGAGCCAGCATAAACAGAAAAAGTATTATAGAGGAAGAAAATTTAAAAAGTACTTTGAGGTTGGTTCTAAAGTTTTAACCAGGGATTTAAGAAGTAATGATAATAAATGGATTTTAGGAAATTTTTTTAAAAGATTGGGGAATAGGATTTATTTAGTTAAAATTATGTCTACGGGACAAATTTGGAAACGCCACCATGATCAGATTTCAGAGAGGAAGGTTAGGTGGGGGGAGTGTGACAGGTCTGATGATTTGCTGGACCTGGGTCCACTCTCGGATGTGGACATGACCAAATTTCCTAATTCCTCTAATTACGCCCTCGAGGTCAACGCCCACGCTACACGTGAAGATCAAGAATAATTACATATACTTACTGGATTGAAATATTTAAATATTTGCATTGTATAAATTTGAGTATGAGATATTTATGTAATTAGGATTTAAGTGTGGGGGTGTGACGTATGTGTATGAGGGTGACGGCATGAGAGCGAGATAGCGAGTATGGGAAGTATAAAAGGGATGTACCCGCTATTGAGCGCTCTCTCCATATTAACCTGGCAATCAATAAACATTGTAACATCAACGGATATTATTTACTACCCGATAGAAGACACCACACTACCCGAATTCCGGAGAATGAAAGCGGCCGACGAAAAAAGCTTAACATAAATGCCCTAGTACATAATCTAAACAAAGAGAAATGGCACGATATTTTTAATTGTAATGATAGGAATGAATGCTTCGAACTATTTGAAAAAAAAATATCAATGCACGTAAGTACTGCACATTCTATTGATTCCAGAAAACAATCATCAAAATTTAAACCGGTTAAACCATGGATAACTTTTGGATTAATTGTATCAATCAGACACAAAGAAGCAATATACAAAAAAATTAATCCAACAACCTACAAACGAAACCTTAAAAAAATACCTAAAAGCATACAAAAACAAACTAACGAATTTAATAAAAAACACAAAAGAAAACTATTTTCGGCGAAAACTAGAAGCAACGGAGAACGATGCAAAAAAAGTCTGGAATGTTGTAAATGAAATTATAGATAAGAAAAAACATAAAAAAATGATATACATAGTATTACACATAATAATATCAAAATACGATGCGAAGAAAATCCATCGGCTGCTGCTAACATATTTAACAACTTTTTTGCAAATGTAGGCAAAAATCTTGCAAATCAAATACAAAAAATACAGTCTAATGACGAACAGAACATTAACGTCAATATTTTAAACAAAATTGACATGTTTCCCCTTACTTCAGCCCAGGAAATCGAACACATCATTTCAAGCATGAAGGGAAGATCGGCACCAGGTTTCGATGGAATTACTGTCGAAACTGAACGCTGTAGAAATGAGATCCCTGAGGCGTATGTGTGGTAAAACCATGTATGATCGTGTGAGAAATGTGGAAATCCGCAAAGAATGCAAGGCTGATGTAAGCGTGATGAGTAAGATCAAGAAAGGAACGCTCCGATGGTTTGGGCATGTAGAGCGAATGAACGAGGAAAGGAGTGTAAGGAGAATATATGAAGCAAATGTGAATGGTAGAAGAAGTCGAGGACGCCCAAGAAAGACATGGCACGACCAAGTGAATCAGATACTTGAGTCGGGCCATGTCAAGAGTCAGAATAATAGAAGAGAATGTATGAGACGTTGTATGAATGTAAACGAGGCAAGGAATGTGTGCCAAGACCGGGATGTTTGGCGGTCCGTCCTCTCTGCCTACCCCTGCGGGGAAACGGCGTGATGGTTAGTTAGTTAGTTAGTTACTGTCGAAACACTAAAAGCTATCAAAAAACATATTTCAAAACCATTAACGCATTTATTCAACATTAGTCTTCAAAGCGGAATATTCCCAACGATATATAAACAAACCATCATCACTCCAATTCATAAATCTGGCAACCCAGAAGAAGTGACAAATTATCGTCCAATATCGCTGATTTCAAACATTGCCAAAATCTTTGAAAAAATTATCAAAAAAAGATTAACCGAATTTATTAACAAAAATAACCTAATTCACGACAACCAATATGGATTTATGAAAACTAGAAGTACCCAAGATGCGATTGCCAAATTATCGAACATTATTCAGAACACAATAGACAAATCTTTGAAATGCCTAGGAATCTTCATAGATCTTAAAAAAGCTTTCGATAGTATTTCTCATGATAAACTTATTAAAAAATTAAACTGTGTTGGGATAAACGATAAAGCTCTAAAATGGATAAAAAGCTATTTATTTGAACGACACCAAGTAGTCAAGATAAACAACTTACTAAGTCTACCACTAACAAGTAATTTTGGGATACCTCAAGGCACAGTCCTAGGCCCCCTACTATTTATAATATATGTCAACGATATTTTTAAACTACCACCTAACGCAGACATAATATCACATGCCGATGACACAGCTATCATAGTGAATGGGATCGACTGGAATAGAGTAAACGAACAAGCAAATAATATCATGAACATCTTAAAACATTGGTTTGACACAAATCTTCTCTCTTTGAACACTAACAAAACATACTACATACACTTCTCAATCAACAAACTAAAAACACTCCCCAACACTAAAATAATTATCCACAATAACAAATGTAATAAAATCACATGTATGTTCATGGCTGTACATGGCTGTTCAACATTGAAATCAGTACCAGAAATTAAATATCTCGGAGTGATAATAGAACAACATATGAAGTGGAAGAGCCATATCTGTGAATTGGTTAAGCGTATCAGAAAGTGTATATATACATTCATAAGATTAAGAAATATTTTAAAACTCAACAATCTAAAAAGAGTATACTATGCACTAATCCAGTCTTTAATTCAATATGGAATAATTGGATGGGGGGGGTCATACAACAATATTCTAACCCCTGTCAAAGTGATCCAGAAACTAATCATTAAAGTAATCTTAAAGAAACCCTCCACTTATCCAACAGAAACGCTTTTTGCAGATTTCACGGTGCCCCGAGTTGAGAATATCTTCAAGAAAAACGCAATTATCCAAATTTACAAAGATAATATCATCAAGAAATTTGAAACTCACCAATCAAAAAGATATGAAGATAACATCAAAACACCAAAATTTAATACCAAACTAATGCAAAACAATTATATCTATTTAGGAATAAAGTTTTTCAACAACCTTCCCATTGAAATAAAAAAAACCAAAGACATCAATAAACTGAAACTCAAACTGAAGCTACACTTCTTCAGGAATAATTAACTAAATAATTACCTGTTTTTCTCTTTCTTTCTATTTATTTTTAATACATATTCATCTCTATTTTATTTACTAAGTACACAATATCTTAGTATGTAACCGTATCCTATGTATGTACACCTACACATATAGATGATCCAGAAGTCTCAATTTATCCTATTATATACTTACTTATTACATAATGTTGTTCTATTTCAGTTATAGTTGGTGTAACTCGCTCATCAAGCACAAGAACTAGCTTCTTCTTTGGTGAGATTGCAATATTTAAATAATTTCTGTACCGCTATGTAATTTCTACAACTCCACTGTACAATTATATAACTATATTAATTAAATAAAAAAAAAATATACGAGATTGTTTTCTACCACCTTGAATTAACCCCGGTAAAAAAGACATCCACTATGTTTTCCAAATATGTTTATTGAATATTCGATAAGAATATTTCATTTAAATACGAATAATACTCGTATATATATGATTGTTTTCTGCCACCTTGAATTAACCCCAGATAACAGTGTTATCTAAATTTGTTTATTGAATATTCGATAAGAATATTTTATTTATACGAAAATACACCTACGATTGTTTTCCGTCACCTTGAATGAACCCCGGTGAACAAGACACCCACCGTTTTTTCCAAATATGTTTGGTGAATATTCGATTGAAATATTTTTTTTAAGTACGAATAACACATATATTATTGAAAACTTGAAATAACCTCGGTAAACAAGACACTATTTAGCGTTTGATAAAAACGGAATGAACTCTACCTAGGGCGGCTAATTTTTACTTCAGTTTAGTTTTATTTAATACTTATTTTAACCACAGTATATTATTATTTATTACTTATTTTGACAACACTTTACTTTTATTTATTACTCATTTTAACTACAGTTTAATTATTGATTAACGGCCTTTTTCGGGGCTTTTACATATGAATGGTAAGAAATATACGGTATTTATTGAACATAACTGAACTGCCTCAGTAACAATATTTTATATTTGTTTAAAGATAATTAGAAGATGTCCACTGTCTTGGTATAATTGTTTCCCTCCATTAATATTCTGGGCAAAGAAAACTACGTATGGTAGTTAGTCCCGGAATTTCTGCACTGAAATAAATCCTTACTTTTAGTATTACGAAGTGGAATCCGGAAGCTTATAGATTAAAGCAATACTAATATTTAGTTTTATTTATTACATACTAGCAGACCCGGCCACACGTTGCTGTGGCTGACGAAACACAACGCCATTACCCGACCTTTATAAAATCCACACTACCCGCTTGCCAGCTGCCCGCTGCCTGAATTGAATATTTGAATTTCTCGGCGTTTCTCTACTATAATAAGCATGTATTATACAAATAAACCTTCCCCTTTGATCACTCTATCTATTGGTGAAAACCGCGTGAAAATCCGTTGCGTAGTTCAAAAGATCTATGCGCGCATGCAATTTGAGCGACTTACTTTTATACTATGTAATGATGTGAAAACAATATGCAACATAGTTGTGAATGACGAGTATTTGGAGCAGGTGGATGAGTTTGTGTACTTGGGAAGTATATTTACGACCTCTGGTCCCAGAGGTGTCAATATGTTTTTCTGATTTTTCTGTTTCCAGATTTTCGATTGAGTTTCGCTTATATTAATTTTATTTATTAGTTATTTTAATCACAGTTTAGTATTGCGATGAAAATTGACGGTCTGACATCAAAATATGGCGATACAGAAAATCAGTACAAGCTTCATTACGCCAGAGCTCATATTTCGATTCGTATTCCCAAATTATGTGATTTACTTCAGATCTGTGAAAAAAATTTAATGCTTCTATATTTTTCAAAAACAATGCTACATTTTGTGAAAATACTTGTAGCAATTGTTTAACATTCTCAGAAGCAGTTATTTTAATGAACTAACCATTTCTCCGCTACGAAATTTCAGCTGTAAGATCTTTGAAATTCAAGAAACTATTCTCCTAGATGTTTGAAGTGCAAAGCACACCGGTAAATAACGTGAAATCTCCGGTTATTTTACACTAGTAAAACAATGAATTTCCCAAGTTTTGCAACATGAAACAAATTATTCCACGGATCTCATATGGTGTGTTATTCAAACACGAAGTAAAATTATATTTAGTTTACCAAGTAATGAGTTTTTGAAATTTCCATTAGGAGGGCATTACCAGAGAAAACCAGAAATATGTCATTTTCAAATCAGATTTTAGACGTATTGACTCTTTTCCACAAAAAAATTATAAATGGATTTCGATAGATTGTTCTTTTATCTAGCATTCGCATGTAATAAATTTTGAGAATTTTTTTAATTTTTACTATAATAAGGTTATTCCATAGGTCGTGGGCAGATTTGTTAAATTTTCAAAAAAGATGTTGTATTATACCACACCCATTTCAAATAATATAATCATGCAGTAAAATAAATCAATACATTATCTAGCCAACGCATGTTTTAGAATTTTAATTTTAGTTTCAATAAAATCATTAAAAAATATGTACGTATATGTGTTTCTTGACGAAAATTGGTCCATTTGTGTATTTATTTGGGCACTTACAAACTAATAAATTTCAGATTTTTTTAACATCTTATTAAATTTAGACATTATTGAAAAATGATAAATACTTATAATCAAAAAATAACTACAAAAAGTACATAATATTAATAGTTTTAACATCACGCCTTTCCGCATTTTTGGATGAAGGTATAAATTAAAGCAAATTTGAAATGAAATAAATTCGATATTGAGTTAAAATTTAAAAAAGCTGTTACGGAGAATAATTAATCTTTCTCATTGTAACCGCCCTGCACGATCGTAAGAACAACTTTCGACGAAATGTGGATTTTCGTCCGCTGGCTGGTTAAACGCTTTTAAGAACAACGACTAATACTGATTTTTTATCAAAGGAAAAATGGAAATGTTAAAAGTTGACACAAGTTACAATAAAAGTCGTCCGGTGTGATAAAAATTGACTAGCATTTCTCGTGTTCAACTTTATATCGCAGATGTCGTGTGGAGCTTCGTAAACCCATAATATTATGGCCGATGAACATAATTTTACAATGAACACCAGAGATAAAATGTGTGCGGTTGTGATATTATAACTTTAAATAATAGAGTTCGAAAGCAATTATAATTATGTTTATAACAATGGTTTACTAAATTAGGTTGAAAGAGTACATTGATGTACCTACATATAAAAAATTAATAGTATTTTCCAAGTTTGTATAAAACAATGAATTTGTGTCCACGTAATGTTTTTAATTTCGGTATAAAATTTGTAGTTGAAATTTGAAATTTTACGATAATTTTGACGCCGTGAACAAAGGCTGGCGAAAATGTTTGCGAGTAGGTAGTTAAAAAAACAAAGACATATTGATTAACGCTTTTGGAATCCTAAAGTTAATCTGTATGACATGTTATTTTATAATAATAATTGAATCAAAATGACCATAGCCTCAGATGGACACATCACATAAATCACAAATAAACTCCTCGAAACAATACACAAGAAGCATACATAAACTAAAACAGATGAATCATTGTTGGGGAGGAACAATAAACTCAGCTATCGAACATATAGAAATCACACAATGAAGGTCATACTTCACTCGAATGATTAACTTATTTGATTCGGAAATAATTAACAAGTAATTTGAAAATGAAATATGTTTTGGAATCACATGCGCTCATTAAAATAAGCAAAGACTTTCTGATATAGAGCAAATATTCAACATGTTTGACGTACTAGATATTCGTCAATGATATGTTAAATTACTAAAACTACTTTTTTTAATATGAAAATAAATTTCAGGAAACTCAAATTATCACTAACATACCAGTTAGACAAGCGTACAAAGGGAACATAAAAACTCCGACGGTTAACACAAGTTTTGGATAAAGACACCATAAATACAGGCAATGAATGCATTTATCAATCTTTCACTTGACACAAAAAAGAGGAAAACAAAAATAAATTCAAATAAAAAAAAAATTATAAAAAACTTTTTGCATGAAATAATAAAACATTTACTCACACTTAACACACAATACCATTATAAAGCACACTCATAATGTAGGCCGATTTTTTTTTTAAAATTACCGACTTAAAATATTTGATTAAAATTTATTACTTCATCTTATTGAATTTTTTATTATAAAATGGGGGCCTCAGCACGGGAAACCACCCGGTGGGGCCAACATTATCAAATTATGTTGTAAAATGTAAATTTTTGTACCAAATAAATTAATAAATACACAGTGATAAAAAACACTAACTAACATGCAATAAATAACTCTTGTTAATATGTGATAAACAGTTACAGCTTTTAAAATTTGGTTACAAGTTTTTCGGTTCAATCAAATGTGTTTGATAACTTCGATGCACTAACGAATGGTCTATCAAAACATACCAGCGAAACTTATTTTTTCGGTGCAAATGGACGATGAAAAGTTTTAAACTCGGAAAAATTTACCGCAAAATATTTATCAAATATTAATTTAATTTTCACCAAAGTCACAACAAAATGCACTCATTATAAAATGGGGGCCTCTGCACGGGGAAACCACTCAGTTGGGCAAAAATTATCAAAATATGTTGTAAAATGTAATTATTGTACTAAATAAATAAATAAGTACACTGTGATAAAAAACACTAACTAATATGCAATAAATAACTCTTGTCTTAGATAAATATGTGATAAGCAGTTACACCTTTTAAAATTTGGTTATGTCGGTTCAATCAAATGTGTTTGATAACTTTGATAATAATTCTTTCGTATGCACTAACGAATGGTCTATTAATACAAACAAACCAGCGAAACTTATTTTTTCGCTGCAAATGGATGATGAATAGTTTTAAACTATGAGAAAAATTAATATTTGTGATAATTATTTAGCAACCATTAATTTAATTTTCACCAAAGTCACAGTCAAAATGCACTACAACGTAAACTAAATACTATATAAGTAAGTCATAAATCAAACGAAAATCGGATTATTTATGTTGTAAAGAAATGGGAATCTCATTACAAACGTATTTTATGCACTTATCAAATTTTGATCTAAAATCACAGGTCTTTTTAAACATATTTCAAATTTTTCTAAATAACATAACAAAAAATGTAAAATTCCATCAAAATTTACAATCAAAACGCATTAATGGCGAAGTACGAATTGATTGAAAATTTAAGGGGCACCATCTAGATTATTTAAAGTGAATTAATAACTTGCCATCACTGACGACGTTTAACACTGAAATTTTCGTTATGAGGATAGCAACGCTCCGGCTGACGGGACGGCACTGCCCGCTCGGGGATGAAGCCGGCGGCAAGGGGTGGGTGAGTGAAGAGGGGTGAGGATTGTGGGGAGCTCCCTTTTCATCACCCCCACCGGAGGCTGTATTATATTTTAACTTTTCGGAGAGATTTCAGGAAGTAGGTACTTTTGCAATAATACTTAGTGAGGTGGAAAACAATTTCTCTCGTCACGTTTGGGGATGCTGGGTGGAGAGTTTTATAAGGGAAATGAAGGAGAGGAAGTTCTGAAAAGGAAACATTAATGAGGGGTGGGTAGGAATTTGGGGTCAGTGTGTCCAGGAGTGACGGACGTATGAATCCATACGTCTCACTGTGGTGCAATGTGATGGGTTGAGACAGTCTGGCTGGAGAGGTTAAAATGTTTCCCACAACCCGGTTTCTCCGAATCCGGCCCGGATCTGCTGCTGCGGGCATCTGCTGCCAAGATCTGGACAAACCTCATCCCGAGAAAAAAATCGGACGAGATGAAACACAAAAATCACCTTTTAAAATGAAAAAAGACTACTAAAAATCTGAAATCTATGTTTATTCAAGTATACACACGGCCCAAAAGGTTTAAGAATGACCATAGTTTGGTAGCTCTTATTATGTATGGAACAGTTAAAAATTATGTTAGTTGCTATGGTCGAATTAACTCAGTGGTTAGAGCACTTCCGCGGCAGGGATGAGATCCTAGTGTTCAATTCCCATGAATTCAACTGGATCTTTTTCCTTTTTTTTTTTAATCTCCTACGGAGGACTTAGCCAGCCGAGGAATCGAACACGCGACGCTCGGGTGGGGGACCCAAGCGCTATGCCCACTCAAGTTCGCGCCCCGTTACGCTAATATGCAATAAACAGTCAGTATAGGGAAAATAAGCTATCCTACTTACGCAAAATATAACCAAGAGTCCCCGAAGAGGTGTGCAGTGAGATTGTACCGCCGAATAACAAAAGTATGAAATGTATTTTCATTCAAATGCGTCAAGGAAAAAAACTACTTGTCTAGATACTGAATATACTCATACCAGCCTTAATAATTTTTTATCATTTTCATATCCATACTACATAAGTTATTAATTATTAAAGGTATTTTAAAGACGATTTTAGGTTTGAAATTGGTCAATTATAAATTTTATAATGAATGTCGTTTCGGGGGGCAATCAGATGAACGGTTTAGCAATGCGTAATTTCATGATGCCAGAGCTCACTATTGTATACAGAAACCATCGCGGGCATGCACACATCAAATCCCCAAAGTTTCATCGCAATCGGATGAACGGCTTAGCAATGCGTAATTTCATGATGCCAGAGCTCACTATTATATACAGAAACCATCGCGGGCGTACACACATCCAATCCCCGAAGTTTCATCGCAATTGGAAGAATGGTTTAGCAACGCATAGCGGACATACATACAAACATTTTTAGATTTTTAAATATATAGATATGTATATAGATAGATATAAGATAGAAGATAGATAGATGTCAATTTCGGGGGGTCGGCTGTCGGGGAATTAACTGTCGGATGACTTGTTATTATAATTAACCGATTTTTAGTATAATCATTATGTTCTACCATCATTATTTGGTAGGTTATTTAATAAAGAATAAATAAAGTTACCATAATTAGCAAGGCTGCAATGCGGCGTACATTGTAAAATAAACCCGCTTTAACAATGCTTTTGCAAACTTTGCGAGAGATTTCAAGACATCGTCTCTTTAGTTGGACAAGGCTGACATATTTATGAAAAATGACCGTTGAATGCAAGACCATTTGTTTTGCTCATTTCTTAAAAATAATTTTCAAAGCCATCTATATTGCATTTCCATACACACTTGTTTTTAAAGCTTCTATTTGTTTTAAAAGAACCTTTCGCAATTTAAAATGATAGTAATTGCAAGGACGCTTTTAATTACGCGATCAACAGTTTATCCTTATTGTACCATGTGGTCCCTGTGAGAACAAATAAGTGTCATAGTGGTCCTTGGTCAAAAAAAAGTCAGGAATCACTGCTTTAGTTGGATGGGGCTCTAACTTGACTTATCAATTTTATCATTTTCTGAGGCGTCAAAGTTTGCAAAGACGAATTCTCATAATCTATTCAACAATTTCTGATTTTGAGTTTCAATCTTGTGTAAAGTATTTTACTTCTTCAAACTTCGCAAATACACTTTGTGGCGTCATTATTTATTTATTTATTTATTTATTGAAAAATGAGAAATACATGAAAAAACATAAGCTGCATATCTCACTAGGGCTTTCCTGTAACGAAATATGCAGTTTTACAAAGTAATTAAAAAAAAATACATATTAACTTTAAAAAAATAATTTTAAACCTACAAAAAAAGCCCCGAGAACAATTATTCAGACATGAATTAGTAATAATTTAATTATAGCTGGGCAGTATGCTCATCGTTGGCAACAATAACATTATACTGTAAACAAAAAATATAAGGTACCTATTAGTTGTGGCTTACCAGATGAGTTCATAGAGTGACCATACCACAGTAGCATTTAATTATTAACAAAAAATAAAGATTGGTAAATAACAACAGTTAAATAATATCAGGTAAAAAATAATAAATAATTATCTATATTTAAAATAATAATAATTAAGTAATAAATTTATATAGTTTGTGTAATGAATATAATATATTCAGTAAATAAATATATAAATATAAATAAATTAAGTAGATAATATATAATATAATTATGAGTAAACAAAAAAAAACAATTTATTAATAATAAGTAAATAAACATAGGTAAATTAAGTACATAATAATTATGAGTAAATACTAATAAACAATTATATAGTAAATTATGATACGAAGGAAGTAATAATAATAAGTAAATACTTATAACAATAAGCTATTCATTAAATAAAATTATTAATCTTATCCTGACGTTGTTAAAACTTAGTTTTCGACACATGTTGATAGTATTGATTGTGTAGTTGTGAATATAAAAGACATTATTTGTTTTTATTTAATTAAAGTATTTAAGTTGAAAATATTTTAAAGAAAAAAAGACATTTGATTAGAACGTAGCCTTATCATGGAAGATATTAGAGAATGTATTTAGAAACTATGCAACGAAGTATTGTTTTTTTTTTGTTTTTTAATATTTATTTAGATGTATGCAAATTTTTTTCATACAATCCAGTAAGAAAATATATACAAATACAATTTAGATATACAGTTACATTTTTACAAATACATTTTAAGAGGAAAAAAAAAGATTACTACACAAAAATACATTTTAAGGAAAAAAGATAACTATGCGACTAAAATAATATTGATAAGATTGTTACAAATCGATAAACATTCTTTACATAATAATGTACATATCATACGAAAATTGCTAAGCCTTGGGGCTTCCTTTACGGCATTCGGCAGGCTGTTATAAAGTTTTTGCCTTTTATTAAACGCGCTATTTTGTGTGCACGAAAGTTTATTTTTGGGAAGCCTAAAGTCTCCGCGTCTTCTCGTAGGATAATTGTGAACTTTTTCTTGAAACATAATATTACTCTGCAGATAATTTGGGAGCATATTATTTTTAAGTTTGTATATCATTGTTCATGTCTTATATATTATATGTTGTTTTGTTGTCATCATATTTAAATATTGTAACATAATTTTAACTCTAGTAAAAACGTTGCATTTTAAAATCATCCTCATCCCCCTACTTTACCCTAACTGGTTGCGTATGACTCCATCTGCACGTTTAGGTATATTGTAAAATGATAATTATAAGTCCCATTTTAATACTTTCTTTTGAAATATGTTAAACTAAAATACTTTACACAAGATTCAACTTCTAAATCAGAAATAGGTAAATAGTTGTTGAGAGATTGTCTTTGCAAACTTTGATACTTCCTAAAAGGTAAAGTGAAGTTAGAACACTATCCAACTAAAGTGACGAAGTATGTATCTAAGTGCAATTTTTTTTTATTTATTTTTGTAACTTTTAATATCTTCTACTTAGTTGGTAACTTCAATGCTATGTTGTTATGTGATTTTTATATTAGTACTAGCAGACCCGGCCACACGTTGCTGGGGCTAACGAAACACAACGCCATTACCCAACCTTAATAAAATCCACATCACCCGTTTGCTTGCTGCCCGCTGCCCGCTGCCTGAATTGAATATTTGAATTTCTCGGCTTTTCTCTACTGTAATATAATAAGCATGTATTATACATATAAACCTTTCTCTTGAATCACTCTATCTATTGGTGAAAACCACAGGAAAATCCGTTCCGTAGTTTAAAAGATCAATGCGCACATGCATTTTGAGCGACTTCATTTTATACTATGTAAATATTTAAGTTTTAAGATTTTCACGGCCAAAAGCATTTTAGTTATTTGTTTTTGGGGTGTTATGCCGTGTTGCGCTACCTCCTTCTTTGGCCAACGTTTCGGACATCGTTGCAGTGTCCATCATCAGGGCAGATCCGCAGATCCGGTAGATGTGTAATTTTTAGTCGTGAAGTGTCTGCTTGTCACGAGTATTTTGTACTGGTGAAAGTTAGTGGTGCTGGCGACACGGTATCGCTTCGAAGTAAATAAGCACACACTTCACGACTAAAAATTACACATCTACCGGATCTGCCGGATCTGCCCTGATGATGGACACTGCAACGATATCCGAAACGTTGGCTAAAGAAGGAGGTAGCGCAACACGGCATAACACCCCAAAAACAAATAACGAAAATATGTAATTATTTCTTGGCCTTTCTCTACTATAATAAGCATGTATTATCCATATAAACTTTCCTCTTAAATTACTATATCTATTGGCGAAAACCACATGAAAATCCTTTGCGTAGTTTAAAAGATCAATGTGTACATACATTTTGAGCGACTTCTTTTTATACTATGTAATGATGTTAGTAACTGCTGTACAAAGGTACTTAATAAAGCATATATAAATAATAATGATTTAAGTCTAAGATTGGAAATTATCTTATTTATCTGTGATATAATCTCTTTGTTCCATATTTGTAGGATAAACGTTTTAAAGTGAAACAACGCTGTTAACAGAACACATTCAATGTAACCAGATAAAACGACCTAATCTTGAAGTAATGTATAAATGTGTCGTGTTTCGTCATAATCATGTTCACGAGAAAAAGGGATAAAATTCTACCATGGAGCTCTCAGGGATATTTCCTATATGGGTACTGCGATAACTATATATACGGCCCTTCTACATGGCCTAACTCAATCTTACCCAAGAAAATTACTTTTCTCGGAGGGGAATTATGTTTTGAATAAATACATACAAATTTATTGTTGAATGACTCCCTCACGTTGGTCGTGAAATTTATTCAGGACATTTTCTTCCTTTAACCAAAACACATATAATTTTTTACTATTTCCCATAAATTTGTAGTGCGACGTGTTATAATCGGTTCCATGCCAATTCAGAATGAAACCAACTCAGAAACACCTCAGAAAGGTCATTAAAAGCTATGAAAAAATATTTTTAAAATAGCCGGTAACCCTAACCTAACTTACCCTATTTAACAAATTTTTTAAATATTTTTAATCATCACTCTTAATGACCTTTCTGAGGTGCTTCTGAGTTGGTTTCATTCTGAGTTGTCCGGTCACCGTTATAATCATCATCATCATCATTACATAGTATAAAATGATCGCTCAAAATGTATGTGCGCGTTAATCTTTTAAACTACGCAACGGATTTTCATACGGTTTTCACCAATAGATAGAGTGATTGAAGAGGAATGTTTATATGTATAATACGTGTAAATTATATTAGAGTAAAGCCGAGAAATTTAAAGAAAACATATTTTTTTGTGATTTAAAACGGCTGGCGGGCAGTACTATAGTCACTTTTGAAATTAGTTCTACGGAAGATATTGGAAAATAGTTGCCCTAGAGTAAGTAGGTATTTGATTTTCCCTTTTCAAATATCCAGTGTTGCATTGCAAGCATTGTATAATTAGTGGCGATCGCTCGAATTGCATTACATACTATAAAATGAAGTCGCTCAAAATGTATGTGCGCATAGATCTTTTATACTACGAAACAGATTTTCATGCCGTTTTCACCAATAGATAGAGTGATTCAATGGGAAGGTTTATGTGTATAATACATGCTTATTATAGTAGAGAAAAGCCGAGAAATTCAAATATTCAATTCAGGCAGCGGGCAGCGGGCAGATGGCAAGCGGGTGGTGTGGATTTTATAAAGTTTGGGTAATGGTGTTGTGTTTCGTTAGCCACAGCAACGTGTGGCCGGGTCTGCTAGTAATCTATATTTATAAAAAATCACGTGTCACGGTGTTTGTGGTCGCACTTCTCTGAAACGGCTCGACCGATTTTTATGATTTTTTTAATGTGTATTTCACCGTCGTTTAACCAAACAGAACAAAATTATTTATGTTGTTGAATGACAGATGGCGCTTTGTCTACCTTATCTGTATACAAAAATATCATACACCCAATTGCTCTTCGAAATTAATATTGATTTTCTTTATTTCATTTTCCTAATTTAGGATAAAAAATATATTACTTTTCTCAACTTTACATTTAACTATTAAGAGATGAAACAATGAATATGTCCGTTACTTTAATGAAATACATTTAATTGAGAAAAAGGTTCGTGGTTTTTTTGTTTTTTATCGGCGGTCATCGTCTACAGCGCTCCATTCCTCTTTCTGTCATAGATCCCATCCCCACACTCTTACAATACATTCGTTATTTTTTTTATTTAAGAACCAAAATATTCACCAGAAATAATTTATATGGCAGAACAACGTCTGCCGGGGCATTTATATTTTTAGGAACAGATATTATTCAATACATTTGATCGGGCTAAAAAAAATACTCTCAGTATGGTGAAAGAACACGATCAGAATCTAAACTTTGCTTAAAATGACATTAGCCATCTTCTTTAATAGATATTTCCTTCCCCCCCCCCCCCCACTTCCTTCAGCCTCCCAGTTGGGATTCTTGTATGGTAACACACTTAAACAAGTATTATTTGTCGTCTAACGGAAAAAGTATAATTTCATTATATAGGAACTAGCTGACCCGGCCACGCGTTGCTCTGGCTAATTAAACACAACGCCATCTACTGGATGGTTATCCAACCTTTATAACCAACACCATCTTTGAGTTCATCGCGAAGAGACAGACAGACAGACGCCGTGGAGGATTTTAATATATGCGAAAGATTATAATAATGTGCATGAAATGCTTGAGGTAACTAACATATTTAAAATGATAAGGATTAATCAGTCTAAATAACTTTCCAATTACCGCATTGTACGTGACCATTTTTTTGATAGAATGGGTATGGTAAGCTCGATAGATATCACGAACAGGCAGACAGACAGACGACACGGAGGACTTTAATTTATAATATGTAGAGATGTAGAGAAAGGAAGATAGTAAGCTATCTTCCCTTAAAAAATAAAAAACCTACCGTAAAAGATAGATATACGCCATCGCGGACTTTTTTGTAGATCTACGTATAAAAGAGGAATATCCCACCATGCATTGTTTTGTTATATCTCAAAGGGATTAGGCAGTGTTTTCGATGAAAGCTACCTGGGCGGCTTGACTTTTTCCGACGATTCTAACAATTATCGTTATTTTTCAACCAATTTACACATAACCTTAACAAATTATATACCTAAACCTTTCCCACGCATCACTCTATCTATTGGTGAAAACCGCATGAAAATCTGTTTAGTAGTTTTGAGTTTATCGCGAACAGACAGACAGACGACGTGGAGGACTTTTAATTTATATAAAATGAAAGTATATAAAACGTAGAGAAGATGTACAGATAGTAAGCTATCCGTAAAAGATAGATACATGCTATCAAGGACTTTTTTGTAGATCTATAAAAGAGGAATGTCCCATTATGCATTGTTTTGTTATATCTCAAAGGGATTAGGCAGTGTTTTTGATGAAAGCTACCAGGCGGCTTGACTTTTTCCGACGATTCTAACAATTATCGTTATTTTTCAACCAATTTATACATAACCTTAACAAATTATATACCTAAACCTTCCCCACGCATCACTCTATCTATTGGTGAAAACCGCATGAAAATCCGTTCAGTAGTTTTTGAGTTTATCGCGAACAGATAGACAGACAGGCGACGCGTAGGACTTTAATTTATAAAATGTAGAGAAGTTAGAGATGACAAAATTATAAAGTCGGAAGTCCGTAATGTTGGAACAAATTGCCACCACTCTCCTCCCTCGAGGCCTCTAGTGTGCAAAACTTTAAACAGTGTGAATTGTGAAAATTGCATAACATGTTTAGGCTTTTAACAATAGGTTATCTCGGCAGCTCTGTTAATTACAGATGTTGTTATCGTAAAAAAATTATGCGGAACTCGAAATGAATGCTGGAAACACTTTACGGTTGATAGGTGCCCATTTCCTGCCCCGTTGAGTGTTTGGAATGGTGTCCGGTTGACTTTCACACACTAATTTACTTATTTATTGCACACTGTTAAGGGAACGTACCCATACTACGTGACCCATTAAGGGGGGAAGGGGGAACTTCAAAATACCACAATTGGTCTCAATGAGGGACGGGGGGATTAGGTTTTTATCACATAGTCAATCTAGAAATCTCGCGTTTTTTTCGAGTTTCATTCAAATATGGCGCGCAGTGTTCGGCGCTTTTTAAACTCGCAGGTGGCAACACTGACGTACATATGTCGAGACGTCAGCTGATTGAAAAAACTGATAGTTTGTAGTGCAGTGTAGTTGTCAAGTGTTGTCAAGCAAGTTGCCGAGAGTTTGTGCCAGTACAAACACAGTTTTTTCCACTTGTAATTATAGGTACATGCATGCACCCTTGCCGTCACGCAGCAAGCGCTGTATTAATAAAGACAAATATAAGCCAAATAATTTATTAAAATTTTTTTGTTAGCAAGAAATGATTCAAATTCCATTTTGAATCCGTTTTGAATCTATACGTGAAAACTGTAGGGGAAGGGAGGGGTCTTGGAATAAACTACACGCAGGGCCGCTGACAGCTAATCTGGGCCCCAAGTCTAGTAGACTATACCGTGGCCCCTCACACGAACTTACCGGGGGAGGGAGAGAGAAAATAATTAAAAATGTTATGCTAACCTGCTACCTACCAGAGACCAAATGGGAAAATAATTCACCGACTCCAGATATTTTCATATCAGAGGGTTCGGCTCTGTGGAATTCCTAATTGAACCTATAAATCCTACTGATCCCTCAATATAAATATTTAAAAAAAAATTGTAATCCTACATGTATTTAAAATGACTGATTTTTGCATTTTTATATATTTAAATTCTTTGACAAATCTAATATCTGCTAGGAATACTATTTCATTACCTTTTCTTATTTTCTAGTATCTCATACCATTATCAATCATTCGAATTTAGCATAATTATTCAATGGAATTGTTTAAATAGTTATTGTGAATACTCAAAATAAAATACTTGTGTTTATTGTTTTAGGCTACTGTGTGCGTGTATTTTACATATTCTTCGTTGTTCATCATATCGTAAGGCTAAATTAAATTATTATTATATCAACACAGATACGTTGGTAATGGAATACTAAATTGGAATATTTTTAAAATTATAGTAAATACTCCACAAACTATAAAATAATAATTTAGGCATAAAAATCTACAATATTGCTTTTCAGCTTCTCTTGTTTGCAAAGCTATTTATAACATCATCAAAGTCCAAGTTTCTGGCCAGACCATTTTCTAAGGATAACATTCCCAAACTTGTTAAACGTTCTCGACCCATTGTGGAACGCAAATTTTTTTTCACTCTAGACAACAAACTAAAAGATCTTTCTGCTTCCGCAACTGTTACAGGCAGAGTACAGAAAAATCAAATGGCAATTACTACACTAGGGAAGAGATTTGACAGTTTTTTAGTTTTCTTGAGTCATACTTGGGTATTGCTAAAGAAACTTAAACAATTCATTAATATTGTTGACAGCTTTGTATCTTCGGGTCAAGTTTCCAATGACACTGTCAAACAACACATAAAAAACATTAATTTTAAAGCTCTTTTCTGGGCTATCAATCTGTTTTTCATGTCTTTTATCAGCCAAAACTTTTGATTTTTTTTTGGGAGTTCTTGTGAAATTCCAATATTCTCAGCTACAAGTTTACACTCTTCTAATATTGAAGTCCATTTAGAACGAAGGGTAGTTAGGTTTTCAACTAAGTGTTGCAAATCGTCAACTTCCACGTCCAGAGCGTGCGGGCCCGGCCCGCGTCCGCCCCGAGTGTCATTGGCTTTTATTAGTAAAAAATCCGGGGCCCGTGAGCCCGTCCCGGGCCCCCCTTAGGACCGGGCCCCAAGTTTCGGACTTGGCCAACGTGCCCTCTCGGCGGCCCTGACTACACGTGGTCACCGAGGGGGGAGAGGGAGTTAAAAATTTCCAAAAATGGGCCACGTAGTATGGGTACGTTCCCTAATTTATAATAGGTTTCCAATAATAATAATAATATTTTGACGATTTGTACAGCGCTGTGAAAAATCAACTCAAGGGCGGTACACAAAATATAAAATTTATCAATATTTTTGCAAAGTTCGAACCCTTATGTTTTTATTCATACCATGCTATTACTTATACCTTCTACTAAGTTTCCACCAATATAGTTTCGGAATAGAAGTAACGGATTCTATGTCAGAAATATTAAACGTGATTTTTTATACATTTTATCATTACGAATACGTAAATAATTTTCAAATAGTCTGTAATAGTTATACAATTTTTTTTTGTAATTTAGCTCCTCCTTGACAGCCGGCGTAGTGCAGCGGTAAGGCGCTTGACTAGCATTCCGAAGGTCGCGGGATCGAATCCCGGCTTGGCAAATAAATTTTATTTGATTAATTTGTGTATTTCACAATTTATTCATTTAAAATAAAATACAGTATATTTGCAGCACGTTCCAGAGTGGAAAATACTCTCAGTATCGCCCTGGTGTAAGACCACCATTCAAAATTGAAACGTTGCTTGAAATGGGTTCTGCCGTGTTTGGTGACCAGATCTGAATAGACCAGGTACTTCTCCACCTTCCTCTTCCCTATCTCCTTCCCCTCCCCATTTCCTTCAGCCTCACAACATACCCCAATTGGGGATGCCATAGTCCCACTGGCTCCAGACGGGAGCAGTTGGGACTCTTGTGCGGTATTCATGTAAAAAAAAAACATACGTTTGGTGATTTAGCAGGGGTGCCCGGGTTCATGGGTTGAGGTGTGTCTAGGTCTTGGAGGTGGATGACCAGGACACACTGAACCCCAGATTCCCACCCACCCCTTCAACCCTTTTACTTCCCAGAACTCTCCTCTCCTTCCTTTCCCTAAAAACAACCCTCCACACAGCATTCCCAAAGATGACATAGGCCCTCAGGTAAATTATTTTCCTCAGGGCCTCCTGTGTGGAGCTCACGTAAAAAAAAACTAAACAGAGGAGACCCTGAAGAAAATATTTTTCGTTGCAGAAACTTTTCCAATCATCTTTGAGGATATTTTTTAGGGAAAGGAAGGAGAGGAAGTTCTTGGAAGGAAAAAAGTAAGAGGGGTGGGTAGGAATCTGAAGTTCAGTGTGTCCGGGAGTGACGGCCATACGAATTGATCTCTCCCACTACGATGCAAGGGGATGAATCGAGAGAGTCCAGTTAGAGAGGTCAAAAGGTCTCGCTAGAGTGCTAAGATTGAAAAATACGACATTACTGATGTTGTAGCTGAAAATAATATTATTTTTTTCAAAATTTCAACTTTTTGTATGAAGATCTTTCAGTATGTGGATGCGGCGAATCCCTTGACTGAAAGAATCCTGAAGATCTTCATACAAAAAGTTGAAATTTTGAAAAAAAAAATATTTTCCGTAATGTCGTATTTTTCAATCTTGGATCTCACTGAAAACTCACGGACTGCCACTGACACACACATATATACAATAAGTACCCATATCCGCCTCCCAAATTGATAACTTCGAAAAATCAATCAAAATTGTGGGATGTGCTAAAAACATATCGTGTAAACTTTGGATAAAATGCTCACATATTAGTAAACTGGGCTGTTCATGGGTGACATAAGAGAGTTCATTGACGAAATACGAAGTTTTGAGTTCTTTGTTCGATGAAACAAAGGCGAGATTCCGAATTCGAAACTCCCGTTTTCTTGAGAATAGTCTCCATCTTAACTTATTCAATGTTATGATTAGAGGTACCTACCAATTTAGTACAAACATATTTTCTCTACGAGTACAAACTTTATGGAATTAAATTTAAGAGCTCTACCAGGCCCGCACTTTGCGCCAAGGACCAAAAGACGTTCAGAATACGCTGATTATTGATTTACCAGACATATTAATTTAAAAAAAAAACAATTACATATATGTATAAATTATAAAACAATTGTAAGTAATGGGAATCCAAAGGCACTGCCTGGTGTGGGTAATATAACAAAAAAAGTAATAAGATAAAAATATACTTTTTATTTAAAATAAATTATTAAAATTTTAATGTAAGTTTACATTATATATACTCGTAGGTAAGTAAATTCTGTTTCTTTCTGTCCTTATATGCCCTATGTCCACTCAAAATATTGAGGACATATATATTGGTATAATTTTTAAAATTTATTTGTATTTATCGAGGGAATACAGCTCTCCCACGTCACCGACGTAAAAGTATTATTTTATTTTATTTTATTTTATTTTTTTTAATTTTTTTTAATTTTATTTTTTTTAATGTAGCTATAACTTTGTGGTTATCCATTATAGAAAAATGAAACACTACTAACCGGTAAACCGGTCGGTTTCACCTTTATGTAGGTGGTTCAAACAAAGTTGAATTGTTTCATTTTTCTGTATTATTTTTTGATTGAGCGTAAGTATATATTTTATATCTAGAAATTTGATATTTTGCAAATGAATATCCTTATCTATAACAATCGTTTCCCTCACCTTTTTTTTATTATTTTTTTTTTTTTATGTCATACATTTTTTATTAGTAACAGATATTTGTTTTTTTTTGGCTACCACACTAGGCTATGCCCGTGTTGTGGTAGTCGTACATTTAATATTTTAACATTTCAAAAAATTTTAAGAAATACTTAAAACTAAAGAGGAAAAAAAAAATCATATTTTAAAGAAAAGTAGAAATAAAAATGAAAATTCAAATTCAAATTTTGAAATACAAAAATTAATAATAAAGTTAAATGTTAAGAACTCAAGTGTTCTGTATAAATTAAAACATATAAGTATATAAATCAAAATTAAAAACATAAATAAATTTAGTGAAAAACTAAGAGAAAAAAATAACAACATTTTAAAAATGGAAATTAAAATTATTAAAATGGAAATTAAAATTTTGAAATGCAAAAATTAATAATTAAAATGTAGTGTTAGAACTCATGAATTTTTTAAAGTACGTTCGTCCCCTTTCAAAAATCCAATGTTGTACACGTGTTATAAAAAGAGAATTAGAATTACTTGACTTTATGTCAGTACTCAGAGCATTATATATTTTAGGAGCGATGAACCAGAATTGTCGTTGAGCGAATGAGGTAAGACAATGGATTTTGGGTGGATGAAGAGACATTGTATCAATTAACTTACTAATTTTTCCCTTAACCCTTCAGGTAAATTTGTTCGCTTTTGGAAACAACTCATATATGTAGGTCTCATGAAAATTATTGCGTCTCCCGTAGTTAGTAAGAAATAGGATCTAAGCGGGGCGTTGGAAAGAAAAAACACCCCGCTTTATACTCAAAGTTAAGTAAAAAATAATTAAGACGGTCACAGAGATTTAGGACTTTAAATAATTTTAGGATAACAATTCCAAAAAAGGTTGAGGAAATTTTGGAAAGTTTTATTAATTATTTTTACAGGAAACGACAAAAAGTGAGATAACGAAAACTTTTATTTTGTTTTGTCCAATGAAATGTGTGTGTTTTTGTTAATAGTACTTTAGAAAGGGGTTATTTTTAGGTATTTAATGCTGGTTGGACTTTGCAGTTTACTGTCCTTTCCAAATTTATAAACTGGATTGCGTGTGTAGTGGAGATTTTTTAATAAGAACTCTTGATTTTACGAGTCAAATATATTTACAGGAAAACGTTATTTTACAATAAACTTGATACAGAGTTAAAACAATGACGGCTACAGGGAAGGTACAACAGTCGAACGGAACGGATGCGGAAAACGGAATCATTTGCATTGTCACGCACCGGACCGGGCAGCGGTTCTCGGTGATACCAGTCGTTAAAATTAAGCAATAATAATATTTTAAGATTGTTCGCCATGTGCTTTCCCCCAGTGTCTAGGAAAAAAATTTGGTTTTTTTTTTTTACACGAATACCGCACAAGAGTCCCAACTGTTCCCGTCTGGAATTAGTGGGACTATGGTATCCCAAATTGGGGTATGTTGTGAGGCTGGAGGTAGTGGGGAGGAGAAGGAGATAGGGAAGAGGAAGGTGGGGAAGTTCCTGGCTATTCAGATCTGGTCACCAAACACGGCTAAAGCCATTTCAAGCAACGTTTCAATTCTGAATGGTGGTCTTACAGCAGGGCGATACTGAGAGTATCTTTTACTCTGGAACGTGCCGCAAATATACTAAATATTATTATAAATTAATAAATTGTAAAATAACACAAATTAATTGAATAAAATTTATTTGCCACGCCGGGATTCGATCCCGCGACTTTCGGAGTGCTAGTCAAGAGCCTTACCGCTGGACTATGCCGGCCGTCAAAAAGGTTGTTCGCCATAGTACCTATTTTAATTACAGCATGGACGGAATTATACAAGTTGTGTCTATCTGATAGTAGTGATTCTTATATTTAAGATTTGAATGGTATTTTAATGGCCTTGACAGAATTATACACGTGTACCTGCTCGATGGTGATGATTGTTACATTTGCAAGAGGGCGCTTCTTAACCTTCATACAGCCCTTTTACCGACAAAATATCTCCAAACTTATATACATTTTAGATAATACCAATTTATGAGAGCCAAGACAGCGTCTTCTTCGGCTATCAGAAGGTTGAAGGAACTAAAAACAGTCCAGAAACTGAAATCGGATGTCGTGCTTTCCGAGTAACAAAAAGTTACTTGGAGTAAGCTTGGAATAAGCTCTCTCCTGAACTGAACGTATAAAAAGTTCAATAGGATTCGTAGTGAAACTTAAGCCCATCTTTTCAGAAGATCATACCCGTAAAATTTAGAAAGCGAAAGAATTTAGATTGGAACTTATTCTATTGGAAAATTTTCAGAAAATCATCTTCTTGCGGCAAGGGTGTAATACATTTTTAGAGCAACCTTTTCAACGTTCTCCAGTTCCACCTAAAGCATCTCAAAGAAATATGGGAAAACACATAGGTACATTGTTACATATTAAAAAAAAACTTTTAATCCTAACACAGATATCCCAACGAAAAAACTATGCCACGAAATTAACTTACCGAAAATAAGAAAATGATCAAAACATTTGCCTAATTATCTACAACACACAAAATGGACTTAAATATACGTTCACAACATTGATTTATAAAAAAACCCAAGTCCTCGAACACTATATAAGATAACTTAATTAATTATAAACTACATAATACAGTAAAAGTAAAAAATTACAGGCGATGAGGGTTTACACATTTACTATCTCTTTCCTCCTCGGTTAAGGGCCATTAACCAGCCAGCGGCCGAGAATTCATATTTCGTCGAAAGATGTTATTACGATCGTACAGGGCGGTTCCAATAAAAAATATTAATTGTTCTCCATACCAGCTTTCTTAAATAATAATTCAATATCGATTTTATTTCATTCAAAATTTGCCTTAATTTATACCTACATCCAACTTTTAAATTATGTACTTTTTGTAATTATTTTTTAATCACAAGTATTTATAATTTTTCAATTATGTATATGCAAAATAAGAATGTAAAAAAAAAATATATTCATTTGTAAGACCGTAAATAAATAGACAAACTGAAGTATTTTCGTTACAAAACACGTGTGCGGATCTTTTTTTTGTTTTATTTAAACTAAAATAAAAATTCTAAAACGTAGCTTTCCCAGGTAATTTATTGATTTATTTTACTGCATGATTATGTGATTTGGAATGTGTGTCGTATAATACAAAATTTTGTTTGAAAATTTAACAAACCTGCCAACGACCTACGGTAAAACCTTATTGTACTAAAAATAGACATATTGTCTCAAAATTAATTACTAGATAAAAGAACAGTCTTTCGAAATCAATTTATAATTTTTTGTGTAAAAGAGTTAATACGTCTAAAATTTGATTTAAAAATGACATATTTTCAGTTTTGTTGGTTATTCCCTCTTAAACACGAGCAATAGTGTAACTAGAGATGCAACGATATATCGGAAAACCGATAAATATCGATATATCGACCCCTAAAAATATCGATATTTATCAATATCGACGGTACGCTGATATCGATATATCAATATGGAAAAACTCAATATATCGTATTAAAATATCGAAAAACCCGCCCAAATTAAAATACCCACAGAATCGGGTAAAATGCTATTATTATATCTTTCTGCTCTTGTAAATACTCTAAAAGTAAACATTCTTGAAACATGGCAAGAGATGCAAGGTTATGATATCCCAAACTTTTTAAAGTGACAATGAGTCATCTACCAATTGTGGCAACAAGTGTAGTTTCTGGACGTTTTTTTGCAAAGCCAGGAGCCACTATAACTCAAAGCAGAAACCGGCTACAAGGAAGCAGACTGAAGTTACTATTTTTAAGTTCGATAGCTGGTACAAAATAATGGAATATTTTTTTAAAAATAAATTTATGAAAAAAGGACATTTTATGCACCTATCCAAAATTTGTGATTATTCACATAGATAAGAATAAAAAATTACATACATACATAATCGATAAACGTTTCGTATAACTAAAACTACATTGGATTTCTATCAGCTTTTATAAAAAGAAGAAATATCGATATATCGATCTGCTAGACCGATATATCGATATATCAATATCGACTTAACTCGATATATATCGATATCGATATGTTTAAAAACCTTGCATCCCTAACTGTACCTCTTTCTCTCTGGTTTCAATCCTGGGATTGGTTTGCAGCAATTTCATCTATTCGTTTCTTCCACTCTTCCCTGTCTTGTGCGGCTCTTTTGAAGTCTGCATATGATAAGCAGCGCACGTCCACCAGCAGGTCCTCCAGGTACTCTCGGCATGGGCGTCCCCTAGCGTTTGTCCCCTCGGTCATACCCTCCATTATGGCATGCAAGAGGCCTTCTTGTCTTATTGCATGGCCGATCCATCTTGCGCGCCTTTCGGACAAGATCCTGAGCAGGTGCCTTCCTCCTTCGATTCTTTGGAGAACCTCCTCATTTGTGATGTGGTCTCTCCAGGAAATTCCCAGTGGTCTTCTATAGGACCACATCTCAAAAGCCTCTAGTCTCTGTTTATCTCTTTCGGATAGGCACCATGTTTCGCAGCCGTACATCAAGATACTCCATACATAGGTCTTGATGAGGAGTATTCTCAGTTTCAGGTCTATATTATTCGATTCTATTATTTTCGACCTTTTATTGAATGCAAGCCTAGCCTGGTGAACTGTACCTATCAAATTAGTATCTCATCAGCCTAGGTGTCAATAATAATTTGTTTACGGACCTATTTGAATTTCGCCTGTTACCCATTGTTAAGATTTCAGGTACTGAAATATTAATATTTGTGATTGTCACCCTAATGGTTGTGGCAACATTTTTTGTGTTGGCAATTGCCAGGGCGATTTCGTATTGCCACGGATTTTTTAATTCCTGCTTCTCTTGTTACCATCCGTCTTGGGCGGGTCGTTTTTGGAAAAAACGTCTGCTGCCAGGTTTTCACTTCATGTGGGTTATAAAACCGCGGAGAGAGATAGCATCATTGGGCTCACCGTACATGAGCTACCCTACGGGTCTTTTATTGTTTCAATAAAGACCAATTATTCAAGAGCTGGAGTTATTATTGAAGAGTTACTCCAGCCACACTTCCCTTGGAATCTGGTGTTACCACGCCGGATTGCTTTGTCAGGAGAGCGGAAGTTGAGATCCTGAACATTGGTCATTCGAGCCGGGATTATTTGCATTGATCATTGCATTGATCATTCGAGCCGGGTGATCATTATTGGATTGACTCATTCAAGCTGGGTGATCATTATTTGGATTGATCCATTTGAGACTGAAGATCATTATTTGGAGTGGCCCAGTCAGGCCTCATCATCATCGGGAGTGGTCCAGTCGGCGGCCTCATCATCATCGGGATTGGTCCAGTCGGCGTCCTCATCACCATCATTGGATTGATCAAGCGAGCCTCATCACGACGCTCGCATGCACAGCAAATCAGGTTGTAGCCTTCCTTTCATTGTCCTTTCAAATTCCATTTAAAAAGCTAAAAATCTGTGTAGATGCCACATTATTTCGTATTGATTATATCGAATTACATTCGGGTGTTCATAATCAGATGCTTTCAATATTACATAGCATAAATTTGTTGGTGATAATAATTTTTATTGTTGTATTCAGTCTGCAGAATAACTTTGCTTTTGCCTACCTACATTTCTAGCCACGCGGTTGCAAGTTTCGTCTTTGTATGCTATAGTATTGTGAGTGGTTTCTCTATGATCCAAAGTATATTATTTATGGTATTATTCATTGTTGTTTACGTCAAACTGTCGCGTTGTGTATTGTGTATTCAGTTTTGAAATCAAGTTAGTGTTATTTCGTTTGTAAAAAATGGAACTCGACAAGTTGATTAAACGGCGCGGGGTTTTGAAAGGTTCATTAACGAGATTCGAAACCTATTTAAGCAACGAAAATGATATTACACCTGGCGTGTTGTCATCGAGGTTGGAAGCCATTAAACCTTCTCTGATAGAATTCTCCAAAATTCAGCTGGAGATTGATTTATTGAACAAATCAGAAGATAATGACGCGAGGGATAATTTTGAAGGTACATATTTTAATGTAATTGCATTAGGACAGGAAATGTTATCAAAATTTAAGAAGATTGAAAATGTCCCAAATATATCAGTAAATTTACCACCAATCTCTATACCAGTGTTTTCAGGTGACAACCATAAATGGTTGACTTTTAAAAATTCGTTCATTGCCTTAATTCATGATAACAGTAAATTAAATAATGTTCAGAAATTTCATTACCTTATTAGTTATGTGTCCGGAGAGGCACTTGATTAGATTAGTTCTCTAGAAATAACCGGGGATAATTATAGTGCAGCTTGGACAATGCTTATTTCGAGATACGAAAATGTCCGACTTATAGCAAATAGACATTTGAATTTCTTATTTAGTTTTACACCGTTAAAACGACAGAATCATCATGAATTACGGAATTTAATTGATCAAGCAAACATTCATTTGAGAGCTTTACACAACCTTAAGCTACCAACCGAACATTGGGATACTTTAATTATTCATATTCTAACCTCAAAGTTAGATAATCACACACGTAGCCTTTGGGAATCATTAGAATGCGACGAAGTTTATCCTACGTTCGTGCAGTTTAGCAATTTTATTTCACAAAGGTCTCAGATCCTGGAAACTATCCAAGGTGATATTGGTGGAATGCAACAGAAATCGGAACCAGTTGCAACAAAAGCAAAGTTTTTTAATTTTAAGGAAAAGAAGTCTACAAACAAGGTTACGTTAGCGTCGAGCAACGTTAATTGTATGCTGTGTAATGACAGTCATTTCATTTATTCTTGCAAAATATTTGTTAACAAAGAACCAGCGGCACGAAGAAAGCTCGTTTCAGAGAACAATTTATGTTATAACTGCCTAAAACCGGGGCACCTTTCAAAGTTGTGCAGGTGGAAGGAAAAATGCAGTGTTTGTGATCGAAAACATCACACTCTGTTACATATCAATACTGATAATGTACAAGCGGGTACTTCAACTGGCAAGGGTCAGTCGGAGGCACCAGTAAATTTAGCATGTCATAGTGACATGAACGGGCGGGAAATTTTACTATCTACCATAATAGTAAAAATAGAAGACGCGTATGGTGGAACACACAAAATACGCGCACTTTTGGATTCGGGTTCAATGTCTAATTTTATTACAAAGGATACTTGTAAAAGATTAAATTTGCATTGTACAAAGTTGAATATACCTGTTTCAGGTTTGCATAATAATTTAATTCATGTAAAGGAAACAGTTGACATTAAATTTAAATCATTATGTTCTCAATACCGGGATGAAATATCTTGTTTGGTATTAGATGAGATTTCTTGCAATCTTCCACAGACCTTGATTAATCCAAAAATGTTGAACATTCCAGACGGCATCCAGTTAGCTGATCCGCAGTTTTACCAGCCAGCTGCTATTGATATGCTGATCGGAGCAGAGATATTCTGGCAGGTGGTTCGTACGGATCAGATACAGTTAGGAAAGGATAAACCTACATTGCATCGAACGGAGCTAGGCTGGATAATATCAGGAGCTGTACAGAGGCGTCAAAATACGAGGCCAGTTAAAGTTTGTCATATTTCATTAAATTCTTTGCAGAATCAAATAGAAAGGTTTTGGAAGGTTGAAGAAATTGAAAATAGTAAGCATCACTCTCTGGAAGATAGTGAATGTGAAAAGATTTTCAAAGGCACGCATAAACGCGATGCAAATGGTAGATTTGTAGTGAACTTACCATTTAAATCTAACCTATCTCAATTAGGAGATTCATTTAGTATTGCTAAAAGTAGATTGGTGTCAATGGAAAGGAAATTCTTAAGACAACCTAGTTTAAAGGAACAATACTCGGAATTTATTGATGAGTATCTTGCGTTAGGTCACATGACTGAATGTGAACCTCCAATACGTGATGAAACTACTTATTATTTACCACATCACGCTGTATTTAAAGAATCAAGCACAACTACTAAAATTCGTGTTGTTTTTGACGGGTCGGCTAAACCCGCTCGAGGGATTTCTTTGAATCGCGCTCTAATGATTGGGCCCACCATTCAAAATGATATATTTTGCCACTTGGTATTTTTCAGAAAACATCAATATGCAGTCACTGCAGATATTGCAAAAATGTACCGCCAAATTAATATCAACCCGGAACACAGAAATTACCAACGTATATTATGGAGAAAGGATGCGGAGGATTGCTCGAAACACTATACGCTAAACACGGTGACATATGGTTTGGCTCCTTCGCCTTATTTAGCAATACGTTGTCTGCATCAGCTAGGTAATGACGTTTCATTTACTCATCCATTAGCTAGTAAATCCCTTAAGGAAAATTTTTATGTAGATGATTTTCTTTCTGGTAGTGACTCCATTGATACTTGTCACTTGCTTAAATCACAAATCATTAATGCGCTTGCTACAGCAGGCATGGAGATTAGAAAATGGAGGTCTAATGCGCCCTCGATTAATGATTCTAAAGATAATTTAGAATTATTGCCAAATGAATCCAATGAAGCTAAGATTCTCGGATTAATATGGGACACCAAACTTGATGAGTTTACCTATCAGGTAGAAAGCATAGACTCAAAGTTAGAAGTAACAAAACGTCAAGTTTTATCATTAATTTCAAAAGTGTTTGACCCTTTAGGACTGGTAGGCCCAGTAATCATTGTCGGTAAGATAATTATGCAAAGATTGTGGAAGCTAAAAACATCCTGGGATGACAAGCTACCCAATGACCTTTTATTGGTCTGGCAGATTTACACGCTGAGTCTCCGTAAAGCAAATCATATTCGGGTACCGAGGAAAATTTTCTGCTTTAATAAAAAATCTTTTAGAAATAGGGAAATATTTAATAATTATTCTTCATTAAGACGACTGAGGCGCGTAGTTGCTTATATGTTACGTTTCATACATAACTGTTCTAAACGAAGACCGATGCGGGTCGACGAGCTTTCTGTAATCGAACTGGAACATGCCATGCATGTATTGATTTTGAACGCTCAGCGATTCGCATTTCATGATGAAATAGCGTCTGTGAGTAATGGAAGATTTGTATCTAGGCAGAGCAAAGTAAAGGCACTAAATCCTTTTATGCAGGATGGGTTGTTGTGTGTTGGAGGTCGACTATCACAATCCGATATTACCTCAGCCTCTCAAAAACATCCAATTTTGTTACCACAAAATCATAAGTTGACTGACTTAATAATAACCCATCTGCATTATGAGAATTTACATTTAGGATGTAATGCTCTGCTCGCATTACTGCGTTTACGTTTTTGGCCAATATATGGTAAAAACGCAGTGAAGCGAGCACTGCATAAATGTATTGTATGTTTCCGAGTCCGTCCGCGCGAATGTCGCCAGCTCATGGGTGACCTTCCTGCTGACCGATTCCGAATCCAAAGACCATTTTATGTAACCGGCATAGATTTTGCAGGTCCAATTTTAATTAAGTCTGGTTTAACCAGAAATGCTAAGAGTGTAAAATCTTACATATGTTTATTTATTTGTTTTTCAACGAAGGCAATTCACCTAGAATTAGTGACTAATTTAACTTCAATGGCATTTATGAATGCATTGAAAAGATTTATAGCTAGGAGGGGTAAACCCTCACGACTCTTTACTGATAATGGAACTAACTTTACAGGTAGTTATAGGGAACTTACTGAACTATTTGATTTTTTGAAGGCATCTGATAAAGAAATCCATAATTTTTTGGCCCAGCAGAATATTAGCTGGAGTTTCTTGCCTCCCCGCTCACCGCATCACGGGGGACTTTGGGAAAGTGCAGTTAAAATGACCAAGTTGCATTAAAAAAAGCAATGCGGTCAACTGTTTTGACATACGAAGGAATGAATACCATACTAATACAGATTGAGGCTTGTTTAAATTCCCGTCCTCTGACTCCATTAACATCAGATCCAAATGACTTAAACGCCCTCACTCCGTCACACTTCCTTATTGGCGACAACCTGTTAGCATTGCCTGAGCTTGATATCCATCATCTGCCTACAAACAGGCTTAATATTTACCAAAAGATGTCTACCGTTGTTTAATCTTTTTGGCACAGATGGAGCCGGGAATACCTAGCAGAATTGCAGAACCGAGTCAAATGGCAAGAAGGACGTCAACGCAGTTTACAGCCTGGTGACATGGTCATCATCAAAGACAACCAGCTACCTCCGCAGTACTGGAGGATGGCGCGAGTGACGGAGATCCACCCTGGCCAAGACGGACGCGTCCGCGTCGTCTCCTTGAGGACGGCCAGAGGTGTCACCAAAAGAGCCGTGACACAGCTCTGTCTACTTCCCATGGAGGATCCTTCCTCCAACCTGGATTAAGAACCAATTACAACGCTAAAAGTGATGTGATGTGTAAATCAAAGTGCCGTCAGGCTCATCAGTGCCAAGTGTTAAACCATTTTCACATAAGTGGGTGCAGCGCACCAGAAGGTTCTACGTTATTAAACTTTCATTTTTTAATGTCAAGTCTGACATAGGGTTATATACTTAGTTATAAGTTTTTTGTTATTATTTTGATATCCATATATTGAATATTGTTTATTTTTGTATGTGAACTCGTTGGGTAAATTCTGAGTACCAATGTTGCAATCTCTTCTAATATATTATTTTATGAAAAACGACTATTCCTTAATACTCGTTTTGGGCGGGAATATGTTAAGATTTCAGGTACTGAAATATTAATATTTGTGATTGTCACCCTAATGGTTGTGGCAACATTTTTTGTGTTGGCAATTGCCAGGGCGATTTCGTATTGCCACGGATTTTTTAATTCCTGCTTCTCTTGTTACCATCCGTCTTGGGCGGGTCGTTTTTGGAAAAAACGTCTGCTGCCAGGTTTTCACTTCATGTGGGTTATAAAACCGCGGAGAGAGATAGCATCATTGGGCTCACCGTACATGAGCTACCCTACGGGTCTTTTATTGTTTCAATAAAGACCAATTATTCAAGAGCTGGAGTTATTATTGAAGAGTTACTCCAGCCACACTTCCCTTGGAATCTGGTGTTACCACGCCGGATTGCTTTGTCAGGAGAGCGGAAGTTGAGATCCTGAACACCCATTCTTGTTTGTCATTTACTTTTGCATATTTAGCTAATTATTTTTCTTACTATTTTTGATTATTTTTGTTATTTGTATATATTTAAACATTCACGTATGTAAATTTTTGGGCATCATGGCTGTGTTATGACTTGGCAGCGGATGTGTCTACTCATCTACCGCGTTGCAGGCCGAATCGGGAATGACCATTTTTGGGGGAGATTATTATTTGACCTGATTTGACCTCTCCAACCGGACTCCGTTGACTCATCGCTTTACATAGCAGTGGATAGAATTTATTCATACGTTCGTTATTACTGGTCACACTGACACTAAGATTTCAGGGGCTGAATTTATAAAATAAAACCTTTTCCTCGGGGCCTCTCGGATGGAGTTAAAACATATTGCTTTTTGCAGATGATTTAAAAATATTTAAAATCATCAAAACCGCTGAAGATTGTTCCTGTCTACAAAATAATTTAAACAAATTAATTAGTTGGTGTACTCTTAACAAACTTTATCTGAACATAAATAAGTGTTATTCAATAAGTTTTTACAGAATAAGTCAACCAATTATTTATCCATATGAACTTAACAACTCTACCCTTACCTCTGTCGAAGAAATTAATGACCTGGGCATAACTTTCGACTCTAAATTAAACTTTATATCCCATATAAACTTAATCTATAATAAAGGTATCAAATGCTTGGCTTCGTTCTTAGAAATTCCAGAGGTTTCAGGAATATTTCAACTTTAAAAATTTTGTATACATCCTTAGTACGTAGTCAAGTCGAATATAACTCCTCGAGCTGGTCCCCCCATTTTAAAATACATTCAGATTCAATCGGAAAAATTCAACACAAATTCTTAAGACACATTAATTTTAACCTCGGTATTCACATTGAAAACATAAATTATAATTACTCGATGAAAGAATTAAATTTATTAAGACTCTCAGATCGAAGAATAATTATATCCGACTTAATATTTATGTTCAAAATTGTAAATGGTAGCATAGACAGTCCTGATTTAAATAAGCTCATTGAATTTCATATTCCCACGAGAACCACTCGTTCTAAAATCCTTTTTATATGTAACAATAATCGGACTGAGTATACGAAACACTCACTTTTACCTAGGTTACATGAAGTTACTAATAGATATGCAGATGTGATAGATCATGGGTACAAGAAGGCTATGCTATCATATTTTTTAAATCACTACTAATTTTATTTGTATTATAGATTTTTGCATGTAAAGGTATCTCTGTTGTCACTTCCCAATGTATCGTCACAACTAACTGTTATACATACTGTGGTGTCTGTGGATCGGGTAGTAATAACATCTATTAATGTTACAATGTTTATTGGTTGCCAGGTTAATATGGAGAGAGCGCTCAATAGCGGGTACATCCCTTTTATACTTCCCATACTCGCTATCTCGCACTCATGCCGTCACCCTCATACACATACGTCACACATACACTGTTTTATCAATACTAATATTTTAAATATGAATTTGTGACATGTAATTAGTGTTTATGGCATACTTATGCCGTTTGTATTAAATAAATAAATAAAAACAATAAATTCCATAATTTTTTATAAGAAAAACTCTCTTTTCATAACTTTTGAAGGTTATTCCCATCGATGAAATATATTTATTTATTTACGCCTATTTAGTCTTTTACATAGATATAACAATATTTACGAAATTATACTCGTAAATATTGCAGGAAACGACTGTTTAAAACACTTTCACAATAATAAATATAAAGTAAAAATATTATTGAATTTGATCCACACAGTATGCAAGTAGGTACAAAATATAAAAATCCAAAATAGTTTTTTTTTCTTTCAGCCGACAAAATACTGTTAATGTATTAGTCAATTTAAATAGCTTTATCAAAATATTCCCCAACTTGCTTAAAAAAACGCCAATAAGGTATGCTTATATATTAAAATTGATGTAATAAATATATCAACAACATCTGAGTATTTGTTTCCTAGCTGTTGAATCCGTCGCATAGGAGTGTAATATTGGGACGTTGATGTAGAATTGCCACAATAATATGGTAGGTACTGTTGACTGATCTGTACTGTTTAACTGACCTGCCTGGAGTATGAAAAGAGATTAAATCAGGGGTATCAAACATTGAATTAATGATTTTATACAAACCAAAAGGTTAAATCGGAAATGATTCTACGAACAGATAATTTTATTAAATTTAATGAACAAAGAATGTTATCGTAATTTAGACATTCACTAGGAATGCCCATTGAAGAAGAAGATAACTGTAATACTCTAAACGAAAATATGAAAGAGAATAAGACACAGAAAAAAGATAATAGCCGCAAGTTGCGACCATTATCTTTTCTGTTTTTCTGTGTCTTATTCTCTGTCAAATTTTCGTTCCGATTATTATTGTTATCTTCTTCTCCAATAATAAATTATTTCTATCAAATCTTATTTGTCGTGTACTTCTATGTAAATCTATTTTTAATGCGTTCATAATACTTACGTATATATTTTTTTCTAAATGGCAAGTTTATATGCCAACCCTCCCCTCGAAAACAACACCACTCATCTACACAAAAAAGGTTCTTGAACATAATAAATACATTCAAGCAGGAATTCAAAACACAGCCTGCAAATTTATTCCACGAAAAAGGACAAAAATAAGACACGGCGAAATTAACATTTAGATTGCAAACTCGACATAATCAAGAAATATTTATCTTCCGTCGATTAGCGAATTCGAAAAGCCAAATTTTCGAATGCATATTTATGATTTGAAAGTGTAAACAAATTTTGGATTGAAATCGCTGAATTTATAAATATTTTTGTATAAAACCTAACGAAAATACAATCCAAGCATCATTACACGATTTCACGGTTTAGAGGCATCAACAATGAACGATGGTATAATGGCTTTATTCGTCGGGTTTATATTTTGAGTTTTTTTAGTCCAAATTTAGCAGAACTAGAGGCACCCCAAGCGTTGTTGTTTTCTTTGTTTGTTTATTTTTCATTATTGTTTAATATCTTGGAAAGCCCGCTCGGCTAAGACTCTTGCATGCACACCAAGATTTAATCCAATTTCAGTGTTGTGCAAAATTAGGTTGCCAAAAATTGCACGGCGCGAAGACTTCTTTTGTGAACTAGGCATCGCGGTGCAAGAATAAGAGATTGTAAACTTGATAAAGATGTCTACTGTCTAAGGCGAGGCTTGAAATAACACCGGAGTTCTAATTAATTTTACTTGAGAGGGAACATTTTTATTACATTTAATTTGAGTTGAAGAATAGTCCTTAAAATGTACATTTAATTGTGCTCATAACTTTTCCCGTTTGATGTTACTTCCGTCAAGAGGATATATTTTACGCAAACAACTCGCAAAATACTTGAGAGCTCTGGAACCACTGAAAATATACCTCCTAGAAGTGTTATCTATATCTGAACCTTCCTATTTTTTTAATAAGTATGCTAAACAAACAGCAGTTAACTTTATGTTTAAATCTATTTTTTTTACTCATTCTCTACTCTTTTTTGTTCTACTTTTCACAAAATATGTACTTTAGACTATAATATGCAATCAAACACCAGTTACCCATAACGCTTCAGAGTTTATGTCCGGTTTAAATCGTTCCCGCAGGAAAAACTTAACCCTTTCACGCACTTTTCCACAAATGATCACCTAGTCAATCTACGTTATGCACTTGCACATTAAGTTTCACATTCAGTATAGACGAGAAATAAAAACAGGTTAAGTAGAAAAAAACAACAATAGAAAACAAATAAAGAAAAAAATAACTGGGTTATAAAAATATGGATCATTACAGATCCATGGTGAAGAAAAGGAGAGGAAAAGAAACAAGACAGAATAGAACATGACAAGAAAATTTCATAGTTTCATCCTTAAACGTACTTAAAAAATATATGCTAATTATGTATTGTGTAGGCAATATATAATATATAATGCAAGACCAAGACTAAGATGGAACGACAACGTCCTCAAAGACATTTCTATTTTGGAGCTTCTAAACTGGAGAGAGCTGGCACAAAACCAAGATGAGTGGAGGAAGATTCTTGAGGAAGCCAAGACCCACCAGGGGTTATAGAGCCAATAGTCATGATGATGTAGGCAATATAGTTCAGAGATTTTATTCCATATTTTGTAGTGTGTGTTTGAGGTATGCGAATTTTATTGCTATTTCGAGTAGTGTGTGTGGATGTCTTGATAGTAAAGTGGCTTGATGTTAGTGTGAGTTGATTGTTGAGTGATTTGAAGGATTGTACCAGTTACCCACCTTTACCCATAACGCTTCAGAGTTTATGTCCAGTTTAAATCGTTCCCGCAGGAAAAACTTAACCCTTTCACGCACTTTTCCACAAATGATCACCTAGTCAATCCACGTTATGCACTTGCACTATATAAGTATAATAAATACAAAATAATACAAGAACAACATGTCAACCTACCACAGACCAAATGGGAAAATAATTCACCGACCCCAGATATTTTCATATCAGATGGTTCGGCTCGGTGGAACTCCTAATTGGACCTATAAATCCTACTGATCCCTCAAAATAAATATTTAAAAAATCTTTCGTAATCCTACATACATTTAAAATGACTGATTTTTGCATTTTTATATATAAATTCTTTGACAAATCTAATATGCCTAAATTTTGAATGAGAGAGCTAGGTATACTTCCAGTAGCCGAAATAACAAATGGTAATATTTTTATAGTCTGAGAATACCAAATTCTTTTAATCTCATTTTCTAAATCTGCATATTTTCTTATTTTTTCAGAAACAGGTTTTTGAATATTACAGGAATTTGGAATAGCGACATCAATGATAAGTAATTTTTTAAAAATTTTGTCATGTAAAACTATATCAGGTCTATTATGACTAATAGTTCTGTCTGTTAGTATACTTTTAGCATAATATATTTTATAAAATTCATTTTTATTATCTATTATTGTAATTAGAATGCTGAACAAACCTTAGCTAATTTTATGTTTTAAACTATTGTTATTTTTTTATTCTTCCTCTTCTTCACTTTTTTTCTCTATTTTTCTTTGTTTGGTTTGATGGTCAAAATATTTCACAAATGTGTAATAATAAGTGTATTCTTTAGTAAACAAATAAATATCGGCTTAAGAGAAAACAGTCATGAACAGGTCATTAAAATTGGTTATCTGTTCAAGAAATAATTTAGATTTTTCAAATTGTTTGATAAATTTGAAGAATACGGGAATAACGAAAATTATATTTTGGGCACACTGACAAGCCCACGACACATTTAAACATATTTTTTATCTCTTCAGTGCATGTAGGGAAAAATTCTAATTAAAACCTTTTTTATTTGCCAAAAGGGGTACGGTATGAAAGGAGGAATATTTAATTAGGGAACGAAGGGAAATAATTAATTAACTTGTCGTTGGCTTGACTCAGCAAGTAAAATGTTAATTAATTAATGGAAATAGAGGTAATTTTTAGTAACATTAGTACATCCGTAACCATGACTAAATTTTCGATTAGGTCGTAACGTTTCTTCATTATTATTGCTTTTTAAAAAAATTAAATGAAGACAAGTACTTAGTTCTAACGCATAAATAATTTAAAAAAAAAACAAATAAGTATATTATTACATTCACAAATTATATCTGATTTTGTAAATGTTAATATAGTTTCTCTTTTAAGTGTAGTAGGAATGTATTACAAGTTCACACTTCAAACACATAACCTAACATAACTTCATATCATTATAATATTGTTTATAATTGCATTCAATCTTTATGTTTATGTTGTAAATCTTTATGTAATTCCTCCAACTGTTATCAGGTACCTGGTTTATACTTTTCAACATTTACTTCAACTTACCTGCTTATCTCATACACTGTAAATCCGAAGATATTATACGTTACCAGGCTAATTCGGTAAATCCAAGTATAATAATATATGCTACCAGGTCACTTTTTCTATTTTTTTGTTTGTTATGTAATTATGTACATTTCTTGGAATAATACGAACTAAACCTGTAAATTTGTCTGTCCTGGAACGGTAAACTTCCTAGTTGGACAGGCAAAGCTTCCTAATATGTTATTTGTACTTTCTTTATGTAATTATGTACACTTCTTGGAATAATACGAACTAAACCTGTCAATTTGTCTGTCCCGAAACGGTAAACTTCCTAGTTGGACAGGCAAAGCTTCCTAATATGTTATTTGTACTTTCTTTTGTATCTATAATAAATAAATAAATAAATATTAGCGAAACTCAATCGAAAATCTGGAGACAGAAAAATCAGAAAAAGATATTGGCACCTCTGGGACTCGAACCCAGGACCTTCTACTGTAATTTTTAGTCGAAGTGTGATACAGTTTTAAAGTGACCGAATTGGATATAGACACTTTAGCTCAGTTTTTTTTTGAGGAAAATTATTTCCCTCAGGGCTTATGTCATCTGGGATGCTGTGTGGATGGTCTTTTTGAGGAGAGGAAGGAATGCACATTGGTCTTGAAGAGACCCATGTTGTAGGAAGAAGGAAACACAAAGGCCGGCAAATCATTCCACAGCCGAGCTGTTGAACACAAGAACGAGTCGAAGAAGCGACCTGTTCTCATATGACAAATGTCAACCGTGTACAAATGTTGGGCATGCGTTTGGCGTGTTTCCCGACTATGCACCGGTGCCGAAGTGTTCAATGACGCTAATTTCTCGGAGCATTTTCCATTGTAATACCGGTAGAACAAGGATGGCATTCCCACCCGACGCCTGTGCTCTAAAGATTGCAATCCGTCTGTTAAGATGGGAGAATCTATCAAACGGACCGCCAGTTTCTGCAGAGTCGAGGGTATTTTTTCAGGTATTTTGGAGCTCCAGACCAGAGGTGGCTGCCAAATTCAACCATAGGGCGCGCAGTTGCTGTTGCCATGAAAGCAGAAGGTCCTGGGTTCGAGTCCCAAAGATGCCAATATCTTTTTTCTGATTGTTCTGTCTACAGATTTTCGATTGAGTTTCGCTAATATTGTCTTCATTTTATTAAATACAGATTGTCTTCAATTAACTCATTAAGTTAAAAAAAAATAATAATAGTTTTTATTTCTTGCTAGGGCAATCCCGATGTTACAGATTTCATTTTAGGACGGGGGAACTTAGGGAACGTACCCATACTACGTGACACGTTTAGGGGGGGGGTCTTCAAAATGTCACGCTCGGTACAAATAAGCGGCGGGTTGCTTAGGTTTTTGGTCACCGGGAGGGGGGGGGGGGTTAAAAATTGCAAAAAGTTGGTCACGTAGTATGGGTACGTTCCCTTACTATTTATAGGTGGGGGGAAATACCCACAATTTTACATTGGTATTTTGATATTAAAAATATAAGTTTCACATTCAGTATAGACGAGAAATAAAAACAGGTTAAGAAGAAACAAACAACAATAGAAAACAAATAAAGAAAAAATAACTGGGTTATAAAAATATCGATAATTACAGATCCATGGTGAAGAAAAGGAGAGAAAAAGAAACAAGACAGAATAGAACATGACAAGAAAATTTCATAGTTTCATTCTTAAGGCTCTGCGACCGGGCTCGAAAAGAAGAAGATGGAGAGATACGAAATTACGAATGTTAGAGGAGAGCGCTAACATTTACAACGACAAAATCGATGCGAAAATTGCGAAAATGTTTAATAAAACACGACTCGTTTAAAATAGAGCAAAAATCTCGCGGGCATTATCTTAAACAGCATTTAAAGAAACACTGTGAATTTCCCACATATAACTTGTAAAATAACTGAAACAAACGTGTTTATAATAATTTTCGGAGCATACTTTGCGATTTTTTTCTATCGAAGGAATTTTATATAATTTGCGATTCGACGCGGGCAAAGTCTAGATATTATCTTCAAAAATAACATATATTTTTTTAAGAGCTTTAAAACTTACCGTGTTTAAGGGAAATATGTAATAAATCGGTAGAAATCCGGGTTGCGGTCCCTTAAACGTACTTAAAAAATATTTGCGAATTATATATTGTGAAGGCAATATAGTTGAGAGATTTTATCCCATATTTTGTGTCTGTTTGAGGTACGAGAATTTTATTGCTATTTCGAGTAGTGTGTGTGGATGTCTTGATAGTAAAGTGGCTTGATGTTAAGTGTCGATGATACAGGGCTAGTTTACAAGCTACTATCTGGGAAATTCACTATCTGTTAGTAAACTCGCTCAGTGTCATCGTGTCACTTGCTAACTAGCAGCAACTAGCAGATTGTTGACAATCTACGAAAAAAAGTTGAAAGGTCGTCAACTTTACACGCCTACACGCTCGCTCCACTTGCTCGTGATTGGTTTATTTGTGTTTCCAACATGGCTTCCGATAAACAGCTGATTTCGACTGTCAAACATTGAAGAATTAGTTCACGCAGTCGTCGTTATTCTTGTTACTGGCGCTAATAGCGGCCTCAGTTTCCTATGCTTCTGAGCGAGTGGACAGTTTTGTGTGTCATCATGACAATCTCACTCGCCGATTTACCCACTTTTAGATGTAACTCGCTTGTAACTCGCCTTGTGTCATGAGTGATTTGAAGGATGGTGCTTGTGATTTCATATTTAGGGAGGATTGTGATTGAAAGAATACCGGAAACTGAATTACTTAAATCTCCAAATTATAAAAGTTATTCTAAGCTGGAGTGTTCTAGAGTCCGAGTAACGTATATCGAAACTAACCAGCGATTCCTGAGCATATTTGGAGTAAAACATGTAGATGTTTTTTAGCTGCCTGATGATTTTTTTTCAATTAAATTATCTATTTATTTATTTTAATTTAGGGAAATCAACAGTTTACAATTTGATTAATTTATACATGTATAATTTACCTAACTAAGAAAACAATTGTAGATTTCCTCATTATACCTTAAACAGTAATCTTACAACAACTAAAAGATATTACATTATTATAACAGGAGGTAGGTACTCGTAGTACATAATATATGTCATTACATATTATATTATTATAAACAAAAATTATTTATTAGCCTGAAACACTCATCTACATTGAAAAAATCTCCCGTGAAAAGATACATGCCGTCGACGGGAATCGAACCCGCGTCCTTCTGATTTCCGGTCAATTGCTCTGTCCACTGAGCTACATCGGTTTATCTCCTACCCGCCAAATAATTCAATATACACTAGTGTTACATTCAACAATTACTGCTTATTACATTTTTCCACCAGCAAACAACCAACAAAATTTTTATATGGGAAAGGCATTGTAAGTGCTAAATCTGCCACTAGGTGGCGTCGAGACGAATTATGTCTACATTTTTTGGTGAAATACTTTAACTCGTCAAATATTAATTTTTATTTTTAATTGATAAACTAATGTTTAAGACAAGATTTTTACGCATAGCACAAAGGGTAACAATTATTATGAGTAATAATAATTATTAGCCTGAAACACTCACCTACATTTGTTCTCGGAAGATTTTTTCAATGTAGATGAGTGTTATAGGCTATTAATTATAATAATTGTTACCCTTTGTGCTATGCATAAAAAAACCTTGTGTTAAACATTAGTTCATCAATTAAAAATAAGATAATATATCATTGCATTTATGCAGTTTTGTACACATTTTATATTTATTTTTGTCACAATTGAAGATATCTACACATATCAGAGAGAATGTTATTTATGTTGAACACAGTCTTAAAGGCAAGCATTTTGTTTTGCATTAGTTTTACAGTGATTTTCTTTAAAAATATTACAAGAACACGTGTACTTTCATATCTATTCTGTTCAATAATTTAGAAAAGTCAGTTATATTATTTACGATTTTATATGGTTCCATGACAGTTCATCCTGCGACAATTCATCCGGCGACAGTTCATCCTGCGACAGTTCATCCGGCCGACACTTCATCCTGCCGACAGTTCATCCTGCCGACAGTTCATCCCGCCGACAATTCATCCGGCGACAATTCATCCTGACAATTCAACCTAACCTAACCTAACCTAACCTACAAGTATAACCTATAAGTATAAGTATGTCGTATTTTGTTATTCACGCATGCTTCTTCAGAGAGTCGAAATTATTGTTAGTAAAAATATTTTTACAGCGGATTTCCACTCAAGAAGCCTTCAGATATAAGTATATCGATTTTGGTTGTACGGCCGTATATCCTCTTTGCATAATAAAAATCTTCTAAATGATCAAGCAAGATGAATTGTCGCCGGTTGAATTGTCGGCGGGATGAACTGTCGGCAGGATGAACTGTCGGCAGGATGAACTGTCGGCAGGATGAACTGTCGGCCGGATGAACTGTCGCAGGATGAACTGTCGCCGGATAAATTGTCGCAGGACGAATTGTCGGGTCACCATTTTATATAGTAACATCGCGTCTGGGAATTGTCTTCGTACACTCAATACATCAATTTTGAAAAATTTTGTTGCTTCAAGATAAAGATCGATTGGGCGATATATTATATTAGATTTTTCTGAATCGATTAAATTTTGTTTATATGTACTGCATAAAATGGAGACCACACAGTAAACTCTAGATGGCTTTGTACATATGCAAAGTATGGAAGTTTGATAATTACAGTGTTTGTGAATTCTTTTGTATTTATTACGATAAAACTAATCATTTTAGCTGCTTTATTTGTTATTTGATTGATATGACATCGAGAATCACACCTAGATCGCGAACATTGGAGCCAGTAGCGTAGCGAGGGGGAGGCGGACCACCCCGGGTGCACCCGACGGGGGGGTGACACTATACCCGACGGGAGATGACACTCGACCGTGGAAAAAAAAATTACGAAGGATATTGCTCAACAGGAGGCTTGTCGCTGATCAGATGCTCCTGTACAAAATTATTAACTCGAAAGTTGACTGCCCGGAGTTGCTAAATAAAATAAATTTCCACGCGCCGACTCGATGTAGCAGACAAAATACTCTTTCTACATTGATAGATGCAACACCAATTTCAACCAAAATGAATTTATGCAAAGGACATGTAACTACTATAACATTAAATTTGCACTATAAAAACACTTGCTGACATATTATTCACTGCTAGTTACTTTCGCTACAGAATTTCATCGTATCACATTCTAGGTGCGAATAACACATAACACATATTCATGATGATTAAATTAATTGTATCTAATATTTTTAATTACCTGCGTGGCAACTTTCCCTTATCCCTGTCGTTCCCTTACCCGTCCCAATCCAAATACCTATTTCGCAGCCTTTTTATATATATTTTTTTATTCACAAAAGATACATAAATTACAATACATTTTATACAATAATTAATTACAAATGTATTTGATTTACCCCCATAAATAAGCAGTGTTTGTGTGCATGGGGGTAAGTATAGTTATAATCGCATTTATTTTATTGTTGTATTTTTATGTTTAGGTCTATCACTTGTTGAACCTACACCTGTATTATATATTTTTTTAAATTGCTGTTTTGTCCTGTTTTTTTCTTTTCTTAAATATTCTAGTTTACATTCAGTTACTTTTATGTTTCTATATACCTGGCAGTGAAAATTAATAATTTGTCTGTTTTTTGTCATCCTCTTAATGTACATATATTATGTTAATAAGACTGTTTATGTTCCTTAAATAAATAAATAAATATTTTCACAAAAATAGTGAATACCATGTTCTGTTCCCCGTGGAAAGTCTATATACAAATATTGATGTATAATTTTTTATGACACTTTTTGAACCATTTAAAAATAACTGGTTATCTCATAATAGGTATATAATCACCTATAATTGGCTACAATCGTTTAGGTCATTTATGGGTATGTACAGTTTGGCGTCACCGGCAAACATTTCTAATTTGGAGTATTTTACGATATTCATTAATATATAATAAAAAAATAATAACGGACTGAGATGAGACCCTTGCTGGATGCCTGAGGAAATTTATTTGAAATCAGATTTAAAAACCTTTATTGCAACCGCTTGTGATCTATTTATCTATTGAGTATGTACGAAGTTACCAAACGAAACAAGTTAGCACGTACCTACGCTAATAGAACAAAGTTTTTTCATTAAAATTTTTTGATCGATTTTATCAAAAGCTTTGGAAAAATCAGTATTAGTCCAGTCAAGGAAGGAGGTGTAGAGTGCGTAAGCAGGAAGTGATTCCTTCAGAAACTTGTTCAGGGTGCTTAGGGTGTGAACATACTAAAAGTCCTGACATCTAGGGGAGGGAGGGGGGGGGGGGGGGGGGGGGGAAGGTCCCAATTTTCAGGTTTCCGCTTATATCTCGAAAACGGTTCGTTGCAGAGGAAATATTTTTAAGAATAAGTAAAAGCTCATAAAATTATCTACAACTTTCCCCCCTTAGCTCACCACCTAGACGCCAGGACTTTGTTACCTGGGATGAGGTGGCAACAATGTAGATTATTGAAATATTGATTATTATGAGCAATGAGGACTCCACATGCCAAATACAAGGATTAGGTTCTAGTACGAAAACAAGGTATTCGAAATAAAAAAGTATATTGTGAATTAAAACAAAGGACATCCTAATTCTAAAACTGTCTGGCATAAAAGGCTTCCTTAGATAATAGGTTGATGGTGATACCGTGATAAGTCGTAGTGTGGCTGAAGCGTGGCTTGTCGAAAACTCCTCGAAGCGTGGCTTGTCGAAAACTCGTTTTGTAGAAGGAATCTCACATCGTGAGAATGGCAGGGCTGCAGATCATTGGCTGTAAGCCAAAAGGACCATCCAGAAATAGGACAGGCTGATGACTTCAGAGGCCAATCATCCTCCCAGGATGATTAAAAGTCAGCTTCCAAGATCGCGAGAGTCACTACCAACATCTATGATCTTAATCGTAGCGATATTTAGTCGATTCGTCGTCTTTTGGTCCAGAGGATCGCCCAATGCTCTGGGCTGTCGTACCAAGAATCCTGAGCTCTCTTTTCAAATTTCCTGATTTGCATTAAAAAATATTGCAGGGCTCGAAATATTACCAATGCCCAAATGTCAATGGGCAAGTACTAGAGGTGCCACACACCGAAACCATAAATAAAATGTGTGTAAGAGGGTGCACACACCTTGTTACAGATACTTTTATGTAACAACTTTTAGTATGTTCACACCCTAAGCACTCTGAACAAGTTTCTGAAGGAACCGCTTAGGTTCTTGCTCACGCACTCTACACCTTCTTTTGGACCATTCATTGACTGGACTATATACAGTGCGTCTACTTGAGTGCAGTTGTCCATGTGATTAACAATAAAATCGGTGAATAAAACAAGATTGCTTTCTACACTTCTGCTTTTTATGAAGCTATGTCATTGTTGTGTTGTAATATGGTTCAGTTATGAACTTAAACATTGACAGACTTTTTTCCCATTAATTTACTAAAAATTGATAATTTAGAAATGGGTCGATAGTTTTTAACATTACTTTTATCGCCATTTTTGTGGATTGGAGTTATTGAAGCTTTTTTCCAGATTTCTGGTACAATGCCTTCAAGCATAATACATACGAGAGTAATAATAATACGTCGTATACTTACGAATACAGCTAAAATCAGAGACTTGGAACTAACATATGATATCTGACGTTATTATTACGCTAACGTTTATACGGTTGAAATATATGAATCCGACTACGAGTACAACTCTGATTTATGTGTTTGTCTCTTTTATGCACAATTTTCCTTTTTATATGTATACTAGCTGGGTTACCCGGCTTCGCTCAGGAAAACATTCGAGAGTGTTCTGGAATGTTTCACTTAGATGTTCCCGATTCCCTATTCTCGAACATTCCACAATTTTCCAGAAGGTTCCGGGTTGTGATTGTGGAATGCTCTCAAATACTCTGACTGGGGTGTCCGGCATCGCTCATGGAGTTGATGTGAGATTGAATTGACGTTCGAATCCACAACGGATCTTGCTTTACATACCCCTTATAGGTTGCCCCGTACAAAAAAACTTCAAATGTTCCAGAATAATGTTCCAGATCTTTCCACCACATTCAGGAGTGTTCTGGAATGTTCCACAATGATCTGGGCTGTTCCGGTATGTTCCTGAACGTTCCATCCTATTCCCGAACATTCCAGAATGTTCCCAGATGTTCTGGAATGTGGTGGAATGCTCAAGAATACTCTGGAATTTTTTGAACTGTTCTAGAACTTTCAACAGGGCGAAACTTCCAGACCTTTTATATATTTAAAAGCACGCCCTTCAGGTAAGAACGGGAACTTTCTTCATGGATGGAGGATAGAGGGCTACCACATAATATAACTCCCGTTATCGTACCGGGACTCGTCTTTGAGTTTTAGCGGCATGCAAACTTCTAGAACTTTCCAGAAACTTCTAGACTCACTGACGCTCTCCGCCACTCATTTCTGAAAGCTTCTTGAACTTTCTCCTTCCATAACATCCTAGAGCATAAGGGAACCTTCCAGAACTATCTAGAACCTTCTAGACTCACCGACATACTCCAAACTTTCTAGAGCTTTATCGAACCTTCTAGAACTTTTCGGAACCTTCTAGACTCACCAACGTACTCCGCCACTCCTTCCAGAACTTTCTACAGCTTTATCGAACCGTCTAGAACTCACGAACTTTGTAGACTCACCTACGTACTCCCCCACTCCTTCCCGAACTTTCTACAGCTTTATCGAACCTTCTAGAACTTTCTACAGCTTTATCAAACATTCTAGAACTTTCTACAGCTTTATCAAACCTTCTAGTACTTTCCGGAACCTTCTAGGTCTTCGACATTTTTATCGAACTTTCTAGAACATTCCGGAAACTTCCAAATCCACCGACATATTCACCATTCCTTCCAGAACTTTGTACGTCTTTATCGAACCATCTAGAACTTCCTACAACTTTATCAAACCTTCTAGAACTTTCCGGAACCATCTAGACTCACTGACATACTCCGCCACTACTTCCTGAACTTTGAACAGCCCTATCGAACCTTCTAGGACTTCCTACAGCTATGGAACCTTCTAGAATTTTCCGGAACCTTCTAGATACACCGACACACTCCTCCACTCCTTTCAGAACTTTCTACAGCTTTATCGAACCTTCTTGAACTTTCCGGAACCTTCTAGACTCGCTGACATACTCCTCCATTTCTTCCAGAACATTCCAGAGTCTTATCGAATTTTCTAGAAGTTTCCGGAATCTTCCAGACTCTTCTTGTGAAGTTTCTAGAGTCTTCTTAGAACTTTCAGACCTTATATCTTCAAAAGCAAGCCCTTTAGGTAAAAACGAATACCCCTATTCCCTAGGGGGGTAGAGATCTACCGTACCATAAAACTCTCTTGATCGTACCGGCACTCGTTTCTGAGTTTTTGCGTTCCGCACGTTTTTTTGGAATTTATTTTATAATATATATTGATTATAATCACGTTTGGAGGACGTGTTTGCATACGCGTTCAGTATGCAAACACGTGTGCATACTGAACACGTGTTTGGAAAGATAATTGGCGTTACAAACCAGTGCACAATCGGATGCCGCTTTACTTCTATTGAACACAGGTTTGGAAGGGGAAATAGCGTTACAAACCCGTGTTGATTTCGAGGCGTGGTTGCCTCCTATTGAACACGGGAAAGGAAATACGCGACCCGATGTCTCATCAGGCTGGCGAATCCATGGAGTTCTAATTCCGTAAACATTGTTGATGCGCTGCTATACCTTCTGTATCCTAATATTATTCTACGTGCATTATTATATTGGATGTTTCACACGTATACATACACTAGTGGACTTAAGTATGGACACTTTTCGAAATTTCTTGTATCTTGTCGTTTGCCTTTTAAAAAAACAACTTATTTTGTTATGGAACCCTTCTAAGTTTTTTTTCGTGTTCCTTATGCTATAGTTGATTAATAAAAATATACCATACGATATGCCATATGGTGATTCAAAATTCTTATCACTCTTTATGAGAAATGGGAGCAAACGCCTTTAAAACAACCAATTTTTGAGAATAATGTTTTTGAGTTTTGGCAACCCTACAATGTCTCGTGTTAAGTCTAAACCAACCAAAAAGTGCAGAGGATCGTTGTGTGCTCTAATCAGGACACTTTAAGATGCAACACGATTAAGTTTTACACCCGTCTTAGTCAGTCATCCATTCTAGAAAAACGACATTATTTTTTTTTAACAAATATTATTAAAATGGCTTCTACGGTGCCAAAATGTGTCGATTGGTCGCCCAAAGAGAAGCAGAGCAGTTGTACTTCGTGAAGAAGGCTACACATATGAAGAAATTGCAAAAATATTGGGTGGAGGAGCTACCAAGTCAGGAGTAAGAAAGATTTTCCAACGCTGCAAGGAGACTAAAACTACAAAAACAGTCCGAAAATCGCTAAAAGCCTAAGGTTACGCCACAAAATGATAGGAGCATGTGTTGCCTTATCCTGCAAAACCATTGTCAAATATCCAAAGATATTAACAAGGTCGTTAAAGCTGCTGGAATCCATATTACTGATATAAAATTTAGGAATAAATTAGGCAAGAATTATAAAAGTTTAACTGTAACATGAAACAGAGGCATAAATGGCTGAAATGGGCTGTAACACATAAGGAATGGACCTCAGAAAACTGGTCAAAGGTGATATGGAGTGATGAGAGCAAAATTTTCACTTTTGAGAGTGATGGAATCAGGTTTGTTCGTTGACATCAAGTTGAAGATGTGATACCAGAATGCACTACTATATCAATGAAATTTCCTCTGAGTGTAATGGTGTGGGCTTGCATGATAAGGGATCGTTTCGGACGTCTGGGAGTGGTAGAAGGCACAATAAATTAAGGCTAACAGGCATCAATGTGTGATTCTGGAGCCAAAATTATTGCCAAACACAATGATTTGTTCGAGGGTAACCGAGGTAAATACAATTTCCAGCAGCATGGACCCCCGTGCCACATAGCAAAACGAGCATGAAATGGCTACAAAACCACCATATTATTGATCTACCTTTGCCAGAGAACCATCTGGACTTGAATCCTATTGAAAATCTCTGGTCTAGATTCGAAATACTGGTTTCTCGTCGCAAACCCAGCAATAAAAGAGAAATATTTGAAGCGATTATTCAAGCATGGTTCAATGTCATCAAACCTGAAAATTAGTGACGTTTGGTGGACTCCACGCCTAGAAGAATTGAGGAAGTTATTTAACTTAAAGGATATCTAACGAAATACTAACGTTAATTTGAAATATTATGAAAAATCTTCGTAATTAATAAATCATTTGTGTTTTGTCGTGGCGTTGTTTTATTCAGCATTTTTGTTATTTTTCTAAAAAAAACATTTAAATATATTCAAAATATAACAGTATAATATGTTGCTGAATTAATTAGCTAACCAAATTACAGTTAAACACCAACGTGACTTAAAAAAGTGCGAATGAACATCAAATACAAGATATTTATAAAAAGTGTCCATACTTAAGTCCACTAGTGTATATATACAGAACACATAAAGTCATCTAATTCCTTGTACATTTTTAAAAATAATCTTAAATTATTTGTGTTAGTCGAGGATTGCCAATTGATTTTCTCTACTTTGTCCTTTCTAAATTATTAGCTAAATGATTATATTATAATAATTAGCTAAATTAATATTATTTTTGGTTAAACCGTTTTTTTTTCATCTTCCTCCTGCCAAATTTAAAGCACAATAAATACACATATTTATTATTTACAACTTCTTCCTTTCTTAAATCAGATCACTAAACTATGGTCACCCTAAAAGTCTACCAGCCTTACTAAAAAAAACCACAGCACAGCCGATAACCTGTGTTGCTGCAGCAACATGAATAAACCAAAATACACTAAAACACGATAACATTACTAATAAGATTTGTTCTTAAAATGTATTTTAAATCTGGCAACAATGTAATTTTTCATAGTGTACATAATAAAGTGTTTGTTTTCCTACAGAACCGCTATGTGGCGGAAACAACCACAAAAAAAAAATCACTCCGCGGATGTGTGTGTAATATTACACAAATGTGAATATTAATACAAATGTAATATTACACAAAATGAAGCTTTAATAACTATTTTACAAATGTAGTAGACGTAGTACTTGAATCATCAGGCATTAATGTTAATGATGCTTATATGGAGACATATCCTCAAATAGATTCAAATAATGATTCAATTAACTCTATAGAACATTTTTCTCCTGTTACATTTAATGAAATTGAAAAATATATTGATAACCTAAAACCATCCAACTCTAAGGGAAATGATGGATTATCTTGTGATACGCTAAAAAAAATAAAACAACATGTCCTAACTCCATTGCAACATATTTTTAATTTATGCCTCAAAAATGGTCATTTTCCAGAGCAATTTAAAATCTCCACTATAATACCTATTCATAAATCTGGAGATACGAATAAATTAGACAATTATAGACCTATATCTCTTGTTTCAAATCTCTCGAAAATATTCGAAAAATGCATCAAGTTTAGAGTCGTTGAACACTTAGAAAAATATAAAATTCTATCGAAAAACCAATACGGCTTTCGTAAAGACCTAAGCACCGAGGATGCGATATATGAATTGACAAAAAAGATATACTCATCTATCGATAAAAAAAAGAAATGTCTTGCAATATTCCTAGATTTAAGAAAAGCTTTCGACACCGTAAATCATAATTTACTCATTACAAAAATAAATCAACTCGGCTTCAAAAAAGACACATTAAAACTACTCTCTAACTATCTTACAGACAGAACACAAAAAACTAAAATTGGGAATAATTATAGTTCAGAGTCAAAGATAAAAAATGGAGTTCCACAGGGAACTGTGCTAGGCCCGATTTTATTCTTAATTTATATTAATGATTTATGTAATTTTGTAATCCCTGGTAAAATTGTTTCTTACGCAGACGACACGGCAATAATAGTGGATGGTAATCATTGGAAAGAAACTTTTTCGAAAGCAACTGATTGTATTTCAATGGTTTCAACATGGCTAAAATACAACAAACTCGTTTTAAACTATAGCAAAACATTTTATTTACCTTTTTATAAAACCATTAAAAATAAGCCTACAGACAACCTTAAAATTAGAATCCATAATACTAGTTGCAATCAAGAAATGTGCTTCATGTGCAACGAACTCACTAATGTCGAAAATATAAAATATTTAGGAGTATCAATAGATATAAATCTTAATTGGAAAACACATATTAATCGAATCACTTCTAAATTAAGATATCTGACCTACATATTTTATAGACTTAAGGAAGTACTAAACATTGAAAAATTGAAAATGATCTACTTTTCCCTTGTGCAATCATCAATCACTTATGGCATTATAGGATGGGGTGGTGCACTTGATACATTTATTAAGCCTCTACAAATAATTCAAAAACACATAATTAAAGTCATATATAACAAAAATAAAACATTCTCGACTAACTTATTATACAAAGAAACTAAAATATTTAATATACGTAAATTATTTATATTACAAACTTTGAAATATGTATTTAAAAACAAAAATAATTTCGAAATAAATGAAAACAGAATGAGCAAAAGAATGAATAATATATTTTACACACCACAAACCAATACTAAATTATTGCAGACACATAGCAGTTTCATTGGTCCTCGTTCATTTAACCTTCTACCACTACAAACTCAAATGTTAAATAAAATGATAAAATATGTAAAAGAGGTAAAATTATGGTTGAATAATGTAGATATCGAAACGCTTTTTCTATAAATTTATCCATCCTTCTACAACTCACTTTCTGTAACATTCTAAACTGTAGTACAATATGTTTTCTGTTTATTTTTTTTTAAATAACTTTAAAAAAAATTGAAATTAGTATGTTTTTCTCCATATTTTTATTTAATTTTTATAATAGCTGAAACAAAACCTTTTTCATTTATTCTACCTATGTAATACTAACTTTTTATACTAACTTTATATTTTATATGTTTTTTAAGTATTTTTTATACTTTGGGTACTTAGAAATATAGTATTTTGTTTTAATATTACCCACACTCAGGCAGTGCCTTAGTGGGTTTTCATTTCTTATTCATATTATTTGTTAATATATTTTATGTTATTTTATACTATTTGCTTTTATACATTATATCTATGTACAAAGAAATGGAAATAAATAAAGTTAAAAAAAAAAAAAAAAAAAAAAAAAAAAATATCAATTAATATGACTAATTCACTTTTACATTCGCATAATTGATATATTTACCGTATTTTTTGTGGTTTTTAATAAGTTTTAGTCAAGTTATAATAACAATAATCATACTTTGAAAATTGAAATGTCAAGAAGTATTTTATGTAAAACATGAAAATTCAAATTTACATTTAAAAGATTTTATTTTATGAGAATTTCATAAATGTGGTGTTTTTTTTAAATATTAATATCTAATACATGTGTTTCTAAACGTATCAATGAAATAAACGTCTTTAGAGTTGCAAGAAATCTGTTATAAAAGTCGGTATTATTTTTTTAGGTTAGTTTTTTGGCAATAAAAAAACTTTGAAATTTTTTATTATTTTTTTATTGTATGCACGAGGAAAAAGTGAGGTGACAGTTTCGTTCCAAATTCATTATATAAAAGGTCTATATTTTTTAAATTTTGTTTTTTTATAAATTTTTGTACACTTTCATCAAATATGTTTGGTAAAAAAAAAATCCATTTTTTTTCGCGTTTGAATCTTAATATATGGCAGTTTTTTAAAACTAAAGTGTATTTCAATTACACAAATCTAAAAGGTAATTTTATCTAGTTTTTATAAATGGTATTTGTTTTTACGACACCTTCAAAAATAAGAAATCCATAGAACATTCAAAATACTTTGGAAAAATTTCGTTCAGACATCATTAATAAAACAGAGATTAACAACTCTCTTAGGCCGTGTAAACCACGTGTATTTTTTTCCATGAACAATTTTTTAATTAGTAATGTTTTCACATCCGCGACCGTTTGTCAATTGAATAAAATTTTCACTGGATTTTTTAGTAAGGCTGTACAATGTACAGTGTACATGTTTACATTAATGTACTACCTAGCGCCATCAGTTTAGTAGGTACCTATAATCTCAACCTGAAAGAAATACAACAATATTGTTCTTTTAATATCTGTATTATTTTGTTAATTTGTATAATTGTTAACCTCAACACAGGCTTGTAGTGAGGTGACAAATTGAATTGTAATCATTTTTACCTGCAGTGTAAAGAAACAATAAATAAACTAAAATAAAAAAAATACAGGCTGGTGCAAAATGCGTTGAACAATGTTTTCCATTTCAATCACATTTCACAAAACACTGAAACTTCCCCTATAAAGTAATTATTATACATTCCCATAAAATGTTATGTTACGCCAAACTAGGTTTGATCATGATTATAGCATTGTGAAGACCAATAATTCGATCATAGAGACTCAGCAAATCGGACGAGGCGCCAGTTTAATGGAGTGAAAGATTCCGGAGAGTTCTAAGGAAAATGGTAGGCATCTATCGTTTCCATCCTTCTTTCCATCGCAGGCCTCTACGGGTAAATGACCAAATTATACAGGCGTCAAATTCGCGTATCAATATTACACAACCAGAATTACAAATGGAGGAAATTACTCTTTACTTTAACTACACCTGCTGGAATTGATACCACAAAAAATCTGTTTTTTTTAAAGTTTAATTTTGAGAATGTTTAAGTGTGTGCTAACCTAATTTAACCTAACCTAATCTAAACCAACCTAACATAACCTTAAGCCTAAGAATAAAAAGGTGAAAAAAAGTAGAGTTTTATGAATATTCCAAAAAAAAATGTTAACTAACTTACTAACTCTCCACACAGCATCCACAAAGATGACATAGGCCCTCAGGGACATTATTTTCCTCAGGGCCTCCTGTGTGGAGCTCATGTAAAAAAAAAAAAATTAACCATCACGCCGATTCCCCGTAGGGGTAGGCAGAGAGGACGGACCGCCAAACACTCGGTCTTGGCACACACTTTTTGCCTTATTCACATTCATACATCGTCTCATACACACTATTCTGTTATTATGACTCTTGACATGGCCCGACTAAAGTATCTGATTTACTTGATCTTGCCATGTCTTCCCCGGGCGTCCCCGACTTCTTCGACCAATCAAATTTGTGTCATATATTCTTTTTTCACTACTTTCTTTGTTCATTCGCTCTATATGCTCAAACCATCAGAGGATCCCTTTCTTAATCTTACTATTTACGCTTACATCTGCCTTGCATTCTTTGCGGATCTCCACATTTTTCACACACAAAAAAATGTTAAGATTTTTTAATGCCTACATTTTGTTTTTTTGACGCTCAGGCATCCACGAGAAAAAATATGAATATTTTTACGACAAGTGCAGTGAAATGCATCGTTGCAAAGATATTCAGTTTATTGGAAGAAGACGATCACTGATCGTGGGCACTTTTAATTTACATATGATAAGTGGGGGTAATGCAGGTTTCTATTTACTCTATGAGCGGATGCCGTGCTCGTCTCCGGTCGTTCGTTATTTCCAAATATTGAATGAGAAGGTGCCAGAAGAATACTGGACTGTAATGTATTGCAAAAGTTTTCAAACTACTCCGCGAGATGTCAGCAGGGAAGTACTTCTCCACTTGGCCGACAGAGGTGCCGGTGTCGCCTCTGCCAACTCGACGGTTGGCATCACCGCAAACAGATTCAATCTTGCTCTCTCCCAGTTAGGTCGGCTAACTTGTAGCATTGTTATTGTAAATACGTAAACATAAATAGATTGTTATTAAGAATTTGCTGATCATTCTGTTGAAGCATATTATTCTGTTGAATATAAACCGTTTAGTGTCAAAATCAAACACCGCTATCGTGTCGTCAGTACATTGCTAGTCAAGCCAAGGCAGCCTGCTATGCCTCAATACGAAGTACTATCCCATCAAAAAGGTTTCAACAGTTCCTCCATTAAATTTTTCCAAAAAAAGAAATTTCCTAACTTATTCGAAAGAGAACTAACCTAACCCTTTTAAAATTTACTTGCTTGAATCCCCAGTACCCGTTGTACTTACTCTGGTCTAGAAGTGGGAACTTTAGATCACATATTTATGGTTGTTTCTTTCTAAACAAATAAAACCTCTCTTCCACCAAGCCTTATCTAATAAATTGTCTCCCCTCCATTCAATAACTTATCTCTTCTATGCCTAAACTTTCGCGACTAAACTTCAATCTTCCAAATATTTTTGAAGTATGCCCATATAAATAAAAATTAATTTCTAAATTTACCTACCCTCTCTCCGTAATTTGAATTGATGGCCTAGAACACAATTGAAAGGGGAAAGCCAGAAATATTAAGAAAAAAAACATGTTGCCATTACTGGTTGGTCTCTCTTCAAAGCACCAAATAAAGCACAAAACAAGTTAGCATTAGTATACATCTATTCATAGCTTTTAATTCCCTCGTACTTTGATCGTTCTAGATGCAAGATCGTGATATAAAATAAGGTATTATAATAATGTCATGAGATGATGGTTTTCCATTGAATCTTTTATCTGAATATGTCTGGTAAACTGTAATGTTAGCCAATTAAAGCGACTTGAATTTTACAATCTTCTCCCTTTTACGACTAAGGAGGTCGGTATAGAATAGAGACATTTTATACGAATAATAAGAACTTCAGAAACAATCCGTTGGTTTTCTTACTTTGTGTGGTATATGAACACGCGAAATAATTTTAATAAATTAAATTCTGGTTGAATCAACCGAATTTATTTTTACTTACATTTTAGTTTACAATAAGTTAACCTCAACACAATCCGATAAAGCTTAGGTACAAGCGAAACCCTGTTTGCAACAAGTGTTTTAGTAAATTCTACGAAAACATAATTGAAACAAACTATTTCTCTACCAACATAGTAACAGGGTCAAAAGTAAGTAAAACAACCGCTTTCCCAAATGATAACTCATGAATTTATTTTCCAGCAAATATTGATTTCCGGAATTTTGTTTTGTACGTGAAACGGAGTTGGCTTTTTATTATCACTGAGTGATTTTTATCAAGGAGATGTTTGGCAAATTGTGACGCTATTTAAATATTATTTTTAAACGACCGCATTTATTCTTTGAATCTGGTATTAAAGGAGAGGCCAGTTTGTCTAATATAAACAGCGTTGCATTCGTCACACTGGAGTTAAAAAATGCTACATGAAAATAATTTTTTAAATGATAACTTATTTTTTACATTAGCTCCACAAGGGAAACCCCGAGGAAAATAATTCCCCTCAGAGCCTTTGTCATATCTTAGTTATTGAAGAAGACACATAAACCGCAAATTTCGAAGATCTTTCAATAGCTGAACCCTCTAGGCTTTCAGGAGCAGATTATGTTTCTTTTATTGGTCCGGAACAATTCCGTGAGTCAATGAAGGCAGGCCCTCAGAAAAATAAGGGAAAACCTAGACAACTAGGTCGTAGTTTGCTACGGATACGCCCGAAAAAAAGCGAAATTAATCAATAGCGATCAGCTACCAAAAAGAGGAAGGATGCCGAAAATAAGAAAATAATTCGTACCATTCGTATTAAACAGAAACCTCTGTGCAAGATTTAAGCAATGACTTGAATTGGATGGAGAATGATGACAGAAGAATTGATGATGGAACCGTTAGAGAGATCCCCAGGCAAAAGACAATTTTGTTGTGGTAATATTTGCCACGAAAAAAACAAAAAAGATTATATTGCGAAAGTTCTTGAAACAAGGAATGATTCCCTGGAATACGTCATCAATTTTCTCTGACAACGGACAAAAGGTACGGAATAATTTTCTTTACCCAATATTCCTGACTTATCATATTATGTAAAAGAACATGACATTAAATATATTCTCCCAAAACCAATTGTTCGTGGAAGTACTAAGAGGCAGTAGCAGTCATTTTTTAAATTTGCTCTTACCTTTGCTATAAACATTTACTGGATCTTCTGTTCTAAATGAAAAAAAAAATAGTTAATAATTTTTTTAATAGTTGTCCGAGTTTTCATGTTGTAAATTTTTATAAATCTCTAGTTATTTTCTTATTATTCTACATTTTTTAGTTGTGGGTATTTCGTATTGTAGATATAAATAAATAAAGCATAAATTTAGGTATATTTATAAATAATAAAATATGTTTATAAATAAAGCTCGGATTATTATGTTATATTTTAGTTTTATTGCAAGGCGGAATTAATACGTTGGTCACACACAGTGTACCTTTTCGGCACACTGTACCATGCCTGCGGTTCACTGTGTACCAGCACTGTATACAGTGAACCAAAATGTGATTTTTTATGTAAACCATTCTATCTAATTCAGGGGTGTCAAACTGGATATTCTTAAGGGCCGTTTATAACATTTGGCGTGTGTCAGCGGGCCGGACTCAATATTTAAAAAATAAAACCCATACTTAATTGTTAAAATCTTTATTTAGTTAGATACCCATTTATTATAAATTCAGTAAGTTAAAAAGAAGGGTAACAAGGTAAATTATCTTGAGCCGGACACCTGACTTCTCTTGTTTTTGACAAGTTCATTGATGTCAGGTGTCATATTCGTCGTAGTTACTTTTAGAATCGATTGGAGATTTTCATCCGTAAGCCGTGAGCGATGTTTGTTTTTATTTATTTTCATAACGGAAAACATCTGCTCGCATAAATACGTACTACCAAACATACACAGGATACGTGCCGCATGATTTCTTATACTTGGATAGTTATTCAAACTCTTGAAATATTGTGTATAAAATGTAGTAACATTAACTTCCTTAAATTTATCCTTTACAATGCTGTCGCATTGGAGATCTATCAATTCCATTTGCAAATGAATTGGTGCCAGTGCAGCATCAAAAGTAAATGGATTGTTGAAAAGTGGGAATTCCATTTTATGCATTTTGCGAAAATCTTCAAAACGACTGTTAAATTCTGTGATCAGATTCAGCAAAAGTTGAGAATACTCATCCAATTTTGTCTGGTTCACTGTGCCACATGATTTCATTGATCGAGTGTTTGGTTTTTTATGTGAATTTCCCACAGTCTTAATTTTGTTTCGAAGGCTTGTAAATGCGAATACATTTGAGTGACGATCAAGTCTTTACCCTGTAACTTTATATTGAGGTCATTCATGTGTTTTGTCATATCTACCAAAAATGCACAATCAAGCCACCAGTCGTTGTCATAATCAATTGGCTTGCCTTTTTCTAACATGAAAGCTTGAATAGGGTCACGTAACTCAAAAAATCTTTTCCAAACTGCCCCTCGACTGAGCCAACGAACTTCTGTGAAATAAGTTACATCGGAATACTTTTCGTCCAAATCTTGTAAAAATTGCCTGAACTGCCTGTGATTTAGACCTCTGCTCCTTATAAAATTTACTATTTTAATTACCGGTTGCATGACATGGTCCATTTTTAAATATTTGGATGCGAGTGATTCCTGGTGAATGATGCAGTGAATTCCCACAAAATTTTCTGATATTTTCTGTTTTAATTTAGTCACAACACCCGAATGTTTGCCAACCATGGCAGGAGCGCCATCCGTAGTTATGTTGCAAAATTTATTCCAGCCGAGTTCATATTCTACTATTAAATGCTCAATAGCAGAATAAATATCATTTGCTGTAGTGGTGCCTGTCAATGGAACGCACTTCAATAGTTCTTCACACATTTCAAAGTTACTATTAATAACTCGTATAAAGACAGCAAGTTGAGCAGTATCAATAATATCAGTGCTCTCGTCAATAGCCAGCGAAAAGTGTGTAAATTCCTTAATTTTTTCCTTCAGCTGGGAATCCAAATTTTGAGATAAATCACTTATTCTTGAAGCAACAGTGTTTCTTGACAGCGGAATATTTTGAATGGTTGATTTTTGTGATGAGAATGAAACATCAGCCACTTTTAACATACATTCTTTAATAAAATCACCATCAGTGAAAGGTTTTGATCTCTTGGCGATTTCTAATGCAATAATGAAACTGGATTTTAAGGCGTCTTCGCTTTCAGTTTTAGCTTTAGTGAATATCGACTGTTGGCCGTGAAGGTTAGATTTTAAAGATAATAGTTTGTCCATTCTTATCTTTTCAGTGTAACCTTCAAATTTTCCTTTATGATTCGAATCATAATGTCTCTTTAAATTAAACTCCTTACAAACAGCAATTGTTTGATTGCAAATCAAACAAAGTGATTTACCTTTCCATTCCATGAAAAAATATGCGATTTCCCATTTTGTCTGAAAAACTCTGCACTCACTATCAACTTTATGTTTTTGCGACATTATGCCACGTACCAATATTAGAACTTGAATGAACAACAAACTATGAGTACGTAAGTAATATAAACACTCGACGCGACGCGACCGCTCGATGCTAAGGCTTAAATCTGACTGCACCGGCGACCGGCAACTGCGACCCTTGTGGTGCGGGGTTGGGGGGGAGGGGGCGTCGTGAGTACGAGTCGTGCACCAGACCAGCGCCACCAGCCGGCGTAAGAGAAAAGGTTACGCTCACGCTCGGTGCACGGCGCACCGCGTCCGACCTGAGTGCCGCATACGGCTCGCGGGCCGTATTGATAGGGTCCGAGGGCCGCATGCGGCCCGCGGGCCGTATCTTTGACACCCCTGACTAATTAATAGTAAACTTTGCGAAAATGAGTTTATGCACATAAAACGCCAAAGAAATACTGAAGACAACAACATCTTTTTTGACATTTCTATATTAAATTTTGGTGACTCAAGTTGACTTGGAAAAAAGTGCTGTTCACTTTCGATCAACTGACTACATAAAAATCTATTTTTGAAATTGACAATTCGTGGTAGAATTCCATTTTAATATCTATAATATAAAAATGAATCGCTGAATGTGTTGCTAAGTGCAAATCTCGTGAGCAGCTGAACCGATTTCACTATTTTTTTTTTAGAATATTCCTCGAAGTACGAGGATGGTTCTTACGGAGGGAAAAATTAAGAAAATTGCGTAGAAAATTGGATAATTTCAGAAAACCTAACGACTATCGCACGTTTGACAGTTCGCGTGTTTGAGTATGACATTTTGCAAAACAATGATTGTTAAATCAGGATTCTATTTTTGAAAATCTTTAAGTTGATAAATTTATTTAAAGTAGGTACTCCCTTAATAGTTTGAATCGAATCAAGAATTTTAGATATTTTAAATAAGTACCTATGTTTCGTACCAAATTTAATATACATGAAAAATGGAAATTTGAATAAAAATTGTAAAAGGTGGCACGCGGGCTGTTTAAAAACTGAATGTACTGGGATTGAATGTATGGAGGGAGAGATGGGTGGCGAGGGGTGGAGGAGTGGGGGGGGGGGGGGGGGGGGAGGGGGGGAGGTGGAGGAGGCGGAGTGGGAACCCCCCTTACACTATGCGAGCGAAGCCGCGGGAAAAAGCTAGTATTATAATAAAACTAATTAAAATGGAAATAAGTTTCAAATTTGTTTAATTTTAATATATTATATAAAAAATTATGCAATTTCTAAAGACTAAAGTTTAAAATTTGATTTTCAGTTTAGTCCATGAAAATAGTCCACGACTAAGCGGTGACCCCATAGGCAAGCCGTCGTTTTGCAAGCTCATAGAATTTTATCGCAAGCTCATAGAGTTTTAAATATAAATTAGTTGGTTTCAATCATAGACATCAGAATTCAATAGACCCGAACATACAGATGAGGGGTAAACCGAAACTATGGAAGGGCGAAGAGAGGAAAAATGACTGTGATTCGTTAAAAAATCAATCTGACAGTATATAGGCATCTCGCATTATAACATCACCATTTAGTTCTTAAAAGCAAAATCTGCTTTGAATGAATAGACCTTTTTACATGGGAGCGCGAATTGCTTGCCACGTCAATAACATATTTGCTAAGGCCAAATGCTCGCCCCGAAAAGATTCGCCCCAATTCACATAGCAATATTTTGTTGCCGTATTTAGTTAAGACACTTTTACAAATGTTTCATAATTTACTTACCCCTGTAACCAGCGACGAGCACCGCCCACATTCGCTATGTCCATATAATATGTGGGTAAAATGTATTGCACAAGCTACCGTTTTTGGTATGTTATTTCGAAAAATGTATGGATATTACTTTCGCGCTGTTCAGGACAAGAATGATGACGTCACATATTTTAGATTCAAGCGAGGTTCTCTCCCCTCCCCATGGAGCGAGCTGACTCCAAGGCGGAGCTCTAGCCGGCTCCATGGGGAGGGGGAAATAATACGTTTTTATCACTTAGGGCAGGTCCAGATATATTCACATGTCCGTGGTTTCAACACATATTTTAAAGAGACCGAATAAGTCTTTTTTAACGACTGTTAGATTTATCTAATATGTCTTCAATGATTTTAAGTCGCTCTTGGATAGGAATATTGCTGAAAAGGCTTACTACCTCTAAAGATAAAAAAATTGACAGTTATGCTGGAGATTTAAGTTTTGATTTTTATTTATAACTTCCAGATAATTTTTAACTGTTTTGGAGAGAATTTAGAGAATTGTTCTTGCATCTTCAAACTTAAATAAAACAGCCGCAATAGCAAAATAAAATTAAACACCCAAAGCAGACAAAAAAATCTATAGCACCATAAGTATAGTACGGCAATAATTTTTTAAATTTTTCTTTCCCATTTTTTTCTTTTGAATTATATTTACTTAAAATTTAATTCAAAAGAAAAAAATAATAGTAACAAAATCTTCGATGAAGAAAGAGACCGACGAGCTTTTCTACTCGTATATCTTTTGTGGGAACGAGAGAGTTCTCGGCCAAGATCTGCTGTCAGATTTGTGTGATTTTTATTTGCTTTTTCTATGATCTCTTGCGTATTATTTGCCTTTTCTATGATCTCTGATTCTATCTATCTCGACCGAGACGGATATCGGGCGAGATCTCTTGTCAGATTTGTGTGATTTTCTAAGGCTGTTAAATGAATAAATACTCATGCATACTTGCATGAAATCGTGTTTAAAAGGACCTAAACTAAAATACGTGACAGCTCACAGCTGAAATTCTGACATCGGCCCATAGAAAAAGCAAATAACAGCCATTTAAAATCACACAAATCTGATAGTAGAACTCGGCCATGAACCATTTCGTTCCCATAAAAGACCTAGAGCTCGTCTGATAGATCGGAACAAAACATATCTAGTTTGTTGGTAATAGTGTTTACACATTGCTTTCCGAGAAGGTAAATATATTTATGTATGTCTTTTAAACTCCGATTTCCGAATAACGAACGGAAAAAACGTTTACTCTTTTTATTTGTATAGTATTATTATTCTCCCACTTTATTTGTACCAAACAGAATGATAATGGTTGGTAAACAAGAAATTGAGCAAACACTTGGGTTGTATTCGAAGTATTAAGTGATTTGATCGTCAACTTGGCACTAATGTTGTCGCTGAAAAGAATATTTCAATAATAACTGTTTTAAGTCTTTATTAAATATTAAATAAATACATCTCCAAAGATGACATAGGTCCCGAGGGAAATTATTTTCCTGAGAACTTCAAGTACGAAGTTAATGTTCAGTTACAGTTCTGTTAATGCAGAACATCCAGAAATGGTTATATTTGGATCAAAACTTTTAACATTAAGAGAGCTATCTGAATACAATACATATCTCATATAAATAATAAACTTGTACATGCAAACACAATTATACAAGTCCACAAACACTTGCGACGACAACACAAAAAACATACTTGTACGTTTAAACAGCATAGACACTAACTAAGGTTAGCAACCTATCAGATAGGAGGGGGGCATCTTGTATAATTATCTTCTAGATGACATTAAAAATGAAAAAAACTGAATAATATTGTATTGTAATGTAACATAAAATGTATTTACTTCAGATATTTACAGCCAAAATAGTGAAAATGTAATTTTCTTTATTCTAGAATTTTATTTTTTATTTATTTTTTAATTTTTTTTTTATTTTTTTTTTTTTTACAGTGAATACCGCACAAGAATCTCAACTGCTCCCGTCTGGAGCCAGTGAGACTATTGCATCCCCAATTGGGGTATGTTGGGAGGCTGAAGGTAGTGGGGAGGGGAAGGAGGTGGGGAAGAGGAAGGTTTGGAAGTACCTGGCTATTCAGATCTGGTCACCAAACACGGCTAAAGCCATTTTCAAGCAACGTTTCAATTCTGAATGGTGGTCTTACACCAGGGCGATACTGATAGTATCTTCCATTCTGGAACATGCCGCAAATACACTATATATTATTTTAAATGAATTAATTGTGAAATAACACAAATTAATCAAATAAAATTTATTTGCGCATGCCGGGTTCGAACCCGCGACCTCCGGATTGTGAGTCAAGAGTCTTACCCACTAGACTACGGAGGTCGTCTCGGAGGAGAATTAAACCTTAACAAAAATAAAAACTCCCACACACATTCAGCATTTCATTCCAAGATACACAGATTGGTTACAGTCCCTTTATCAAATACCAACATCACGGTAGAACTATCTACCATCAAACAAATCGCAATAAATAACGGTTACAATCCAAATATAGTCAACATTCCAAATAAAAAAAATTTATCCACCAGTAAATTTTTATACAACAGTTCACCTCATAATAATAATATAACAACTAATAATATTCAAACCTTATCAATGGCGTAGAATCTTGTACATCAATAATTTTTCTCAAACAACCATTTTACGCTAATAATAGTATAGGTAAGCTTTTGACGAACGGTAAGGACAAGGAAGATGTCTATCTCACTCGGGAATTTATTCACTCCAATGCAATGCAGTGACTGTCCCGCTTATTATGTTGGCAAAACGGCACGAAATATAAACACCCGTGTCAAGGAACATCTTAGACTTGGTATCAGATTTATATTTAAGATACATTGTGTTTTGTCTAATGGCCAGTGGAAGTGCATTGTATAGCTTGGATGCAAAGTACGTAAAATTTCTTTGGCCAAAATTTGTTTACCACTGGAGCGATTTCGGTCGAAAAATGGACCACTCTCATTTTTCTGCGATTGATTTTGGTCCAAAAATGGACCACATTTTCCTACCATTCGTAAAACATTTATTGTAATTATTTAAAACATTTCCTGGGCCAGCCGTTTATTTTAACACGAAGCTATTGAAATACTTTATCTATTATGACCACAGATGTTGCAAATCCAAACTTCGTAGACTATTTTAGAACAATGTTAAAAATAATTTTTTTAAATATTATTTTCCCGCCGAATTTTTGAACAGCTGTTTACGGATAAAATTAAGTCCTTTTTCCATAGATATGCACCTTTAATTATCAAGCATACCACAGACAACATACAGGAACTGAAAATATTCCATGTTGAAGCGAATAAGTATCCCTCACGGCAGTTTCAAGTAAAAAACACAAAGGATTCGCGCAATTATAAACTTTACGATTTTTTTATATTTTTTTCATAAATCCTACAAATATGAGATAAACGGTAAAATACAGGTTATTTTATTGACTATATAGCACTATAATAAGTTTTTATATCTCCATGTCAAAATTCGAAGGTATGATTTTTTTAATGTTGACGAAAAATTAAAAAAATGACCATCTGGGAAATCTCAAGCAATCGAAGCAAATTTATTTATTTCGCGTGATCGCTCCAGTGGCAAAAGGGATAAGTTCCATTTAGGGTGAATTGCCCATTTCAAATAAAAGAGATAATGCTCTTGATTCTAGTATCTCGACCATTTTGGACATGTACAAAGGTAGTTCTGTTTTTGAGAGGTATGCTAATATGTTTTGGCATAAAGTTGCCTAATGTCCAAGACACAGATTCTCCTGAAGATTTCATCCAAACTGCTTGTGATCGGTAGTTTTAATAAAGTCAAGGTAGTTTTAATAGGCCAAAGCGATCTAGTTGGCCATCGAATAATAGAAATGTAAAATAGAGTTTCAGTAATTCATTTAGTTTATTGGTGAACCCACATAGGATAGCTTTAAAAATAGAAAAAGATAAACATCTTGTACAAGATTTTATTTATTGTTTAATGGCAGTTGTCGATTTTCCAAATGGCGCTGCCCCTTGTGAAAGACCACCATTCAGATTTGAAACATTGCTTGTGTTTAGTGACCTGATCTGAACACCGAGAAACTTCCCAACCATCTCTTTCCCGTCTCCACCCCTTTCAGCCTCACAACATACTAGTTGGGAACGTCATTTTCCCATCAACTAAGGGCAGTTGGAACACAAATTTTCATTTTGGGAGCGTCTTATGTTTACCACCGCGCTGCCCCGTAAATTATTATTTGGATAACCAACACCTCTGGTTGTCACGCTAAGCGGTTCGCTACGTTTGGTGACTTTGCTGGGGTGCTCGTGATCATGGGTTGCTGCTGCCCATCAACTACGCGGAGGGTCGGATCGGGAGAGGCCAGTTGGAGGAGACCGGCATCTCCGGTCATCTCTCCAGCCGGATTTTCCCGATGCATATTCTGCAATGGATAGATTTATACATCTCTCACTCCTCTGGACACACTGACCTTCAGATTCCTACCCACACCTTGTACCTTTTTCCTTCTCAGAAATTCCTCTCTTACATGTCCTTAAAATTCCCATCCCCAAAGTATCCTAAAAGTTGACATAATAATTTGTTAGAGGTTAGAGGACAGTTAGAGGCGGTGTAAGGGATTGTGCGGTTACTCGATTGAGTGACTAGTAAGTGACGATTTGTGGAAGGTAATTTTTGTTTGATTTTGAAGAAAAAAAAAAAAACTTCAAAAAAGTTACCGGAAATAAAAATTTCATTCATATTTTTTACTCCAAATAATGTCAAGTATCAACGGTTAAAGTAAGTCAAATACGTCTCTTAACACCCAGTACATACAAGAATGTCGTTTAATCATAGACATCCACATTGCTTACTCTGTGTCTTAAATGTAATATTTGTAAAAATGTGTATGTAAATAATCTAACTCACATTTATAGCTTCAAAAAATGTGCCTAGTGCGGTATTTTTATTTAAAAAAATTACAAATAATTTCGTATTTTATAAACTCTACAGAGAAACTAGTTTACCCAGTATAGTATAAACGGTTCTATGCCAACTCAGAATCAAGTCAACTTGACACCTCTTTGAAAAGTCATTAAAAGCTATGAAAAAAATTGAAAAAGGGCCCATAACCTAACCTAACATAACCAATTCAACGAATTTTTTTATATATTTTTTTATCGTTTTTAATGACATTTCAAAGGAAGTGTTGAGTTTGTTTCGTTCTGAGATGTCCGGTCACTGGTATAAACATACCCCGAAAGCGCTCTCAAGAAAACAGGGTAAATAAAATGAATATTAAACATTTTTACCGTAATGTCGGGTGTGAACCACAGTTCCAAAACCAAGTATGGAATCACACACACTCCGCCACTACTCTAAGCAATACCTCAATTCTTAACATTCATAACTAACCTTATACATTGCTAATCTAGACCGCAACGAACATTGGAAATACATTAACTTCAAACCTGAAATATTAATTAACCCAAACGCTACTTGGCTTTGATGAATAAGCGAAGTTTGTCATTAATTACGATGCCAGTGGCCAGTGGCCGGGAAGGGGTGATAGGCGATGCAGTGAGTAGGTAGGAGAGACAATATTGTATGGAGTGTATGGAGTATGCACAAATGAGGCGTTGACCTTCTTCGGTCTGTGCTCCCAGGGAAATTTATCGCTCGTGGACAAACATTGCAGCCAGTGTGCGAAGTAGAGCAAGCCTGTATCACAATAGCCTCTGAATATTAATTGTAATTATTTTTGGAGTGTTATGAATGTTACGATAAAATTTAATTATTTTTTCGAAAAGTAGATAGAGACGAGTATGTATTATTATATTGTTTTTTTACGTTTTGCCGAAAATTTCTTAAACTTACACTTGTAAAACTTAACTACAAATTTGTTTATAAAAATTCTGATTAATGACCAGGAATACACCCGAGCTTACCAATATATTAAAAAAGACATTTACCGTTAAGTTCAACACGAAAAATCGATTTATTTTTTTTGTCCACATGAAGAAAATATATTCCCAATTAGAGTTTCCCAAAAAAGTTTCCCAATTATCTGTGATAACGCAATATTTCATAATGTAGGCATTCTTAGAAATAACATTCAGAAATATCAAACGCAAGTTAAGCGTACGATTATAAATTAATTCTTGGGTGTGGAATTTATCGGGAGCACCTGCTATCCTTGTCATATACTCCCCTTTACCTCCTAATTAGTTTTATGTCATATTAAAAGTAATATCTCTTATGGCTCATTAAACACGTAGTGGCGAGTACACTTGCTACTTGACTCGCCGAAAACCGTTCGAATTAAAGCGCATTACAATCAAGTAAAAACTACATTGGTAAGTGGCGCATTGGAAGATGAACTTATCTAAAATATCCATTGCAATAAGTTGTTTGCAATGGATATTTTAGAAGAGGTGGAAGAAGAAATTAGTGAAATGAAAATAAATAATCAATGGACACGAAAGGAGATTAATAGCAGCATATATATAAATAATTTTAGATTAACTTCTTCACTCTATCGCCACGACATTTCCGCGCGTCTACAGATGAACTCTGCTAAAACGATGGGATCGCGCATGTCAGTGCGCGGATATCCCATTATGCTACTCGCCGAAAAAATAGAACGAAATGGATTAAATCTACTAAAGTGCTCATTAACCCACTCTAATAAAATTGTGGTTTCGGACGTGTTCAGTTACTACTATACTAGGTGGACTGAAGGTTGTTGTATGGATATTATGGTGAACGTATGTCTTGCGGTATAAGAGAGACATGCATGTATGAGTGAGACAGCATGAGTAACGTATAAAAGGGTGTGATTGCTGTCTACCGTCCTCTTTGCATTCCTACGAAGCACGACCTGTAACATATCTCGGAATAAACTCGCCTAGTCTACCTACGACTTATTATTGTGTCAATCTCCCTAAACTGAGATCACATATAGAGGAAGCTGGATCCACACCCGGAGTCCAGTAAAGTAATGCTGATAACCGGCCACGGTCATCCTCATCACAATTACATCACTATTTTCCGCGCTCAAAAAGAAGATGGAGAGATATGTAATTACGAATGTTGGACAGAGCGCGCTAATATTTTTAATGATAAAATTAAAGCAAAAATTGCGAAAATGTTTAATACATCACGACACGTTTAAAATAGAGCAAAAATCTTGTGGAAGGTGTCTTAAGCATCATTTAAAGAAACATTGTGAATTTTTTCACAACACTTGTAAACTAAGTGAAATGAACGTGTTTATAATAATTTTCGGAGCATAATTTGCGATGTTTTCTATGGAGGGAATTTAATATAATTTGAGTTTCGGCGTAGAACGCGTCTATATTATGATTTCCAAAAATAGCATATATATACAATATACACACAAGCCCTGCTTATTTATGGGGGTACATCAAATACATGTATTATGTAATTAATTATTGTAAAAAAAATATTATAATTTATGTATCTTTTTGTAAATAAAAAAAAAAAGAGCTTAAAAACTTCAGATGTTTAAGGCGATCCACTAGTTCACTACTGTGCCGTGGACAGTAGTTCTTCGGTGGACGCCATAGGGGTCACTTTGAATTACCGAATTCGTCGACTAGCGGCCGTATTGTAAAATATCAACGCGAAAATGCATATTTTATTTTATTTTGGGAAGATTGGGTGTAAATATCAACTTTTTTTGCGATTATTATAAAATAAACTGAATTTGCCACATTACACAATAAAACCATATCCGAAAAGGGATTTATAAATAGGAGAGTTTGGACTTGAAAGTGTGTTTTTTAGACCTTATACTTTATTTTTTTATAGGCTTATTAAAAGACTTATAAAAAAAATGACCGATATTTTTAAGGGCCAAGGTATGTTCTACACGCAGTATTTAATTGAAGCATCTACAATACTTCTAAGTGATCGAATTTTCAAAACAAAAACATATGATTTTGCATTATTTACTATGACTTCATCTTAAGTGAGATATGTAAGAAATCGGTAGAAATTCGGGTAGCGGCGGCTTAAAGCAAAGATTTAGATTTTGAATGATATTCTTTCACCAGGGCATTACTGAAAGTATCTACCACTCTGGAACGTGCCGCAAATGTACCATGTATTATGTTTAATGAATAAAGTGTGAAATAACTTATTTAATTAATTAAAAAATTCTTGCGTACGCCGGGATTTGAACTCGCGTCTTCCGCTACTCTACCACGGAGACCGTCAACCAAATGCAGGCCGTACATTTTTCACATGATGTTGAAAATAAATATGTAAGATGAACACGAATAAAAGTGAGTATATATTAATATACTAGCTTTTTCCCGCGGCTTCGCTCGCATGGTGTAAGAGGGGTTCTCACTCCGCCTCCTCCACCTCCCCCCCCTCTCACCGCCCTCCCTCCCCCCTCCCCCCTCCCTCTCCTCCACTTCCCCCTCCCCCCCTCCCCACTCCACCCCTCAATAATATTTAATATTCAATCCCAGTACATTCAGTTTTTAAACAGCCCGCGCGCCACCTTTTACAACTTTTATTCCAATTTCCATTTTTCATGTAAGTATATTTAATTTGGTACCTATTTAAAATATCTAAAATTCTTGATTCGATTCAAACTATTAGGGGAGTACCTACTTTAAATAAATTTATCAGCTTAAAAATTTTCAAAAATAGTATCCTGATTTAAAATGTCATTCTCAAACACGCGAACTGTCAAACTTGCGATAGTCGTTAGGTTTTCTGAAATTATTCAATTTTATGCGCAATTTTCTTAATTTTTCTCTCCGTTAGAACCATCCTCGTACTTCAAGGAATATTGTAATAAAGTGTAGAGAATGACAGCGATTTCATTTTACAGCCATAAAGTAATTTTGTATAAGGGTATCCCTGAGATCTGAGCGCTTGCGGGCCAGACGCCAGAATAAACTCGTAGGCAACTTCATTCCCTTACTTGCGTCCTTTTGGGTCGTTCGTCGCTGTTCGCTGTCATACTCGCCATTTTCCTTCAAATCCTTCTGAATCGAACTTTTGTCGTGTCATGCTTTGTATCCAACATTCAATAAACGTGGAGTCCGGAACCTCAACCTGTGTATTAATTTATCTTCATACCTTGGCTACATTAGTAAGTACGATCCTACCAAATAAGGTTCTTGCCAAATTGGTGAACCCGACGTATACACATGGATAATGGCGGACAACCAGCAGCGAGCGACCATCATGGCGCAGGGAAGGAAATCCTGAGGTGTCATATCCCGGTGAGTTACCTTTCAATTTTAACTAAAATAACAGTGCATCTTTTGCTCTTATTGCTTTTCACTAGGGAGACCTCAGTAAAACTTTAAATATAATATGCATCGCATATTCCGTCATATATTTCGATAATGACGGCCTAAACAGTGCATGGGTTTTCAAGCAAAGTATTATTATTCTAAAACAAATATTTTTTTAAATGTAATTAATAATTAATCATTCAATCATATCAAACATATCTTGATTTTTTACTATATACCCACATGGGTTATGTAAATCAATCTTCCGATAACAGGATTTTAAAGTCAAAATATTGTAACCTTTACGACCTTTCAAATAAATACTATGATCTCTCATAAATTATCAAACCAACTAATCATTATTTCTTTTCGTTTCTTCAAAAAAGAATTAAACTGCGTTGTACCATCTATTTCAGGGGAACAAACTGACATTTCATGACCGAAGTACTTAAGGCGGAAACACAACGCGGCAGGTCCGGTAAATTCTACGCCGGGACGGATTCCAGCGCTGCAAGCCCGAAACTGCCGATTTCATCAGAGCGGCAGGCAGAGAAAACACTTATCACAGAATTCAACGCTTGTGGAAACCATCGCTACAGACATGTAAATTAAAAAAAAGTTCATCATTAATTTTATTTCAGCATTTTTAAATTATGTTACATTGTTTGATGGGTTGATTCCTACCCAAAATGTTGCAATTCAGCACATGTTCTCTTTAAGAAATTTTTAGAACTTGTGTGAATACATGTGAAATTATACCTACCTACAATCCATAATAATGCTACCTATTTGCACATTTCTGTTCAAGTATACTATTGAAATTCAGTAATATTTTAACATTTCTTGGAACTACGAATATTTTACAGATTATTTTACAAATGATATTTGAAAATTAAGTCCTACAGACAGTACATTCTAATTTTAAACTTTGCTGAACGCTTTCTATGTAACAATCGATGGAATCTAGTACAAAATATTGTTAATTTTTTAACAATTTTGCCAAAAATTTTAAATAATTTTTTTAATTAATACGGGTAATAATTTAAAAAAAAAAAAACATATTTCACATATGATTCATTTCTTGCAATATTTTTCTTGCCATACGCTTTCTGCCATATTTGCCAATTTTGAATGTAATGCGAAATGACCACTTCTGACGAAGACTTCCACTTCGAACAAATCTTCGGAACAAATTCAACGGCAGAAGCCAAGAAAAAAACACAATCAACCATGGAATCTACCAGCTCTAATAACTCCGATCAAGCGATACACCACGTTTCAGTAAAGCTCCCCCCTTGCTGGAAGGAGAATATTCAACTTTGGATAGTCCAAGTAGAGGCTCAGTTTGCGAATTCACGTATTAAAGATGACTTCACCAAATATAACATCATCGTCGCAGCCTTAGATTCGCAAACTCTACAAAGCGTGAGTGACATAGTCACGAAACCACCAATAACGGACAAATATACTACCCTCAAGACCGCGCTTATTGATCGTCTGCAGGATTCTGCGGAGAAGCGCCTAACTCGCTTGCTTACTGGAATCCAACTTGAAGACCGGAAACCAACCGAACTCTTAAGGCACATGTTAGAGCTAGCTGGTCCAGCTTTAGCGGAGAGCGCAATAGTTCGTACATTATGGTTGCAGCGCCTACCGCAACATGTGCAGGCAATATTATCAGCACTCACGGAAAATAATGTGAGCCAACTGGCGTCCACGGCTGACAAAATATTAGATGTTTACCAATCATCAGATTGTAGTGTCGTCGACCGCAATAATAAACCATGCACATCAAGATCGGAATCCACGGAAACTTCAATATTACTCCAACTTCAACAACAAATTTCCGCACTAACCCGTGAAGTATCTCAATTGAAGCTTACTCAGACGAACCAATCTTCAAACTTTCGAGGAAAACGAAATCAAAGTCCTCGTAGGAACTACTCGTATCAAAATTCGACACAGAGGAACTTCACAAGCAGACCTAGGTCTCGGTCTCGTGATAAATCTCCAAATAGAAACAATAATGGCATCTGCAGTTTCCACAGAAGATTCGGGGAAAAAGCATACAGGTGTTTGCAACCATGTTCATTTACCAAGAAAAACTCGGAAAACGACAACGGAACCTCACAGTAGGGACATGTGAGATTCCCAGCAAAACTTGTCGTCTCTTCGTATATGACCAACAAACTAGGCAAAAATTCCTTGTCGACACGGGCGCCGATATTTCAGTCCTCCCAAGAAACCAGTCTTATAACAAGAATAATGTCACTTCTGACAACTGCCCCACTACCCTGTATGGAGCGAATGGAAATCCAATCAAAACGTATGGTACAAGGACCGTCGAGCTTAATTTTGGCCTTCGACGAGCATTAAAATGGCGATTCATTGTCGCTGATGTTTCAAGACCCATACTAGGAGCTGATTTTCTTCACAATTTTAACTTAACAGTGGATCTCAAGAAAGCAACCATTGCAGACCAATCTACAGGACTATTAATCAGGGGAATAACCTACAAAGGACCAACTTCTGGAATCTCTACTATTTCTACTGTACAAAAATATAGGGACATCCTGAATAAATACCCGAACTTAACAAGGCCTAACATGAAAATCCCTGATAAAAAAAGACACACTGTAACACATTGTATAGAGACCAAGGGACCTCCTGTTACTGAGCGTGCTCGTAGACTCGCACCAGCTCTACTTGAAGCAGCCAAAAAGGAATTTAAATACCTTATGGAGCAAGGGATTTGCAGGCCATCAAAGAGTAATTGGGCCAGCCCCTTGCACATGGTTAGAAAACCGAATGGCGAATGGCGTCCATGTGGGGACTATCGCCGCTTGAACGCCCAGACAATTCCGGACAAATATCCCATACCGCAACTGAATGATTTTGCACATAAATTATCTGACGCTACTATATTTAGCACCATAGATATGTCTCGCGCTTATCACCAAATACCGGTGGAAGCGGCCGATATACCGAAGACTGCGATCATCACCCCGTTTGGCCTATTCGAATTTACGTCTATGCAATTCGGGCTATCAAACGCAGCACAAAGCTTTCAAAGATTTATGCATTCTGTAACAAGGGACCTGGATTTTTGCTTCGTTTACCTGGATGACATCCTCATCGCTTCCAAAAACGAAGAAGAGCACAAAAGGCATCTAGATTTACTACTAAAACGTCTCGCCGAATATGATCTGGTTATAAATATAAATAAGTGCAAATTTGGTATACACACAGTGAACTTCTTGGGTCACACGATCACCCAAAAAGGAATGTCACCTATCAAGGAAAAGGTATCAGCAGTCACAGAGTTCCCATTACCTAAAACAGCGAAAGACTTACGACGCTTTTTAGGAATGTTAAATTATTATCGCAGATTCCTGCCCAATTCCATAAACATACAGACTAAGTTATTCAACTGTATAAATGGTTACAAAAAGAATGACAAAAGGATACTCACATGGAATCAAGAACTCACAGAAGCATTCGAGAATTGTAAGCAGCAATTAGCAAATGCAGCTTTACTTGCGTACCCAATCCCGACAGCAAGAATTTCAATAATGGTTGACGCTAGTGATATAGCTATGGGAGCAACACTACAGCAACTCAACAACAATTCTTGGGAACCCCTGGGATTCTTCTCGAAAAAATTTACACCCGCACAGCGGAAGTACAGCACCTTTGACCGTGAACTTACTGGCGTTTACGAAGCTGTAAAGTATTTCAGGAACCACATTGAAGGTCGAAATTTTTCAATCTATACTGACCACAAGCCACTCACCTTTGCCTTTAGCAAAAAGCGAGCCTCTAGCTCTCCACGTCAAGAAAGACAGTTGGATTTTATTGCTAAATTCTCCACAGACATCAGGCATGTTTCTGGATCACAGAACGTAGTAGCAGACGCACTATCTCGAATCGATGAGATTAATTGTCCTACTGAAATTGACTACAGGCAGATGGGAATAGTGCAGTGTCAAACTGACGAAATTAGTAAGGCAAAAGATGACACCACCCTCGCCTTACGTCAAATGGTGATACCTGGCACAGATGCTTCAGTTTGGTGTGACATCTCCACAGGCCATGTCAGACCTTTCGTTCCAGCCTGCATGAGAGATCAAGTGATTGAAAGCATCCATAATGTTTGCCATCCAGGCATCCTCGGAACAACTAACACTATAAAACAAAGATTTGTTTGGCCCAACATGGCGACAGATATAAAAAACTTCGTCAAGCACTGTATTGCGTGCCAAAAAGCCAAAGTCACCAAACATACGGTAGCGCCACCAGCAACTTATGTTTTGCCTGAAGATCGTTTCCGACATGTCCATATCGACATAGTGGGCCCTCTTCCAGCTTGCAACGAGTACCGATACCTGTTAACCATGATCGACAGATTTACTCGCTGGCCCGAAGCTATACCTTTAAAAGACATGTCAGCGGAAACCGTCGCTACTGCCCTTACGACTCACTGGATTGCTCGTCACGGGACCCCGTTGACCATCACAACAGACCAAGGAAGACAGTTTGAGAGTTTTTTATTTAGGAAATTGACTGAGAAGTTTGGAATCGAGCATACAAGAACTACCGCATATCACCCGCAAGCCAATGGTATGATCGAAAGATGGCATCGCACATTAAAAGCTAGCCTCATAGCAAGCGGAGAACCAAACTGGTTAGAGAATCTCCCTCTTATCCTACTCGGTTCGAGATCGACAGTTCGGGACGATTTAAAATGTTCACCAGCCGAACTCACATACGGTAGAACTCTCAGGTTACCTTGTGATTTATTCACTGAGACTCCAAGGGAAGAACCTGACACTTATGTTGGACGTCTACAAAGAAAATTTGATGGCATAAAATCAACTCCTGCAAGTGCTCATGGTACAAGAAAAATCTTTATACACAAAGATCTGCCTACTTCTACCCATGTATTCCTCAGAACAGATGGAGGAAGAAGATCGCTCCAAAACCCTTACGAAGGACCATATAAAGTCGAAGAACGCGATGAAAAAACATTCGTCATCAGCGTAAATGGGAAACCGAAGCGTGTCTCGATAGATCGCCTAAAGCCCGCTTTTATACCAGTAGAAGACAACGTACCTATTTCTACATCTGTCCAGGAACCACTCCCAGAAAATATAACAGGAACAAGATCCGGTCGAAGGGTGCATTTCCCTGACAGATACCAATCAGTACGCAAATAAATGGCACTAAGGCAGTATAAATTCTTTTCAATATAAAGGCAATATAAATTCTTTTCAATATAAATTCTTTCTCTCATTTATATTCTTACAAATCCATATCAAATCTAAAATGATTTATACAAAACAGATTTATAAAAAATAAGTATAAAACACATAGAAAAACTCATTAGAATTCCAAAAAGCATATATTTTTTTAAAAAATTACTGAACAAATATACTAAAGTCTACAAATTTTGATAAAATTTTGAGCTCTATATTAGTACTATTATAATTCGTGTAACTAATGAAAAATTTTTCATTCTTCAACCATGTAAATAACATGTAGCTAGTTTTAAGTCAACTTTACAATCGTATATTACACGATAAAACATCTATGTATAAGAAATCATTTAACGTTACGCTAAGATAAGCGTTCTCTTAGTAGGTTTTACAATAACAAAACCAAACATAATATATCATACTTTAATATAGCACATATCGTTTATATCATTCTATAATGCAACATGTACTTAAGATAACTTTTAAATATAACTATAACATAATGTATGTAATATTGATCATGTTAACAAAATAACACACATTGATGTATCCATTCATGAATAACTTATCCAAGTTTCAAACCACCCCGCTAGACGCGTTGACTTTCACATGTATCTTTAGTAACTTTTAACTAACTTTGATTACGTTTTGCGTATTTTTATAATATTATGGAATTTAACCATGTTCAGTCGAATGTTTGCTGACATCCACATATCCGAATGAACATGTTGTTGAGATTTTAACATTTAAATCATACAATAATTTTTATACCATTTCTTTTAATGAAATGTAATTGCTTATAACAATATGATTATTTTTTATCCATATCCTATCAAGCGTACATGTCCCTCGCCTGATAGAATGTGTTGATAAATTTTTTTTTTAAACTATAAATTACTCCTTAAGTGTTTACAAAGGTATTAGCAAATACACATCAAGTTCATTTATAAAAACCAGTATAAAATTATATAAACTACACTTGTAAACAATTGATGAGATATTATCACTATAAAAATGATAGATTAAGGATTTCATACCTCATGTTCATAGAAAACGAATATGTTGTACATTTTATAATATCTACTACTTTCCAAATCTGAAATATTTGATTAGTTTAAGATCAAACATTCTAAACCTGTATTATATAATAAATAGTTTTAGCCATGTACTTTATCATATTCCAGTAATAGAGTATTTACTTTACATGAATAATAAGCTATAGTTATTCTAACACTGTTATATTATCGGAACATAATATGTCTTATATTTACCACAAATTACCTGAAAGGGTGATTTGAATTAAAGCATAAGTGCGTGACACTCCTTGCTCCAAACAAAAAACGTTTGTTGACGCAGTAACTTTTAAGTATTTTCTCTCTAAACTAATAATTTTATTTGTTAATAATACACAATTGAAGTATTGTGAGGTATTTTTAATATGTATATTAATTTTAAGTGATACTAGTCGCAAACATCCTGTACATATGCTCCAAACATAAAGTTTGTAGATGCAATTCATTGATTATATACATAGTCAATCTAGTTGGAGCATACTCCTAGAAATAACATTATGTTTATAGCTTCAAATTCAAAATCCATGTTAAAATACTATATTTATAATGTTACACACATATTTCACAATCAAGTAAGTTTTTAAATTTAGCTTTAAAAGTTAGGTGACATACAATGTTGCATTTTTAATCTAATCCAGAAGTCAGCATGTTTCGTGTGGTGGGTGGTCCCACACAGAATAAACCAAGTTTATATAATGTATGTCAAATCACTTTTGAAACTGTTTATATTAAAATACAGAATCACTCTTCCTTCTATTTACGACTGTAAAATCTAATTTAAGTAATCATATCTAATGCATTTCAGAAAATATAATAACATATTGTTAAATTAAAAGCAGATTATTATTCGACACTACTCACAATACCAACATGTGATGTTTTTTCATTATATTTTCTGGAACGCATTGAAACCAATAAACTATTTTTACATTTATTTTTTATGTCGTTTTTCAAACTGGGAGGAAGGTATGTAGAGAATGACAGCGATTTCATTTTACAGCCATAAAGTAATTTTGTATAAGGGTATCCCTGAGATCTGAGCGCTTGCGGGCCAGACGCCAGAATAAACTCGTAGGCAACTTCATTCCCTTACTTGCGTCCTTTTGGGTCGTTCGTCGCTGTTCGCTGTCATACTCGCCATTTTCCTTCAAATCCTTCTGAATCGAACTTTTGTCGTGTCATGCTTTGTATCCAACATTCAATAAACGTGGAGTCCGGAACCTCAACCTGTGTATTAATTTATCTTCATACCTTGGCTACATTAGTAAGTACGATCCTACCAAATAAGGTTCTTGCCAAAAAAGAATTAGCGAAATCGGTTCAGCTGCTCTCGAGATTTGCGCTTAGCAACACATTTAGCGATTCATTTTTATATATAAGATCTCCATAATCAAAGATCTTACAAAGAAATTATCATACAAAAATTAAGATACCTTGGCAATTGTGAGGCTCGCCTTCAAGGGGGTGTTTTTTTCCATAGCCATCAACCACCTGACTTATAATCCCTAACAAACACAGCCTTAATGGATTATTGAGGAATATATTGCCTTACTGCTTACTCGCTGTTAAGTTCACTGGTTATTCCATTCGCCCGGAGTTCAATAGAATGTCAATAGGGGGCTGGGAAAGCGGATATGTCGGGTTTTCTTCCGCTATTAGCGCGGTAATTGACTTAATGAAGGAGTTTATTGATTTTATCGATTAATATTGAAGATGATGAATTCTCAGTTAACATTGCAGTTATTCGAAATGTAAATTGATATTTGCTGTTATTAATTCATGTTATTAACTCAGCTTTGCCCGAGTTTAACCCGTTTCTTTTTGTATAGAATACTAGCCAACCCAACAAACGTTGTCCTGCTATAGTATATTATACTCGTAAATTTTTTTCGGTGAATATTTTGGTTGTCAAATAAAAAATAACGAATGTATTGTAAGTGTGTGGGGATGGGATCTATGACAGAAAGAGGAATGGAGCGTTGTAGACGTTGACCGCCGATAAAAACAAAAAAAAAACACCAACTAAAGTGGGAAAAAGAAATAAAGAAAATCAATATGAATTTCGAAGAGCAATTGAGTGTACGATATTTTTTGTCAGTCCGTCTTTAGCCAACACAAATAAGCTCGATGGTTTGGTGACGCGAGAACATAATGCCGAATGAAAGATCAAAATGACGCGACGCTTCTCGTGAATGTCTTGCGCATGTGTGGATGTAGCGTAGGTGGACGTAGCGCCCTCTGTCATTCAACAACATAAATATTTTTCGTTCTGTTTGAAATACGAAAGACGGTTATATTTGTTCATACAAAAATACTAAAATCGCGATTAAAAAATGGGAGGGAGGGGTAGGAAGGTTAAAATTTGGTGTTGCAGGTTTTTTTTAGATGCCAAATAAAAAAAATATATTTAAAAAAAAAGTAAAAAAAAAACAGATTTTTTTCTAGATAGGGACACCCTCATCACCTAGCGGTATGAAATTTACTTTAAAACCTATTCTCATACCTACCAAATTAACAAATTTCATAAAAATCGGTCAATCCGTTTCGGAGGAGTGTGACCACAAACACCGTGACACGAGATTTTTATATAGTATAAGAAGATTGTTTAAAACACATGGGGACTTAACACAGTCTCAGTTTCGCCCTGGTGAACGACGACCATTCAGAATTGAAACGTTGCTTTAAATGGCTTGAAATGTGTTTGGTGACCAGCTCTGAATAGCCAGGTACCTACTTCCCCACTTTCCATTCCCCAACTCCTCCCCCTTCCCACTTCCTCCAGTCTCACAACATACCCCAACTGGGGATGCCACAGTCTCACTGGCTCCAGAATTTGAGAGAAATCGGGACTCTTGTGCCGTACCTATTAGCAGTGCTTCAAAAATGAATTTTTTAGCTGAAATTTGTTACTTTCACAAAAAGTTGTGCTAATTTATTAGCGGATACATGGCTGTTTTTGTTGGAAAATTATCACAAGGCTGATAAATCCATGATAGTAATCCGACGTGGTGAGTTCCAGTAAATATCTTATTCAATGATGGGAAGGCTTTTTGAAGAAATAGATTTTCTTCCGAAACAATTCAATGTTAAATTTTAGAATGAGAAAAAGACGTACAATGTGATCGATGTCAAAAAAGCCAGTAATTGTTCGAGGAAACATAGATTTATCGAAGCGATGAATTCACGCAACGGCTACATAGGAAACTCTAGATTTATTTGTATTGAGAATGTATCAAATAACATTTATATGAATATGACATTACGTCAATATGACAAAACAACTTACTCGGATAACTGAGATCAGTGCCATCTGGAATGAAAATAAAATTTTATTAGACCTAACAATATTTATTTTATTTTATTTATTTATTTAACGCTCTAATGGGCTTTTACGTTCTAGTTTATAAATTGAGTATCACGGTTATTTCAAAACTAAAACAATAAAGAAAATATAATACGATGAGAAAAATGTAACAACGAAATAATTTATTTATTTATTATTTAAACGCCCGTACATAGGGCTATTACATACATAATACAGGTGTATCGAACATTTACAAACATTATATATATAAAGAATAACATACAGTACATACATATGATGCATATAAGTACAACAAATATTTATCATTTTACAAACATATCAGTTACATAAATAACTAGTTATTTTTGCTTTGATGCAAGACGGTGAGGTTTTGAAAATATCGAAAAGGTCTGTATACGTATTGGCAGTTCGGTGAAAACGCACTAGCGGTGAATGATAGGAATAGTAGTGCTATGATTGTCACTGTGGAAAAGGTGGTGGAGTCGAGTTGATTTAACAGGGACACGAATATTTATAACACTTAACATTTGAGTGCAGTCTATGAGATTGTTCAGTAATTTAAAAAGTATAAGAATGTCATTAATAGTACGCCGGGTAGAAAGTAGTAGTAGTAGTATGTAATAAAATAAATACATTGTACAATAAACAATATAGATGTTTAGTATATATCACATATATGCTGACTGTAGGTACATTTCACACATTAATTAACATCAGTGGCTTAGCTAGCACAGGTGGCACCTGGGGCGGATATCGGGGGGAGTGGTGTCACCCCCCCCCCATAAAACGCTACTTTCAACTTCATAAAATTGGTCCATCCTGGTGGGTGGGGGGGGGGGATGGCTAGAGAATTTCAGATTACAGGCTATTCTGGCTACAAAAGACTGGTCGAGTGGCACCCCCCTTCGGGTGGCGCCCGGGGCTGTCCGCCCCCCCTCCCTTCGCTACGCCACTGATTAAGAGGGCATTACCAGAGAAAGCCGGAAATACGTCATTTTCAAAAAAGTTTTTAGACGTATTGACTCTTTTCCACAAAAAATTATAAATGGATTTCGAAAGATTGTTCTTTTATCTAGCATAGTTATGTAATAAATTTTTAGAATTTTTTTTAATTTTTAGTATAATAAGGTTATTCCATAGGTCGTTGGCAGATTTGTTAAATTTTCAAAAAAGTTTTTGTATTATACCACACCTATTTCAAATAATGTAATCATGCAGTAAAATAAATCAATACATTATCTAGCAAAGTTATGTATTAGAATTTTAATTTTAGTTTTAATAAAATCATTAAAAAATATGTACGTACATGTGTTTCTTAACGAAAATTGGTCCATTTGTGTATTTATTTGCGCACTTACAAACTAATATATTTCACATTTTTTTAACATTCTTATTAAATTTAGACATTATTGAAAAATGATAAATACTTATAATCAAAAAATAACTACAAAAAGTACACTATTTTAATAGTTTTATCATCACGCCTTTCAGCATTTTTGGATGAAGGTATAAATTAAAGCTAATTTGGATTGAAATAAATTCGATATTGAGTTATAATTTAAAAAAGCTGGTACGGAGAATAATCAATCTTTCTCATTGTAACCGCCCTGCACGATCGGAAGAACAACTTTCGACGAAATGTGGATTTTCGTCCGCTGGCTGGTTAAACGCTCTTAACATCCTAATTTCGGTTGTTGGTACATGGGTAAGTAAGCAATGTGAAATATTCGCGCGTAATGCGTGACATTATTCGAGCTGAATGATCAATGTTCAAAATTGACTAATTATTGGATTTACTCATCGTATCAGAAGAACGTTTGTACATAACAAATTTTATATGAATTAGTTTTTTTCTAAATAAATGAAGACAATATAAGCGAAACTCAATCGAAAATCTGGAAACAGAAAAATCAGAAAAACATATTGACACCTCTGGGAATCGAACCCAGGACCTCTTGCTGGGTTCGAGTCCCAGAGGTGTCAATATATTTTTCTGATTTTTTTGTTTCCAGATTTTCGATTGAGTTTCGCTTATATTGTCTTCATTTATTTAAAATATTACAATTTGAGGTTTTACTCATAAAGTTAATAAAAAAATAAAATCGTAAATTCCTTTTTTTTTAAAGAAATCCTTGATCCTAAGGTTAATTTTTTTTAAATACTTTCAGCTTCAAAAATCGTACAATTATAATATTCCGTGATCTTTCACAGGTCTGCTCCAGTTAAAAATAATAATAGTGTTATACTTAGTGACCTGATGATGGTACGATCACATCCAAAACTAGTTAACTTTACGCCCAAAGTAAGTGAAGTATTCACCAGTGCATTTTTACAAATAATATCTTATAACATAAAGTCACCTTGGTTGTAACTTACGCTGTAACTCAAACCTCTTATCTCCTGCAAGGCAATGGCGTTGTGATGGTAAAAGATTGTAATTGTGGGGTTATCCTGATAGAATGCCGTATTTTAATGTGCTGTAACTCAAACATCCTATCACACGCATAGCAATGGCGTATTAATGGTAAAAGATTGTAATTGTGGGGTTATCCTGATAGAATGCCGTATTTTAATGTGCTGTAACTCAAACATCCTATCATACGCATAGCAATGGCGTATTAATGGTAAAAGATTGTAATTGTGGGGTTATCCTGATAGAATGCCGTATTTTAATGTGCTGTAACTCAAACATCCTATCACACGCATAGCAATGGCGTATTAATGGTAAAAGATTGTAATTGTGGGGTTATCCTGATAGAATGCCGTATTTTAATGTGCTGTAACTCAAACATCCTATCACACGCATAGCAATGGCGTATTAATGGTAAAAGATTGTAATTGTGGGGTTATCCTGATAGAATGCCGTATTTTAATGTGCTGTAACTCAAACATCCTATCACACGCATAGCAATGGCGTATTAATGGTAAAAGATTGTAATTGTGGGGTTATCCTGATAGAATGCCGTATTTTAATGTGCTGTAACTCAAACATCCTATCACACGCATAGCAATGGCGTATTAATGGTAAAAGATTGTAATTGTGGGGTTATCCTGATAGAATGCCGTATTTTAATGTGCTGTAACTCAAACATCCTATCACACGCATAGCAATGGCGTATTAATGGTAAAAGATTGTAATTGTGGGGTTATCCTGATAGAATGCCGTATTTTAATGTGCTGTAACTCAAACATCCTATCACACGCATAGCAATGGCGTATTAATGGTAAAAGATTGTAATTGTGGGGTTATCCTGATAGAATGCCGTATTTTAATGTGCTGTAACTCAAACATCCTATCACACGCATAGCAATGGCGTATTAATGGTAAAAGATTGTAATTGTGGGGTTATCCTGATAGAATGCCGTATTTTAATGTGCTGTAACTCAAACATCCTATCACTCGCATAGCAATGGCGTATTAATGGTAAAACAATGTGTTTGTGGGGTTGACTTGATAAATGCTGTATTTTAATATCTTGTAACTCAAACATCCTATCTTCATCACGGCAAAGACGTTGTAACGATAAAAGTGTGCTTGTGGGGTTGTCCTGACAGAATGCTGTATTTTAATACGCTGTAACTCAAACATCCTATCACTCGCATAGCAATGGCGTATTAATGGTAAAACAATGTGTTTGTGGGGTTGACTTGATAAATGCTGTATTTTAATATCTTGTAACTCAAACATCCTATCTTCATCACGGCAAAGACGTTGTAACGATAAAAGTGTGCTTGTGGGGTTGTCCTGACAGAATGCTGTATTTTAATACGCTGTAACTCAAACATCCTATCTCCAGCACGGAAAGGACGTTGTAACGGTAAAGCAGTGTGGGGGGGCTTAGGTTTTTATCATGTAGTCAATCTAGAAATCTCGCGTTTTTTTCGAGCTACGAGGGGAGGTTTTTAAGTTTGCCGAATGGGAAGGTAAGTGCTTAATGGGGGTACTAATTAGGTACTAATTGAACAACTCATTTTTAGGATAAACACCGGGTTTTATCGTAATTAGGTCATTAGTCTTTGAGCTATCGTCGACCAAACACTTCAATCGGGAAGAAATTGTGAAATGTGGAGAAAATTGAGTTCCGCGCTGTTATAAAGTTCCTTTAAGTTAATTTAAAGATCGGAAAAATGTATTAGGGTAGTAGGTGAATATGTTGAAAAGGAAAAATAATTTTGGTTTTTATTTCCACTCCTTACCCAATCCGCAAACTTAAAAACCCACCCTCGTACATTCAAATAAGTGAAAAAGTTCAGGGAACGTGTTTGTTGAAGATGATTGAGGTGAAAAAATAACAAGACTTTCGTTTCCATAAATTACGTTCCGGTTTCAATATATTTTGACATAAGTTTTATCTTGATAATATTTTTTCTACTTGTAATGCATGCACTCTTGCTGTCACGCAGCAAGCGCCGTATTAATAAAGACAAATATAAGCCAAATAATGCATTTTTTATTTTTTGTTAGCAAAAAATGATTCGAAACCATATTTATGAAATACTACGTGAAAACTGTAGGGGGTGGGGGTCTTGGAATATACTACACGTGGTCACCGGGGGGGGGGGGGGGGATAAAAAATATTGCAAAAAGTGTGTCACGTAGTATGGGTACGTTTCCTTATGGGAGTCTCCAGGCGGAATGTTGTATTTTAATACGTTGTAACTCATACATCCTATCTCCCGCAAGGCAACGACGTTGTAACGGAAAAAACAATGTACCTATTTGTGGGATTGTCCAGGTAGAATACCGTATTTTAATACGCTGTAATTCAAACATTATATCTTTCGCACTTGAGGTTGTCCTGACAAAATACTGTATTTTAAATTTCCATGTTCTGCCATTACTTATTTATTATTTTTTGCAATTATAGTATTGTATCATCCTCAATTTCTTGAGAAGTAGCCACAATAAAAAAAAAAATAATCAGTTCATTTGATGCACCTTGATGAAAAAAAATATTGGGCGCTATAAAGCCAAAACGATGTATCTAAAAATACAGCATATTGCTAAAACACGGGCGAACAGCTCCCAGCTAACAGCCAACAGGTAATAACATTATAAAAGCTGGTCGGCAGTGTGTTGTGTATGTGCGTGATGTGTGTGATGGTGGTTGTATCATCACATTATACGCTGCAAAAGGATCGTAACGAGATATTGGACATAATTGGGTAGACAAGCAGTCAGTAGCGCAGGGAGGGCTGATATCGATTGAAAGGTAACTTTTTATGACCAATTTTATCAGCCATTTTATAAAAGATAATTTCCTGTCATTTTTTGAAAATTTGTGACACAAAACACCAATACACATTAATAAATAAATGAATCCTAAGTTTGTCATTTGTGACCGATAATCACATTTGTGACGATAATACCGCGTGACCGATAATCGCAGTTAATGAATGACAAAAAAAATGTTACAATAAAGCATAATGCCGAAAACTACATCAATTCAATTAATTTTTTTTATTTTTATTTTTTTATTAGTCACTATTTAATTAAATGTTTGATGAGAATTACAAGATATGATAGTGAATATAAATATTTCATCTGTTTGTTCTTAGTCCTCCTCACTAGGTGGTCCTGTGCTGAGGCGGACTGGTAGATTTCTTTGATTTTCCGTTATTTAGTTTCTATGTTTTTACTACATTCTCTAGAATGTCTGCATTAATTTCTTTCACCCATGTTTTGATTTTTTCCTTAAACTTATTTATCTTTTCTATCTTTTTCAAATTTGGAGGAAGGATGTTGTAAAGTTTGGTTGCCAGATATATGTGGTTTCTTTGGCCAAAACTTGTCTTGAATTTTGGAACATCTCGTATATCCTTTTTTGAATTATCATACTGAAACACAGTATCACTTCTATACACGACATAAACACGCACTTCACAACAGTCTACACAACTGTTTTGATGATGGACATGGAAACGCTACCCGAAATGACGGCTAAGGAAGGAAAAAGCGCAACACGGCACAATAACCCAATGAATCATAATGGTTGTACCCGCCTCGTAACAGACTTAGTCTAGTGAGGCGGGCTACTAACTTGATTGTATATGATTATTGTTACAATAAACGCCCGGATTGCCGGCATTAAATAAAAAAAAGATTCTTTTAATGTTGTTCTACAAGGTTTCATTCTTCTTGCGGCACTTGTGAGCCAGATTTGTCTCTAATAAAGCTCTGTTAGTAAACTCGCTCAGTGTAATAGTATTACTTGCTAACTAGCAGATTGTTGACTATCTACGAAAAAAGTTGAAAGGTAACTTTACTTGCTACTCGCTTACTCGCGATTGAATTATTTATGCGCTCAAAATGGCGGCCAACAAACAGCTGATTTCGACTGTCAAACATCTGACAGAATTAGTTCACGCAGACGTCGTTATTCTCGCTACTGGCTAGCTGTGGCGCTAGCAGCGACCTGCGAGCTCAGTTTACTACGCTACAGAGCGAGTGGACAGTTTTGTGTGTCATCATGACAATCTCACTCGCTGATTCACCCGCTTTTAAACTTGGTAGTTAGTGGCTTGTAAACTCACTCAATGTAATGACTTGTTTGTTTGTTTAGCTACTACCGCCTGTTTCATATTTCATATTAACAGCATTTCATTCACAGGCATGAGACAGCCAACAATAAACTGCAACAAAAACTTTTTCAATTATTTCGTGATCTAACAAAATTCTATGCTAAGAAACATCGAAAGGCAACTTCCATGGCAATCTCCATTGCTGATGACTCTATTGGACGCACATAGGAAACAGATTTTAAATTTTCACACATTTTGTGACTGTAGACCATAGAGTGGAATATAGAATTTTATAGAACATAGGATGGTTGATGATGATAGAAGTATGAATTCCTGTATCAGTAAATGCACGTTTTCTATAAATATTGAAATTGAGTTAATTATTAATAATGGATAGGGATTGGCCTAGGAAAATTAAACTACAATTATTTTAACTACTATTTCTATTTGAACTAAATTTTTTTATGGAATGAATTTATTCGTGAAAATTTTGTCACTATTCCTCTAATATTAAATTTACCGAAGTACTCTATATAATTAAATTTATTGAAGCAAATAACGGATGCACCTGTGCACTTATTGATAGAATTTTTGATAAAAAAATCATTTTTCAAATCTACTAATATATACCTGTTTTTCATATCTACTAATGTATCCCGTATAACACGGTGTACCCAACATCAGAGTTAGTAGAAAACCATGATCGGCCTAGAATTTTATTCATTAACAATTTTTCGAATTCATGTGTTTCTAAATTCCAACAGAAATTTAAGCTACTTTTTATACTAATAAATAACCTAGGTAAATTTTTGATCCATTCGAAAGATAAAGAAACAATGTAATCCAAAGCATTGATTTAATGATTGCCAGGCATTTTACATAGGTAAAAGTGCAAGAATGTGTTGGTTGAATATTAGAGGCGCTTAAACAGTTTAGATTTTTCTGAAATTGCTACACAATTAATATTTAAAAAATCTCTTTTAAAAATCTTGGAGTAGATATAGATGTGCTGCATTGAAAAGGTATAAGTTTTCGTCTCAATAATCTTTAGGTACATAGTTTATAGTAGTCATAGTTTACACAGTCTTGATAATAAAAAATTCTTAAAAATATTGAAAACCAATATATGAAATAAACCCCTTCATCCGATAGCCACATTTTAAACATATTCCCCCCCCCCCTACACCTACTTTCACCCATTCTCTCTAATCTAACATCACCTCGCTACCACCTATGCTCCCACCAATAGATAGATTCAATATAATAAGATAGATTTCGAATGATACTTTCTTTTAACTTTATTTATTTATTTATTTCTATGCTCTTACATACAGTATAAATACAATGACATAGAGTTAATAAATGCAATGACAATTACATAAGGTGGAAGTTTAGTAAAACAAAAAATATTCTTAATATGAAACATAGTAGGTAGTAGAGTGAAATATGATCGGCAACTGTATGTAATTGGTTAAAATGAATGTGGTTATGGATTGAGAACACCTCACTGGGAGAACCCGTGCTGAGGTGTACGCATGTATTATTATGCCATCATAAGTGATAGCACAGTATCCCCCTTGAGACTCTCAAGCAGGACTCCGTGGTACCACCCATTGTGGCAGTAATGTACATATAGTAGGTGTGGGTAGCTGTGTTGAGATAGTCATCATAATATTATACAGACACAATGTAGTAAGTTGAGGTATGTTGAGCATCATAATATACTAAAGTCGCAAAGGATAATACATTATAGTAAAAAGAAGAAAAAAATAAAGAATATATTTTACAAACTGATGCGTTACTTTACAAACTGTGAACGGAACGCGACTAGGGAACGGAAATCCTTGAGAGAATTTATGAGAATTATGCTCATTCTGACGAGATGCAAAGCACGCCTAGGTCGGACTTCTATCTACTTTAGAGATTTTCATTTCCTCTATTCTCTTCGATTAACTTTTCATGTATTCAGATGGTACGAGGGTAATCCCAAAAGTAAGGTCTCCTACTTTTATATGAAAACATTTTTTTTTTAATACGCATTTTTAATTACAAAAATTAATAATTTTACAAGCTTGAACATTTGTCTATTATTCAACACAATTGCATTTTCGGTGGATGCATTTTTGTAAGCGCTGTGGTAATTTTTGCGTACCCCTGTCATAGAGCTCGCCGCCAATAGACAACCAATGGAGAAACGTTGAACCTCAACTTTCACCTTGTCCTCGTTTTTTTTAAAATTATTTATTAACCAATACATATAATATATAATTAACCAATACATATAATATAAAATATTAGTGGTAACAATACCTCCCTATTTGAGAAATTCTCGTGTTTAGAGAGGGAGCACTATCATATTGAGAGTACTATACATACTTAACAGTTGTTACAATTTGGATGTATGTAGAATTACTTTTTTTATAACAAATGAATAATAAGTTGACACGTGTTTGTGGTCTTCTGTGACCATTCGAAGGACCCGACTTGTGAACATCTTTCAAAAATGTCGGAAGGTGTGCGCAAGATCCAATGCTAACAAAATACCAGATATGAACTTCTACAATGATAAAAAATTAAATAAAAACAAGATAAAAGATAAAGTTCCTTAATAACATGACGGCGAGCTGGTACGACATGTGTATACAAAAATGACAACAGCGCTAACAAAAATGCATCCACCGAAATGGTGATTTTTGTAGAAAAATATATAAATGTTCAAACGTAAAAATTATTAAAAAATAATTGTTAATAATTTGCATTATAAAAAATAGGAGACCATACTTTTGGAATAACCCTCTTACCTACTCCCAAGAAAACTAAAATGTATTTAATTAAATTTAAAGCACGTGTTTTTTAATTTAAATAAGAATTAATAATTGTTTTTTGAATTTTTTAAAAATTTAAAATACCCGTAATGTATGTTTTTCATAAATTTTAGTTAAGTATTTTTTTTTTTTAATTTTGATTAAGCATTGTAATATGTGTTTTATTTTTCGTTTGTTTGAAAAAGTAATTAAATACATTTATATCACAAGAATGTGATTAGCGCACTCTTTGGTCTAGCAGAGACACTGAAATGTTGTTCGAAGAACTGTTGCAAAATGAACCAGAGATGTCGCCCACTTGTCGGTTTGGATGAGAGTGCAGTTAAAATATATTTATTTAAAAAATATAATTCAAACATGTGAAAATAACTGTCATTATTTGTGGTCTGAATATTTTGCAAATTCGTTGTAAATAAGTTATAAAAAATTGGACTGATTTTAAGTTGATGAAATTACCGGGAAGCTTCCTAAGCTGCAGAGAACCACATAAAAGGTCAGTGAATCTGTTTATCCGTTGAGATTTTTCGGATCGCCTTTCCTTGTGGTATTTTGTCAGCGCAAGTTAAATTCATAATCAATAGTATGTTTTTGAGTATTAAGCTCTGAGAGCCTGGGGTTATTTACACACTCCATGCTTGCATATTAGAATACAAATTTAAATAATTTTTTAAAAAATTTTTTTTTTTTTTTTTTAAATTAAAATTGAAATTTTTTTGCATGAAATTAATTAAATTTTAATTTAAAGTATTTAAAGTAAAATTTTAAAGGTTTAAATTAAAAACGTCGAAGTTGTTTTTCCTGGCAAGTGCCAATACCTGGGACCTTCTAGAAATGAAATTCACAACATAGAAATGAACACAATTAATTAATTTAAATCCATAAATCTGTAAACTTTTTAGCCATAGTTAATAGTATGGGATTTATTTTTTAATTCATAGAGTTTTGCTTGTAATTTTTAAATTACGAGTAGATTTATTATGCAGCACATGATAATTTTCTACCCCAGAGACAAGACTCGGTAACAGTATCTAAAAAAAATTCTATGAAACCTTTCCATCCCTCCCCTGAACAACCTGTCAATATGTAACCGTGACACGTTATTACAGGCTGACGGGGTGACGAAGACTGACAGGAGAGAGTTGGGTGGAGGGGGTTGGATGGGCACTGACCGTAAACAAGGAGGAATCCACACAACTAATACTAACTAAAAGGGAATAAGTATTTATATATTAGAATATGTAGATCTTTTCTTCCATTCCGCAAGAATTAAGGTATATATCGACACTGGGAAGGAAAAATGGCTATTACGTTAAATATTAACCTACACAAACAAACAATTTAGCTTAGTGTGTAGGTTCATCTCATTTTTCCTTTCAGCGCCGTTATTCTTTTTTCAGACCATTGTTTCAATTTGGGAGGCACCATTTATTGGATAACCAACACCTCTGCCGTAGGTCACTTCAAGTGGTTCGCTGGGGTGATTTAGTAGGGGTGCCAGGTTTGTTTGGATGCGTCTGCCCACCAACTGCGTGGCGGGCCGGATCGGGGGAGTCTGGTTGAGGGAGATCTTTTGACCTCGCCAGCAGGACTCTCTCGGAACATTGTCTTGCACCGCAGTGGGAGGGATTGATTCATACGTCACACCTGGATACACCGACCGACCCCCAAATTCCTACCCACCCCTAATACCCATTTTCCTTCCCAGAACTTCCTTACCTAATAATTGCTCTTAGGGGAATTATTTTTGGCCTTGAATTTTTTCAATCCTTGGCTCCGTCGGTTCATTTTTCAGATTGGTTAAGTTAAAGACAATTTTTTTACGTGGAAAAGGACCGAATACATCGATCTAGGAATTGATTTATTGATGATTCAGTTTCACGTTCAAGTTCTATGCACGTGTGACGAAGCAGCTCGTAAGATCTAGTCAAAAATCAACATGTCTTTGTAATAATCAGACTATAGATTCTTCGGTTTACCTTTCTTTTAACTTTAAAACCATTTTTTATTATTTGTCGTAAAGATTGTCGCCGACAGTCAACCATTTGCAGAGATTATTTTTATTTTTTCAGATAGATTTCAATTCAACATATAAATAGTCTACCTAATCATTTTAAAATTAGAAATTAACCGTAGTGAATTTCTTAAATATTTTAATTGACTCTCTCTAGCTATGGTATTTCTTTTTAATTGGACAATAGACATTCCCCGAGGTTGCAAATGTTAAAATTTCGTTATAATAAATACTCGTAACTTCAACCTGGATGATTTCTTTTAGTTATATTTCATCTTTATCGTAATGAAACTGAGTTTATTTTTAATGCATTATTTTATAGTGGAGTTAGTTTGAAATAAGTACGAGTATTACTTGAAAGCTCTTGTGGTATTTTTAGTTACATGACCATTCCTTCAACCAATCATTGATCACTGTAACAGAATTTTTGTCAATAAAGTATAATTATCACGATACATCCGAGTCTCGAAAGTAGATAATACTAGACTCAGTGTTTGTAATAAGTTGATAAATTTTACTACATTTAATCGCTATTTGAAGATTTTAGCTCACCTCTTGAGATTCCACCATTCTGAATGGAAACGTTGCATTAAAACCTTGTTTCCCTTCCCTCTGCTTTCGGTCTAAAAATTCCACAGATGGGGACATATAATATACTTCTTAGTCAGAATAAGTCAAACGTGACGTAAAGCAATTCCAAAAAAGTCTGTTTAAATTGAATATTTTTCACATTAAATAAAAAAATAACGTTTTAATTTGTGTAAAATTTTATTAAATATTCTTAATCCTACTTCCTACTGATAGAATAATCGTAAAAGGCAATTATAAAAGTTAAAATCGTTGCATCACAAATATATTAATAATACTCATCAGCTGTTGCACAAATCATTCCCACAAAATCAAAGAGTTCTTTTTCATTGTTCGACAAGAGTGCCAATACTTATATCTCGTATATTGATTTTCCCTAGAGTTTTTGTGCGGGTAGGCTGGACACAAGGAAGGAAGTTCAAATCAGAGAACAGGCTGTGATTCCGGGGCCGATGCAAGCTGCGTAGGCCATGACGTGAGGGATTACATTCTGCTCATAAAGACCCGTGAAGAGATGGGACCAGGGGCCGTGGGCGAATACCTCAACGTCCTCACCGCCATGGGTCTCAGATTCCAAAGGCACAGGAGCTGGGAAGGTGTAGTTGAGGTTGTCTGGAATAAGAAATGGGACAAGTTAGTAAGAAGCTAAAGTTTGCTTTGTGAAACTTCATAGGAATCCAAATTATTATGAATCATTGTTATGGACATGAAAATAAGATAAAAAAATATAGGCACACCGTGAAGGGTAGGTAATAAATAATATCGGATAATCAAATGTTCTCTAGAGATCTGGATTCCAGTAGTTGTGAATTGAAACTGTCATGCAGCCTTTCTACCACATTAGGGAACGTACCCATACTGCGTGACCAACTTTTTGCAATTTTTAACCCCCCCCCCTGGTAACCAGCCGCCGCTCATTTGTACCAAGCGTGACATTTTGAGTACCCCCCCCCCTAAACGTGTCACGTAGTATGGGTACGTTCCCTTAGCGAAGAAATGATCAGTTTTAATTTGAAACCCTATTGAACGTTTTACTCGGATGAGATAAGCAAAGAATCTTTACGAGAAAAGTCTTGGGTTAAACGGGCTAGAATAGAAGACCCGGCGCCCAATGGCCGATGAGAATTCTAAGATTGTTGGAGCGGAACGCAATTGCGCATTTAAAATAACAATAATTGGATAATTTTCACAGCGCCGTTTTTTTCAAAAATCACCTCAAGGGCACTACAACAATGTTATAACAGCGTACCTTTTATGTAATAACATACCTCATAACTCATAAATAAATATTAAAGTTGGCTTTTATTATTTTTCGCAAGTGTTCTATTTTATAATTTATTTAACAAATGAAAATAATTATACGTATCACATGTTTGTAAAAACCCGTGAATGCGTATAATATAAATAATGAATTATAACATACTTAATTAAAAAAAAATCCTAGTTATAAAAATGAAAATTAAAAGAATAAAATAAAGGGGTGACTTGTTTAAGACATTTTGTCTGGACATTATAGTTGCCCTGGTAATCAACTTCACCGCCAACACATATTTATGTAAATATCGGCGGACGCAAACAAATGAACAAAGCACCATTCGCATCCAATTCTAGGAAACACTTAGTGGAATTAAGGAATAAACTTCCACAACGTGTCATCGATGCTACAAATGTAAATAAATTTAATTGATTTATAGTGAAAGAACTGAGCGAATTAACAGAATGCTGCCTGCTAATTAAATAATATTAATTATCAAACATATCACTGATTTTCGGTTGACTGTGTGTTAGTCTAGCTCACAGATCTCAGAAATCTTGTTCCTGTCACAAACCAATTGCCCAACGACAAACAAGTTTTTTACTTTTGATAACAGTCTTAAAATACTCACGCATATCATCGAGGGTCAGATTGTGTCTGCCTTCCAATTCTGGCTTATAACTTGGTCCATTGGCGTAGGCCAACGTGGTGTAGGGAAGTCCATCAGTCCCGTTGCCCCCCATGCCCAGGATATCCGAGCCCCTCTTGGCGTACCCCGCGTAGGACATTGTGTGCGCATGGTCGGCCGTGACCACCACCAGAGTGTCCTTGTCTACTATGGACATGGCGGCCCTGATGGCCTCGGAGAATTCGATGGTCTCGTCCAGAGCTTTTCGAGCCTTGTTGTCGTGGTGAGCGTGATCTATTCTGCCACCTGAAATGAAAGAAATTTTATTGAATGAATATCATTTTCTTTTTTACGCTTCTCACATTTATGTGTGATTTTGAGAGTTTGGGGAGATTGTTGTGTGAATAAGGCACTAGATTGTCAGATCGACAGTATCGTGGTGTCCTCTAAAGAACAAAAGAAGAAAACTACAATTGCCTTCCATACAAAATTGAATGGAAACAAAGGTTCCATCGATCAGTATTAATACCGTAGCATCTGCGTGGAATTTCAGAACCCAACCACGAGTGCAAGTGGGACGCTACGCAATACACGTCGCGCCACGTATAACATTTGTGTACGTGGAATTTCACACAAAGCTTCTGTTATAATTCGGTTTCGAATTCAAGAATTCGACACAAGATGTCGCTACTTCCATCAGCAGGTCGGACGGGGACGTCTCCCCCCTAGGAATAACTGCTACGAATTTGTGAATATGTGGCATCTCTCCGGATATAAAAGATTGACGGTAATACATGTTGCATCAATTGGCTATATATTACATATGACGTCATTGCTCTGTTTCGGTTAATTTGTCCCGGTGACTAGCTACAGTGGATCCGAGGAACGGGCTGTTTTTGGAATCAGTTTGTATTGGATCTACATAATGATCACCAACACTAACTGGGCGAAGCCAGACCAAAGCCGCCCGCAGGGCCTAGCAGTAAAATCCGGCGGAGCAGGTTTTTAACAGCTAGTTTACTTATTTATTTATTTACTAGAAGACCCGGCCACACGTTGCCGTGGCTAACGAAACCTTTTTAACCAACGCCTTATGTTAAATCAAATCCACACCGCCCGCTTGTCAGTTCGCTGCCCGCTGCCTGCTACCCGCTGCCCGCTGCCCGCTGCCCGCTGCCCGCTACCGCTTGACCAGATATATTATGTATTTCAACCAATTTACTCAAAACCTTGACAAGTTATTATACCTTAAAACCTTCCTCATGAATCATTCTATCTATTGGTGAAAACAGCATGAAAATCTGTTGCGTAGTTTAAAAGATCTAAGCGCACATACAGCGGGAGCGACCTCATTTTATGGTATGTAAAGATAGAGATTAATTAACGCCCTTTATCAGGGCTTTTACTTTCTTCTTCTTCGATGGCGCTACAGCCCATATCGAGCTTTGGCCTCCCGCAACAGTCGTCTCCAACTCCTCCTGTACTCAGTGGCTGACTCTCAATTTGGTACCTGGAGAAGCTGTGCTGCATCCCCTCTTACTTCGTCTATTCGTTCTGTATCTTCGGGCTTTTACTTTAGTTCAGCTTAATATGGAACGGTGCCCTCTAAAATTAATTGCGCCACCCCCAGCAACATGTGCAGGCTTTAGGTTTGGGGGGGCGACCTCGGCTCTCCTTCGCCTTGCCTCCGGCTACTCGACGCTGAATTCCTTAGGGTCTTCGGGTATTTCCCCCCAATCTCCCATTTACTTTTCTTTGAGGCATCACCGAGGAACCGGCTAAGGGGCGCGGAAGCTGAGTGTGGTTCACGACTAGACCGAATGTCATGCGCATTCTTGCTGGGACTGCCAATCGATTGAAGAGGACTCCCAACCGTTTGCCATTCCCTTATTACTTATCTATTGTGTCTTCTTCCCAAACAGGTGCTTGTAGGATACGCTGTATACAATCACCCAGCGCTTGCCACCTCGTGAACTTTCACCAATCTGTCCCATTGTCTTGTCTATATTTTGTCATACTAACACATATTGTATCTGTATTTCCCGCTAAGCACTTGCATACTGCTTACTAACAACGTATGCAGGGACATTGGAGGTCTAGTTTCGTTATCAAATGTAGAGTCGTTTTTACCCAAAAAATTAGAGTCCTTGCAAGAGCCTTGAAGGGGTAACCATCTGTTACCTATACCAGGGCGGGTAAGTGGTGGGTCCTCCAATGAAAGTTCAGCTTAATAGCCCATCGCCTTGTCTTACTAACTTTTGCCTGAGATCGTAGATCTCCATCTCATTTGATTTTCGTAAAAATAGTTTTGAATTGGAAATTTGAGCCAAAATTGGGCAAATATTTCGGTTCCGAAACACGCCCACGAGGCTTTTCTTGTGTTCATGTGGATAAGCCACTGTCGAGACACATCTGGATAAGGTAGGGAGAAAGAAGCTAATTATTTCGTTTGATTTAGTCAAAAGAAAAGACGTAACTCTGAAGAAACTTTAAGGTTCTGCAACCGGGCCCGAAAAGAAGAAGATGGAGAGATACGAAATTACGAATGTTAGAGGAGAGCGCTAACATTTACAGCGACAAAATCGATGCGAAAATTGCGAAAATGTTTAATAAAACACGGCTCGTTTAAAATAGAGCAAAAATCTCGCAGGCATAATCTTAAACAGCATTTAAAGAAACACTGTGAATTTTTTCATACATATAACTTGTAAAATATCTGAAACAAACGTGTTTATAATAATTTTTGGAGCATACTTTGCGATTTTTTTCTATCGAGGGAATTTTATATAATTTGCGTTTCGGCGCTGGCAAAGCCTAGATTTTATCTTCAGGAATAACATATATTTTTTTAAGAGCCTTAAAACTTACCGTGCTTAAGGGAAATATGTAATAAATCTATACAAATCCGGGTTGCGGGCCGTTAATGACAGAAGAATATGTGCATTTATATCCAGTGTGATTATGTTTGTATGATTTGGTAGATAATCTCTAGGGGACTTTCCTGGTGTTGAATAAAACAGACGAGAAAGTCGTAAGCTTGATTAAGTGCTTACTAAAACACGAAACATTTATTGTCCTATGTATTAAGATATGAGGTTTCCGTGAGCTGTCAATGCAGTTATAATGTATGTTAAACAAAGCAAATAATCACGTTTTATAAAGATATAAGATACGGCTACTAATGCAGGTGCTAATCTAAATTGCTTCGCAAATTTTTATTTTGTTTTATTTTACGACCAGCTAGGCTGGATTATAAAAACAGAATATAATATATTCAAAAAGTTTTTCGAATAAACGGATAAATTTAATTATGATTAAACAATATTACATATTAAAAGATGTAACAGTAACATTATCTATAATAGAAATTAGAACAATACTATAATCACTAATACTACATTACTACGCTACTTTAATTTGTGGAATTCAGCAAAGTGATACTATTAATGGAGTCAGTAAATATATCAATAGTGCCCCCAAACTTATTGCTTAGATCTTGCATCCTATTGGTTAGTGAGTGTGTCTGATAGTTGGATATGAAAGTGTTGTAAAAAAATGTTTACTTATTTTGATTTGTGTTCCTAGTCGGTGCATCACAAAATCTTTGTTTTAGTATGAACTTCTCACTCTTCATGATACGAATACTTAATAAACGAGCCCTTGCCCAGATGAATGTTATATCCAACAATATTCTAGTTCTGAGAAAAATTGAAAAAACGAAAAAACCAGTTATGTTCTATATCGTTTTATATTTAAAATACATGAACATACAATTCTTAATAGTTTTAACCGAAAAGTCGTCTAGAAAGGCAATTAAATTAGTGTTTATTACAAGAATTTACGCTGAATTTTTGGAATAATGTTGTATATGAACGATTTCATATACGACGTTATTCCACAAAAAGGTTTTTTTTACTCTTCGTACAGCAACAAAGCAACATGCTCTTCTAACATTAATGCACACGTGTCATTGATGTATTTGAGCTTAAAAACGTTGTTAATAAATACAACCATTTACACTTTTGAATGTAGCTATAACTTTGTGGTTATCCATTATAGATAAATGAAACAATGTTACTTTGTTTGAACCACTTGTATATTTGAGTAAAGCCGACCGGTTTCGGAACGACCGTTTCCCCTTTAGTGCAAACGTATACTGATTTGACAGTTACAAAAATTTTCCCATCTATTTTGTAACTGTCAAATCAGTATACGCTTGCCCTGAAGAAGGAACGGTCGTTCCGAAACCGGTCGGCTTTTCTCAAATATATATGTGGTTCAAACAAAGTAACATTGTTTCATTTATCTACAACCATTTGCGTTCTCGATATTGTTTTCAGGTCAACATTCAACATTATTCTACAAAACTATTTCAACGGCTAAAAAGCAGGCTTAATAATATTTTTTCTGGACAAATTCTACTTTCCTGCATTCTTCAGCTTCTTGGCTTTGAAGACTTTCTAATTGAAGTCATGAGAAGTTCGTTTTCTCCATTTATTTTCGTAAATTAAACCATGCGCCGTGATTTTGATAAATGGCATTATACAATATTCTTCCACAAATCAAACTTCAAAAAGTTGCCACAGGCCTAAAAAAACTTTCATTACCATAATCTATACTTTAAAATATGCGTATTAATATGCCCAATATTTTTCCATCAATAACTCAACATTGATAGTTTTGTTGGAAACAACATTATTCCGGGCAAGGGCTCAAACATTGAAAATATCTGATATGATTTTAGATTTTCACGGCCAAAAATTTTATGGTTATTTCCTTTTGGGGTATTATGCCGTGTTGCGCTACCTCCTCCTTTAGCCAACGTTTCGGACAGCGTTACAGTGTCCATCATCAGGGCAGATGTGTGTGATATGACATCTGCCCTGATGATGGACACTGTAACGCTGTCCGAAACGTTGGCTAAAGGAGGAGGTAGCGCAACACGGCATAATACCCCAAAAGGAAATAACCATATTGAAAATATCTGTTTGACGGACTGTTCATTAGTTTTCGTGACATGCTATTTTATGTTTTACACAATAGTTAGTATTTTACAAAAAAATTTATTAACCTTCAACGAATAAGAAAAATCCCTTATCCTCCTTAGCCAGCATCTGAATCGCAACAGTCGTCATCTCAGCTAGAGTGGGATGTTTGGCGGAGTCTGCTTCAAGATGGTACCTCATGTGGTCTGAGTGGAACAACCCGAAGATGTAATCGGCCATCTGGGAGGCTCCCAAGAGGCCTTCCTTGTCCGTGACGTAGGCCGATGAGAAGCCCCTGGAGGCCTTTTCCTTCTGCCAGGTTGCGATGAGGTCTACGCCGTCGTAGCGGACACCGTAATCACCATCGGGGTCAACGGTGGTGTTGGGGAAGAAGTTCTTCCGACCGCCGCCAAGGATTACCTAGAAAAAAAATTATAGCTTTCATATACGTTCAGAATTCAATTAGTCCTGGTAAAACATCACAGAAAACAATCTGGATGCGCACCACGTCCAACAAAATGTTATCGATTTAACATTTTTTTATCAACAGAAGGCGTCCTTTCTTGGAAAAGAAAAGCAGAGGTTTTGGCCTCCAAAATACCTGACTAGTCTTCTTGATTCTACTTCTTTATCCGGGCCGCGTATTTTCTCAACCTATACCGGTTCAGTCGTGGTAGCGACAATTTACATTTTAAATACACCTCTATATTGGTTATTTTTTATCACTTTCCAAAAACAAAAATTGTTCTAAAATCTAAATAAAATAGTCTTTCCAAGGTGTATATTAGAAATTAATAATTTTATTTTTAAATATTTATATTTTGATATAATTTTTATATTTTGTAAATACACCTTTGTATTGGTTATTTTTTATCACTTAACAAAAACAAAAATTGTTCTAAAATTTAGATAAAATAATCAATTAAATGAAGACAATATTAGCGAAACACAATCGAAATCTGGAGACAGAAAAATCAGAAAAGATATTGGCTCCGCTGGGACTCGAACCCAAAACCCTTTTCTTACATGGAAACAGCTCTACCGATTAAGCTACGGAACCCATATTAATTCGGTCACTTTTAACTGTATCATACTTCGACTAAGAACTACCAACATTATCTTCATTTACTTAACGCACATATTATTGGCTGCTATCTTTATATATGATTACAAGATTCAACTCGAACTAAATGCAATCTAGATAGTGTCTGGATAAATTTTTATCCATTTTATTTGTAATACGCGACAACTATTGACTTTTTCTGCAAGTCTAGGATGAATATTTATTATTAATTTTTTAAACTTTACACTGTATGGAAAGGGGCGCTCAAAACACAAAAAGAGGCCGGTCACAGTTGATTTCGTCTGAAAAGAGCTATCAGATTCGATAAAACTGGAGTAGAGAGGTATGGAGACTTATCATCATTACATAGTATAAAATGAAGTCGCTCAAAATAGTAAGTGCGCATAGATCTTTTAAACAACGCAACGGATTTTCATGCGGTTTTCACCAATAGATAGAGTGATTCAAGAGGAAGGTTTATATGTATAATACATGCTTATTATAGTATAGAAAAGCCGAGAAATTCAAATATTCAATTCAGGCAGCGGGCAGCGGGCAGCGGGCAACTGGCAAGCGGTGGTGTGGATTTTATTTAGGTTGGGTAATGGTGTTTCGTTAGCCACAGCAACGTGCGGCCGGATCTGCTAGTTACAGATAAGCTGTCCCCGTCTTGTTTTTGACAACTCTTCAAAAATAATTATTTTAATATATAGCATGATATGAATTTATCCTAATATCGCAATGTGACATTAAAATAAATAATAAAAAAATAAATTAACTTTTCAGCACTCCTCAGCCACCTGAGTTAAGCGGAGTGATGTGAAATATCGGATTTTATTCTCACCTTAAAGTTCTTTCCAACTTCTCCCAGAACGAGTTGTTTAGCGAGATCGGAGCAAACATTGGGATCAGCACCAGCCTTGATGAGGTCACTGTCAGCCTCCCAATCCCTCTCGGAGGTGTGGCCATAGGTTCCCGCGGGAGAGGCGTGAGTAATTCTGGTCGTGGTGACGATTCCTGGAATTATGAAAGGATTGGTTTATAAAATACTTGATTTTTTTAAAACTCTGACTGGGTTATGGCATGTTGACTTCAGGGCCTGCACTTAAATTGTTGAATTTACAGAGGTTCTTTTGATTTTATTTATCATACTTGTGTGTGTGGTCGGAACCTTTATTGCCGAAAATCATTCTATCAGAGAAATAATTACATCTACTAGGGACCTACAGTCTTACAAAACCACTTATGTTTGCCGTGGTATTCACACGTCAAAAACATATACAGAAACTATCAAATACTTCCCTTTAACACCATGCCTACCTCCGAAATTTCAAACACTATACATATATTGTAATTAAACACTTCAGACCGTACTCAATCACAATCACGAAGTAAAATAACTCAAGAAATCACAACAAAAAATATATTATTATACCCAAAATTCACTCATCAAAATACGGACTAAAATCTTTAGAACAAAACAATTTAGTTTTTTATACTCGTTTATTTCAAAGAATATGTGAAAATTCTATACGTAATTAGTTTGAAAGATTGCTGCGATCACTGTGACGTGTCTCTTTAAAAAATATAATTATGTCAACGATGTGCGTCTGCATATATGCACTGTAAACGTTAATTATGTATTATTAATACTAATTATGTCAAAAACTATATTGTACTACAATATAATCTTGTGATGAGTATAAACTCGAGCATTTATTAATTAATGCATCATATATTCCATACTATTCAAATAATCTAAAGTAAATACTTGTACTTCTAAAGAATGTGAAAAAAATCATTTAACTTTATAAGTCACTAGTGTTAACTTCCGATCTTTTTTTCAGAGATCACATTTGAAAAAAAATTAAAGCTTAATTTTTGTGTTCTTATTTTAATTAACGCTCCAGGCTCCATAGCTTATAAAGATGAAATAATTAAACCTTTGGTTAACCTAAGAACTCAAGCGCAAACCATTGTTTTGTTTTTGCATTTTTCTGCAGAGTAATGATAAAAGAGGCACCAAAGATAACCCTTGCTTAATACCTGTAGCTTTTCCAGCCTTCTGTGCCCAGGTGGCTATGGAATTAACGTGGTTGTCAGGGTCTGCAGAAGTAGCACAGTCCTTCCTGAGTACGGAGCCGGTGACGCCGATGGTCCCGTAGTTGGCTTTTATACCGCAAAGGTACGCGGTGGCAGAGCAGGCAGAATCGGCCACCTGTTTGTCCACGCAGTAGGTCTGGAAGTAGAAGATGAAGCTAATGTGAGAATGGTGAGGGGATAGCTTTATAACTTATATATGCTTTTGCTGGCCAGGTTATGTAGCAATGGAAGATAGCTGACATCCAAATTGGCTTCTCTGTAATAAGCATGCGGGATGATGGAGTGCTGAAAGGCTTAAACATTGGTGACTGAAGATACCGGAAGGATTGATGATTTTTAGAGAGGGCTATGTCTAACCAAGTGCTGTAGTGCCGATGACGGCAGATACTAAAATTGTGATTATTGGTTTTGGTCCAAACAATCCGGATAAACAGTATGAACAGTTGCACCAGATTTCATGATTTTGTTGGTTCTATTTTTCACTAGGATTATCGAGTATTCAGTACGCATAAAACAATATTAAAGTATGTATAACGGTTAATATTATCCGAAACCGAACAGAAAAGAGACACCCTCTGTTAGAGAATATCGTGAGGTGAGAGAAATTGGAGGAAGGGGAGAAAACCTAAACAAAAAAAATATTAAGCCAAACCATTTGAACAAATGTCACAAATTAAATGAATGCATGATTTAAATACATCTTCTTCTATTTGTATATTTACACGCTATAATATTATTTGTACTCTACTTCTTGTTGATTGGATTAGCTGTAAAAAATATGATGTATCTACGTATAAGCTTTAGACATTAAGAGCGTTTAACAGCCAGCGGCCGAAAATCTGCATTTCGTCGAAAGTTTTTCTTACGATCGTGCAGGTCGGTTGTAATGAGAAAGATTAATTATTCTCCGTACCAGCTTTTTAAAATTATAACTCAATATCGATTTTATTTCTTTCTAAATTTACTTTAATTTTTACTTACATCCAAAAATGCTGAAAGGCGTGATGATAAAACTATTCAAATAAAGTACTTTTGTAAATATTTTTTGGTTATAAGTATCTATCGTTTTTCAATAATGTCTATGTTAGATAAGAATTATAAAAATATCTGAAATGTATTAGTTTGTAAGTGCGCAAATAAATACACAAACGGACCAATTTTCGTCAAGAAACACATGTACGTATATATTTTTTAATGATTTTATTTAAACTAAAATCAAAATTCTAAAACATGCGATACCTAGAAAATGCATTGATTTATTTTACTGCATGATTATATGATTTGAAATGGGTGTGATATAATACAAAATCTTTTTTGAAAATTTAACAAATCTGCCAACGACCTATGGTATAACCTTATTATACTAAAAATAAATATTTTTTCTCAAAATTTAAAACATGCGAATGCTAGATAAAAGAACAATCCTTCGAAATCCATTTATAGTTTTTTGTGGAAAAGAGTCAACACGTCTAAAATCTATTTTAAAAATGACATATTTCTGGTTTTCTCTGGTAATGCCCCCTTAAACTTTGTGTTTATTTTATTCAGTAAATATATTTTTTTATTTTAATTTGAATTTTAAGAACGCTTAGATCAGGATTTGAAAAATTTTACCATCCGGACTTGGTCACGATCAAACAAAGCTTAATTGGCCGAAACTGCATTTTCTTCTCATTATGTTTTAAATTTGAGACTATGTAAAATCATTTTAAAAATACATGTACGATATTACTGAGTTGGCCACTATTAATAAGTCAGTTCATAAAAATTTTCATACCTTTGACAGTCCAGTGTAAGGGAAGTCCTCGAAAGCAAGTGAAGACTCTTCTCCCAGCAGTCCGAACCTCTGACCATGCATAACCCTGGCTGCGGAGACTGTAGCTACGGACATGCCATCTCCAAGGAAGAGGATGACGTTCTTGGCAACCCTGGTGTTGGGTGTCTTGGCCAGGAGTCGCCTGAGTTGGGACTGCGCTCCGGCATGCCACGGGGCCGCTCCAAGAGTATGGTCCTTCTCGGGTAAAGCTCGGGATGCTCTGGATGGAACTGTAAAAGAAGAAGAGAATAATTTAAGTAATCACAAAATAAGACATTCGTTAAGATGTTAAATTGATTTGAATCTTTTGTCAAGAACGAACTAAATAAATAAATAGTGCTTATTTATTTATTTGAGACACAAACAGGATATTTATAAAACATTTTTGTGGGTTAAATATAATAAATTAAAATACAAATATAAATATCCCTAGACTAATGTGTCTGCAGTAATCACATTTGAATTTTTACAGAAGCAAACACATGAAAAACAATGCAAGTATTATTTATACATAACTTAAAAAAAAAACTTAATACAAAATTGAAATACATTATAAGTATACAATATTTATGAAGTATTTCCTGAGATGTAATAAAACAACAAAAAAAAATATTTTTTTTAGGTGCACAAATCGTGGAGATATTTTTTGAAACATGTTACATTATTTAGAAAAATATCTATGAAAGTGTGTATTTTAACAAGATCGTTGTATGATCGACAAATTCTGGACATAGGATTAAAATATCCAGTATTATTGGTAAACATTTCAGTCCAGAATATGTTTAGGTTTCTGGTAGATTTGGGCCTGGCGTATAACTTGATTTGGTTGACTAAGTTACTGTTACACGATTATTCACAATTTTATATAGCATTAAGAGGTCATTTATGTTTCGTCTTTTAACCAGACAGCTGGTGGCATTGTCTCGTTCGACCTCTTTCTTCCTTAGCTTAGATTTTAACCTTAATGGTGTTATCTTCTCATTACAAAAACCCGCTTTATTTAAATTACTAAGGGCCAGTTACTTCATAGAAATTCAAATGTAACATTAGCGCCATTTTGTTATTTTTTACATTTGTAAGGACCCCGTTACAGGCTAATTCTGGGTGTGTTCCGTTTTCTATTGTCCTCTTCTGCAGATCACAATTTGTTCAAAAGCTGAAATTGACATTTAACGGGTACGTTAACTGTCAAAAAACAAAATCGCCCTGTGGTCATTTGATGACAATGTTAAATTTTAATTTCTGTGAAACAACCCGTCTTAAGTATTTCATTGACAAATAATCGTAAATTTACTTTGTGGAGTCATTTTAACAAATGAAAACAAATCACTTTGTATACGCCACTTATTTAATGAAAATTATGAACATGTTTCGACAATGGTTTTTTCGTCAGGTTAAAATGAACATTTATTTAAAAAATCAATCATTTACATTAAAACGGGTTGTTAAAAAAAAATGATGGATTCATCAAATATTTTAAGTTAATTTTCACGTTCTGTGTAAGTTCTTTTCAAGTTCTGTTATTATATCATTATTATTATTTTTTTATCTTTTTTCATATGAATACCGCACAAGAGTCCCAACTGCTCCCGTCTGAAGCTAGTAAGACTATGGCATCTCCAATTGGGGTATGTTGTGTGGCTGAAGGTAGTGGGGAGGGGAAGGAGATAGGGAAGAGGAAGGTGGGGAAGTGCCGGGCTATTCAGATCTGGTCACCAAATACGGCTAATGCCATTTCAAGCAACGTTTCAATTCTGAATGGTGGTCTTACACCAGGGCGATACTGAGAGTATCTTCCACTCTGGAACGTGGTGTCGCAAATATACTATACATTATTTTAAATGAATAAATTGTGAAATAACACAAAAAAAACAAATATAAATTATTTGCCATGCCGAGATTCGATCCCGCGACCTTCGATGTCCGAGTCAAGAGAATTACCGCTGGACTACGCCGGCCGGCGCTCCGGCCAGTTGCTCTATAAAGCTGTAATAATCACAGATTATGAAGAGAACTTAGACAGAACGTGAAAATTAATTTTAAATATATGATGAATCCGTCATTTTTTTTAAACAACCCGTTCTAAATTTTCATTTTATCCTGAAGAAGAAACCATAGGCTTCAAAACATGATGATAATTTTGATTACATAATTAGTGTACAGATTGATTTGTTTTCATTTAATGAAAAGAACCCTATTATCAAAGATATCACCCGTTCTTTTAAATAATGCAAATCGCGAAACCACACACTACTACGGACGGGTTGTTCAACATAATTTGAAAAATTCATCAAAACTCAAAGTTATTTTTCAACTTATGTAAAAGTCGTAGTCAAGTTCTGTTATTATTCAAGTATCGTGAACACAAAAATGAAAAAGTATCGTGAACATAAAAAAATAACAGAACTTTCACTGATCTCGAATTTTAACTTTGAAATTTGATGAATTATTTTCCGACTAAAAGATCTAATTCTTGAATGAAATATTTTGTACTGACTCTTTGCTTTGGAAAAATCTGTGACAATTCTCGTTTAGTTACACTTTACGTAAGTCAAGTAGTATTTTCAAAAGTAGTAGTCAAGTAGTATTTTATTTAATGCCCTTGTCTGTTTGATTGCTACAAACATTAAAAAAAGTTAAAATGTATAAATAAATAATAGCAAAGCTTTCTAATTAAAAACGTTGAAAATTCTCGTATCTAACCCTAACGAAGGTTGAAAATTAACTCTTTCTTTCTTTCTTTTGACAAAATTTATAAAATGTCTCCTATACTGGCAACATCTCGTTTATTCGTGAGATTTTACGAAAATGAACCAACTTCGTCTACGATATTCTATGTAATAACAGTTTCCTTTCAATAAAATAGATTATTTAGAAGACAGATGCATGCACACCAATGACAGATTTTTCCCATTGACACGTGTATCTTTGAGATGCCAATAATATTATGCAGTCAACCGAGAGACTGTAAAACACCTTTGATTAACGACCTTCCATCAATGAACGTCAGTTATTTTTTTTATGGTCGTCGGTCTATAGGAGACCGATTGATTTGAAGGTTGTTGTTTTTGAACCAGTTATTATTTTACTTCTGAAAAAATCAATCATTTACAGATCCCGGGGGGATGCGATAAACTAATGTAAACATTTATTATAATAATTAGAATCAAACTTAGTTTGAATGCGACTTTGTTGTATTTGTCTTCCATATATAAAACCAACATACCTCTATTCAACCTGAACCTTCATCACGGTTACATAAAAATATATTATAGGGTTTGCACTAGCTATTGTATATATTGTACTATGCAAATTATGTAGATAGGTAGGTACTATAAACATCTTGTTGTAAGTAGGTACTGAAACGAACAAAAAATTAAATAATATATGTATATAGTGCCTCGTGTGGAATTATTGACTTGATTACTTTAACATATTATATTAAATCGATAACAATTAATTATTGTTCATAATATTGTAATGTTTACGACGCGCGACGTTAGAAATGAATAGCAATGTTTAATAATTTATTTTCATATTTATCCAAGATGGGAGGCAGACATGGTTACCGCCACTCCTCGAACCATTTGTTATGATGCAGTACAAATCCGTATTACTTTAAATATAATTATTAACATCTTTATTATTTGTACTGCATCCTAACAACTCTACCCGTCGAAATCGTAATTAGGTAGGAACTTGTTATTAATTATTAGAGTGCCAGCTTTGACTTTATCGACGGCCTGGGGCGACCTCTGGGGCAGTTCCGCGGCAATACGTCACTTCTTGTGTAGGTAGATTTGGGAGAGTTGGGCCCCGAATCTAACTACGCGACAGTCCATCGAGTTTTTGTGAGAATTTAGTATTCGAACGGGAAAATAATTCCTTTTTACTTGAGAAATGCCAGGCGGTAAAAGTGATTACGTGAACGTATTGTGTGATCGAGAGTTTGCATTCCTTTGGTGGGAATAGTTGAGATTCCGCAACGTAAACTTGTATGGCGGCCAGGCGTGCCAGACCCTGGAAAGATTGAATCCATGAGAAATACGTCCGATCACACTTGGGTCAGAGCCCGTTTTGACGGATGATTGGGGTACCGTTAGCCCGCGATGCTATTTGCCGATCTTTGTGGCGGAAAAGTAAATTTACGCCGACCTTGACTCTCGTCTGGACCGAGGGCGGCCTCCCTACATGCTAATCCTTCTAAGCGAAATGCCCCCTGATGATTTTCCTTTGGCGGCGGGATGACTTGCTAATTTGATCGCGGCGTAAGGCCGCTTGATGATTCCTCTTTGGCGGCGGAACTGTCTTCAGATCTCGGCTTCGGTGAGGGCTATCCAGATCCTGCATGGGGAAATGCTGCCTGTGCCTTGCAGCCACTAGATGGACAGTATATTAGTTAGCTAGCGATAGTATTCATAATAAAAGAGGTCGGTTCATGGGGGTAAGTGAAATGACATATTTAAAACCCTGATTGCTACTTGTTTTTAAAATTATGTGCTTGTTCTCACAACTCTGCCTTTTAAATTATGTACCTGGCACACCATCCCTTGGAGAGCGACACATATCGTGGTTTAAGATCCACCCCCCCTGAGCATATTTGGGAACCACAGGTATTCTTGACGGGATCCATAACCCGTCCAGAATTGGCGCTTCCTACGGGATAAAATCTGTGGGTACCTGATCAGCACTACAACACTAAAGTTGTTTTACGAAATGTATACTTGGCTTTGCCACTTGGCGAAAAACCCACGTAGCACATTTATTGGATAACCAACACCCCTGCTATAGGTTACCCCAAGTGGTTTATGGGGTGAGGTTTGTCTAGGTTTTGGCGACGGATGCGCTTGCCCACCTACAGCGGGGCGAGATCCTAGTTGAGGGAAACCCTTTGATATCTCCAGCCAGACTCTCTTGCACCGCAGTGGGAGGGATGGATGCATACGTTCGTAATTCCTGGGTGCATTGACCCACAGATTCTTACCGACCCTTCGTATCTTTCCTTCCCAGAACTTCTCCTCTTCTCCCTTTCCATTAAAAAACTCTCCACATAACACTCTCAAAGACTATACAGACCCTGAATGATTTTTTTCTTCAGGGCCTCAGGAGGCCCGGTAAAAAAAGAAGGTGGAGTAAAAAATCTCCAATATGGGCATGTAGGAAATTATTTCCTTTGAGACCTACTTTCGGGATGCTGTCTATAGGGTATGATTTACGAATCTATTCACCAAAAACGACTAAATTATCGTTTAATGAAAAAGATGTTTTGCAGTCATGATCTCAACCTTGGATTACGAATGTGAATGGTCAGATACTACGTGTTTTCGATATTATTTTATGGAATGGCCGAAATTTTATGGACGCATACTGAAGAACTAATTAGGCGACTTGAGGCATTCGAGATGTAGATCTACAGAAGAATATTTAAAATAAGATGGATGGACGTGGTTACGAATGAAGATGTTATGGTTCGGATGAATAAAGAAAAAGAACTTATTAAAACTATCAAAAACCGAAAACTTCAATATCTTGGACATGTGATGGTGATGAGACATCCAGAGAAGTATGAGATCTTGCATCTCATAATGCAGGGAAAGATTGCCGGAAGACGGGCCCTGGAAGAAGGAGAACCTCATGGCTGAAAAACCTGAGGCAGTGGTTTGAGACTTTCCGGGCCGCAGTAAACAAAGTCCGCATAGCCAACATGATAGCCAACAAGAAGAAGAAGTATACTATATTTTTACAACTCTTGTCATAAACGTCGAAAAATGATTTACTTAATTGTGCCAAGTGTTTTAATGACACCTCACACTCCTTTCATCCACTCTCAGGTGATTTACGAGAATATATTTTTCACATATGAATATACCGCACAATAGTTCCAACACTTCCAACTGCACATTTGGGGAATGTTGTGGGGCTGAAGGGAGTGTGGATAACGATGTGAGGAATAGAAAAATGGTGAAGTAACTAAAGGCGTTTCGAGCAACATGTCAGTTCTGAATTGCGGTCTTTCACTAAGGCAAAAAAAATTAAAGTTTTTATCAGTCTGGAATGTGCCTCAAACACACTACACCTTATAATAGATGATTTTTTTTACATCAGATCCGCACAGGGGGCCCTGAGGAATATAATTCCCCTCAGAGCCTACGTCACCTTTAGGGATACTATGTATGTGGATGGTCTTTTTAGAAAAGGAAGGAGAGGAAGTTCTAGGAAGGAAAAGGGTATGAGGGGTGGGTAGGAATCTGGGGGTCAGTATGTCTAGGGGTGACGGACGTATGACGTATGAATCCATCTCTCCCACTGCGGTTCAAGGCAGTGTTCCGAGAGAGTACGGCTGGAGAAGTCAAAGGGACTCTCTTAACTACTCTCTCTTGATCCGACCTGCCATGCAGTTGGTGGGTAGACGCATCCGGATAAACCTCACCCCATGAACCCGGGCACCCCTGCTAAGTCACCAAACATAGCGAACCATTAGGGGTGACCTATAGGTGTTGGTAATCCAATAAACAGTTCCCAGGGCGGCGGTACCCATACCCGACTCCCAAATAAAGAGTGACATAAGACCAAGTAAATCGCGGCCTCTGACCATCGTAGACAAGGATCGTAAGCACTCAGCCAGGGAGGCTTTTTATATTGATAAATCAATCAACAATAGGTAAATTGCTTTGTTTGCGAGTGCACAAAAAGCGACAGTCACTTAAGAGCGTTTAACCAGCCAGCGGACGAAAATCCACATTTCGTCGAAAGTTGTTCTTACGATCGTGCAGGGCGGTTACAATAAGAAAGATTAATTATTCTCCGTACCAGCTTTTTAAAATTATAACTTAATATCGATTTTATTTCATTCCAAATTTGCTTTAATTTATACCTACATCCAAAAATGCTAAAAGGCGTGATGATAAAAGTATTAAAATAATGAACTTTTTGTCATTATTTTTTGATTATAAGTATTTATCATTTTTCAATAATGTCTAAATTTAATAAGAATGTTAAAAAAATCTGAAATACATTAGTTTGTAAGTGCGCAAATAAATACACAAATGGACCAATTTTCGTCATGAAACACATGTACGTACATATTTTTTAATGATTTTATTGAAACTAAAATTAAAATTCACAAAACATGCGTTTGCTAGATAATGTATTGATTTATTTTACTGCATGATTATATTATTTGAAATGGGTGTGGTAAAATCTTTTTTGAAAATTTGACAAATCTGCCAACGACCTATGGAATAACCTTATTATACTATAAATTAAAAAAAATTCTCAAAATTTATTACCTGCGAATGCTAGATAAAAGAACAATGTTTCGAAATCCATTTATAATTTTTTGTGGAAAAGAGTCAATACGTCTAAAATCTGATTTGAAAATGACATATTTCTGGTTTTCTCTGGTAATGCCCTCTTTATGTAGTATCTAATTTTTCTTGTCTAATTTGGTCGAAAGTGGTTTTGTTACAAGTAGTCCAAGAATTCAATTTCAGTATCTACTTCAGTCCTTTTTTTGTCAATCACAACATCCCTATCATATCGAGGATTGGTATCAAAACACCAACGAACTCAATTCTGAAATGGCGACCCGGATCGTGTATTATTGCAAATAACTTTAACTACATAATATGTTTTGGCACACAGCACGTGATCTACGGATGCTTTATTATACGATAACCATTTTATTATAAATTCCATAATTTTAATGTAGTCAGTCTGTGTAATACACCGAAATTATTATAATTCTGTTAAATTGGCGGATAGCTGATCCATTAAAATAATTTTCGTCATTTTGTTCTGTGACCAATTTGAATATCAACGTGTAAAACTATATATATACTTATAAAAGTCCCTGTTTCCCTTGGTATCGTTAATCTTATTTTTTAAAGTTTTATAATACTTTGTAGAAGGTTTTTACGGAAAGAAAAATTAAGAAAATTGCGCAGAAAATTGGATAATTTCAGAAAACTTAACGACTATTTTAACTTAGAATTTGAAATTAAAACACTTTTGTACTTTCTTCCACTAATTTATATTTCACCAGACGGGTTTCATCCTATTACGGACATTTTCAGACTGGTAGTTGAAATTCTTATGTTACCGTATTTATTCACTCTTAGGCAGGGGTACACAACATTGTCTCTATATGATGAATGTTTCAATTTTGTTAATTTTAAGGTATTATAAGTTATTCTGTTAATTTAAGGTACATATAGGTAATTATAAAGTTTATAATTCAAATTATGAATGAAGTTTTTTTTTTTTTTTACAGTGAATACCGCACAAGAATCTCAACTGTTCCCATCTGGAGCCAGTGAGACTATGGCATCCCCAATTGAGGTATGTTGTGAGGCTGAAGGCAGTGGGGAGGGGAAGGAGGTGGGGAAGAGGAAGGTTGGGAAGTACCTGGCTATTCAGATCTGGTCACTAAACACGGCTAAAGCCATTTTCAAGCAACGTTTCAATTCTGAATGGTGGTCTTACACCAGGGCGATACTGATAGTATCTTCCACTCTGGAACATGCCGCAAATATACTATATATTATTTTAAATGAATTAATTGTGAAATAACACAAATTAATCAAATAAAATTTATTTGCGCACGCCCGGTTCGAACCCGCGACCTCCGGATTGTGAGTCAAGAGTCTTACCCACTGGACTACGGAGGTCGTCAAAAAAAAAGTTACATATTATTAAATCAATATTATTACTTCAAATGAATATATATGAATTTATATAATTGAAAAGGTTTGTGATTACTGATATATTATTTTGGTAATATTGGGTTATTCCCTCCTTACAAGTATCAATATTTGCTTAGGACTTAATTGACAAATATCAATAGTGCTTGAATATTAGTCAATTAAGCCCTAAGCAACAAGTCACACGATCCACCATACATACAGTAGTTTTTGGAGGATCTTAAAAAATTAAAACTTTGACAATTATTTTAACAATTAAAACTTACTCTAAAAATAATAATAAACATGCATTTATTTTAGTGAGAAGGTTCAAGATTCATAAAAAAAAAATTGGACTGGAGTTCCTTATTGTCACAGGTACAGAACGTGACAAAGATTGCATGATTTCATTCATACCAAATTATGTATTTAAATAAAGCCGAGAAATCTCATGAAAAGTCGTAAGCAGTTATGCAGTAATGATTATAATTAACAATTATTAAGTTAATTCCCAATGTAATTATTACTTAATTCAACATAATCGACAACGTTATCCGGACAAGTAACAGAATAACTGTAAAATGTCTGGTTTGTGTACATCTTCATAGAGCTTTAAAACAAAGATAATAATATAATCTAATTACTTAATAAGATAATATAACAGTATTTGTGTGGTATGTTAATGTTTATCTATGTAAAGCATTGTTCAAATTTCACTTTAAGAGGGAATAACCAGACACAATCGGAAATATGTCATTTTTAAATAAAATTTTAGACGTATTGACTCTTTTCCACAAAAAATTATAAATTGATTTCGAAAGACTGTTCTTTTACCTAGTAAATTTTTCTAATTCTTTTATCTAAATTTTGAGAAAATGTATTTATTTTTAGTACAATAAGGTTTTACCGTAGATAGTTTGCAGATTTGTTAAACAAAAATTTGTATTATACAACATACATTTCAAATCGTGCAATCATGCAGTAAAATAAATCAATAAATTATTTGGAAAAGCTACTTTTCATAATTTTAATTTTAGTTCAAATAAAATCGTAAAAAAAAAAGATCCGCGCCTATAATTTTTTTGACAAAAATACTTCAGTTTGTCTATTTATTTACGGTCTTACAAACATTAAAAAAAATGCATTTTTATTTTGCTTCGATATGACGGAAAAAATATAAAACCTCACGACCAAAAAATAATCACAAAAGTAAAATTATTTAATACATAGTTTAATCATCACGAGTTTGAGCCCTATTGAATGTAGGTATTTATCAAAGATCGATATTGGGTTATTTTGTTAAAATGCTTGTATTTTTTTTTTTTTTTTACAGTGAATACCGCACAAGAATCTCAACTGCTCCCGTCTGGAGCCAGTGAGACTATGGCATCCCCAATTGGGGTATGTTGTGAGGCTGAAGGTAGTGGGGAGGGGAAGGAGGTGGGGAAGATTAAGGTTGGGAAGTACCTGGCTATTCAGATCTGGTCACTAAACACGGCTAAAGCCATTTTCAAGCAACGTTTCAATTCTGAATGGTGGTCTTACACCAGGGCGATACTGATAGTATCTTCCACTCTGGAACATGCCGCAAATATACTATATATTATTTTAAATGAATTAATTGTGAAAATAACACAAATTAATCAAATAAAATTTATTTGCGCATGCCGGGTTCGAACCCGCGACCTCCGGATTGTGAGTCAAGAGTCTTACCCACTGAACTACGGAGGTCCTCATAATTAATTAATTAATCCTCGGTACATCAGAACCGGCCTATACAGTTGCAAGGGTACGATCTCAAGACCATCGTTAGATTCTCGGCCGCTGGTTAATGGCTCTTAACAAAACAATTTTTTTTTCAGAATGGTTATTAAGTTTAGCGTATAATTGTTAAATTTTAACATCAACAGGTATTGAATAAAAAAATGTTAGGTAGTATATCTACACTTCCATCAGGTTTTTTTTAGCATCAAAACATCTTTAACTGGGCATAATCAATATTTTTCTGCTTAGCTCGTTTTTTAGAGCACCTCAAGATCTACACGACGACGTACGAATAACTGCGGAGTTAAGACTGATTCTATGGTCGTGCAGTTTCTAGCTCGTTATCCCCGCTCTATTACGTAAGTGCACGAAGATGTAAGCATACTATCAAGCAACGGACCACGATCTTTTTTTATAATGTAGGTACAAGCCACTTGGCGCCACAACCCTTGGGCCAAGAGATACATTTAAATATTTATTTATTATAAAGCTTTTCTTTGCTGCTTGACTGGACCTTAGCATGTGACTCCTTTTAAAATAATGAAAAATCCCTTCATAATTGAGGGCCAAATGTTTCACGCAATTTGAAAAAAAATAAAACTTCAAAGCTAATTTTCAAGTTCTATTCACTTCTGTTTTCTATTTTATTTCAGTTCTGTGAAACAACTAGCATATAATACAATAACAGAACTTGAAAATTAACCTTGAAATTTGGTGAATTGTTCAAATTCTAACTAGAAACAATCCTAACTAAGCTATTAATATATTTTGAAGGCATAAACAATAAGTATTTATTTTGTACTCTAATTGACACAGTTTCACTGTAGTAATCCGAAATATACGCTATTTAATTGCTATTACTCAAAAATTAATTATCAATGTCAATTAATTTCGATAATTATTATTTACCATGATAAAAGTTTGTTCATAAAATGTTATTCTTTGATAATCGAGCACTTGTTGGTTTGGTATACAGATGTTAAAAAGATAATGAATATGTCAATATTATGTTCGAGGTAAATAAATTACTCAAAATGCTCATCTCCGTTGTGGTTTAAACAGTTTAAGACATTCAATTAACACGTTTTTATGCCCAGTTTGTCAAAAATGGTTCTGAAGCAGATACTCTCGGAATCGCCCTGGTGAAAGACCATCGATCAGAATCGAAATATTGCTCGGAATAGCTTAAGTCATGAACGGAGACCAGATGTGAATAGTCAGGTTCTTTCCAACGTTCCTCTTCCCCATATCCTTCCCTCCCGCACTGCCTTTAAACACTATAATATTATTTACACGTGAAATTACATATTATTGAGTGTGGTGAAGTCCTCTTTTAATTCGAATTTTAGGCAAATTATCTGTCTTTAAATTTGTTTGTTACGTTCCGGTTCCGGTTCAAGGTGATGAAAATCCCATGTATTCCTGTTTATATATTTTTTAATGAATTTTACTTATACGTTTTAATTGTGTTGCATAAACGACATTTTATGATTTTCATGAATTTTGCGAGGAACGACTTCGCGGTCTTTTAATATAAAACTTAATTTTGGATTGGAGGCCAAAATACTTAACCAAACCGAATAAAGTTTTTTTATTCAAAAGGTATGTCAAATATCTAGTACGTATATGTTATATATTTTTTTATTTAAATTATAAATTACTAGCTTTTGCCCCTGGCTTCGCTCGCATCCTCCACCTTCCCTATTCCGCCTCCCCCCTCCCCCTCCCCCCCTCCCCTAATCGCCCCCCCTCCACTCCCCTTCCCACCGCCTTTTCACGCCACCCTCCATATCTTACTAATCGTGCCACCTATTGCAATATTTTTTTTATACAAATTTCATAATGCCAAAGCTAAGAGCTATAGCCTACATGTTATTCTGATGTACTCGTATGAGCTATATTATTGTAAAAATTGGGAAAAAAAATTAATAAAAGAAAATTAAAATCCATTTAGCAGTTTTTGCGTGAAAGAGTAACAAGCATAGATACATCCATACAAACTTTCGCCTTTATAATATTAGTAGGATAGGCCATTTAAGAATTAATTTTTTCCCAATTTTAGAGGCAACTTTGACAATAATTAATTGTGTACGAGTAAAAAAAATAAGGCATACCCAATTTTTACCATTTAAATATTATGAAATACAAAATAAAAATAAAATAAAACATCATAAAATGTTTTTTTTTTTAAATTAAAATTTATATACAATAAATTTGTGTTTTTACGTAAATCGGTCGTTTGTAGTAGGTATTACGTCCATTAAAATGCTTTCTTTAATAATTTTATTTTTTTATGTTATATTTCATGATATGTTTATGATCAATTGAGTTTAAATTATTATGTCAAAATAATATCATTAACTCACAAATAATTGACAAAGTTGCTATGATTTTAATAATAAAAAATTGAATGCATTAATGACCTGAAATCGTCACACGACATTTCCTTTTCAAAGGCTTTTAAATAATATGTCTGTGATACTGTCCAAATGGAATTTGTAATAATTAATGTTTAATTTTGTAAGCAATTTGATTTATTTCACCGGGTATGTCTGAAGTACAGACATGACTACAGTACAGACACGTACAGACTCTGTACCCCTGGATACTGTTTGCATACTAACGGTTCGTAGGTAGATAGGAAAAAAATAGAAATATCCTTCTTTGGACGAGAGGTCTACTGTTCTCGGAACTACTAGTTTAAACTACCAGTCAGTGGCTGAGTGGAGATCGCGTTTGGGTCCCACCCGCGCATCGCGTGTTCGATTCCTCGGCTGACTGAGTCCTCCATCACAACACAAGCAATATTTTTCGTGATGGTAGTAGGAGATTTTCAAATATTGTTGGGCTATTCATAACCCAGGAATATTTCTTTCTTAAAAAAAATAACTAACTAAATAACATAAAATAACTTTATCATAATTTAATGATTTTGATTCGTTTCATACAATCAATTTGGCATGCATTTTTTGTCTTCTTTTTTCCACTCGTTAAGTCATTGGTTTTTTAAGACCAACACTTTTTTACGTAACTGTAAACATTAGATCATTGATCATTGATAAATGATAATAATGAGGCCAATATCATCAGTGACCTTGGAGACTATGCCATTATTAGAGGTTAAGGTCATTATTTTATCACCACGATGACCTACTATGATACTTGCATTATTCCTCAGGTGATTTTTTATAACAATTTATTAATTAGAATTTAAAAATAAATGCTACGTGGGTTTGTTTCGTGATTCATAAGTGTAGACTATGCTGTGCTTAAATTTCAAATACCTATAGATTCGTTTTATCGTAATTGAAATTTTCATTTTGATCAAGGAGTATAACGATACACAATGTCAGGCAGCGCAAGAGAGACAGACTGCGTGTGGAATGAATTCATCACAAGATGACGCCACTTTCGTCGGTAATACGCAAAGGGACGTGCCCTTCCTAGGTTTAAGTTCTACGAATTTGTGAACCAGAAAGTATGTCACGGATTTCGAAAGATTGAATCAAGCGGCTGTAGATTACATATGACGTCATCGCCCGTTCCGGTTACTTTTTCGCGGTGACTAGCCATCACTGGTTGACACGTTGACAGTGGATACGAGGAACGGGCTGATTTTCGAATCAGTTCCTATTGGATTTACAAAATGATCACCAACACTAACTGGGCGAAGCTGAACCAAAAGCCGCCCGAAGGGCCTAGCAGTAAAAACCTGCGGAGCGGATTTTTAACTGCTAATATTTAAGAACCGTGAAACAACCGGCCCAAGATGAAATAATAATATATTTTATTTTGAATAGAACTTTACTTGAATTACAACTCCGAAATTTTTCTAGTAACACAATAGATGGACATTAGGCAACTTTATGCCAAAAATATACTTATTTATCTATTCAAACATAGAACTGCTTTTGATAATATCCAAACTGTTCGTGATACGAGAACCAAAGGGCAAAATCTCTTACTTATCAGTACTTTGCAACAAAACTTTATAATACACTTCCACTGACCATTAGACAGCACACTAATCACGTAAAATACAAAACAGATACCAAGTTTTGGATCAATACCAAAGACAGATCATATATCAACAATATTTTTAGAACCTCCTAATGCATGCTAACCTATTGATATGATGCTGATTGTCCCTGTACCTTTACTTTAAGAGGGCATTACCAGAGAAAGCCGGAAATACGTCATTTTCAAAAAAGTTTTTAGACGTATTGACTCTTTTCCACAAAAAATTATAAATGGATTTCGAAAGATTGTTCTTTTATCTGGTGAAGTTATGTAATAAATTTTTAGATTTTTTTTAAATTTTTAGTATAATAAGGTTATTCCATAGGTCGTTGGCAGATTTGTTAAATTTTCAAAAAAGTTTTTGTATTATACCACACCCATTTCAAATAATGTAATCATGCAGAAAAATAAATCAATACATTATCTAGCAGAGTTATGTATTAGAATTTTAATTTTAGTTTCAATAAAATCATTAAAAAATATGTACGTACATGTGTTTCTTGACGAAAATTGGTCCATTTGTGTATTTATTGTGCACTTACAAACTAATATATTTCAGATTTTCTTAACATTCTTATTAAATTTAGACATTATTGAAATATAATAAATACTTATAATCAAAAAATAACTACAAAAAGTACACTATTTTAATAGTTTTATCATCACGCCTTTCAGCATTTTTGGATGAAGGTATAAATTAAAGCTAATTTGGATTGAAATAAATTCGATATTGAGTTATAATTTAAAAAAGCTGGTACGGAGAATAATTAATCTTTCTCATTGTAACCGCCCTGCACGATCGGAAGAACAACTTTCGACGAAATGTGGATTTTCGTCCGCTGGCTGGTTAAACGCTCTTAAATGTAAATAACATTGTTGTTGTTATCCTTTATAAATTATTTTTAAACTATTTATGTTAAAATGCGCCTGCTCTCAACACAGGAACTCCTAGTGAGACAGGTACAGCACAATTACCTATGTAACATAAAAAAATAAAGATTACAGTAATAAAATAAAAATATATATATATATGAATAGCCGAAATGTATGTACGCGCATAACTTCCGAACGACTGCACCAAATTGGATAATTCTTTTTTTTGTGTACTTATTTGTCAGGACAAGATTTGTATAAAACTTCAAATGAGCTCTAGCATTATGAAATTTGTATAAAAAAAATTCAATCGGTGGCACGCGAGCTGTTTGAAAATTGAATGTACCGGGACTGGGGGGTTCGCGGGACGTGGGAAAGTGGAGGAGGCGGAGTGGGATCGCGAGGGGAAGGGGACGCGGGAGAGTAAGGGGAGGCGGAAGGGGAACGGGACGAATGGGAAAGGACACGCAGGGAGAAACAATTTCTTTATTAAATGGCATAGCAATGTGTTAGAACCAGCTAGTTTCTAATATAAATTTATTTCTAACAAGTATCTTACTATTCTCAACACTGTTTTAAAGACTAAACCGATTATGCAAATCGTTGCAATTATTAATCTAATTGCACAGTTGTAAATGAGTTGAATGAGTATTGACAATTTGAAAACAGCTAATTATGGCATTTATTGGATTCATACTACAATAAAGTAATTTTCAAATTATTTTCATTTCCGCCAGACACATTATCATAATATATGTACACAGAAATAACATGAAACATGTGCGGACATAAACTCTTTGTAAATGTGAAGTTAAAAATAAACTGATTAAACGTATTTATATTCTATACAAATTATTCTTTATCATTAATTTATCGATATGTTATCAGTTATCACTATCACCCTTTAATGTTACACTACATTCATCTATCTTCTATCTATTCTATCTTCTTCTATATCTTCTATCTATATAATTTATAAATATTTATAATTATATATATATATAAATAAAAATGAATCGCAAATGTATGTACGCGCATAACTTCCGAACGACAGCACCAAATTGGATAATTCTTTTTTTGTTGTGTTCGTTATTGTCAGGATAAGGTTTGTATAAAACTACTGGTGAGCTCTGGCATTATGAAATTTGTAAAAAAAATTGCAATAGGTGGCACGCGAGCTGTTTGAAAACTGAATGTACCGGGACTGAATGTATGGTATGCGGGAGGGGAGAGGAATGAGCGGAACTCGGGTAGGGGGTTTGCGGCAGGGGGAGGGAACCAGGGAGGGGTAAGGGGACCTGGGAGGGGGGAGGGAAACTCGACGAATGGGAAAGGACACGCATATTAAATGGCATAGCAACGCATGCCGGGAATCAGTTAGTATATATGTAAATAAAAACGAATCGCCGAAATGTATGTACGCGCATAACTTCCGAACGACAGCACCAAATTGGATAATACTTTTTTTGTTGTGTTCGTTATTGTCAGGATAAGGTTTGTATAAAACTACTGGTGAGCTCTGGCATTATGAAATTTGTATAAAAATGAATCGCCGAATTGAGCCAAAAGGAAGGTGGAGGAGGCGGAGTGGAAACACAAGAGGGGAAGAGGACGCGGGAGAGGAATGGGGGAGGCGGAAGGGGAACGGGACGAATGGGAAAGGACGCGCAGAAAGAAACAATTTCTTTATTAAATGGCATAGCAACGCATGCCGGGTACCAGCTAGTTTATGATATTCTCAATTACATTCTATATATTATTATTTTACTAGTAGCATCTCCACCCAGTAACAACTAACCCCTGGTAAAAAGGCTGTGAACACTTACAGGCTGTGAACAATTTGGGAGGCGGGAATGGGTACCGCCGCCACGGGAACCTTTATTGGATAACCAACACCTCTGCCATAGGTCACCCCAAGTGGTTCGCTACGTTTGGTGATTTAGCAGGGGTGCCCGGGTTCATGGGGTGAGGTTTGTCTAGGTCTTGGAGGCGGATGACCAGGACACACTGAACCCCGGATTCCTACTCACCCCTTAAACCCTTTTCCTTCCCAGAACTCTCCTCTCCTTCCTTTCCTTAAAAAAACCCTCTACACAGCATTCCCAAAGATGACATAGGCCCTGAGGGAAATTATTTTCCTCAGGGCCTCATGTGTGGAGCACATGTAAAAAAAAATACTTCATTTATTTATTGTTTGAAACACTGACAGATTGTTAATGCAGGAGGCCTTGAGGAAAAAATGTTGTGTGGAGGATCTTTTGAGGGATAGAAAGGAGAAAAAGTTCTGGAAAAGAAAAATTTATCAGAGGTGGGTAGGAATCTGGCAGAATTACAAGTATATTATTATACCTACATACTTTATTTTGGTAACACTCGATTATCAATCACACAATTTATAAAATCCCACGATTTTTCACGGGACTGCACTAGTTTGTGTTATAACAATTTATAATGACGTCAAATTCATAAAGGAAGTAATTTTAAAATCATAAATTGCGGAATTAACAGCAAAAAATTGTAAACAAAATGTCATGGACTTCACGCCACACTGAAAATTCAGTAAAAAACTGAACTATTTTCAATATAATACGGTGGAACTGCGGGGTCTTCGGATGAACGAGTTTTTCTTGCTTTTTTGAACAATCGTTATTTTCCTTGAACTAAATATACCGTGACCTACAAAATTGTTACTATCTTGAATTAATTTGTGGCGTGTCGCTAACTCATGGGCGTTTGGCATTAAAATGCAGAAAGAATAGTTCAGTTAACCGTGTTCTCTGGTTAAATAAATACTACTAATAGATAATAAAACATAGATAAGCAATGTCTAATCTAAGTAACTAAATTGCTTCTTGTACGGTTACTTAACTGAACTGTACATTCAAAGTGAATTCGATTCGTTATAGTTATAATATTTGAAGGTGTATTTATAGTTATAGTTATTTACTGGACGTAATGTTATGTTCACCTTCAGATATTTCACTCAGTACACCTAGTTACACCAACTACAACATTATTACCAGTGTTGCCAACTCAGTTATTAAAATAAAACTGAATTTTCGCGAATCCCTTTAATTTATTTGTACAAACCAAGTTTTAAATATGAAAATAACCGGTTCTTAAATAGGAGCTGACGGCCTCATTTTGATGCTAAATCTAGCTCTAAAGGAGCTGAGTTTGTACCACTGGTTATGACAAGCGCAGACTTAAAAAATCACGGGCTATCATAATTGAAACTGAAAGTATTTATAAAATATTTGCCTCCAACAAAAACAAATATTATCAATTTTCTTATAATACAACTAGCTGGGATACCTTCCACATCTTTCCAGAATGTTTCAGAATATTCCATAACATTTTCAGAATGTTCCGGAACGTTCTGGAATGTTGTTGAATGCTCTCGAATACTCTCGAATGTTCTGGACTGAAACTTTCAGCCCTTACATCTTTAAAAGCACGATTTTCAGATTAAGTCGGGAAATTTCTTCATGGAGAGGGGATAGAGGGCTACCACATCATATAACTCACTTGATCGTACCGGGACTGGTTCCTGAGTTTTTTCGGCACGCACATTGTAGTACACTTTATTTTATAATATACTAGCAGACCCGGCCACACGTTGCTGTGGCTAACGAAACTCAACGCCGCGCCATTACCCAACCTTAATAACTAACGCCATCTATTAAATCAAATCCACACCGCCCGCTTGCCAGCACGCTGCCCATTGCAAGCTGCCCGCTTGCCAGCCCGCTCCCTTTATTTATATATTTCAACCAATTTACATTAAACTTTACTTAAAAACCTTCCTCATGAATCACTCTATCTATTGAAAACCGCATGAAAATCCATTGCGTAGTTCTAAGCGCACAGACGAGTTCATTTTATATTACGTAGACTGGAAAGTTCATAATTGGCATAATTAACATCTTATTATTGTATTATTTTGTAATCTCTGGTTTGACTTTCTGTAAAATAAATAAATAAAAAATAAAAAAATACAAAAAATAAAAAATAGATATTGATTATATTATTTTTGACAAATTAGAGAGGCGTCCAGAAATTTACAGTTCGAATAAACGCCGTTATTAATAAACTTAGAAAACAAAACAAAAAATAACACGTCATTTTAAATATAGAATTATAATTAATTAATTAAGATAAAATAACCTCCGTACGTATGTTATCGAAAAAGAGCTAAAAATCAAAGTTAATTTGAGTTCATTGAACGTGAATAATTTCACGCAGGAATGAATGTTGATTATTGAAAGTAAGGTTATGTTCACCTTGAGATAAAGTCACCCAGTGGATCTAGTTAGGAAACACAACCAACTATAGATTAATGCATGTTAAACTAAGAATAAAAGCCATGTTATGATATTCATGCACTTTCAAATTGTTCAGAATAATAGGTTATTATTCGATAATTACAATGATATGACGTTGGTTGTCAAGGTCAACACTTTTACCAATCATAACTAAGTTATGTAAAAAAGTATTCCAAATTCCAAGCCGAAGATTTTTCATTGATCTGTCAATGCGTTTGAGGTTATTTCCCAATTTTCATGATAAAAATGTACAACGATAAAAGAATTAATATGACGAAGTTACGAGATTTCAAAGTGAACTTCGGTAAAACGAATGCAATAATAATGTGACGTAGATACAATTTATAATTCGAACGGCAATACTGCAGTACCGCTGCGTGACTCCAGATATTAATATCTACAGCCTGTATGTCGGACGAATAACTACAGCTCATATATTGAACTAATATCTACGAACTTCAGAGTGTTGACTAATATCTACAGAGCTAAGGTCGGACGAATATCTATGACAGTCCCAGTGTTGACTAATATCTACAGAGCGTGGGTTAAACTAATATCTACAGAGCGTAGGTTGGACTAATCAGCTAAATGTGTCCAATAGTCCGATATTAGGGATTTTTACATACATACATACTTACATAAATTAAGTTTTTTAAACTGCATTCGCAATATTACGTTATTCCAATATGCTATACATAATTGCAAATCCAACCTCTGCCAGTGCTGTACATATTCGTCAACACTTTAGATATTAGTCAGCAGTTTGAGCTGTAGATATTCATCAACACTTTGGTTCTCATAGATATTAGTTCGATTTTTTCAGTTTTTGGAATTCCTGTAGATATTAGTAGACGCCTCCCCGCTGCGCTTGTACTGTGATGTTTACGCTTTTCGGCTATTCGCAAATATCAACATTTTGACGGCTTAAATCTTCTTTTCAAAAAATTATAAAAATTCCCTCATCATGCTCTGGCTAATACGATACATTCGACAAAAACGTGAAATTTCTTAGTAGGAGGCAACCTCGTCTACGGCTGCTTTTAAAATTTCAACGGATACGGCACGGCGACGAAAAATTCAATCGACATATCATTTCTTTAATACAAGTGAGGGGACAAATCGTAATGATTGCATTTCTCCTTTGAGGGAAGCAGATATACGAACATCGAATGTTTCATTATTATTTCGTGTGTAATAAAGAGCTGCAGCAATATTGTGACAAGAAATCTACATTTGTTGCCTTGTTATGCCGCTGACGTGCCTTCGCCGTATGAATACGAAAAGCGATTATTCAACGGCCGCATTTATTTAATACTAGTGAGGGAGATACAAGAAAGTGATTATTTTTCCTTTAGAGGAAAGAGATAGATACTCACTATTATTTAGTATGTAAGAAAGTGATGCAGCATTATTGTGATAAGGTACCTACGTTTATTGTCTTTTAGTGCCGCTACCGTGCCATTGCCGTAGGAATTTTAAAAGCGCCCATTCAACAGGTCGCACTTCGTCAATACGAGTGAGGGAGATACCAGAAAATGATTACTTTTTCCTTTGCAGGAAGCAGTACGTCGTACATTGTTTGTCTCACTATTATTAGCTGCAGCCAAAGATATTGAAATATAAGTAGATGTGCTATCTGCAGTTTTTACTAGGTGGGACTGCGCTTCCGGGTGTCGCCGATATTGTTTACCAATTAACAAATAAACTAAATGAACGAATATTTAACCAATAAAGCAAACGAACGTTAAACCACATGAACGAATTCTGTCCGTATTCAAAGTATATTGTTAACCAATACTAATGCACACCTTCAAAAAATCAACGAAATGAACAAATTCTTTTCGAATGCAAACGACCTCCGTAGTCCAGTGGGTAAGACTCTTGACTCACAATCCGGAGGTCGCGGGTTCGAACCCGGCATGCGCAAATAAATTTTATTTGATTAATTTGTGTTATTTCACAATTAATTAATTTAAAATAATATATAGTATAACAGAGTGGAAGATACTACCAGTATCGCCCTGGTGTAAGACCACCATTCAGAATTGAAACGTTGCTTGAAAATGGCTTTAGCCGTGTTTAGTGACCAGATCTGAATAGCCAGGTACTTCCCAACCTTCCTCTTCCCCACCTCCTTCCCCTCCCCACTACCTTCAGCCTCACAACATACCCCGATTGGGGATGCCATAGTCTCACTGGCTCCAGACGGGAGCAGTTGAGATTCTTGTGCGGTATTCATTGTAAAAAAAAAAAAAACTACTCTAATTAGGTCGTAGTCCGCCGACAGTTGCGCGGACACCATAACATATCTCTTTTGTATTTGAATATCTTTGGCTGCAGCATTGTGATAAGGAACCTAAGTTTATTGCCTTTTTGTGCCGCTGCCGTGTCTGCGCCGTATGAATACTAAAAGCACCTATTCAACAAGTCGCATTTCTTTAATACGAGTGAGGGAGATTCAAGAAAATGATTACTTTTTTCCTTTGGAGAAAGTAAACATCGTACACCATTCGTTTCACTATCATTTAGTGTCAGATTTATTGCCTTCTTTGTGCCGTTGCCGTGCCGTAACCGTTGGAATTTTAAAAGCGCCCAACGGGAAACATTATTAATTATAAGAATAGAAATGAAGTCAATGAATGTTTTGTTTGGAATTCTGGAATGAATGAATCAGTAATCTTTTGTAAATAAAGTTATCATTTTTTCTCTGCTAAAGGCTGATTCGCTTAAGGTTAGTATTTAGTCAAGTGGCGAGTAATTTATTTGCTAAACGTGTCCGAACTACAAAACTTTAGTCAAATGGTTAAGTCAGTAGTTTAGTAGAATCAATCCACTTTGTTCAAACTTTTTGGGCCACCCCGTTTCACTACTCATCGGCTCAACCACTAGACAAGTCCGAACTCGTTGTATTAGTAGGCTTCATTAGCTGTCGCAAAAATGTCATTTCGTTGGAGCCAATACACAAATGTAAAATTTGTAACGCTATATTTACAACATGTGTGTCTTGTACGATCAAACAAATTAAGCCATCTGCATGTGCTGGTTTGTAAAGTAAAACGAAAATACTGGAATAAAAAAAAAATAAAAAAAGATCTGCAGCCCGTTCATCCTCCAACACCCAACTCACTAATGCACTATATTCGCAATTTGAACACTTTTTAGCCAGTTGATATACCTGCATCCGCCCCGGGAATCATTTATTTGATAACCAACACTCCTGCCGTAGGTCACCCCAAGTGGTTCACTATTTATTCACCCTAAAACTAACTCTCCTTCCCTTTTCCTAAAATGACCCTCAATACAGCATCTCCTAAGATGACATAAGGCCTGAGGTATTATTTTTCCTCAGGGCCTTCATTATATTAAGAAAAATACAAGCGTGCAGTTCACACACGCAGAAAATGAAAGTAGAATAGATTGGGGAGGCCACGACGCACCACACAAAGATGGGACCGATTATTCTATCTCATTCTCCTAAATCCTATATGTACATGAATGTGTTTGTCTCTTTTTAGTGTCGCTTTTTTCTTTCATCGAGTTTCAGATCACAACGGTGCTAAGAAAAGTTACTCACCACTCGATTAAATTACGTCTAATCCAAATCAACCATTGGCTTGTTGAAAGGTGCAACGAATGGAATTACTCACGGAATTATACTACTTAATTTCAATAATCCCTTAGTAATAGTTAGTGACCGACCGAAGGTTCGGTTTCAGTTTCGGTTTCGGCAAGTGTCGGCATCGGTTTCGGTTTCGGCAGATTTTCTTCCGAATCTTCGGCCACATCGAAACTCTGCAAAAGATCTCAATAAATGGTAAATTAGTCTTAAAAATGTTGTGATTTGTAAACGCAATTTAAATTAAAATACTCAATTAATGACGTCCTTCCTTTATAATATACATAGGTGTTGATAATTAACAATTTTTTTTCCAAGAAGTAGTTAACATGTTTCTTAATTCTTAGTAATATCAACAAAAAATAATTTTTTCACATACTTCAGTTATTGTTTTTTAAATTTTCATTTAACACATGTTAATTGTTAGTATAAGTGTAAAAAATACGCCAAATTTCAGTAAACAATGGATTTTAACATATTAATTGTTTTTGTGTTTAATTCGTAGAACTCCATTTTAATTTTATACTCCATTTTATCGGTACATAACAAAAAAATAGAAAAATTTGCATGTCTCGAATTCCTCGGCCCAATATCTTTGAAAATTGCAAAAGAAATTAAAAAATGTGGTTTAAATATAGCTTTTAGAACCAATAATAATATGGGAACAAGCCTTAAAAACTCAAAAAGTAGAAATCCTAAACTCAATAACGGTGGCATATATGAATTAAAATGTGACCACGCCGACTGTAACGCTACGTACATCGGACAAACAGGTAGGGCATTCTCAACTAGATTCAAAGAACATATAAATTGTTATAAGCATATGAAATCTCGCCACCTTACCAGAAGAACTAAAGTCCTGCTTTACAAGACCCTTATACGACCTGTTCTTATGTATGGTTCGGAATGCTGGACAATCAGTAAGGGTGATGAAGGAGCCCTAGAAAGTTTTGAAAGGAAGGTGCTGCGAAGGATTTACGGCCCAGTCTGTGATAATGGAGAATGGCGTATCAGATACAACCAGGAGCTATACGATCTTTACGAGGACCCTAATATCTCCAAGGAAATCAAAACTGGAAGACTCAGGTGGGCTGGACATATCCAGAGAATGAGCGAAGGAGATATTCCAAAGCGAATTATGGATGGTGCACCTGGGGGTCGGAGAAGAGTTGGAAGACCAAAGCTTCGATGGCTGGATGGAGTGGTGAAGGATGCAAGCACCATCGGCATCCGAAACTGGCGCAACGCAGCACAACACCGACAGTCATGGAGGCAGGCTCTGCTGGAGGCCAAGACCCGACCTGGGTTGTAGAGCCACAGATGATGATGATGATAATAAATTGTTATAAAAATAAAAACACCTCTTCAAAATTCGCCGAACATCTCTTAGTGAATAATCACGTTCCACTTAAAAATAACCAGCCAAAACCATTACATATTGAACGAAAGGGTCTTAGATTAAATTTGCTTGAACAATTAGAAATCAATAAACGAACGAATGACCCCAACATAACGCTAATTAATAAAGTAAGGAAAATTATTTATTCCCCACTACTTAGTATGTTTACCAAACCTAAGAAATATAATGCACTTAAATGAGTCATAGCAATAACGTCATTCTAAATCAATTAAGAAAACCCTTACACTTAGTGCAAGGCAAACCAAAGGGAAATACTCCGAATCCCACATTAGCACTCTCTCAATTAGTGTCTCTAGAAATTGGTTTAACCGGTAATAAATCAACTTAGACACTTTTAAAATTGACATTTAAAATCTTATAAATAAGTCGTCCGTACGTGGCTTCACCACAGTTTGAAAATGACCTTACAAGTCGAAACAGCTGTAACTAAAACACTAACCAAAAAACTTGCAGAACTCGATAATAACATTATCGAATTTAATTTTAATTAAATTTCAAAAAAAAAAAAAAGGATTTTAACATGTCTAAAAAAGTTTCGGTTTCGTTTTCGGCCGAAACTAAGACAGCTACCGAAGATTCGGTTTCGGTAGAAAATCCTGTTTCGGTTGGACACTAGTAATAGTAATCCCTTAATAATACAGCAATTACAAGTTTTGGTTGATAAAAGCTCTCATTAATGTCGTTGATCGGATTTACAGATGCGAGGGCGAGGAAAGGGGAAAAATGAGTGTTAAAGACAAAACATGGAAATGTCCATAATGTCGGACACTATTAATAGTTATCCCTTAATAATACAGCAATCACAAGTTTTGGTTGATAAAAGCTATCATTAATGTCGTTGATCGGATTTACAGATGCGAGGGCGAGGAAAGGGGAAAAATGAGTGTTAAGGACAAAACATGGAAATGTCCATAATGTCGGACACTAGTAATAGTAATCCCTTAATAATACAGCAATCACAAGTTTTGGTTGATAAAAGCTATCATTAATGTCGTTGATCGGATTTACAGATGCGAGGGCGAGGAAAAGGAGAAAATTAGTGTTAAAGACAATACAAGAAAAATGTCCGTGATGAATGGCAGTCACTGAGAATATTGCTAATGAGTCGATGCCTTTTTAAAACACGAGGCACATTAATATCGTGTATGCCTATTGGAAAACAATACTTGTGTGACATATAACCTCCTTTAACTTCCTCCTTCAAACGATAACCATGAGAGTTATCATCTTGGTTCCACCATCAATAATAATTCAAACGTAAGGCTAATACTTTTGCACGATGTTAATGAAACCACTGGCATGTGCACTGTGCAGTATGCGCACATTGTTTGAGTACCTACATTCTATTAACAGAGAAACGTGACGGAGAAGTACAATTAGCGTTGTATATATCTTCGATACATGTATATAAAAATCTCGTGTCATGGTGGTTGTGGTCGGACTCCTCCAAAACGGCTCGACGGATTTTTATAATTTTTTTAATGTATATTTTGTAGGTATGAGAATAGGACGTAAAGTATATTTCATACCGCGAGGTAATTAGGGTGTCCCTATCTAGATTTTTTTTATCTATTTTTTTGACAAAAATATTTTTTTTATTTGGCATAAAAAATACCAATATCTAACTCCAAATTTTCACCCTCCTACCCCCACCCTCCCATTTTTTAATCGCGACCCTCCCATTTTTAACGGCGATTTTAGTATTTTTGTATGAACAAATTTAACCGTTATTCGTATTTCAAACAGAACGAAATTATTTATGTTGTTGAATGACAGATGGCGCTACGCTAATATATTTTTTCACTTTTCATTTAACTTTTAAGAGTTCAAACAATGAATAGGTCCGTGTTAATGAAATACATTGAATTGAGAAAATGGATGGTTGGTGTTTTTTTTTGTTTTATCGGTGGTCATCGATTACAGCCAAAGATATTCAAATACAATACATTCCTCTTTCTGTCCTAGATCCAATCCCCACGTACTTACAATACATGCGTTATTTTTTATTTAACAACCAAAATATTCACTTAAAATAATTTATATGGCAGAACAACGTTTTCCGGGTCAGCTAGTGCATATATATATATTTTTTTTTAAATTAAAGAAAATCATTATTATTATTAAGTGCTGCAAGTATTTTAGTTTTTATTATTATGACATCTGTTTTGGCTTTCAAGGCCATCACTAATCTGTGACAAACTACACAATTTGGGAGGCGAATATGGGTATCGCCCCTCGGAAACCATTTATTATATAACCAACATCTCTGCCAAGGTCGCCCCAAATGGTTAGCTACGTCTGGTGACTTAGCAGAGATGCCCGGTTTCTTGGGTGAGGTTTGCTCAAGTATTGGCGGCGGATATGTCTGCCCATGCGTGGTGGGCCGGATCGGAAGAGGCCGGTAAAGAGACCCTTCCACCTTTCAAGCCGGACTCTCACAACCCGTAGCCTTGCACCGCAGTGGAAGGGATGGATTCATATCAATCACTCCTGCACACTCTGACACCCAGATTCCTCCCTACTCCTCGTGCTCTTTTGTTCTCAGAACTTCCTCTCCATCGTTTCATTTAGAAGACCATCCACGTATCCTCAAAAAATGACATAGGCCCCGAGGGAAATTATTTCACTGAGGGCCTCTTAATAATAATAATATTATTTGGGTGATCTATACAGCGCCGTTTTCGTAAAAAATCACCTCAAGAGCGCTATGTGGAACTAATGTTAACAAAACCAAAATACCATAAGTGCAAAATCCAATAACAACGTTTTAAAAATTATTTTATTTATTTCTTTTTTAATAGGTAAAATCTCCTTACTTTGCTTATTTATAAACACCCGTTATTGATATTACCACAGTTGTGGGTTTGTGAAGCAACTATTTACGATGTAGGAGATGGAAAAACACGCACAAAATAGGTAGGTACTAAGGTTCTTAGTTTAGATTATTTCAATAATTTAGATTGAAGCAGAACGTTCCGCCAAATCTCGAAATTTTGAACTTTTATTATAATAATATGTAACATTAATCTTTTTTTTTAATTGTACAACAGATTTTTTATCCAATTACTGTACAATTTTCTCATTTTGACAGTCTTAACACCTAGGAAGATGATTATTATACAAAAAAAATCTTAGGGCTATCTAAAGAAGAGTTATATATATATCTAGTGTTTCCGATATTTCGTTCAACAGCACAATTCCTCTTGTAATGCTATGCTGTGCTAGAACATCTGTTCTGCCGTATGGTATTTTGAACAAGTCGTGTCGACGACTACGGCAGAAATTTTCAGGCACGTATAAGCCATAATATAACATTCCAAGAGGAATGGGCTGTCAATACGATTATGGATTATGTTAAAACTAAGAATTGCAAGATTTGCATAACGTCTAGTTTCCAAGCTAAATCTATCTGTTGCCTCAAGTAATTCCATATGGTGAATGAATCTCGGGTACGTTCCATTCATCCGCATATAGACATACCTAAGGAACTTTTTCTGAATTTGTTCTAGCATATTAATATATTTAGCTTGGTGCGGAGTCCACACACCACTAGCATACTCCAGCTTACTTCTTATGACTCCATCGAATATGGCTATCATTGCATCTGGGTCATCAAATTGCTTACATATTCTGATGATGAAACCCAGGAGTTTGTAGCACGCTGGAGTGAGCCGTGATATATGATCCGAGAATGTCAGTTTGGGATCAAAGACGATACCGAGATCTTTAAAGCTATTGACTCGGCATAATGTTTTCCCTTTAATGTTGTATTCAAAAACTATGGGCTTCTGGGAGCGGGTATATGTCATAGTTACACATTTTTTTATATTGAATTCTAATTTGTTTTTTACTGACCATTCTGCAATAGCATCAAGGTCAGATTGCATTTTTAAGCAGTCATAGTAACAGATTATTTCCATCAAAAGTTTGAGGTCATCTGCAAATAGAAGAAATTTGCAATATTTTACACAATATTTCTCACCTTCCCCGACATAAATAGTTGTTTCGCTGTTGAAACGATATGTTGTTTCACTAATTTGTATGTGTTAAGAATTTAAGAACAACAACTGTTGTCAATAGTTTAACTGCCATTGAACCTATCCGTGGGGGATATTATGTTTTTAGTTCACACTTGCCGCTGTAGATCTACTTGAAACTATTCAGGGGTTATCTCGAATTCTCGTATCTGTTCTCCGGGTCAAGAATTGGACTTTCAAGTAAGCAATAATTGTAGATAATGACATGTGTGCTTTCTATTGATAATGTAGACTACATTGAAGCTAGACATAGGAGACTGTTTCTAGGAAGCCGGGTTTACAGTGTGGAAACAAATATACTGTCAAAGTAATACAGATCTAAGTAGGCTTACAAGTCATAAATATATTACGCATTACTGTTGAGTTAATCAACAACATCATTTGTCCTATATTTCTTAAAGATAAGTAAATAAAACCTCTTTTGGATCAGTTGGATAGACGACAGCCGGGAATGCTGTTTTCCACAATTTCCTCTCTGGATTTTGACACTAGTGCAAATACTTTTTGAAGTAAAACTTGACTTGGGGAGTAAGCTGGTGAATGCGTGACGAGAGCGTTACGAAAAGCGAGGCGAACGGTAGTTGAGAGGGAGATAAAAGTTAGTGAAGATAGAAAGAGAGAGAGAGTAACGTTTCGTATATTACTGTAGGGGCAAGAGAGAGAGGTGCGAGCACACATTTTATTTCTCTGTTTCTCTCATAGCCAGTTACGTTTCGTATATCTAAGACACAGTGCAGGCCTATTGTCTGTATGACACTGTAGGAGCAAAAGAGAGCAGTGCGCGCGCACATTTTCTTTCTCTTTTCCTTTCGCATAGATATAGATGGAACTAAAGAAGTTTTACTTCAGTCGTGTGGTCTAAAGCACACTCGTTTTTTTAAATATTTTATGCACATCGACCACTATCGTGTTTTCGTTTTTTTAAATAAATTACTTATTGAAACGCCATCACAGACGTCCAATACACAAATTTTCAAAGAATTAAAAAAATGAATAGTTATAATTTGAATAGTAGAATTTATAGAGATTTATTTTGGGTATTAGTTAATGCCGTGTGGCGCTCCTTCCTTCTTTAGATTACACATACGACCTGATGATGGACACTATAATGCTGTCCGAAACGTTGGCAATGGAAGAAGTTAGCGCAAAACGGTATAATACCTCAAAATAAATCACTACAAGAAATAGATATTATCTTCTAATACAGATGGTAAAAAAATCATAAAAATCGGACCCGTTTTGCAGGAGAAAAATGGGGAATAAACGTGAAAGACCTATTATTAAAATTTCTCGGCGACCGTGTTTCCTTTTAACGATGAGAACGGGTAGCTTTAACAATTTGCTGAATACCTCGGCTGTGGAATGACTTACGAGGTTTTGTTCTTCCTTCCTCTTGCATACAAATGTCTACAAGGCATAGTTTAACTCAGTCCTCTCAAATAGATCTCCACAGCATCATTCAAACGTTCTAACAGAAGTCCATTTAACCTTTTCCACGCGATCGTAACAACAGTTGATACGGCAAAAGCCATGCCTCACACGCGCCCGTATCAGCCCTTGTTACGCTAACTTCGACTGCCGATATAACAGCGCTACTATGTCACAGTATTTTTCCCGCTCGCTAGGATATTCGTGTAACTATCACGATGCTGACATATTCAGGCATATTTCGAAAGAAAATTTTTTTTTCGTAAAAAACATCTATAATCAAGTGAATGTGTCCTCGTGCCTCGTGGTACTTGAAATATGACATATACATACCGCGTATGGGTATTGAAAAAACGGAGTAGATCAACGCGGGTAAAAAGTTAAGATGTCATCTCGGATATACAGCAGTTGAACTAAAGAGATTTATCACCATTTATACATAGATAACAAGATAACCCATGGACGCAGTGCTATAATCATCATAATATTGTCCTAGCGGAAGTTCTACCAACGCTATGACAATAACCCACGATACTCGTTGTAGTGATACCCACGATACCTGCTACCAGTGACGCAGCTAGGGGGGCGGCTAAGAAGGTGGAATATTGCCACGAAAATATTTTACATATAAACACTGTCTGTTATTTGTATTTTCGTAGCTTTATGGCTTGGTCAATAGGGGATCCCCCAAAAATGTTGTTGTTTTTTTTTCGTTACTAGCTCTAACTATTGCTCGGTTGGGGATTCCCCTGAAATATTCCTTGCTTGTCATCTGCATCGGTATTGGTTTATTTGTGCCTGTACAATTCTCATTTCTTGTTCGTTGATTCTCGGGGCGACACCATGTTAATTTTTGAGGTGACACCACGTTCATTTTTGGGGTGACACGACGTTATCAGCACCGGGCGCATAGCTACGCCACTGCCTGCTACTGATCTTGCGATGTTATTATTTCATTATATGTCATTAGGAGTGTTTAAGTTAGGTTCAGATATTTCAAGTTCAAAGCCGTCGCGTGATGAAAAACCACGGTTGCAATATTGCACGATGATCAGTGCAACGATTGCATTATGCAATGTTATGCATTACCGAAGCAACATTACGTGGTATTTTCAATTATTCTCTAGAAAAATGTAAGATTTGCCGTTTCGCAAACGGAAGTTAAAAAGAAGATTGTACGAAATTTACTGCAATTAGAAATATAAAATTATTATCATTTCTGTCAAAAACATATTTCGGGTTTTAATTGGAGTTGCATCACATAACTGTTTTCTTAAACACGTACCTTCCTGCATCCATATTCTTATTATTATGTGCTCTGTTTATGACTTATGTTCTAGACGGGTACGAACAAAGACTTACACGTTTCAAATTAAAGAGTCTATTTAAAAGACCTAACATAAATGACCTCTTAATGCTTTATAAAATTGTAAATAATAGTGTAGACAGTAACTTAGTCAACCAAATCAAGTTATACGCCAGGTCCAAATCTACAAGAACCCTTAACATATTTTGGACCGAAATTTTTACGAATAATACTGGATGTTTTAATCCTATATCTAGAATGTCTCGATCATACAACGATGTTGTTAAAATACACAGTTTCATAGATATTTTTGTAAATAATATAACATGTTTCAAAAAATATCTCCACAATTTGTGCACTTAAAAAACAAAACAAAAGTTGTTTTATTGATTTTTAGTAAATGCTTCATAAATGTTGTGTACTTATTATTGTTGTGTATTTCAAGTTTGTATTTAAGTTTTAAAGTTATGTATAAATAATACTTTCATTGTTTTTCTTGAGTTTGCTTCAATAAAAATGCATTAGTGATTACTGCAGACACATTAGTCTAGGGATATTTATTTTAGTATTTTAATCTATATTAATAAAAATGTCTATATTAATAAAAATGAATCGCCGAAATGTATGTACGCGCATAACTTCCGAACGACGGCACCAAATTAGATAATTCTTTTTTTGTTGTGTTCGTTATTGTCAGAACAAGGTTTGTATAAAACTATTGGTGAGCTCTGGCATTATGAAATTTGTAAAAAAATGAATCGCTGAAATGTATGTACGCGCATAACTTCCGAACGACTGCACCAAATTGGATAATAATTTTTTTGTTGTGTTCATTACTATCTGGTGAGCTCTGGCATTATGAAATTTGTATAAAAAATTGCAATAGATGGCACGCGAGCTGTTTGAAAACTAAATGTACCGGGAATTAATTTATGGAATGCGGAAGGGGGGGAGGGGAACCAGTTTGTGGGAGGGAAACTAGGGAGGGGGGAGGGGGACCTGGGAGGGGGGATGAAAACTTGGGAGGGGGGTTTGCGGGACGGGGAAGGGGGGAGTGGAGTGGGGAGAGGGAAGGTGGAGGAGGTGGAGCGGAAACAAGAGAGGGGAAGAGGATGCGAGAGAGGAATGAGGAGGGGGGGTGGGGGGGGGGGGCGGAAGGGGAACGGGACGAATGGGAAAGGACACGCAGAGAGAAGCAATTTCTTTATTAAATGGCATAGCAACGCATGCCGGGTACCAACTAGTAAATACATAAATAAGCTTCTTGGAGACCATAACTAGTTAATAATTACGTCGATTTACTGTATTGATGCGGTGAAAACTGCTAACTGATCGGTTAGACCAGGGGTGGGGAACCTGCGGCCCGCGAGGCTTTTTGGTGCGGCCCGCGGGCACCTTTGGTGCGGCCTACTGAAAGAACCACAAAAAATTACACATTTCGGGTTAGTTTTTTCATGGAGTTTTAGATGCATTTTTAAGACGATATTACAAAATCTTTACTAGCAAGTAGTTAAGATACAAATTTAAACCTTCCATTTTACTTTTATTTTAATGTATTATTGTGAAACGATAGTGAAATTCCATTGGTGCTTTTAATTTTCTTGTACGGGACAATTCCGATATTTCAGGATTTATGGCAACTCTATTCGGAGGGGAATCTTAGGCAGTCTGTCATAAACATTATTTTCTAGCCATCGTTGCGGAAGTAAAGTGGATAGTAAATCAATAAAAACCTATTAATGATAACTTCGAAGAAAAGAAAAGTTGGAGCTGAGTGAAACGTGAAATCATTTGTAAGGTGGAAAGTAACTGGAAATGAATAACACGACGCATTTTCCAACACTGCAAGGAAAAAAGCCTTCTATAACGTTTGAATACGCTTAATTAAGTAAGGCATTTAATGAAGGATTTAAGGACGTGAAAAGAGAGCAAACGGATTTGAACATATTTGCTACACCGTTCAACGTCGAACCATCGAATGTGCCTGATAATCTGCAGCACGAAATTATTCAATTACAAAGCGATGATGAACTAAAAGCTAGATATATCAATTTCCTCAAATAAAGTCAGGAATCACTGGTTATATTAAGTCAAGTGCATTTATAAAATTCTAGTTTCTGAAGCCAAAGAAGTGTATATAGTTGCACGGGAACGGATGGTATCAAATTTAGGTCGGCATTGCTGCCCTCAGTAGTTTTAAGTCTCCGCGTACAGATTCACCCTATAACTGAAACCAGTTCTGTGTTTAAAATGCAACGAAAAACTTCCAGGTGGGGTTTCATTTTTTGACGCATCCTTCGTGTTAGAAGTGCATTTAAAAATTCTAGTTGCGTACTTTGTACTGCCAGAATTGGAGGAAAGTCAGTTTCATGTTCTGAGTGGAGTTTTAATTCCCCGCATACAATTAGTTATAAAATTCTAGTTGCAGACTTTGTGCAGCCAGTATTAAACCATTCGCATGTTCTGAGTGTAGCTATAATTAAAGAGTGTTGGCAAGTTCTTTGATTCATGGCTCCCCCCCCCCCCCCGAGACGGAAATCGGATGAACATCCAAATGGCCCGCGACGCTAAAAAGGTTCCCTACCCCTGGGTTAGACAAAGGAGGTGATTGACAATAATTGAGACTTGACGCACCCGATTGACGGAGGTGATGCCGCTTAATTTGGGTGAGCTCATAGAATCCATAGACAAGCACTATTGTCGCAGCGGAATTATCGTATGATTCAACAATCAATCGTCCGTTCTGTTGCTCTATCTATGGAGCCCTTCGGAATCCAAATTTATCGCGGAAAGATATTTGTTTTATCAAGGACTGGGTGCTTACACAATTTGATCAATTCATCAAACGACAAAGAACAAATTTAAGTTCTGTGAAATTTCATGGGCCAGTTGTGTCACAGCAATTTGTTAATAACTGACGAATTTTTGAAATACTGTAAAAATAACCCGTCCTCATAATTGCATTACACCGCAATTATAGGGTTATGGAAAGTATAATCAAATATTTAGGACTATGAAGTAACACAAAATCTCGTGTTTTTGAGTTGAAAATTAGATCGCTTAGAAATATTTTAGATGCTTTCATTAAATACTACGAGTAGAACTAATCTTGGTGGAACTCTTTTTAAAAGTCCAGAAAAAAATAAAGTATCAGGCCTCTCTACTTTGAAGTTCAAAATCACCTACATACGAATCAATTTTAGGTTATGGTGTTACTGCATAATGTGGCAAAAAAAGTTCTTTAGAAAATGATCGTAAAACATTTTAGTATTTGTGCCTGATCTCCGCAAAATAAAATAAAATACACTTTTTGGCTATGTTTTTTTTCCATAAATCAAAAAAGGCGGCACTTGTTAAGCGGGTATTAAACCTTACAGCCATCTCATCTCAACAAGGAGTGTTATTGTTAGCGGACCGATTCTAAATATTGTTAATGGTGCATTGCCTTAAGCCGCCGCTACTCGAATTTCTACCGATCTCCCTTAAACATTTGAAGTTTTAAAAAAAAAATGTTATTTTTGATTATGATATCTATACATTAACCACGCCGAAACTCAAATTATACAAAATTCCCTCGATAGAAAAAGATCGCAAAGTATGCTCCGAATTTTTTTTATTTTCAAGTCTGTTTCTGTTATTTTACAAGTCACATGTGTGAAAAAATTTAAATGCTGTTTTAGACAGCCCCCAAGTGATTTTTGCTCTATTTTAAACGTGTAGCGTTTTACTAAACATTTTCACAATGTTCGCATCGATTTTATCGCTTTAAATATTAGCGCGCTCCTCTAACATTCGTAATTACATATCTCTCCATCTTCTTCTTTTTGAGCCCGGTTACGGCGCCTTAACACCGTACCTACTCGCACACTTTAAGCGCTGTTTCTGCAAACGTCAACAAACCAAATGATGCTAAAATATTGAAAGGTCAGTTGAAATTCAGTTAGTTTAAAAACAGCTTAGTTTCAGAGAAAAATGATTTTTTTTTTTTGTATTTGTTATGTAATTATGTATCTACATTTCAGGAATAATATTAATATGAACTAAACATGTCAATTTGTCTGTCCTGGAACGGGAAACTTTCCTAGTTGGACAGGCAAAGCTTTTCAAATTATAATTTGTACTTTCTTTTGTATCGATAATAAAATAAATAAATAAATAAATAAATAAATAAATAAATAAATAAATAAATAAATAAATAAATAAATAAATAAATAAATAAATAAATAAATAAATAAATAAATAAATAAATAAATAAATAAATAAATAAATAAATAAATAAATAAATAAATAAATAAATAAATAAATAAATAAATAAATAAATAAATAAATAAATAAATAAATAAATAAATAAATAAATAAATAAATAAATAAATAAATAAATAAATAAATAAATAAATAAATAAATAAATAAATAAATAAATAAATAAATAAATAAATAAATAAATAAATAAATAAATAAATAAATAAATAAATAAATAAATAAATAAATAAATAAATAAATAAATAAATAAATAAATAAATAAATAAATAAATAAAAAAATAAATAAATAAATTCCGTCAATCGCTCTTCAGTACACATTGTCAATGAGATAAGCACATTGAAATCGATCGTTTCTGGACTCCTTTAGGGGTTGGCAGTTACACACCTTGTTTCATCCACGTGTGCGTAGGTTCAGGTTGTCTCTGACTGTTCATGTCTTAGGACGTCTCCGATGTGTTTTTTTACTTAGTCGTAAACTTCTGACACAACTTTCTTTGTCCTTCCGCACTACGTGTTCAAATCAACGTCCCTTTCTTATTATTATTCATAACTCTTACATCAACTTCGCATTATTTTCGAACTTCCTCGCACGTAATACGTTTAGACTTGATTATTTATGCATGTACGCCTAAAAAAATAGTATCAATATATTGTTTAACATTTTTAATGATATTTATAATAATTTCAAAATGATAAAAAAATGTTTATGTTTTCTCCTCCGAGGGCATTTGCCTGAAAAACATAGCTGTTATTTTTTAAAATGACAGTGATTGTCTTTGCCAACGCATTAATTTACTGATTAAATATATTTTTTTATGGAAAATTTTTTTTTGTCGTATGACGTAGTTATAAAATACATAAACTCTGTTTCATAAAACAGCATTCCTATAATGTACCCACATAATTAGATATTATATTAAATAATATTATTTTTAACGATTTTATTTTGTGTCCATTCTGGTGATGAAGAACAGAGGAAATAAGTTGGTTCTTTTCTAAACGTGCAATATTTATACGAGAAGTGCTGAGGCGCTTACTAGCGCCGCCACCTGTGCTATTACGACCTCCATAACGTTGTGGTCCACCTACTTGTCTCATGGAGTCTCGTTTTGTACGTAAAAATAAATTTGGATGATTTTAGAATGTAGGAGCGGGTTAAGGTACGCGAGCAAAGTTAGGGCCTTACTAATTGACGTGTTTTAAATTTTACACAACTGATAAAGTATATATTTGCCATTAAAGTATATAACAACCTTCCACATAACAGTAAACAAATACAAGATACACACAAATTCAAATCGTCACTAAACACTTTCCTTGTTAATAAATGTCATTACACGTTGAGTGAATACCTCACGTAAATGAAACGCCTGTTTTTATTGGTATATATATGTGTATTTTTTTTATTTTTTCATTGGTATATAGTTATTTTATCTGTATAAACATTGTAATTATAATAAAACAAATAATATTATATAAACATTGTAATTAAATAAATGTGGTTAGCTGGAAGAAATGGGGTCTACCCATAAGCTACACCTTTTGTAATTTTTATTTTACAATAAATATTTTTGATTTGATTTGATTTGATAAATAACCTATGATGTTGGGTAAGTGGTTGTTCAACAGATTTCAAAATTATAACACGTTTGTTAGTAAGAGGTTTACAGATATTTGCTTAACGTATACGGCGCCACAGCAAAACACCACCAGAGCATTCAGCATGCCTGAATGCTCTGAGTTCAGGGTTGCCATCCACCCGAGTCGAACCCTGTGCCGTCCCGACAAGACCTAAAATGTCCCGACAAAACCTATACGTTTTCAGCGTGTCTCTTTTTTCTTTCGCATTTACGTCGCCCTAATCGACCATTAAAAATACAACGTATTTCAATTTTACAACTCCCCTCCACTAGCTTTTGCACCTGTTTTACTTCCGAATTTTACGATATTGATGTGTTTGAGTTTTATTTTTTTGGATAGAACCATTCCCTCTCCTATCCTGACGAAACAGTTATGATAACCCTAGCATGGCCCAATTAAAGGTATTAAACTGATTTTTTATACTCTCAAAAAAATAAAAAAATGATGATACTTTAGGTGTTTCTACTTTATTTTTATGTTGATAAATCAATTTTCTATAACAATTTAAAATGTGCCATTTTGGATTGCCGCCAAACGCAATTTTTTTTTATTCGTGGTTTCGACGGAGTTGACGTCTTACCAGCAAGTTTAATAATTTCGTTGTAGACAGTTGGAACTCAATAATTATGAATGGTAGTTTTAAAATCACACATTCTTAGTACAATGATCAGAATCATAAAAATAAACTTTAAATCTTCCTCCCGTTTTGAACGGTGTTCATAGTTTGAGAAAAAAACCATTGTGCATGGGACCGTGTAGAGTTGTAGAGTATAGATAAGTTTTAAGATTTTTCTTAAATTCTTACCATTGTGATTTCTAATTTTAGATTTCATTAAGAGATGGAGCCACTTCCGTCGGCATCTCGCAAACGGACTTGCCCCTGGCTAGCATAAATACCACGTTTTATTGAACTTTCTATTCCATTCCGCGGCGATGACGCCACTGCTTGTCACGAGTATTTTGTACTGGTGAAAGTTTAGTGGTGCTGGCGACACGGTATCGCTTCGAAGTAAATAAGCACACACTTCACGACTAAAAATTACACATCTACCGGATCTGCCGGATCTGCCCTGATGATGGACACTGCAACGATGTCCGAAACGTTGGCCAAAGAAGGAGGTAGCGCAACACGGCATAACACCCCAAAAACAAATAACGAAAATTGTAGAGTATAATTTCAGAAGAAGATAATGATACAGCCAAATAACGACAACCTGATAAATGATCGATGTTTATTGACAAGACAAAATAATAAAATTCCAATTACCGTTTATTGATAACAACGCAACACTTATGTACAAATACAAGATGATAAATCTCTAATGTTATTTTCATCACAAGGACGTGCTTTATCTCTTAATATAGAACCCGTTAGCCATTAAGTAATACAGCATCATGTTTATTAGATGAACGCAATCTTGTTTGTCATTCAGAATGATAAAGATTTATCTCGAATTTGCTTTAATTCGTATCAGCGTCATCCGAAACGCACGCTGTTTTCACGCACGTCGGTCATCTTCACTTGTGTTAAATAACATGTTTTGTAAATAGGCACTGATTCACACCCATTTCTTTAAAAATTCGTACGATTCCGAAGCGTTCAAGTTAAAACACATTAAAACCAGAGCAAACACTGAGATAAATAAACTACGCAATGTACGAGTAGTTATGGCCGGTGCTTACGACTCAAAAGCATTGCAAAAGTGTACCCTCGGAGATTTCGAAGCAAGGGTATAGCTTATCTTTTCAGAAGTCAGGCGTACTTTACCTACCTACTGAACCCACAGATGCTGTAATTTGTAACAGTATCCATGCAGTTGCTGATCTACGAATACAGGCCATCTCGGGACGCACCTTGATTACCAGATACAAAGCTCTTAGTTTGAGGAATCATCATCATCATCACTATTGGCTCTACAACCCCTGGTGGGTCTTGGCCTCCTCAAGAATCTTCCTCCACTCATCTCGGTTTTGTACCAGCTCTCTCCAGTTTAGAAGCTCCAAGATAGATATGTCTTTGAGGACGTTGTCGTTCCATCTTAGTCTTGGTCTTCCGAGGCTCCTTCGCCATATTGGTCTTGAGTTCAGCAGTGACTTTGGTGCTTGATGCTCGGTAATTCTCTCCATATGACCCAGCCACCGAAGTCTTCCCAGTTTTATAAATTTCGCGACGTTTAGCTACTTAAACAAAGTATAGAGCTCATTGTTATAACGTCTCCTACTAAAGGATGAATGATAATTTTCTTATTTTTTTAAATATTACGATATGCCGCTAACTCCGGCGTCAGCTGAGGAACTACGGCGGCCAATTGCTAAACCCGCGACTTATTCTTGATTCTAGTTAGATTCCGTCTAACCCGCGACACTAAAATGGTTATAACTTTTAAAATAATTCGAACTTCGAAAAATCTTTTAAAAATATATATATTTGAATATCTAAACTATGGAAATATGGGAGGAAAAGTTTTTTTTTTCTAGACTAGAATAGTTATATCCCCCTTAAGGCGAGTTCAAACTTTAATTATTAAAATAATCTTAAGAGCGTTTAACCAGCCAGCGGACGAAAATCCACATTTCGTCGAAAGTTGTTTTTACGATCGTACAGGGCGGTTACAATGAGAAAGATTAATTATTCTCCGTACCAGCTTTTTAAAATTATAACTCAATATCGAATTTATTTCAATTCAAATTAGCTTTAATTTATACCTTCATCCAAAAATGCTGAAAGGCGTGATGATAAAACTATTAAAATAATGTACTTTTTGTCGTTATTTTTTGATTATAAGTATTTATCATTTTCAATAATGTCTAAATTTAATAAGAATGTTAAAAAAATCTGAAATTTATTAGTTTGTAAGTGCCCAAATAAATACACAAATGGACCAATTTTCGCCAAGAAACACATGTACGTACATATTTTCTAATGATTTTATTGAAACTAAAATTAAAATTCTAAAACATACGTTTGCTAGATAATGTATTGATTTATTTTACTGCATGATTTCATTATTTGAAATGGGTGTGGTATAATACAAAAACGTTTTTGAAAATTGAACAAATCTGCCAACGACCTATGGAATAACCTTATTATACTAAAAGTTAAAAAAATTTCTCAAAATTTATTACATACGAATGCTAGATAAAAGAACAATCTTTCGAAATCCATTTATAATTTTTTGTGGAAAAGAGTCAATACGTCTAAAAACTTTTTTGAAAATGACGTATTTCCGGTTTTCTCTGGTAATGCCCTCTTAAGGAGGGAACAAATTGTTAATCGGGGCTTATATCATCTTTGGGAGATGCAGTGTGGGGGATCTTTTTAGGGAAATGGAGGAGAGAAATAAAGAGAGGTGGGTAGGAATTTGGGAGTCAGTGTGTCCAAGAGTGATGGACGAGTGATGGGAGAGTCCGGCTGCAGGGGTCAAAAGCCCTCTAGTATCTAGTCTCACGAAATATATGAAATAATATTTAATAAATGAAATGAGGTCGGCAGACGCATCCGCAAACAAACCTCACCCCTTGGAAGTGGGCATCCTACTAAGTCACCAAACGTGGCCAACCATTTGGGTCGACCAATGGCAGGGTGTTAAATAAATGATGGCGTTACTCATATACGCCTCACAAATTTCTATTTTTAATGCTGGTGTCTAAAATATTAATGTCACCGAGTCGGCGAGTCTTTAAAAGGGAATGTTTTTTTTTAAAATTATGTGCAACATTTTGACCTCTCTTTTTGACAAAAAAATAGCAAAAAAACACCACTAGAGATAATTCGTTTTGACCAAAAATTAGATAAAAAAATCTGTTCGATGGGACAAAATAAATTATTTCGTTTCAAGTTCAATTTATTTATTTATTACTGGCTGATCCGATGAACGTTGTTCTGCTATATAAATTATTTCTATGGAATATTTTGGTTGTTAAATTAAAAAAATTACCAATGTATTGTAAGTGTGTGGGGTTGGGTCTATGACAGAAAGAGGAATGGAGTGCTGTAGACGATGACCGCCGATAAAAACAAAAAGACACCAACTAAAGTAGGAAAATTAAATAAAGAAAATCAATACGAATTTCGAAGAGTAATTGAGTGTACGAAATTTTTTGTCAGTCCGTCTTTAGCCATCACAAATAAGCTCAATGGTTTGCCCATGCGAGAACATGATGAATGAAATATCAAAACGACACGACGCTTCTCGTGAATGTCTTGCGCATGTGTGGATGAAAGTTCGATGAGGCGTACGTAGCGCCATCTGTCATTCAATAACATAAATAATTTCGTTCGTTTGAAATACGAAAGACGGTTAAATTTGTTCATTCAAAAATAACAAAATCGCTATTCAAAAAATGGGAGAGTGGGGGTAGGAAGGTTAAAATTTTGGGTTAATGGTATTTTTTGATGCCAAATAAAAAAAAAATAAAACTAAAAACTTTTTCTTCAAAACCAAATAACAAAAAAAATCTGCATGTCATCACGCATGGTCACTCAGCCGAGTAACCGCCCGCCCCTCACCCCGACCATAACTGTTAAATAGCTACCGATTTTTTAATGTTTGAAGTTGAAAAAAGAAACATCAAAAATGTCACCCGAGATCAACATTTCATTTACGTTTTTTTACATCAAATAATATCAGAAATCACCGATTAAAGTAATTCAAGAACGTCCCATAACATTGTATATAAAATAATCCGTTAGAAAAAGAAGTTTAAATTGGACTGCGTATTTAAATCTAAGATTAATTAAAGTATTATTTTTATACTGTATGCATGCATAAATCCAATAAAATAAGGTAACTGTCGTTATTAATCCTAGCAGGTTTCTTGCGTAGGTGAAACGGGTTCGAAATGAAACCGAAGTTTTCAGTTTCCGGTAATTTCACTTATAAATAACTGACGAAAACTTGTTTCAAAATGGTACAGTTACAAGATATAACTACTTTGATGCGATAAAGTCAATAATGTTGATCGAACTTGGACGTTGGCTCACTGATTGTAGAGGTTTTGGGTTCTGTTTGATGTTTGAATGGTGCTAGATTAATTAGTCTTGGCAGACAATGTTCACTAAATGAGCTAACCATGCTCGATAATATAATTATTCTGCTTCGTAATGTTATTATATTTGACTATCTATCTATATATATATATATATATCCTGCTACACTTGTTACGTCCACCCCCTAAAATCTCCATAGCATTGTTGCGTCCACCGACTTACGGCGTCCGATATACGGACGCAACAATGTTTTGACTTCAAAATTGGCCAGATTGATGCTTACCCCATGTAGAATCATTTGGCAAAAATTGTCATGGAAGCAAAAAATCTCTCAGAATGTCTGGAATCGTATATTGAACGTTTGACGATTTGCCGACAGGTTTGCTACACGAAGTATATTTTGAGCAGTGTATATTTTCATAAATATTGGCGGTCCTTCTGCGTCCAGGCAGATATATTATTTTTAAGACATAATGACGGTAGTGCTGCGTCTACACAGTTGGTCATTCTTGCGTCCATGCAGCAATATTATTTTTAAGACATAACGACGGTCGTGCTGCGTCTACACAGTTGGTCCTTATTACGTCCACGCAGCAATATTATTTTAAGACATATCAGCGGCCGTGCTGCGTCTACACAGATGGTCCTTATTGCGTCCACGCAGCAATATTATTTTTAAGGCATAACAATGGCCGTGCTGCATCTAGACAGTTGGTCCTTCTGGCGTCCACGCAGCAATTTAATTTTAAGAGATAACGACGGTTGTGCTGCATCTATACAGTTGGTCCTTCTTGCGTCCATGCAGAAATATTATTTTTAAGACATACCAACGGCCGTGCTGCATCTACACAGTTGGTCCTTCTTGCGTCCATGCAGCAATATTATTTTTAAGCCATAACTAACCTGCCAACTTATGGCGGGATTCACTTTCTGCCGACATAGTGGAATGCTTTGAACCAAGAATAGCGGCAATACAAGTAACTGTAACAGCGACAAAATATGAATTTTTTTCAATTTATATGACGAAAAATAAACCAAAAAATCTTTAGGAATTTATAAACTGCATGGGAAGGTAACCGCAATAATCAATGAAAGGAACTCGTCGAGTGCGATTATTTTGAGCGATTGCAATGCAGATCCCAAAAGTTAAAAGTTCTGCGAAGAGTTTAAGCACGTTTGCGCCGATACGAAGCTGATGAACTATGATACTTTTACATATGTGAGTGATGCCCATAGCACCACAAGCTGGTTAGATCACTGCGTCGTCACAAAAGCACTGGGAAACGCTATAAATAGCGTAAATGTATAATTTGATGCAGTGTTATCTGATCACTTGCCAATGATTATAAAACTAAACCTTCAATTTCTACCAGCCTTTGTGTAGATTACGCTATATAAATCGAGGCGCTATGCGAATCATTATAATATTATTATTAATATTTTTAGAAGTTTGAGTGAATATTTTGTATACATATTATATTCTGGACACAGGAGTGTGACAGTATTGTTTGCCCTTACTTAAAATGTATAATTTCATAATGCGCCGGTTCGCGCCATTATCACTACGGCGTGTTCTTAGTTCTGAATGGCGATCGGCATCATTGTAAATGAACCCATTGTTGCCAAATTTGGCGATTTAATTCATCAAGAACTTAAACAATACATAAAGATATATCTAATATCTACTCGTGAATAGCCACGAGGACGCAATACTATCGTTGTTATGGCTGTAATGACTATGAGTGGGGGGACACAGCACGACCATCGTTGTGAATAAAAGTAATATAACACAGAATAGACACAGACCATCGTAATGACTTAAATATAATATTGCTGCGTGGACGCAAGAAGGACCAACTGTGTAGACGCAGCACGACCGTCGTTATGTCTTAAAAATAATATAGCTGCGTGGTAATAGCGTGATAATAGCGTGATACTAGCGTGATAATAGCGTGGACGCAAGAAGGACCAAATGTGTAGACGCAGCACGACAGTAGTTATGTCTTAAAAATAATATTGCTGCATGATAATAGCGTGATAATAGCGTGATACTAGCGTGGTAATAGCGTAGACGCAAGAAGGACCAACTGTGTAGACGCAGCACGACCGTCGTTATGTCTTAAAAATAATATTGCTGTGTGAACTCAAGAAGGACCAACTGTGTAGACTCTGCATCACCATCGTTATAATAATAATAATAATAATAATAGTATTTTATTCCAGAATGTTATATTCCATATTTTGAAATAACAAAAGAAATTACACAAATAATGAGTTAAGGTTAAAAGTAAATATCAGCACACAAATAAAAATAAAAACGAATAAGCACGAAAAACATGAAAAATGAAACTGAAAAAATAAAAATAAAACAATAAAATTAATTCATGCAGCTGTTTACGGAGGGTATTTCCTCGTCGTCTCCCGTCTCCAGAGGGCCATCAGGGGGACTCCATCCAGGCAATCATGGCGGTGATGATCGCATTCTTCGATTGGCGTAGCCTGCGCCATAAACTTCCCATGCGGTGGCAAAAAAGTGCTCAGATAGTGTGCACTCGTCCCTCCAGGAACATTTCCGTAGCACTGCAGTATCTCGGTAGGCGGAAAAGTTGACGATATGCGTTATTTTAAGCAACCTTTAACTTATGCCATTGGGATGCAGTGTAGTCAATCCACAGTTCAGATGTGTACAGCGAGTGCCCGTGAACATCAGAAAATAAGGTTCTTTCTACCTTCTCGCACCGATATAAGGTTGTTAAAAAAACCATAGAAAATGATAAAATTGGTATCCACAGTACCTATTTGCGATTGTTATTAAAATATTACATTCAGGGCCCACAGATACTTCAAAAGTACACAACTGCTAACCCTGTTCAAATCGCAAGTACGCCCTACGGTTGAATTTGGCAGCCACCTCTAGTCTGGAGGCCAAAAAATACCTAAAAAAAACCTCGACTCTGTACAGAAACGGGCGGTACGTTTGATAAATTCGCCTAACTTAACAAACAGATTGCAATCTTTAGAGCACAGGCGTCAAGAAGGAATGCTGTCCTTGTTCTACCGGTATTACATTGGAAGATACTTCGAGGAACTAGCGTCATTGATCCCATCAGCAACGATGCATAGTCAGGAAACACGCCAAACTTGCGCCCAACATATGTATATGGTTGATATTTGTCACGTGAGAACGGGTCGTTTCAACGACTCGTTCTTAAGTTCAGCTGTGGAACGATTTTCCAGCCTCTGTGTTTCCTCCCTCCTAGAACATGGGTCTCTTCAAGACCCAAAATTTAAAAAGTGATTCGTAAATTACAATAGTTACTGATTAAAATAATGTTCAAATAAAAGCCCAGCGGTGCCCCGAGCTATGGATATTTCTAAAAAATCTTCTCTAGAAGAAGTTTTTAGAAATCAAGATCATATTTTTGTATTTAATTGAAATACAACTAATGATTTTATAAATATAATATGAAAAAAATAAGTTAAACACCTGAACATGATGATTCCATAATCACTTTTGGGGTTCGTATTACATTTTTTACAGAATAATTTTTTGGCATTTCATTAACGGCACATTTAATAAAAAAATTACAGTAGGTATATTTAATTTAGAAGAAGAAAAAACAATTTTTTTACAGAATAAATTTTTGGCATTTACACCAGCATTTAGTTCCTTATAACGGGCAGTCTGCCGAGCCAGGAACTAATATCGACCTACATGACATAATAAAACTTGTACACATTTTTAATATTTACAGTTATTTTGCAATATTATTACTAGATGTTATTTTTGCTACTTATATGTACATATGTATCTAATGTAATGTAATAAATAAAATAAAATGTCTGTGAAGCTAGAAATTCTTTTAGTGATGAGTAACAGCATGATAAGCGTGAATGGCGTTTGGCATCGTTGTAAATATACCCATTGTTGGCAAATCTCAAACTCAAAAATACATAACAATAATATACGTATCTACTATCTACTCGCAAATAGCCACGAGGAAGCAATATTATCGTCGTTATGACTGTAGACCAAGAGCTACTTTACACTTTCAAAAATATAGGAGCTGATGACGTGCAGGGATAATGCCTGCTAGGTTATGGTTATTATACTTATGCTATCATATATACAGTCATGACAACGATAGTATTGCGTCCTCGTGCCATTAGCGAGTAGATAGTAGATACCTATAATATTATTGTTATGTATTGTTTGAGCCCTTGATGAATGAAATCGCCAGATTTGGCAACACTGGGTATATTTACAACGATGCCAAACGCCATTCAGAACTATGAAACGTCTGCGCGGGTGGACATTCTCATAAGATTTTTTTAGAGTGGGCGGTAAATTAATGTCCCGGCCTAAAAATGTTCAACCGCGCACTATAAGGGCGCGAACCGGAGCGTTATGAAATGATACATTTTGAATAAGGGCAAACAAAAATGTCACACTCCGGCGCCCAGTAGGTACGTGTGTATACAAAATATTCATTCAAACTTCTAACAATATTTATTTTATTAATAGGATTTGTTATATTTATGCTTTACATAAATAAAAGAGTATTTTGGAGGCGGTTATGTGTACCGCGGCCACGGGAAACATTTATTGGATAACCAACACCCCTGCCATAGGTCACCCCAAGTGTTGCGTTACGTGTGGTGAATTAACAGGGGTGCACAGGTTCTTGGAGTGAGGTTTGTCTAGGTCTTGGTTGCGAATGCTTTTCCTCACCTGCTGCTTGGAGGTCCAGGTCGGGAGAGACTGCTTGAGGCAGACATAATCTAGATCTCTCCAGCCGGACTCTTTCGACCCATCGTAAATAATAATAATTGTAACTAATATTGCTAAAAGAAATTGAATCTAAAAGGTTACATTTTCGCCCTCGTATAACTACGTCTTTCAGAATTGAAACATTACTTGATATGACTTTAGCCATGTACGGTGACTAGATCTGAATAGTCAGGTAAATTTTCCACACTGGGGTAAAAGGCAATGGATCGAGAGAGTCCGGCTGGAGAGGTCCTGATTATGTCTGTCTCAAGCAGTCTCTCCCGATCCGGACCGCCACGCAAAAGGTGAGGAACAGCATTCACCATCAAGACCTGGACAAACTTCTCTCCAAGAACCCGGGCAACCGTTATAATTCACCAAACCTAGCAATCACTTAGAGTGACTTACGGCAGGGGTACTGGTGTCCAATAAATGGTTCCCGGGGCGGCGGTAAACACATTCACCTCTTAAATCTTAAGTAGATATAACGTATAAATACACTGAACTATAAGTAGGTATGTCGTGTTTTGCTATTCGTCAGTATTCATTCAGAATTGAAACGTTCCTTGAAATGGCTTTAATGTGTTTGATGACTAGATCTGCATAGCCACTTACATTTACCATATCTCCTTCCCCTCCCCACTATCTTCAGCCTCGCAACATATTAAAATTGGGGATGTCAGAGTCTCGTTGGCTCCAGACAGTTGGGAGCAGGTGGGACTCTTGTATTGTAGTCGGATTAAAAAAGTTAAACTGAATGATTTTTTGAATTTTTACGCTGGTTTAGAGTGAATTTAGGTTTAGTCTTATTACATGAAATGAGTTTAGCCGTGTAGGTGACTAGATCTTAATAGCGAGATACATTTTCGATATCTCTTTTCCCTCCCCATTACCTTCAGCATCACACCATACCGAAATTGGGGATGCCATAGTCCCACTGGCTCGAGACGTTTGTGAGCAGTTGGGGCTCTAAGTTTATTTTCACGTTCTATGAAAGTTCTATTCGAGTTCTGTGATTATTTCGGTTTTATGAAACAACTGGCCTGTAATGATATATTAGAAATAAAACTTACACAGAACGCGAAAAATAAATTTAAAACTTTATAAATCATAAAAAATGTTTTGGGTCGAAAATACAACAGTTTGTCTATTTATTTACGGTCTTACAAACAAATATATTTAAGATTTTTTTTACTTCTTATTTTGCTTAGACGTAAAAATTAAATTAGAGTGCATAACGTGAAACCTATCTTAAGAAAACGGTAAGCAGCTTACAAGGAATGTACACTCGGATGCCGAAATAAATAATTTAGTATGCACGTGAAACCTTTATTAGAAAAGTTAGCAATATGCAGAAGACGTAAAAATGAATGTATAGTGTAAGGATGTGAAAAATATATTAAAAGCGGTATAAGAAATACAAGGAATATACACTCGGACGCACAAAATACTTTATTCAGTATGGACGTGAAACCTTTATCAGAAGAGTTAGACGCAAAAATTAAATTAGAGTGAAAGGACGTGAAACCTATACTAAAAGAAACATACAATATACAAAAAATATACACCCGGACGTTAGTATGTACGTGACGCAAGAAGTGTATGAAAGTATAATAAACATCAAATCCTGAATTATTATGAATATTAAAAAATCATGATATTAGCGATTATTGTGAGCATTATTAAAGGCAATATTCAAAAAAACAATCTGAAAAAAATAACTAGAAGTGATGGACGCCCAAAGACGGATTTACGCACGGACGCAATAAGTGTAGTGGGACCTATATATATATATATATATATATATATATATATATATATATATATATATATATATATACACAAGGTGTCCGGAAACTTGTAGTACAAGCGGGAAACTGGAGAATCCACATCACATTTGGAGTCGATTTTGTAGTTTAACTTTTTTTGATTTGAGCTTTCGTTTTCGAGTAAATCGGGTCCGAAGTTGAAATTTTTTTGGTTAAATTTGAAAAAAAATTTTACTAGGGGGTTGATTTCAGCTGTGTAATGTCTTATAAAATGCAACGAAGGGTAAACCGGGCTCAAAATTTTTTTTAACCCTTTAGTTGCCGAAAAAATGGAAAAATAAAAAAAAAAATTTAAAATCGAAATGCTTAGATCGAAAAAAATAAGTTTTTTGGGTTCTCTACGTGATGTAGATTCACCAGTTTCCCGCTTGTACTACGAGTTTCCGAACACATTGTATTTTATGTGAAAATCACGAGACATTTTAATGCCAATCTATATATATAGATCCCACAAATATTATAAGGTGAAAGTTTGTATGGGTGTTTGTTACAATTTCACGAAAAAAATACTTTTTTTTTTTTTTTTTTTACAGTGAATACCGCACAAGAATCTCAACTGCTCCCGTCTGGAGCCAGTGAGACTATGGCATCCCCAATTGGGGTATGTTGTGAGGCTGAAGGTAGTGGGTAGGGGAAGGAGGTGGGGAAGAGGAAGGTTGGGAAGTACCTGGCTATTCAGATCTGGTCACTAAACACGGCTAAAGCCATTTTCAAGCAACGTTTCAATTCTGAATGGTGGTCTTACACCAGGGCGATACTAATAGTATCTTCCACTCTGGAACATGCCGCAAATATACTATATATTATTTTAAATGAATTAATTGTGAAATAACACAAATTAATCAAATAAAATTTATTTGCGCATGCCGGGTTCGAACCCGCGACCTCCGGAATGTGAGTCAAGAGTCTTAGCCACTGGACTACGGAGTTCGTCAATACTGAATGGACTTTAAAAAATCTTTCACTAATAAAAAGCTACATTATTTGCGAGTAATATAGGCTATATATATTGGTTAGCTCCGGCGTCATGAATAAGCTCTGGCATTATGAAATTATTTATTATACGTTTATTGTCCAGACGAAAAGCAAAACAAATCGTTGCTTGGTAATAATAAATTTGGACAACTTATATATCGCTGTTTTTGCGAAAAATCGCCCCAAGAGCGCTGTAAGGTAACTATAAGTAATTATTTAACGTGCACCGTCATTTTGTTATTTGTTTAGGTTACTATGGAGATCCCTTTGATAGTTAAAATTCAAATATGTATGAAGTACTAATCTATACTAATATTATAAATGCGAAACTGCGTGTGTTTGATTGTTACCTTTAATAGGTGGCACGCGAGCTGTTTGAAAAATGAATGTAACGGGTATGGAGGAGGGCGGGTGAGTGTGGAGGGGTTGAGGAGGGGGAGGGGAGAGTGGAGTAGGGATAGGGAAGGTGCCGGAGGCGGAGTGGAAACTCCCCTAATACTATGCGAACGACACCGAGGGCAAAAGCTAGTATTATATATAAACGAATCCCTGTTTCCCTTGGACACGCCATAACTTCCGAACGACTTTACCTAATTAATTTTTTTTTTAATTTCTAATAATTTCAGAAAACTTAACGACTACTTTAACTTCGCACGTTTGACGGTTCACGCGTTTGATGAATGTGAATTTAGAATGCAGCTGTTTTTTTTTGTAACAAAAGAATTGTCTATGGATATTTTAAATTATTGATATTTTAATTAGGTTCGAAATTTGATTGATTTTTCTTAAAATATACAAAAATGAATATTTATAATATATGAAAATTGAGAATTTGAATAAAAAAATTGTAATAGGTGGCAAGCGAGCTGTTTGAAAACGGAATGTACTGGAAATGAATATATGGAACGCGGGAGAAGGGTTGGCGGGACGGGGGAGCGGGAGAGGGGAGAGAGAGAGAGATAGACGGGATGGTGGATAAGGAACGCGGGAAGGGAAGGGGATGTGGGAGGGGAACGGGGACGCACGGGAAAGGACATGCATGGAAAACAATTTATTTCTTTGAATATGGCATTGCAACGCATGCCGGGAACCAGCTAGTTTCAAATAATTTTCCGATAACCCCTCAGGCTAATTTGTTCGCTTTTCGAAACAATTCATACACGTCTTATATAAAACATTGTGTCTCCCTTACTATCATGTTTGGAAATACGGTCTTAAAAGTGTTAGAAAGAGAAAACACCAAGATTTATATTCAAATCTAAAGATTACGACACAAAAGTTTTTTTTGAAACTTATGGAATTTTTTATTAATTATTTTTATATGAAGACAAAAAAGTGAGTTGACATACCTTCGCCTAATAAAATATATGTGTTTTTAATTTTTTTTTCATTATCAGTTACAAAAAACGTAAGATGAGCCATTTTTTATATTTTTTTATGTTCACATTCAATAATTTTATGTTTCCAAAATTATATGTTTATTTCGAATTATAAAATTTAAAAGTGTGATGACAAACGGATGCGTTCAGAATTTTTTTTTATTTGGATTTAATTTCAAAGCGAAAATATTTTGATATTCCACCAAAATGGGTCCGAGGCCTAAGGGGTTCATAATCTATCTACATTATAACTTGTCTGAATTAATATTCTTCTCACAAGCAGTTACAATTTTTTCAAATGATACTTAAAAAATTCAAAGGAAATTTTGGATCATTTAACACAGTAATAACTAATAACCCATATCACAGACAACCGAAATACGTATGTTTGAATTATTTGACATGAAATACTGTATACATATATGTGAATGAAAATGTTTTTTAAAGTAGGTACTGTGTTTTATTTAAATAAATTATTTTTTGTCTTGACTCGTCAACGATTTAACCGTGCTTCGTTAGTTAATTATTTAAACATCTGATGAAACGAAATGATTTTATTATGAAAGACTTCAAATAATTTAATTCAGGAAATAAACAATAAATTTTATTTCGTCGTTACGCTATTTTTTATCTAATTAAAGAATGTTGTACGAAATACTGGGTTTTGTTTCCTGATTCGTGTTAAAAAACATCACTTATTAATATTATTCCAATGACTAAATTAATGTATTATTCACATCATTAAAAAAATGCATCATTTATTTATTACAGTTGGATGCAAAAACATATATTCCTACGATGATTTTTAGATTAAATTAAATATAGGCGTATTACCTTATAAGTTTATTTAAACTGTCACCGGCTTCGGGTACACCATTTTTTCATCACTACAAAAATGAATCTAATTGCAAAGAAACACCATGAAAATAATCAAACAAAAAAATAAATATTAATTTATGTGTCGTGAGAGCGGTATGCAAATTTCCTCAACCGGTTACCGGCCAACTTTGAAAAAAACCAACTCAGAACTACCTCAGAAAGGTCAGAGTGATGATTAAAAAATTAAAAAAAAAACGGTTAAGTTAGGTTAGGGTTAAGTTAGGTTAGGGTTATTTTAAAATTATTTTTTCGTAGCTTTTAATGACCTTTCTGAGGTGGTTTTGAGTTGGTTTCATTTTGAGTTGGCATGGAACCCCATCAATTATATTAGGTCCTTACAATATATGAAATTGGCGTTTTGTATGGGAGGAACATAAAGTCGATTTTTTAAAAATATAATATATTTATTTAATCAAAGTATGTACCATTGCTATCTACGCATTTTTGCCATCTCATAGATAGTTCATCGATCCCTTTAATAAAAAAACCATTCGGACGGGAATCAATAAAATCTTTGAAGGCGGTTTGGACTGCCCTATCGGAGTTGAATTTTTTCCCTTGCAAGAAGTTATCCAAATTTCGAAAAAATGGTAATCGATAAAAGTACGATGAATGTCTTAGACATTCCAATTGAAGCTCCTCTAATTTGGTAGCCGTCTGTTGTGCAGTGTGTGATCTAGCGTTCTAACGCGCGTTTGTTGATTTGCTTCACTCAATTCGTGAGGTACCCACCTTTGAAGCTTTTTCACCTTCCCAATTTGCTTCAAGTGGATTAAAACAGTTTTATCACTAACACCGCAGCCTGCAGCTAACTCGGACGTGGTTTTTGATGGATCCGCTTCCACAATAGCCTTCAATTCTTCATTATCAACTTTAGTCTCCGGCCGTCCACGGGGCTTGTTCTGCAGGTCGAAATTTCCAGAACGAAAACGTTGGAACCAAAAACGCACTGTGTTTTCTTTTGCAGCACCGTCGCCATACACATCATTAATCCTTCGAGCCGCATCTGCACCACTGGTGCCACGGTAGAACTCGTACTCGTAAATAACGCGATAATTCAAGTTTTCCATTTTGTAAACTAAGTGACGCAAAGAAAAAAAAAACAATTAAGGAAAAAACAAATGAGTTATAATTTTCGATACACAAATACATGAGTAAATAGATGTATAAATTTGGATTTGGAATTCCAAACCAAAGAGAAGATATTTGAGACCAAAATTGTCAATACGACAAAACGCCAATTTCATATGTAAGGACCTAATATACGAGTAGGGTATGGTAAATTAGTAAACGGGGAAATACGTTTGACAGCAAGTCCTATGATAAAAAAAAAAAAAAAACAAATAAAAAATAACAAAATATTTTCAAATGAATCTCAATGAATTAAGTATCTACCTCTTAGTGGTCCTGATTAATTTATATTTATTTTTGTACATTAAAATAATACGCCTATATGGACATTTACAAAATAAATTATTAAAGTAATAAATTTGTGGAATATTAATCTTGATTTTTGATACGGTATAATCAAATTATACAGAACCCAGGCAGAAGATTAGTAGGTATTATGCCGTTATTGCCTGTTTAACACATGTGAGAAAACATAGCATAAATTTGCAGCCGAGAAAAAACTGACAACGTTCATATATTTTACAGCCAGCTGTTCTAACTGTTATTGAAAGAAAACAAAAACTGCACTGAATTGCGTAATGTTTTAATATTTCTTGAGTTAGAAGAAGAACGTATTTTTAGTTGCAATCATCTATTTTTATGCAACACTGCTAAAAATGTTGTAAAATTGAATACGTAAACCGTCATAATAAATAAATGCATTGTGAAAAGAAGAATGCTAAATAAAATCTAGGTGTTTACGTAAAGAAGATTGTAGGGCTCGCGGCGTTGATTTGATTTTTATACAGTTGCAATCAGAGATTGATGAAATTTTGCACACTTGACCTTCAACACAAGATAAAGGTCTCTGTCGAACTTAGATTTCAAACAACCTTCCAATCCCCCTTTGCCATCCCATAAAGCAGATTTTTGTTGATTTTGCACACTTGGCGTTCAACATTAGAGAAAAAAATACTGTCAAAATCTGATTTATAAAGACTCTGTAAATTTCGGGAAAGCCGGGGACACTGAAAGAATTAAGTAACGAAAGAAATTAAAAAGGAAAGGCGAAATAAATAAACGAAAAAAATCACTACCTGTCCCTATCCCGAAATATTAAATGAATACAATTTTAAAATTTAATCTCTTCAGTAGAATTGGTTGGTTCCAGTCTAAAATCGGATAGGTAACTTATTTAGATTTAAAAAAATAGTTGGGTTTAGTTAGTTTTTACGTATATTTCTTTGTATTTTAAGGGCCATTAACCAGCCAGCGGCCGAGAATTCATATTTCGTCGAACGATTCTTACGATCGTATAGGGCGATTCCAATGGGAAAGATTATTTATTCTCCGTACCAGCTTTTTAAAATAATATCTCGATATCGATTTTATTTCATTCAAAATTTGCTTTAATTAATACCTACATTCAAAAATGCTGAAAGGCGTGTATTATGTATTTTTTGTAATTATATTTTGATCATAAGTATTTATAATTTTTCAATAATGTCTAAGCAAAATAAGAATGTAATAAAAATCTTAAATATATTAGTTTGTAAGACCGTAAATAAATAGACAAACTGAAGAATTTTCGTCACAAAACACTTGTTTTAAATAATTTAACTAAAATTAAAATTCTGAAACATAGCTTTCCCAGATAATTTATTGATTTATTTTACTGCATAATTACATGATTTGAAATGTGTGTTGTACAGTACAAAATTTTGTTTGAAAATGACCGCCAATGACCTACGGTACAACCTTATTGTACTAAAAATAAAAATATTTTCTCAAAATTTAAAACATAGCTTTACTAGAATTTGAAATTAAAACACTTTTGTACTTTCTTCCACTAATTTATATTTCACCAGGACCGGTTTCATCCTATTACGGACATTTTCAGACCAGTCCGAAAATGTCCGTAATAGGATGAAACCTAATACAATGGAATTCCACCACGAATTATCAGTGCAAAAACTAGACTCATAGCTTTACTAGATAAAAGAACAGTATTTCGAAATCAATTTATATTTTTTGTGGAAAAGAGTCAATACGTCTAAAATTTGATTTAAAAATGAATTATTGCCGGTTGTGTCTGGTTATTCCCTCTTATTTTTGGTTTTTATAAATTTTCTTTTATCTTTTGGAAAGTTTTCATTTATCAATACAATTAGTTGACCAAATTGAACTCCACATACCTGCCTAGAGTTATTTTCTGCACAGAGGAGTATTTTTATCTTTATGCATTGTTCTCATGCACGCCTAAAATTTATGTTCTCTAGGTAAATAAAACAAGAAACCCATGCGTTCTGGGTAGATAGTGTACAGATTTTCTACACACGAGTAATTAAATTGATTGTACGAGTAGGTACATTGAAATGTTATCGTTTACGAAAGAAAAAAAAACAATTTCGTATTTAATTTCTAAAACGTGTTAATGCACTTTATCTTTATCACCGTGCATTTGAGAGCGTAATTATCTATTATCAATACATTCTTGCAAACGTGATGTAATATTTTATTGTTTTTTTTATAGTAATTTGCCTCACAGTTTATTTTGCCTCACAGTTTGTGCAATATCAAAGCTGATTGCAGAAAAAAATCGGAATTAGAACACTTTTTATATACCCGCATATATTGATGTACGCAAAAAATATCATACTAACGAATAAAAAATTAGTTTTGTACATAAAAAGAAAAATGTTTTCATTCCTACAATGAATCATAGTACTAAATACATATTGCATGACACTTAGGAAACTAAATGCCAAATTTCAAGGCTTAGGACAAAATGTATGAATCATTTCTGTGGAGGAAAATTTTATGAATAGGTTGATGAAATTTCACTACATATTATGTTATTATAATATTGGCAGTAACTAAGTTCAGTTGATTGTCAATAACTCGGCGTTGATTGTAATATATATATTACATTTACATGGGTACAAAAAAAAACTTCAATATTAGTAGTTAGATACCTACCATCTATCTATCTTCTTCTTCTTATATCTTACATATATTATATTAATAAATAATTAATAAATTAATAAAAATGAATCGCCGAAATGTATGTACCCGCATAACTTCCGAACGACTTCACCAGCTTGGATAATTTTTTTTTGTTGTGTTCGTTATTGTCAGGACAAGGTTTGTATAAAACTACTGGTGAGCTCTGGCATTATGAAATTTGTATAAAAATTAATGGCCGAAATGTATGCACGCGCATAACTTCCGAACGACTGCACCAAATTGGATAATTCTTTTTTTGTTGTGTTCGTTATTGGCATTATGAAATTTGTATAAAAAATTGCAATAGGTGGTACGCGAGCCGTTTGAAAACAAAATGTGCCGGGAATTAATTTATGGAACGCGGGAGGGGGGGGGGGGGGAACAATGGAGGGGGGAAGGGAACCTGGGAGGGGAGAGAGGAACTCTAAAGGGGGGTTTGCGGGACGGGGGAAGGGTGGGAGTGGAGAGGGGAGAGGGAAGGTGAAACGCGAGAGGGGAAGAGGACGCGGGAGAGGAATGGGGGGGGGGGGGGGCGGAAGGTGAACGTGATGAATGGGAAAGGACACGCAGGGAGAAACAATTTATGCAACGCTTGCCGGGTACCAGCAAGTTTTACATATAATTTAATTGTGTGTTTTATATTTCCTACATCACTAGGTGTAACCTATTCTGAGGTAGGTGGCAGGAATGTTCACTACAAATATTTCATTGAAATCTTATTGACAGATTATCATAGGGTTATTAATAAAGTATGTATACAGTGAGTAAAAAAGATTAAATTTTTAGACACTTTTTTAGAAAGACGACGGTATATAAATAAAAATCTATTTATGCTTGCTTGCATTTATATGAGCAGTTATATGAGATTTCTACATATTGCCATATTAAGCATAGGAAATGTTTGAAATTTTCAAAATACCTTCTTTAAGCCCCCTTGAAGGTTTCTGGATTATTACAACCACATGACAATAGATCTGAAATTTTTTAATCATTACAAAAACTCTTGCAAAACTGTCAAAAACAGAAGGACATACAGTGAAAAACAATGTATTTCTTTGAATATGACATTGCAACGCATGCCGGGAACCAGCTAGTAAGGTAATATATAAAGAAAAAAATAATATGAAGTGGAAATGTAGGACTACTATCTGCAATATAAAAAGATGTTTTTTCCACAGGTTCTTCAATCTCTTTGTGATCTTTTCTCATTAGCCATTCTGTGATGTTTTTGTTGAACACATATTGTTGACCGAGTTATTTATAAGAATGGAAGTTAACTAGAACGAAATATCTTCTTGGATCGGGGCCGGCCCTGCGTGTACACAAATTAAATAACAATAATAATTCAAATATGGACTTTCGGTCGGTTGTAAATCAACTGTTTTGTAATTCATCTAACAAAATAAACAGCATCAAAAGATTGACGCGCCTATACGAGTATTATGCACAAAAATAATAATAATAATTGGTGATATCAACCATAATATTTGCGCTGCATAAGAAATTGATTTCGTAACAACAAGCAGCCTTACTAATAATAAACATTTAATAACTGATATATATATTTATTTATTTGCGTGTGAAACAATCTGGCTACATTGTGTTTATTAGTGTAGTGGTTCCCAAACTCTTTTGGCCCACGAACCCCTTTCCCCTCCCCCGAATGAAGCGCCGTTAAGTGTTGACAATAGGCAAACTAATCTTCATCTCTATTTTGCAGTACTAGTTTTGTTTGTACAGCAAAAGTTTTGCAACAAACGCAGATATTACACTTAAATTTATATTATTATTCACGCAACAAAAACAGTAATATAATAATACAAAAAAATATACTTCTTTGTGTCCAAGACTAGGAAAATTTATTGTATGCACTTCACATCACGCATAACACAGAATATTTTACTGAAGACGTAAAAATCCCTAATAAATTATTAATTGTTATTTATTATAACTTCCATATTAATAAAAATGTGTCACCATTTTTTAAATTTTATACTACACCTTGTGCGAATCCCCAGACTTTATTTATGGACCCCCAATTGAATTTTAATTTTCCACGGAACCCCTGAATGATCCTGAGGACTCTTGGGGGTCCGTATGGACCACTTTGGGAACCACTGGTGTAAAGCATGCAACGCAAAGTCATAAGTAGACAATCTTGTTTCGAAAAACAAGCACGAAACCGATTTTTGACACACCGTCTTTTTCAGAGTTAAATGTTTATTTTCTGTTAAATTTTAAGAAATAAAAGCTTCGTAAATTTTACGACACCAGAGAAGATCCAAACCGATTATCGGAAACTTTAGATACAATGAGTGTTTAAATATTTTAGTATTAACCTAAGGAAATAGGTATTTCATTATATCGACCGTAGTCCATAAATCTAGAAAAATCAATAATGGAAATCCAATATTTCATGAAATTAACGATGATTGTCCATTGTTGTTAGAAGACTTTAGAAAAAAATCACTTAGAATAAATTGGCCGCGGTTAATATAACGTATTGTGGATAAGGTCGTACGATTGAACACGTGAAACAACCACGTGTCTTACAATTCTAATAGAGTGTTCCGTGATCAAAACAGAGTTATTTTCTATTGTCAACCTTTTTATACGTATGTATAATAGTTTAAACACTTTAAATACTTATTGTGTGCGTCCAAATCATTTCAACAATATTACGGCAGCGACGTGGAAAGCAATTATCGGCGCAGAAAACCATCACATTACTAGCAGAATTGCTGTGATGATAGCCAACATGCGGTAGGATGGGAATAAGAAGATCAAAGTGATGACAATCTTCTTCGTACAGTTTTTTTTTATTGATATCAGAGTCAATAATATCATGATATAGAATGAAGCACGACCTGATAAAATTTTACTGAAATGCAATAAAATTATTTAAATTGCAAGTCTTATCAAAGCTGCACTGGTACTAAAGCGAAATGATAATTATTGATAAAAATTAGCCACAAAGATAGTATAGTTAAATTATAAATTGAGATTGAGTTAAAGTTGAGTTAAAAGAACAGATTTTACTGTTCAATTGAAATACACGTGTTCAAAGTTGTGATTCGGTTACCATGTGAAAACAAACATTACAAGTGTGCAGTTTACACGCGGCTACGGAGCTACGAAGCATCGCACAAAGAGGAGACCGATTATTTAATCTCATTTTTTCGCCGGCTAAATCTTATAGATTTATGTACTCGTATGTCTGTCCCTTTTTCGTATCATCGAGTTTCATATCACAATGGTGCTAAGAGTTTTCTCTTTGATATGTTATTCTGAAGATATGTTGGTACTCTTTTGTTATAAATTTAACTGACTTTGTTTCAATGTATCCTTAATTTTTACAGAATGATGTTCAATACAAAGAAGGTACACGTTAAAAAGTAACAAAAAAACAAAATAACTCTCATTCAAAATTAATTGGAAAACTTTAAATTTGTTGACGTACATACTCGTATATCACAAGGTAAAAATATAAACACAATTAATGTATTTCTTTTTTAAATTATTGATTGTAAACAAAAATAAACTTACCATCGTCTTCAACAGGAGGCGCAGTCGTTTCCGTCGCGAATAGGACACATAAGTAGATTAAACATAGGAAAGAACTCAAATATCTTAAGAACTCCATGTTTTTAATATTGAATTAATACTCAATTACGTTAAAAATAAATAATTTTATACTAAATAACTTAAGTTTATACTTTTGACTAGTAGTTTGAATACAGATGAATTGACAGATGTAAGTCAAAATTGATGCAGAGTAATATAAAAATATTCGAAATATTAATATTGATCAAATGAATGTACGAGTAATAAGCTATGCATTATTGATTATTTTTTAAATTTTTTCTCGTAGTCATAGCGACTGAGGGTGGGCGGAAGTGAGATTGACGGATGTGGAAGATGTCGAAATCGGAAGTAGCGAAGGCTGACCGGATGTAGGAACAGTACAAACGCGCGTCGCCGCAACAAGCGGCTAGGAGCGTGGAACAACTGGTCGTTTGAATTTGTGGCGGGCTCTTATATAGCCGGACGCTTTCCTCGGATGTGACGTCACGGAGAGATGGCGCGCTTTTTATTATAACAGTGAGATGAATTTAAGGGAGTTGTTTTTGTGTTGTTTATTGAATGCAAACTTTTTTTTCGTTTAATTGATTCAATTTACATTGTCGGTAGGTACCACGTCACTAATCATTTTAGTTGAAAAGTAAATTTACCAAATCTTTATCTTTATCTTTACTAAGTATAAAATGAAGTCGCTCACGCTGTATGCGCGCTTAGATCTTTTAAACTACGCAACGGATTTTCATGCGGTTTTCACCAATAGATAGAGTGATTCTTAAGGAAGGTTTTTAGGTATATAATTTATCAAGGTTTTTTGTAAATTGGTTGAAATACATAATATATCTGGCCAAGCGGGCAGCGGGCAGCTAGCTTTTTTTTTACATGAGCTCCACACAGGAGGCCCTGAGGAAACAATTTCCCTCAGGGCCTACGTCATCTTTGGGGATGCTGTGTGGACGGTTTTTTTTAGGAAAGGAAGGAGAGGAGATTTCTCGGAAGGAAAAGGGTTCAAGGGATGGGTAGGAATCTGGGGTTCAGTGTGTCCTGGTCATCCGCCTCCAAGACCTAGACAAACCTCACCCCATGAACCCGGTGCTGTGGGCTGACAAACGGGCGGTGGATTTGATTTAACAGATGGCGTTGGCTATAATGGTTTCGTTAGCCACAGCAACGAGTGGCCGGGTCTGCTAGTAATTATATAATTTAAACAAAAATATGTTGATTTTTGAAAAGAGCAAATCGTGTGAATGTAATTTTTATTTTAAAAAAAGTCATTTAAATTTTAAATTAAATAGGAAACAGAATGAAAAATCGTAAGCATTGGACTATTTATAAATATTTGTATTTAGGTTAATAACGTCATTGTAATCAATTTTGAAGATGATTTTCTCATTATTGTCTGATAGTTGGTTTCCGTGAGCGCGTGGTTAACATCCTTGACTACGAATCCGGAATTCGAGGGTTCTACACTTGGTGTGCGCAAAATTTTTTTTTTTTCAAAGTTATTTATGCCATTTCACAAATTAGTTATAATAAAAATAATGTATATTTTTTAAGTATTTGCGGTACTTTCTAATGTGGTAGATATTCCCAGTATCATCCTAGGGAATTACCGCCTTTTATGTATCTGATAATTTTGTATTATCTTTTTTTATGAAATTGCAAACAATAATTTGTCACAAACACTTATACACATAAAAAAAACCATTTCATGTACCCAATGTAAAAACCCCACGGGCATAAAAAAAAAATAATAATGAACTTCCCTAACATGAAACCATGAAACTAACTAAGAGACATGGAGTGTTATTTTTTTTCAATATGATAATATTTATTTTATTTGGAAAAATGTACAATTCAGTGGGTAAATTCTACTGATAATCTTACAATAATTGTTAACATAATATTTTAGGGGTCGTCGATTAATCAAGTGACGTTTTTTAGCAACTTTGTAACCCCACCCCCCCCCTGGTGATATTTGGTGAGGTTTTAGACTAACCTTTCTCCAAATCCCCCCAAATTTTTTTAGTACAAAGTATTTTGAAATTTTCTGAATATTATCACGAAAAATAAATACACGCGATATTTCATTATACCCCCCCCCCCTTGTGATATTTCGTGTTTTTTCCGAACCCCCCCCCTTTCGAGCCTCACGTGATTAATGGACGACTCTTTATTAATATGAAGATTTGATAATGAATCAACAAAAAACAAATATTTACTAAATACTTACATAATACCAGCGACAAGAAGAGAAAACGAGGTAGACCATTTAGACGGTGGGTTAACGACATCAAAGCCATAGCAGGTGGTACATGGACAAGAGTAGCTAATGATAGAGAGAAATGGTGACAGTTGGAAGAGGCCTTTGTCAACTAGTAGCATACAGGCAGGGAGTCGATGCATGATAAATGTGAACAGTTTGTTATAAATAATGTAATGTAATTTACTGTCTGAAAAAGGCTATTATTATTATTATTACCAAATACTTACTACATCGACTCTTGACTTCAATGCATTGGAAAATTTTTATGGAACAATTGGTGCAAATATTTATAACAACATTGTAATAAATATCATCGCAACACTTGCGTCGCAAATTATATTTTCAGTTATTTTCTAATAATTAGTTAGTATTCGTGACGTAAAGGGCACTTGAAGTGATATTTCTCGAGAGGTAAAATACCTATAAATAAGTCAAGAACCATTAAGAAATTATTTATTCGCTCCTAAGAGTTAACGAACTCTTTTTTCCAATATTATACAATTCCTAGACAGCAACTGGTTTGCTCTATCTCGGCGGGGATATTTATAGAACATTATGAAATAATTTCAACAAGATACACTAGGTGCAGTAACCCACTTTTTTCTATAAATAAGTTGATCGTTATAGAGTGGTTGTAGAACACAATATTTTATACATGTGTATGGAAAGATTTGTGCTGTTCATTGATAAGCACTTTTCATTTAAACAGCATCCACTGGAGCTATTATGGTCGAAAAATGGACAACTTTTATTTTTCTGCGATTGATAGCGGTATCCAAAATTGAACCACATTTCCTCCTACCATTAGTAAAACATTTGTTGTAATTATTTAAAACATTTCCCCGGCCAGTCATTTATTTTGAAACGAAGCTTTCAATAGCTTCGTTTCAAAATAATCTAATATGACCATATATTTCGCAAGTCCGAACTTCGTAGACTATTTTAGTACATTTTTTTTTTGTATTCAGCTGTTTATGGTTAAAATTAAGTCCTTTTTCCATAGACGTGCACCTTTCATTACCAAGTATACCACAGACAACATACAGAAATTGAAAATATTCTATGTTGACTCGAATAAGTACCCCTCATGGCAGTTTCAAAGTAACAACATGCAGGATTCGCGCGGTTATAAACTTAACGATTTTTTAATATTTTTTTTATAAATTCTACAAATATGAAGTATACGGTAAAACACAGATACGATTTTAAATTTTCACGGCCAAGAGTATTTTTGTTATTAGTTTTTGGGATATTGTGCCGTGTTGCGCTACCTCCTTTTTTAGCCAATGTTTCGGACAGCGTTGCAGCGTCCATCATCTGCCCTGATGATGGACACTGCAACGCTGTCTGAAACGTTGGCTAAAGAAGGAGGTAGCGCAACACGACATAATACCCCAAAAACTAATAACAAAAAGGTAAAATACAGGTTAATTTATTGGCTGTATAGCACTATAATAAGTTTTTATATTAAAACGTCAAACATAAAAAAAACATACGAAAGTAACATTAAAAAAAACATACGAAAGTAACATGAAAAAAAACATACGAAAGTAACATTAAAAAAAACATACGAAAGTAACATTAAAAAAACATACGAAAGTAACATTAAAAAAAACATACGAAAGTAACATTAAAAAAAAACATACGAAAGTAACATTAAAAAAAACATACGAAAGTAACATTAAAAAAAACATACGAAAGTAACATTAAAAAAAACATACGAAAGTTACATTAAAAAAAACATACGAAAGTATGTTTTTTTTAATGTTTGACGCTCCAATGATATTAAAATCACAAAATCCCCCCCTTAATAAAAATATTTATTTATATTATTGGATAATAAAAACCCCTACTTAGCAGGGTGCCCTGGTTCATGGGGTGAGGTTTGTCAAGGTCTTGACGGCGGATGCGTTTGCCCACCTACTGCGTGGATTAGAAGATACTGGTTGCACTGAGTGAAATTGTTTTCCTCAGGGCTTTTTGTGTGGAGCTAATATATATAATTTTTTCATAATATTAAAATTTTTATTTTGTTTAGGAAAATATACAATTCCATAGGTAAATACAATTGTGCTTATAATCTTACAATAGTTACTGATGTTCATACGATATTACATGAAATTGAAGATGCTCAACAATAAATCTGTAAACAAAGTAAAAAGTTGACCTAGGAAAATGGGTAATTAACTACGTTAATATGTCAGATCTGATTTGAGGTTTACACGACAAAAGTATTATCGTGATTAGTTTTTAGGTTACTATGTCGTGTTGCGCTTCCTTCTTCGTTAGCCAATATTTGGGACAGCGTTATAGTGCCATCAGAGCAGATGTGCAGGTTGTGGTAAAATATGTGTTTACGTATGTAGAAATGATACCATGTTGCAAATATTTTATGCGTTTACTTTTGGTGTAGCCGTCTGACACGGGATATAAAAAAAACGCTTGAGCTTTTAATATTTATGGGGTTTTTGTAGAAAAGAAAATTAATTGTCCCTGTCATAATTAGACATTCACATCAAATTAAAGAAAGATTAAAAAAGTATAGTTTAAGTTAGACAGATTCGGTCAGTGATAATAATATTGATTTATAACATTTATCATAATGCAATGCATGCTTGCTTTCTGTGGCAATTTTGACATTGAAAAGAGCAGAGCAGACGCGTTTCTGCGCAGTATATGTCGTTTCATACACGTCCATGTATTACAAAATTTTACCTGTTCTGCTCTGTTCTGCTCTTCGTGACCTGCGTTTCAGCATACGCCCATCCCAAGAACTGTCTTCGTTGGATAAGAGATTTGCACGAAGTCAAAATAAAAACTAGGGACTTTTAAGAGAAACCTTTATCCAAATTTGGATACCGACAGTCTTAGGAAGAAAAATAACTTTTTGGATTAACTTTCTATGCTGCTTTTAATTGCTTTCCCTCAAGTTCAAGTTGTCATCTTATCTTAATTGTTATTAATTGCATATATTTCTGTACATTCCAAAAGAACTCATCCAATCAACTTATCATAAGTTATCTATGGGTTTTTTAAAGATTGAAGTCCTTACATTAAGTACCTACTTAGATATTTATATAATAAGTAGGTGGTTCCCGACATGCGTTGCTATGCCATTCAAATAAATAAATTGATTCTCCCTGCATGTCCTTTCCCGTGCGTCTCCGTTCTCTTCCACCTTCCCCGCCTTCCCCCTCCCTCGTCTCTTTTTCGTTCCCGTTCCCCTCCCCCCTGCCTTTCCTCTGTGACGCTAAAATATATGAAATACACAAATTTTCATTGATACAAATTTCATAACGCCAGAACTATAATTATATAAAGCCTATATGTTATTCTGATGTACGAGCTATATTATTGCAAAGTTTCATTAAAACCCATTCAGTAGTTTTTGCATGAAAGAGTAACAAACACACAGAGATCCATTCAAACTTTCGCGTTTATAATATTAGTAAGATATTTTTGTTATTCATGTCACACAACAATTGTTGCACAAAAACCTAGATTGATAAATAATGACATAACACCCAAATAAAATAAAACCGACATAACAATCAGTATTTATTAACTGTTACAATTAGTCTTAGATAATACAGTGTCAACGTTTTTTAATTAGCAAGGGCAATAAATTAAGATGATGGGTTTTTTAATGCCCTTTTAAGGCGATGAACTATCAAATGAATAATACAGTCAAATCTGGGTATTTTTTATTATGAAAAAAACATGTTTAAGGTTATCTAGACCAAAGAATTATATAACGGATAACGGTCGGTTGCCTCGTGTGCAGGGTTGCCAATGCTTTTGTTCTAAAATACACGCAATAAATGTTTAAAATACCCAAATCGGGAAAAAAAAGAATAAATTCCACACAATCTCCCCCCATATTCCCTTATAATTTTACCACCAAAATAAACAAACTTCTATTAAAATTGCGATGAAACTTTGGGGATTTGATGTGCGCATGCCCGCGATCGTTTCTGTATATAATAGTGAGCTCTGGTATCATGAAATTGAACGTTGCTAAGCCGTTATTAAAATTTGGGGATTTGTAGGGAGGAGTAGGGAGGGGTAGCGGGAGGGTGGAGTGGCGTGAGGGAAGTGGGGTGGGGAGAGGGGAGGGTTGGAGGGAGGGGAATTAAAAGCCGCCCGCAAGGCCTAGCAACAAAAAACTGCGGAGCGGTTTTTTAATTGCTAGTACATAATATAAGATTAAAAAATTGTTACAACCCAATAATAACTGTTTTTTTATACATTAGCTCCACATAGAAGGGTCTGAGGAAAAAACTTTCCCTCAGGGCCAAGGTAATCTTTGGGGATGCTGTGTGACGGGTCTTTTTAGGAAAGGAAGGAGAGGACATTTTGGGAAGGAAAAGGGTATTAGGGGTGGGTAGGAATCTGGGTGTCAGTATGACCAGGAGTGACGAACGCATGAATCTATCCCTCCCACTGCGTTGCAAGGCGATGTTCCGAGAGAGTACGGCTGGAGAAGTCAAAGGTACTACCACAACCATTCTCTCCCGATACTGCCTAGAGTGGAAGATACTCTTAGTATCGCCCTGGTGTAAGACCACCATTCAGAATTGAAACGTTACTTGAAATGGCATTAGCCGTGTTTGGTGACCAGATTTGAATAGCCAGGTACTTCCTCACCTTCCTCTTCCCTATCTCCTTCCCCTCCCCACTATCTTCAGCCTTACAACATACCCCAATTGGGGATGCCATAGTCTCACTGGCTCCAGACGGGAGCAGCTGAGACTCTTGTGAGGTATCACTATAAAAAAAAAAAAAAACTGCCTGCCATGCAGCTGCTGACCAGACGCATCCGCCGCCAAGATCCGGACAAACCTCACCCCATGAACCCGTGCACCCCTGCCAAGTCACCAAACGTAGCGAACCACTTTTTCACATGATGCAAAAATAATGATTTATATATAAAAAATATAAATTCAATACGGTGAGCCAATAAATTGTAGTTAGTAGAAAAAAAAATAATAATTTATAATCACATGTTCATAAAGCCAAATATGGCTAGGAGAAAAAAATTACTGTAAAAGAAAAGTAATTTACAAGAGAAAAAAGAGTTACTTCCTTCAAGTTTCCTTCAAAGTAGATAAAATAGCATTTTAACATTAAAACATAATTTCAACTAATTTAAAAAAAAATTATATCCTTAACTGATACTGACACCAATAATTTCAAACAAGATGTTACCTCGGAGCAAGACCGGGTTAGGTGAAATTGTTACTTAACATGGTGGGTTAATCGCGCGCATGCGCGTGTTTTTACCGAGTCGCTGTACGGGAGATGTAGTAGCTGTCAGAATTTAAACCACCCGATCACCAGGGTTAACTCAGTACCCCGTGCGTTGTAACTGACGAAATAGCGAATTTTTATGAGAATCTTGACGTTTTGAACGGAGCTTTGGCAAATATTGACCGTATTCGCGGCATTCGTGCACCACGGCTGCGGAAAAGGTTAAAAAAAAGGTACGATCTATTTGCGGCACTCACGAAAGGAGATTTTAGGTCTAAATATAGATTTACCAAAGTCAACGTTGTGTTGACTGATGTTGACGTATGAATAAACGTGAAGTTGGCAACACGCCGCGAAATGCTAAATTGGCCGCGTTTTTCAGCTTCGGAGCAGTGTTGCTACCGTAAAAAAATCATAACAGCTGTCAAGAAACATTATGATGATGAGTAAAGATTTTTACCCTGAGCAGTGTAGGCTTACTCCGCTGTGTAGCTACCGCGACGCTACAGAGCCGTGGTACGGTTTCATGATGAGTAAGGCTGTATTAATATATTTTTTGGTTAACATTTTGTTTGAAGGATTAAACTTCAAACTTTCCCCTACTTTCTTAATCCAATCTCCCGTAGCCGTCAATGCTTCAGCAATAAATGTTTGAAGGCGATTTCTATTTTCTGTTTTCAAATTTATAAGCTTAAAATTCCTCTCAACGGAAGCGTTGAAAAATGGTAACAAGAACAGAAACTGTTTATTTAGACTTTAGACTGACAGGGTCTGGGAGTTACGAATTCCAATGCGTCATTTTAGGAGTTCAGGTCCTGAACTTCCGAAATCCCCCCCATTCTTATAATGAGAAATAAATGCTACAGTGCTGCCATAAAATAAACTACAAAATCTTCCACCGAATGAACATCTTTTTTAATATGGTTGGAAAATCAAGAAAGGCTCAGAATCCCTGCATTTTACCCGCAAAGAGGCTCTCCCCGCAAAATATCCAATTCTTCAAGAATCAATTCAATTTGGAGAATACCCCGCGAATTGGCAACCCTGCTCGTGTGAGACTGCTTTGAGGTTTTTAAAGGCCTGAGTTCATTCGTTAGCGACAAAAATGTTGATAAATCTTAGCTGTCAAATAATTAATTTTTTATGCGAACACCGTACAGAGTTTATAGCTAGGGAAGTAAGTAGGTATGTATTCTTTAAAAACAGTTAAAAATAAAAGCAATTAGGCAAGATATAGAGTAAATTGTATCAATTTCAGGGAAATACTAAATTAAACGTACATAATCTTGACTAATTTAGTTGCTTAGGTACATAACAAATGTACTAAATTAAAACTTGGTTGTAAAATGTCGAGTCTTTAATGTAGGAACATGGGCCAAAACTTTGGCACGAAACTTAAAGATTGTCATAACATTTAATCTTATTTTCGAAAGTTTTAATTTATTTTGCAAATTAAAATTTTACGTATACATAATGTTAAACCACATTCTGTTAAATAAATATGTTACAAAATTACCGAAATTAACAAATCCATATAAAAATGAATATTTCTTTCTTTGTTCCTTATTATTTCAAATACCATTCATCGGATTGCGTTGAAACTTTGGTGAGTTTATGTGCGCACCCACGCAAAGGTTTCTATATATCATAATCTCTGGAGTTCATGGGTTTGTCCAGGTCTTGACGGCGGGTGCGTCTGTTCACATGCTGCGTGGCGGGCCGGATCGAGAGAGACTGGATGAGGGAGGTCTTTTGACCTTTCCAGCCGGACTCCCTCGACAGTTGGAGGTATGAATTCATACGTCCGTTACTCCTGAACACACTGACTCCCAGATTCTTACCCACCTCTCATACCTCTTTCCTTCCAAGAACTTCCTGGTGTCGCGAAACTGCGACTCCCCTGTAACTTGGCTGTTAGGTGCTGCAGACCAAAGCCCTATGCACACCCCGAAGGACTAGTCCCGAATAGTCCCGATAGTGTCTGTCGTCTCTGTCGATGGTTCAGATCTGGGCTTCTGAAAAATTAGATGACCCCAGATTGAAAAGGGAAAAAAAGGACTCACCGTTGTAGATGTGGCCTCACTGGCCTACAGGTTGTGATGTACACTTCACAAATGTTATATTTAAATTATAAATCGTAATATTTCTTGTAGAAAGAAGTTATGATATATTCGCCCTGTCTGAGATGTTAATTTACGCTGAGCTCCAAAGCATATTGCCACCTCTCCAATGTTGGGTACTTCTTCTTTGAACAATTGCCTTTTTTCATGGTGATATTTAGGATGGGTAGATTAGGTAGGTGGGACAATTTCAGGATTTTGACATTTGCTATCCATCAAGTCTGCGAACGCAATACCTAACCAATCCCATATAATAATGCACGAACACTTCCTATTATTCATTTATTAAAAGAAAATAACTTATTTATTATTAATTTTTTTAACTTTATGAGTAAAATCTCAAATTATAATATTTAATTAAATGAAGACAATATTAGCGAAACTCAATCGAAATCTGGAGACAGAAAAATCAGAAAAGATATTGGCTCCGCTGGGACTCGAACCCAGAACCCTTTTCTTACATGGAATTTCTTTTCTTACATCTTTTCTGATTTTTCTGTCTCCAGATTTCGATTGAGTTTTGAAAATAACTTAGTTTACATCACTTTTTTAATTTATATTTTATACTATCAACATGTTTCGTGAACCATGTTCACTTCTTCAGGAATAAAAGTATACTAAAGTTAAAAAATTAATTATAGATTACATATGGAGAGAAGAAATTGAAGGAGGGGGAAGGGTTGACAATGGTGGGAGTTTCGTAGAATTGGGGATTACCAAGCTATTAGAAGTAAAAGGCCGGTTAAGTGGGAAGATATTTAAAACAGGGTTAACATTTAATTTTTTGCTTATTAATTATGTCAGCTTTGGAATTTACATTTTTTCTTATTTCTAAAATTTCTAAATTATTGATTTGCGATGTTTTATATCCTGTATGTAATATTTGAAGACCTGAATTTATGTCAAAGCTATGATCATATTTTAATAAATGGTCTGCGAACTCAGAATCGCTATTGCCATTTAGTGCTCTGAGGTGCTCTTTAACCCTAATCTCAAAGTTTCTATAAGTTCTACCTATATAAAACGAACTATAATCATTACAATTCAGTTTGTAAACCCCTGATTTTTTTTGTTTTAATTTCGCTATCTTTATTGTTGAGTATATATTTATTCAATTTGTTATTTGTGTAAAACGCTGGTTGGTAAAATATCTTCCCACTTAACTGGCCTTTTACTTCTAATAGCTTGGTAATCCCCAATTCTTCGAAACTCCCACCATTGTCAACCTTCGCCCTCCTTCAATTTCTTCTCTCCATATGTAATCTATAATTAATTTTTTAACTTTAGTATACTTTTATTCCTGAAGAAGTGAACATGGTTCACGAAACATGTTGATAGTATAAAATATAATTAAAAAAAAGTGATGTAAACTAAGTTATTTTCTTTTAATAAATAAATAATGACATCACAAAGTAACAACCTTTTAGAAGAAGTTTTCTTCGAAAAAAAAAATCCTATTATTCCCTTCTTTAAAACGACCCTCCACATTGCATCCCTTTAGATAACACAGGTCCTGAGGGAAATTATTTTCCTGTGGAGATAATGTAAAAAAACATGGCTTTGATTATGCCAACATAATCCAATACAAAGTATAGCTAACTTATATTAATAAGATACTGTGGGTAAAACAAAACAACGGACAATAAATTCTGATCGACGTTTCGCAGTTCTGCTCGTTTTCAGCCACTGATAAGTTTAACACCACTGGGTACACTAAATGCTGATAAACATAAACATTTTATTGTTTTTCGAAAAAGTTAGATAAATGATTGAGTGATCAGAACTGCCTATAGCTAGCTGTTGCCTGATGAAGTTGACATCTTTCACTGCTGGACATGGACATAACTGATAAGATGATCTTCAAACTAAAGAACCATTCGCTGGAAGAAAGATGTCTAATTTAACATTAACATTACCTTAATTCAAGCCATTGGTAACAATTATTATAAGCAATAATATCAGCCTGAAACACTCATCTACATTGAAAAATCTTCCGAGAAAAGATACTTGCCGCCAACGGGACTTGAACACGTGTCCTTCTGATTGCCGGTCAGCTGCTCTTGACCACTGAGCTATGGCGGCTTATCAAATACCCGCCAAATAATTCAATATATACTAGACCCGTTGGCGGCAAGTATCTTTTCTCGGAAGATTTTTCAATGTAGATGAGTGTTTCAGGCTGACAATTATTGCTTATAATAATTGTTACCCTTTGTGCTATGCATAAAAATCTTGTCTAAACGTTAGTTTATAAATTTAAAAAAAAATAATAATAATAATTAAACCATTGGTAGGTACCGTAATCCCCGCAACTGTATAACCTTGGTTAATAAATAATTAAAAATGTATTAAACAGTTATTTCTCGTAAGAAAATTTTTCCGTTTAACCACTCCGACCCCTAAGCTTGTTTCCACGACAATATAACAATAGCAGTCAAGTCCAATAAGCTTGTTTTCAAGCTAACGCGTGTGCTCCCACAGAAATCGTTATAACTCCGTTATTGTTCTAGTGACAACCCTCAAACAAAAAGTAAAAGATCCAAATTAAATCAAGCTTTACATCTCTATTCAAAGTTGTCCATAGAAATACATAAATAATACTTATTGTGTAGAAACAATTTTCACCCGCCAAATCGCCTACGCGCCGTTAGACATTATTATTTTTTAAATTAAATATTCTTGTATGTAAAAAAGTGAGGTGACAAAATTAGTAATACGATAGAATAAGTTTTTTTTAAATTATCCGTGATTTTAGTACTGTTTAATTAAATTAAACTTCAGATTTTTAATTCTTTTATCTCCTAGTTGGCAATTGCAATTAATAAAAAAAAAACGTTCTCGCCAATCACTTGCGGTGACCTATAACAGAGGTGTTGGTAATTCAATAAATGGTTTCCGGGGCAGCGGTACCCATACCAGCCTCCCAAACTGTAAGTTGATTTATAAAATGAATTGCACCTGTTTAATTAGAATATTATTTGTAATAAAATATAAATAAATATATGTTATAACGAATATAAATTTATTGAAATAACATTAAAAAAATTGATTATCCATAAATCGATGTTTCGTTTTGAGGATAATGTTAATTGACCACTTAGATATTACCGTATATATTATTATATATGCGTAATATCTAAAATAATCTTCGAGGAAAAATCAGGTACGCCAAATTCCCTGGTAAATCGAGAATACATGGGCCGAGAATTCATACTTCGTCAAAAGATGTTCTTACGATCGTACAGGGCAGTTCCAATGAGAAAGATTAATTATTCTCCGTACCAGCTTTATTAAATCATAACTCAATATCGATATTATTTCATTAAAAATTTGCTTTAATTTATACCTAGGTACTTTAAAAAATGCTGAAAGGCGTGATGATAAAACCATTAAAATTATAAGTTTTAAGATTTTCACGGCCAAAAGTATTTTATTATTTGTTTTTGGGGTGTTATGCCGTGTTGCAGTGTCGTTGCATCGTTGCATCGTTGCGTCTTTGCATCGTTGCAGTGTCCGAAACGTTGGCTAAAGAAGGAGGTAGCGCAACACGGCATAAAACCCCAAAAACAAATAAAGAAAATATTAAAAATATGTTCTTTTTGTAATTATTTTTTGATCACAAGTATTTATAATTTTTCAATAAAGCAATATAAGAATGTAAAAAAATCTAAAATATATTAGTTTGCAAAGACCGTAAATAAAACACGTGTGCGAATCTTTTTTTTTTTAAATGATTATATTTAAACTAAAATTAAAATTTTGATAAATAGTTTTTCCAGATAATTTATTGATTTATTTTACTGCATGATTATATGATTTGAAATGTGTGTTTGAAAATTTAACAAATCTACCAACAACCTACGGTAAAACCTTATTGTACTAAAAATAAACACACTTTCCCAACATTTAAAACATAGCTTTACTAGATGAAAGAAAAGTCTTTCGAAATCAATTTGTAATTCTTTGTGGAAAAGAGCCAATAGTCTTAAATTTCATTTAAAAATGACATATTTCCGGTTTTGTTTGGTTATTCCCTCTTAATATCACAAAATGAGAGACACTACGAAGTAAAGCAAAATCATGTGATTTTTGTTTGAAAATATGATCGCTTAAAATATTTTAGATGATTTAAATTAAACTTGATGTTTGTTGTTTAGTTTAGTGATATTTATTGTTGCCCAGAAAAAAATAAAGTTATCAGTTCCTTAAAAACAAAATCTCCTACTTATAAACCCTTCTTCGGCTATATTTTTGAATTTTATAATGGGAAAAATAAATTCTTTAAAAAATAATGGTAAAACATTCGAAAATTTGTGCCCAAACTTCGCAAAATAAAATAAAACACACTTTTAGGCGATGTTTTTTTTTGCGTAAATCAAAATAGGCGGCAGGTAAGAGCGTTTAACCAGCCAGCGGCCGAAAATCCACATTTCGTCGAAAGTTGTTCTTACGATCGTGCAGGGCGGTTACAATGAGAAAGATTAATTATTCTCCGTACCAGCTTTTTAAAATTATAACTCAATATCGATTTTATTTCATTCCAAATTTGCTTTAATTTATGCCAACATCCAAAAATGCTGAAAGGCGTGATGATAAAACTATAAAAATAATGTACTTTTTGTAATTATTTTTTGATTATAAGTATTTATCATTTTTTAATAATGTCTAAGTTAAATAAGAACGTTAAAAAAATCTGAAATACATTAGTTTGTAAGTGCGCAAATAAATACACAAAAGGACCAATTTTCGTCATGAAACACATGTACGTATATATTTTTCAATGATTTTATTCGAACTAAAATTAAAGTTCTAAAACATGCGATACCCAGATAATGTATTGATTTATTTTACTGCATGATTATATGATTTTTAATGGGTGTGGTATAATACAAAATCTTTCTTGAAAATATAACAAATCTGCCAACGACCTATGGTATAACCTTATTATACTAAAAATAATATTTTTTACTTAATTTAAAACATGCGAATGCTAGTTAAAATAACAATCTTTCGAAATCCATTTACATTTTTTGTAGAAAAGAGTCAATACGTCTAAAATCTATATTTCTGGTTTTCTCTAGTAATACCCTCTTAAGCAGGAATTTGAACCTAATCGCCATCTACATAAGGATTTTTATTGTTAGTGGCCCGATTACGAATGTTACACAACGTGGCGTACGCAATTACTTAAAATATCGGGTAATCACACAGATGAGTTTGTTAACTCGTTTTCTGTACATGTTGTTATATAATTTACTGCCCCTATTTAATAAAAAAAAATTGTCATGACCGATGCCGTGACACGAGAAGATGTGAACTGTAAATCTTGTTTTGACAATTGACTGCGTTTTGAAATATCGATCACAGGAATTGGAGATTGAAGGAATAAGTCACTTACCTTTGATGGCTTCCTCCACTGTTCCAGGATCGATCCTGGTACTGGCAGTTTCCCACACACACAGATGAGTTTGTTAACTCACACAGATGAGTTTGTTAACTCGTTTTATGTACATGTTGTTATATAATTTACTGCCCCTATTTAATAAAAAAAAATTGTCATGACCGATGCCGCGACACGAGAAGATGTGAACTGTAAATCTGGTTTTGACAATTGACTGCGTTTTGAAATATCGATCACAGGAATTGGAGATTGAAGGAATAAGTCACTTACCTTTGATGGCTTCCTCCACTGTTCCAGGATCGATCCTGGTACTGGCAGCTTCCCACAATAACGGCACTACTATATGTAACAGTTACCGAAGCTTTAGAGTTCATAAATTAGGAATTTATGAGATTAATTGTGATATTTTCAACTGCCCAAGTAGGTAATTTAAAACTTTGGTGCGATATTGTTATTTTTCCATGGAGGTAGGAAAACGTCTTCTTCTTTTCCTTTTAGGGACTTTTGAGGAAAGGAGGATGACAAAGGAATAAATAACTGATGAAGGACTTGGGAATATGGATTTAGTTTTAAAAACTATTTCAGAACCAAACAAATATCGTTCACGTATAATATAAACAAAGGGATAGTAAGGTTTTTTTTTAAACTTTTAATACTTTTTTTATTATTGTACTAGTACATGACAAACGGTGAATAATTAATAAAACAACCTCCCTGAAAAGTCCCGGGAAATTGAATTTACGAAATATTTAAAAATTTTGAAAATATTTGAGTATCTGTATCTTATTAGCCCTTTGAGCTCCATAATATTAAAACAATGTATCAGTAAACATTCATGTAATTAAATACAATGGTAGAGTTTGTTATCACAAAGTAAGTGAAATGCTATTGAAGATAACCGAGATAATAGGCGATAATGTTTTAGAAAAAATCGGTCATTCGATATTACTTAAGTTTGTTGACATTTCAAATACATAACTCAATGAGATAATGTAAATTTTGCTAATTATATTGTATTATATAATTTATTTCAGTTTCTTTTCGTGATATTCTGTTGTTGATATGCTATTATATCAACTAAACCGTATGTTTATTTTACATTAGCTCCCCACAGGGCCTAGGCCATCTTTAGGGATGTTGTGTGCAAGGTCTTTTTAGGAAAAGGGTATTAGGGGTGGGTAGGAATCTGGGTCAGTTTGTTCAGGAGTGATGGACATATGAATCCGTCTCTCCCACTGCGGTGCAATGCGGTGTTCGAGAGAGTACGTCTGGAGAAGTCGCAGGGACTCCCTTGACCCGATCCTCTCTCAAGATACGGCCGCCATTCAGCTGGTGGGCAGACGCATCCGCCGCCAAGACCCGTACAAACCTTACCCCATGATGTAATACATGAGTGTTGAAAGTGTGAAGCTTCTATTTATTTATGAATATTTTTTTTACATTAGCTCCACACAGGAGGCACTGAGGAAAATAATTCCCTCAGGGCCTATGTCATCTTAGGGAATACTGTGTGGAGAATTTATTTTAGGAAGAGAAGGAAAGGAAGCTCTGGGAAGTCAAAAGGTATGAGGGGTGGGTATGAATCTGAGGTCTGTGTGTCCGGGAGTGACGGGCGTTCGAATCCATCCATCCAACTGCGGTGTAAGGCGATAATAATAATAATAATAATAATATATCTTTATTGAACAAAAAATTTTAAGATTTATACCTACAAGAAAAAAAGTATATATTACAATATTTTAAAAGTAACATTAGTACAAAAGTTAATAACAAAAAACAATATACATATAAACAGTAGGTACTTAGAGAGTAGAGATTTGTAATTATAAATTTAGGTTTCTCGTAACCTGCCTCACTAGGCTAGCCTGTGTTGAGGCAGTTTTTTTATTTTATATCAAATTATAATGCTGTGAACATATCTACACTTATATTAGAATGTAATCACACGATAATTTGGTTGCATTAATAATAACAATAACATTGGTACAATACTAATTTCGAATTTGGGTGAGTGCACCGGTAAATGCTCTATCATTATTTTTTATCCAAATTTTTACGTTTTTTTTTAAATTTTTTGTGAATCACATTTTTTTATACTAATTGGAAGAATGTTGTAAAGTCTTGTTGCAAGGTATCTGAAGTTTCGTTGGCCAAAAGTAGTATGAGTTATGGGAATTTGTAGTAAATCTTTGTTTTTGTTTCGAGTACAGCGAGAATTTAATCTTTTTTCATAGTATTTATGTATATTTGTATACAAATGAGTGAGGATTGTTTTTGCATATATCTGCCGAACGTCAAACACATTCATAATATTGAAGATTAAGTTGGAGTCTGTAATTAGAGGTAGTCAAAGAATTAATTTTATAATAGTTTTCTGTGCTTTATGATTGGGTCTAGAGAGTCCGGCTGGAGAGGTAAAAAGATCTCCAGATCTCCAGATTCTTCAAATCTGGTCCGCTACACAGTTGTTGGGCAGACGCATCATCCGCCAAGATACAGACAATCTTTACATTCTTTACCCCATGAACTCGGGCACACTTGCCGAGAAACCAAACATAGTTTATCAGTTAGGGTACCTATTGCAGAGGGTTTGGATATATAACCATTATTATAAAATTTTGCAATTTAATTTATCTGTACAACTTCTAATTTTATTTATCAACCATTACAAACGTATAATTACAAATTTGTAAACTTCACCCGCCATAACACAGGGATATCCTAGCATGGCGGATGAAATGCCACAAAAAACTAAACATTGTAAAACATTCTTTTAATAAATCTTATATACAAAAATGAATTGCTGAATGTGTTGCTAAGCGCAAATCTCGAGAGCAGCTGAACCGATTTCGCAAATTCTTTTTTTAGAATATTCCTTGAAGTACGAGGATGGTTCTTACGGAGAGAAAAATTAAGAAAATTGGATAATTCCAAAAAACCTAACGACTAACGCACGTTCGGCAGTTCGCGTGTTTGAGAATGACATTTTGCAAAACAATGATTGTTAAATCAGGATTCTATTTTTGAAAATCTTTAAATTGATAAATTTATTTAAAGTAGGTACTCCCCTAATAGTTTGAATCGAATCAAGAATTTTAGATATTTTAAATAGGTAGCTATGTTAGGTACCAATTTTAATATACATGAAAAATGGAAATTTGAATAAAAATTGCAAAAGGTGGCACGCGGGCTGCTTAAAAAACTGAATGTACTGGGAAAGGGAAGAGGGAAGGCGGGGAAGGTGGAAGGGGAACGCGGGAGGGGAAGGGGACGTGTGAGGGGGTAGGGGAACTCGGGAGAAGGGGGTTCGCGGGACGGGGGAAAGGGGGTGGAGTGGAGTGGGGAGAGGGAAGGTGAAGGTGACGGAGTGGGAACGCGAGAGGGGAAGAGGACGCAGGAGAAGAAGGGGAGGCGGAAGGGGAACGGGACGAATGGGAAAGGACACTCAGGGAGAAACAATTTCTTTATTAGGTAAATGGCATAGCAACGCAAATTGAGTCTTAATAATTTAAACAAATTTCGTGATTATAAAATATTCATTGTTTTATTATAAACACTCGAAGAATAAAGTGTAATAAAATATACGCTAATCTATGAGTAGCGCTATTAAACAGCTTACTGAGAGATTATGAAATATCATATATAAAATATAAAATTTAGTGAATTAAAGTAGTTTTTTTGCAAATATCAAACTAAAGAGTTCAACTAAAACACTGGACACAACTGTCATACTAATTCTTCTAATCCGGTTCAACGTGGTTTAATCTTTTGAATGGCCGGAGACCATATTTGTCCCAGTCCATATATGTCTTATATAAATCGCTGTAACACCCTTCCTATCAGAGTGAGAAATATGTTCTAAACGGTAATAGGAAGGCAAAATACCACGCTTTATAGTCAAATCTAAAAAAAATACCAAAAAAGTTAAATATACACCTTCATGAAACCAAAATTTTGAATCGCTGTTTGAAAAAAAAAGTTGAAATTTTAAGAACTTTTTATTAATTATTTTCGTATGAAAAGACAATAATAGAGGTCAGATATATGATTTTAGATTTTCACGGCCAAAAGTATTTTTGTTATTTATTTTTGGGGTGCTATAACGCTACCTCTTCCTTTAGCCAACTTTTCGGACAGTTACATCAGGGCAGATGTGCCACACATCTGCCCTGATGATGGTCACTGTAACGCTGTCCGAAACGTTGGCTAAAGGACGAGGTAGCGCAACACGGCATAACACCTCAAAAATAAATAATAAAAATAATAGAGGTGACAATAACGTATTATTTTTTTTCGTTATCAATAATTTTTGTTAGAAAAAATGTGCCATTTTTAAAACATTTTCATATTTGTATACAAAAATTTTGTATTTCAAATGTTAAGTTTATTTTAAATTATATACAGATATTTGAAAGCGAATTTCATAACCTTTTCAAAAACACTTTTTAGTTTTTGGATACGTTAAGAAAATTTTCATTTATTTGAATTTTATTGTAAAGCGGAAATATTTTTATATTTTTTTCTGAAAAATACGTTAAATTTCTGATTTTACATTCTAAAAGCCGTGGTAATTAGTCAAATTTTTCACTGTTCCGATCTTACGATCTTCTATGATTAAAACTGCCTTCAACTCGGCAAATAAACACGTATAATATACTCGTATCAATGCCTCACGTTTTTCTGATTTTTTGCTAATATTGTCTTTCCAAACTGTATCAAGGTATATCAAGGTTTGATCGATCACTTACCTACTATAAATTCAGTTTAATTTGATTTAGCTTGCGATAATCATCGCTAGATGGCTTAGATCGATAAATATAACAGATGACATGTTTATAATTTATACACAAGAATGGCAATTATTAACAATCAGCAGATGATAATTATTCACTCCTGTCTAAGAACTTGCACTTCCTGTAATTGCCCAAACACGTCACCCACATAAAATATCTAGGGGTCATCATTGATCAACACCTTCGTTGGGATCAGCACTTGGCCAGTCTAACCCCACGCATCCGCAAACTCTCTTATGTCTTTCGAACCCTAAGAAATATCCTTACTACCTCAACTCTTAAAACTGTTTACTACGCTCTCTGCCAATCTCTACTAGCATACGGCATTATAACTTGGGGTGGCTGTGCATAATCTATCATCGAACCTCTACTAAAAGCCCAAAAAATGGTAATACGTGTCATTAATAAGCGACCGACAAGATACCCCTCCAAACGACTCCTCATCGAGTATAACGTCTTAAACATACGGCAACTCCATCTAAAATTTATGCTAATACATTTCCTGTTCAAATACAAAAACAAAACTCTCTTACAACACAACTACACCACCAGAACAATAACCAACAGACACTACAATGTACCTACACTACACACCACGTCAGCTCAAAGACAATTTTTCTTCCTAGCTCCTAAAATCTTTAACCTTATCCCTGAAAACTTAAAAACGTTGAGTGAACCCCATTCCTTTAAAAAACAAATAACGAAATGGATCCTTACACATGGAATACATTACAATTTTAACACTCATTCACTTTACACTCTATCAATTTAATCACCTTTCAGACAAAACATAATATATCTCTATTTTCAAAATTAGCGGCATTGTATGTGCAAGATTAATTAGTATGACCTATATCTAACAACTCCTCCAATTTCTTATTTTACAATAATTCTTTAACTTCTCCATCTTCTTCTTGTAACCCAATCTAACTATAAATATATAATTTTCTTATTATAGAAGATCTGTGTGCATAGTATTAAGAGCAGGCAAAACGTAATATATCCTTCTTTACTATCTAAGCAGCATTATATGTATAAGACTGATTCTGTTAACTATATATCAATAATTCCTTAATATACTAATAATAACTTATCTTTTCCAATAATTCTTTAACTTCTTCACCTCATTCTTGTAATCCAATATAACTACATAAACTCTCTTATTGTAGGAGAATTTGTGTGCATAGTATCAATTAGTGAAAAATTTCAACCTATACTAATGAATGTATATCCGCAAACTGTAAACTTCACCCAACACAGGGTCATCCCTAGCATGGAGGGTGAAATATCACAAAAAACTATATGTACTTTCGATAACTCATGTATTATAATAAATAAATAAATAAATAGTAAACATCGAAAATAAATGTTTTTCTGGGCATATTTTGGATTACATAGAAGTCTACTTGAGTAAAATTCTCTGGAAGCCAATGTTTTTGTAATATTTATATCCGAGCTATTGAAAGAATACAAATTAAATTATTACGTTTTAAAATGGGTATTCCAGTAATTTTGGTGAACAACAACGCTCTCATGAATATGCTTAAATTAGACGGAAGGATTTTCACCGACTTGGTATTTCTGAATAAAAGTTTAATTGATGGTCCAGAATTGCTTGCGGTGTAAATTACACGTATAAATAGGAGGCCACACAGGAGATGCATATTCTAGCTGCAATCTCACAAAAGAGCGGTAACGTAGTTTCAATGACTCAATGTTATGAAAAATCCTCGTGTTACGTATTACAAAACCGAAAATTTGAATGACATTATTGTAAATTTTCGTTTCGCAGTGTCGATCAAAGGAAAGTTTCCTGAGAAAAATAACACCAAGGTCTTTGATGAATGGTACAAATACAATTTCATCATCATTAAACTGAATTTGATGTATGTAAAATACATGTGGAATTTTTCCATTTAGGATGGATAGGTGTTGTTAATATTGAACCAACAAAAACATATTAATAAAATTTGCATAAAGTCTGCAATTTCTAGCTTAATGTTACTATTTTTAGCCCACATCGTCTTTTATGTCATGGTACAGAGAATTTGAAATATTCATGCGAGTATTCAAAATTATAAGACCCCATATTATTTTATTTATTTATTTATTTATATAATACATGAGTTATCGAAAGTACATATAGTTTTTTGTGATATTTCACCCTCCATGCTAGGGATGACCCTGTGTTATGGCGGGTGAAGTTTACAGTTTGCGGATACACATTCATTAGTATAGGTTGAAAATTTTCACTAATTGATACTATGCACACAAATTCTCCTACAATAAGAGAGTTTATGTAGTTATATTGGATTACAAGAACGAGGTGAAGAAGTTAAAGAATTATTGGAAAAGATAAGTTATTATTAGTATATTAAGGAATTATTGATATATAGTTTTTATTAATTTTGGTATACAACTTTCAGATTAATGTTCGATGAGAGAAAATATTTCAGAAAAAGGGCACTAAAACTCAAGCGAAGCCCAGTTATGAAGGTTCTTATTATTTTATTTTATTTTATTTTATTTATTTATTTATTACACGCCCTGATGGGCTTTTACATTATAATTTATAAGTTGAGTAACAAACAATGAAGAAAATATAATACAATGAGAAAAGAAAATACACAAAACAGTGTAACATCAAAACAAATAATAAAATAAAAATACATATTATGTAAAAATGATAAGATGTCTCATATTCAATATAAACAAAAATTGAAGAAATTATGTAAATCTATTTGTGCCTAGAAGAATAAAAGTGATAGAATATACAACGTTTATACTGATTAGTTTTAAGATGAAATATATCACCCAGATTAGAATATTTATTTCCGAGACTGTGAAGTCTCGGAAACGGAGAATTTTGATAAGCTAGTGTCCTGGTGTTATTGAAGTAGAAGGGTAATAAATGTCGACAAGATTTTTGGGGAACATGGATATTGATAAATTGAAGTAATTCAGAACAGTCAATTTTTTAATGCAGTATTTTATGTAATAATATTAAATCTGTGCTTATTCTTCTTTCTGAAAGTTTCAATAGATACGTTTTATCCAGGAGATAATTGTAATCAATGTTTAGTATGGGAATACGCAATTTATAGTTTATAAACCTTAGAAACTTCCGTTGAATCTTTTCAATGTTGTCTGAATGAATGTTGTAAAAGGGAGACCATAACGTCGAGTTATATTCAAGTTGACATCTGACAAGGGTTTTATATAACATAATAAATGTGTCTAAATCATTGAAATCTTTTGCAGCTCTCAAAACAAAACGAAGGGTCTTTAGGGCTTTGTTGATAATATTATTAATATGACATACAAAGGTGAGATTACTGTCGAACATAATGCCTAGATCCATAATTTCACTAACACAATTTAAATTTTCATCATTTAAAGAATACTGAAAAATAATAGGATTATTTATTTTTAAAAAAATGAATGAACTGACATTTATTTATATTTAATGCTAGTTTGTTGATAGAGCACCATTCAAAAAGACATATCAAGTTAGTTTGAAGTATAATACAATCATTAATGTGGTTAATCTCTTTATATAGTTTCATGTCATCGGCAAACAGTAGCACATTTATGTCAGTAAATATATCAACAATATCATTTATAAATATAATAAACAAAATGGGCCAGCGGTGATAAAACAGCGGTGGCATAATTTTGCAAAACGGCTCACGGCTTTGTAATCAACATTTGCATAACTCGTACCTGAACGTCTCGACATTGCGAAGAAATTTTTTAATCTTTGATTGATTGAGGAAAGGGCGAAAGGGCCCCCTTTCTTAATTGTATGCATTATGCATGTTTCGGCTTTGCATAATTTTCTAATTGATTGTAAAGCATTCCCCTATAAGGCTGCTGTTATAATATTTTCGGGCAAGTAAAGATGAAAAAATAAAATTTACAAGTCACTGAACCAAAATTGAGGGTCGGTACTTTGGGTGGCTATTAAATTAGGACCACAGAATTTATTTTCGAAATAAGCGGTTTTAAATTGCGTATGCTTATTTATATAAATATTTATGTTTTGTCTTTTTAATATGATGAGTGCTTCTTTATCTTTACTAAGTATAAAATAAAGTCGCTCACGCTGTATGTGCGCTTAGATCTTTTAAACTACCGAACGGATTTTCATGCGGTTTTCACCAATAGATAGAGTGATTCACGAAGAAGGTTTGTAGGTTTATAATTTGTCAAGGTTTTGTGTAAATTGGTTGAAATACGTAATATATCTGGCCAAGCGGCAGCGGGCAGCGGACAGCGGCAAGCGGGCAGCGGGCTGACAAACGGGCGGTGTGGATTTGATTTAACATATGGCTTTGGTTATAAAGGTTTCGTTAGCCACAGCGACGTGTGGCCGGGTCGGCTAGTCGAGAATAAGTAAAGTTTGCAAAATAAAATGAAAAATATCGAAGGAAGATTTACCAAGCAAGATATTGAAAAGATTATCAGAACTCTACGACATTTTTTTACGTTAACTCCACACAATGTGTCATAATTGGGGATGCTTTGTGGAGGGTATTTTTAGGGAAAGGAAGGAGAGAAAGTTCTGGGAAGGAAAGAGGTATGAGAGGTGGGTAGGAATCTGGGGGTCAATATATCCAGCACTGACGGACGTATGAATCTATCCCTCCCGCTGCGGTGCAAGGCGATGGATTAACTATATTATGGACTAGCTGAAGTCCCCGGTGATGCCCGGGCTTTAAATAGAGTTTTCGAAATCAAATATGTGTAAAATTTCATCAACCTCGGCAAAGAACTGTAGATTTGAATACAAATCAAATACACACCGCCCTCTTGCCAGCCCGCTCGTCCACCACATACAGACATTCTCATTTATATATTATATATTTAAACGAATTTACACAAAACCTTGACAAAATGTATAAATAAACCTTCTTCAAGAATCACTCTATCTACTAAAACCGTTAAATGTAAATCCGTTAAGTAAATTTTGAGTTTACCGCCAACAGACAGACAGACGCGGCGGAAGACTTCAATTTATAATACACATGTAGAGATGTAACTGGTGATTTATAAGTTGGCTTTTTAAAATTGAATGCGTGTTGGGGCACAACAAAATCATTTGCACTAATCATGTAAAAAATGCATGTTTTATTTTTTCCCGTCTACCCTTTACCATAGATCAATTGACTAAATAATCAGCAGGTAAATAAATTAATTAAATAATAATTTCTTCTAACACAGCAAACTTATTTTGTGGCACCATTTTGATTTAAATTAATAAATTACTTTGTTACTAAATCTGGAATTTATAAATTGAAATGTAATGATTGTGATTTCTTTTATATAGGTAAAACTTTGAAATAAGGATTAAAGAGCATATGAAAGCTTTAAATAATAATAGTTTCTCGGAGTTTGCCAACCATTTAATAGAAACTAGTCGTACCTTTAATTTTAACAGTGGAATAGAATTAATTCATTGTAATGTCAATGGCATTCAGTTGGATAAATTAGAAATTTTAGAGATTAGAAAGAGTGTTAATGCAAATTTAAATATTATTAAAAATCAAAAATTGTTTTTAAATGACCCATTGTTAAATCTATTCCCCTTTTAAATTTTTTTTAATTGTTCTATATTGCCCATCGTCCCTTGAACATTATTTTCTTTCTAATTTTATTATTGTTTATATCGATTATCTTTCTCTATTACCTATATATGTCTATTTCTAAAATTAGTTCTGTCAAAACCCTGAAGAAGTCAGCTTTGCTGACGAAACATGTCGGTTTTGTAAACAATAAAAGTGGTAAAAACAAAGTAATTTATTAATTTAAATAATAATTATCCTGGGTGCTTAAATAGAAAAAAAATAATATGTAGTGTTCTTTCTTAGAATAAAAGTATTTTTTCTTCCTGGTGCCAACAACTTGAATAGGAATTCGAAATGCATTCAGTAATGCATTCGAAGACCTCGATAAACTCATCACAAAACTTTTTATCATAAATTATTATTTCAGCTGTATTTTTTCATACATAATGATATGTTTTCTGACGCACGCATCTCATTTAAAAAGTAATCAATAATAAGAATATTTTTTTTCTTCGATTAAATATGTTGCTAAACATATTGAAACTATTTTTCCTGCCTATTAGCATAGGTCAATTGACTAAATAATCAGTATTTAATTAACCATTTAAATAATGAATACTTCAATTTACTTTGAATAATCGATCTTTCATCATCATCACCACTCTTGGCTCTACAACTCCTGGTGGGTCTAGGCCTCCTCAAAAGTCTTCCTCCACTCATCTCGGTTTTGTGCCAACTCTCTCCAGTTTAGAGGCTCCATGGTAGATATATCTTTGAGGACGTTGTCGCTCCATCTTAATCTTGGCCTTCCCAGCATCCTTCGCCCTATCGGTCTTGAGTTCAGCAGGAACTTTGGTGCTTGATGCTCGGTCATTCTCTCTAAATGACCGAGTTTTATAAATTTTGTTGCGTTTAGATCCTTAAACAGAGCATACAGCTCATTGTTGTAACGTCTGCGCAAAAATTCATTTTTTAAAACCGGTCCGAAGATACGCCTCAAAATTTTCCTTTCAAAAACGTCCAGTGCTCGCTCATTCCTCTTAGTTAATACCCAAGTATCAGCTGCAAATGTAAGTACTGGAAAAAATCGATCTTTACGAATTATTTATATTTTTACATTGTTGGGTGTAAGACCAATTAAACAAGTATTTCACGGAAACTGGCCATCCATTTGATAGGTCTCCTTATCTTAACGGACGTATTCGATTCTTTGGAAAATAGGCATCATTCGGGAATTCTGTGTTTGCGACAACCTGAAGTGGTTTTAACCAACTATTAAGAGGAATATAAACGCTAGAAATATTTCGAATCTCATGCCTGCAAAATTTTACAATCGAGCGTCTTATTTGCACGAGGCTAGTAAGCGAAAAAGCGGTTTTTATTTATTTTGTGCATAACTTTATAAGAACGAAAAAAAGTTAGAACATAGAAAACCTCAAAAATAGTCTTAGCCATAAAGGGGTATTTTTAAAAAAATGTTAAAAAATTACTTCGTAGTTAAGTCATGAAAAAAAATTTTTTTTGGTGGTTTACGCTTATATTTTTTGTTACGTAAATAATAATTTTATTGTATTTATGTAATAATTTTATAGAAAAGCTAGTAAAAGCTTCGATTTATCCGTAGCATATTTTTTGATGTTCATACTGTAAGCCGATTCGTCGCAAAGATTAATCAAAATAGTATCTAAATAGGATTTCACGTATATATTCATCTTAATGAGACAAGAATTGCATCACACCAATAAGCTAAGACATACTTACTTTTATTTATTGATTGAAGAGTTTTGTTATTTAAATTGATGGGGAGAAGATCGTTTATTTTAACATAAAATAGAGAACTGTTTTTAAAATACTTTTCTTAATAATGTTTATGATATTTTCCGTGGTCTTGATTCATTACATCTCAGAGGAGTATCCTTTGTTCGTACACTGAATTTTTTGTATAGGTAGGGTATTTTTAATTTCTTTGCAAGGTTTTTAAAATTTTATTTAAATATTTCACGGACACTAGAAGACCAAGGAGGAAGAAATCGGATTAATTTAGAAGTTATTACCACTGGGTAAAAGTAGAGATAGGATAAATGGGTGTGAGTGGGGTGGAGTTGCGTGCCTTACTAACTAGATACGAAGTGGCTAGTTAGTAAGATCCAAGAAGGATGCAGAAGAGCCAAGAATGGGCGGTAAGAAGTAAGAATAATCACGAAGAGTCAAGAAGAGCAAAGACGAGACAAGGCGAGCCAAGAAGAGACACGAGAATGGGGAGAAACGAGCACACAAGAGGCAAGAAAATGCCTAAAAGTTGTAAGAAAATCCAAGAAAAGAAAGGCAGAAATAAGAAGAGAGGAGAGAACATCCAAGAATAATCAAGAAGAGCCAAGAAGAGAGACAATAATATCCAAGAAGAAACAAGAAGAGCCAAGGAGATATGAGAAGTTCAAAGAAGAGGTAAGCAGAGACGAAGCCAAAAAAAAACAATAATTGAAAAGAAGAGACGGTAAGAGTCAAAAAGTAGCAAGAAGAGCCGTGAAGAAATGAGAAGATTCAAGAAGAGGCAAGAAGAAACAAGAATAACCAAGAAGAGGCGAAAGGTCCAAGAAGAAAGTAAGAAGAGCCAATGAGATGTGAGAAGTTCCAAGAAGCGATAAGCAGAGACAAGAAGAGCCAGAAAGAGACAATAATTGAAAAGAAGAGACGGTACGAGTCAAAAAGTAGCAAGAAGAGCCGGGAAGAAATGAGAAGATCCAAGAAGTTAAAGATCAAGAAGAGATAAGAAGAAACAAGAAGAGACGAGAAGATCCAATAAGAACCATAAAGAGACAAGTGACAAGAAGAGTCAAGAAGGTACGGAAGATCCAAGAAGAGGCAATAAGAGCCAAAATCAGTCAGAAATAGATAAGAAGAGCCAAGAAGAGCTGAGAAAAGGCAATAAGAAGGAAGACATAAAGAAAGGGAAAAATAACTCTTACTCCATTAATGTATCTATTCCTGCCCATTCTAAATTGAAATATTGGCTTATTAAGTTAGTGTATTATATATATATATATATATATATCAGTCGATTCCCATCCTCAGAGCACGTGTCCCAAGTTCTAACAAATCAGTGCCCCCTGGTGTACCGGTCTCACCGGGACAGGAGTGATCCTGGATGGGGCGGTACAGAAGTATCGTATTGTTTTATTTTGGTATGTGTAATACTATCTTGAGTTATTTCTACTATTGACGATAACGAATAATCCCTGATCTTTGAATAATCCTGTAGTATTGATGATCAGCAAAATAAGATTAAATTAAATTATAGTAGTAGAAACAACAACTCGGCTAATTTATTAATCTAAACCGTTAATTATAATTACCTAATTGATAAACACGCCATAAACATTATCTTGGTCGCGTTATAAATAGCTCTTAAGAGGCCCGACTTGTGAACGTATCACTAGTGGTGCCGCTGGCTGGAACCGGTGTCATGCGGCCGCATGTCGGGTGTCGGACAGTGTCCAAAGGCCAACGTGCTGGAAGGCTGATATTGGAATTGCTATCATACACGCATTTCAGCCTCCTTATCAACCCATATTTCCATAATGACAGATGCCATGTGGGCAACACGCTGCCGCTGATCTCAGAGAAGTATGGATGACTTCGGCAGTAAATTGAGGAGCTGGATTCAATAACAACATTATATGATAATGATTGTAGTTTTGAGTAAAAGACGTTCAAATTTTTTTTAACCTTCGTGCGTTCGCGGCCAACGGCATAACACGTATACTCGCGCACAGTGTCTCAGACCGAGATTTTATCTCGTCTGTATTATTTTAACTATATACGTTTTAAACATTATTGGTTTTTATTATACAGGATGTCCGGAGGGTAAAGTGAATTAACTTCGGGAGGTGATTCTACATTATGGGAGGAATAAAAAAGATTAACAATTTTTTCCAAAATTCCATCATTTCCGAGAGCCTGCCGGGCACGATTGTGGAAACATGGCATGGTTGTGATTGGCCCGTATCGTAACACCGGAAAATAATACAGCTGGCTGCATACGCCGGTATAATTTTATCTTTTTACCACAAATCTACCCCTAAAAGTTGTAATTTCGATAAACGTTATTTTTCTTTTTTCAAAAAGTGTCACAGGTCCCTTCAGCACCAATGCGCGCGCCACACTAAGCAATGCCTGACAACAAATTAAGAACCTTTAAAAACCTCAAAGTCCCATTGTTGTTAATTTTTGAGAAAACGACGAATTTTTGATTTGTCGGTCTGAGAGACCAATGTGCGAGTATAGGAAGGTTAAATGCGTGGTATTCATTTGTAACTCATCTTCATATTTTTGCGTGCAGCTCCGCCTGTGTAAAACCTGGAGAAATAATATTAAAGCCGATAAAAAAAGATATAGGAGATACCAAAAATATCTTGGGAACATATAAGTTAGTTCACGTTTAAGTTGTTATTGTTTCGTCAACGTTCAGCTGAAGTTGTGGTACGAACTGTTAATCTTGCACAAATTGCAGGTTTAAATTTGAAAGGTTCCTTTAGTCTGGATCTTCAAAATACCTGAAAGTAAAAAACTTGACTGTGCCAAAACTTTGATGGATTTCCTTGTCTTCAACGGATTGCATAGTCAGCACATAATACATTAAGTTAGGTTGGTATGATGACCTTATTCTACCGGTATCTCAATTGAATATGTTCCGAGTAAATCGCATCTTTGATCCCCTCGGTACCGGTGTACAACATAAACAAAACTGTTTTTGAATAAAGATTCCCACAATAATTTTCTGTTTAATTTTAGTGGACAAATCTGTAACTAACTGCTAAATAACTGCTTGCACTTGTTATAAGGGATATAATTTCATAATTATAAATCTTACAAATGTAATGCGTATCTTAAAAAATCTGTTGATTCGTCATTTACGCACTTGATTATTCATTCAAACAATAAATTGTGCACCAATAGTGCATCTTCCGGAGTGCGCATAACCAAAAGGTACCTTAAAAACAAACATACAAAATAACAATTATAAAATTGTAAGTTATGTAAAATATTGTTTGCGGTAAGATGGATAATAGATGTGTGGATACCCCTTGAAACGCTAGCTCCTTGCACGCACAACACACTGAGTCCACACAGTCTGCGTCATAAGACATATTTTTCCCCTTTTATCTCCCTTTGATAATGTTTATGTGTACGCAAATTTAAAAACTAAACAAGATATAAACATATTATTTTTATTAAGACTTGTTTATCTCGATGTGTTTGGGTTAATTACTTTGCAAATAAGAGCAGTGGATTTGATGGCGGTAATGAGGCTAGACTTATTTGTTTATTTTTGTCTAAACCACGCTGCCGGGGCTATACGTGTCTGATACTAGAATCAATATAGAAAAATTGAATGCTGCTGTTATCTTACGAGCGATAAGACGTTTTATATCGCCATAATCATTAGCGGCAATTACACGCCCACTTCGGAGCGACGCGTCAAACCACCGCGCAGAAGAGTAAAGTCTTTCGGCCGCTGTTCCCAATCCTACTAATCAACTGTTAAGCCGAAACTAAGGCTCAACACTGCTTAAATACATAACTACGCTCTTTCCAATACACATGCTTAAGAATCGCTTAATCTAAGGAAGCCGGACACGTGGATTAAGTTCGACTGAGGAAAGCAAAGTTATAAAAAGTGTCAACAGAGTGGCGCAAACGCCACGTGGTACCGATGCGCCAGTGGCAGAGGTCAAACTGACACTCCATTTTTAATATATTTTATACACTTGTTTAAAAAATATAAAATACAAGTTTATGGATAGAAGAATTTAAAAGAAATTGTGTGTTAATAATAAATACAATACTTAACTCTTTAATATTATTTTAACATCAATTTTTTTACTTTGATGCCATTTTGGGCGGAGCTAAGGTAGGCGGGGTCACCTAAGATATTCAATGACAAAATATTTGGGAACAACGAGAATCGAGCGTTACCTTTAAAATACTTACAAATTGCTTAGCTGATGGTAGACTCTGATTGGTCTATCGAAAAGTTAAGAACAGCGGCCGTTAGTATGGTAAATGGTTCACAGCGTAGTTCATCGTGAGACTTTTCTGAGCGGCGCGGCGCGTGGTACCGACGCGCCGAAGTGTGCGTGTAATCGCCGCCATTTTCTTGTCTTCTCAAGATCAGATGAGGATTTTCGGCACCTTCTTTGCTGAGATTCCTTTAGACATGTAAACAAACAAAAAAATAAGTCTGTCTGTCACAGGTTAAGTCACAGAATGTTTTGATGTTTAGGGGCTGAAAATGCATGATGACTGAAAGCGTACAAAATGAGTAAAGTTAAAAAAATAGAATACGATTAGGCACTGTGAGTAAAATTACCATTTGCAAAATTAATGAATATCTGGGAAGATACTCTTATGTCATGTTATTCCTGTGAATATACCGATTATATGAAATTAGAAAAATCTTGTGATCCGACAATTGATTCCCCAACAGTTGCCCCCCGGCTGTGGATCCCCTGGACAGTTTATCCCCTAATTGATTATTTTTGCTATGCGTCCTCATTCGTAAAGTAAATGAGAAGAAAGGATATACTACCGTTTAAAAAAGTCTGTATACTTATATCTGCAAGCGTTGTGAGTGGAAATCCGCTGTATATATCTTATACATAAAAATCTTGTGTCACGTGTTTGCGGTCGCACTCCTCCGAAACGGCTTGACCGATTTTTATGAAATTTGGTATGTGTGTTTGATAGGTATGAGAATAGGTTTAAAAGAATATTTCATACCGCTAGGAGATTAGGGTGTCCCTATCCAGAAAAAAATATCTATTTTTTGGACAATTTTTTTTTGTTTTTTGTTTTTTATTTGGCATAAAAACACACCTATAACCCCAAAATTTAACCCTCCCATTTTTTCATCGCGATTTTTGTATTTTTGTATGAACAAATTTAACTGTCGTTCGTATTTCAAACAGAACGAAATTATTTATTTTGTTGCAGATGGCGTTACGTCCGCCTCATCGAACTTTCATCCACATATGCGCAAGACATTCACGAGAAGCGTAACGTCATTTTGATATTTCATTCGGCATTTTGTTCTCGCATGGGCAAACCATCGGGCTTATTTGTGTTGGCTAAAGACGGACTGACAAAAAATATCGTTCACTCAATTGCTCTCGAAATTAATATTGATTTTCCTAATTTAGTCGGTGTTTTTTGTTTTTATCAGCGGTCATCGTCTACAGCACTCCATTCCTCTTTCTGTCATAGATCCCAACCCCACACACTTACAATACTTTCTTTTTTTTGTTTAACAACCAAAATATTCACTAGAAATAATTTGTATGGCAGAACAACGTTTGTCTGTCAGCTAGTATATCATTCCGTTTCTCCGAAGGAATGTACAGTGAGGATGTACGGCCGTATAATAATACATGACATGCTTATATACGTTGTCGGTTTAGGGAAAATACGGTATGCCTTCTTCCACAAAATATAAATAAGTGTCCCCGAAGGGGTATGCAGATAGAATGTATGGCCGTGGGCATAACAAAAGTCGATATACTTACATCTGCAGGCATCAAGAAGGAAATCCGCTATAGAAATATTTTTACTAACATTAATGCCCTTACTTTACTTCTGAGGCGTTACAGCAGCTGTCAACTGTCCGGGGAATCAACAATTGTCATGGAGTCAAAAATCTACAGGTACTGCCATTAATGGAAGTAACACTAGGATTTGCATAAACATTTTAAATGGAAAATGATACACCGGTTAAAGGCTGGCTAGAGGAGAAGAGGAGTAAAAGAAAATTTAAATATCCTACTAATATTATAAAGGCGAAAGTTTGTATGGATGTATGTTTGTTACTCTTTTACGCAAAAACTACTGAATGGATTTTAAAAATTCTTTCACTAATAAAAAGCTGCATTAGTACTATAGGCTATATACATTGGTAAGCTCTGGCTTTATGAATAACCTCTGGGAGGGGGGAGGGGGGTTGATGGGGGGTGGAGTGGGGAGAGGGAAGGTGGAGGAGGCGGAGTGGGAATCTCCTAATACCATGCGAGTGAAGCCGCGGGCAAAAGCTACTATATAATATTTAAATTTAAATTCGCTGTATACGTGCGAACTCTGGGCAAACTATACAAGAAGAGTAGTATAGAAAGACTTCAGGTTCAGTACAACAACACTTTCCGCATAATGTTTGGTCTCCCCAGATATTGCAGCGCTTCCCGGATGTTCACGGAGGGGCGAGTTCCCGGCTATGCAGCCCTTATTAGATCCAGGGTGGCAGGAATGAGGGAAAGGATAACCAGCTCTGGAAACATCCCTATCATGGAAGCCCGCTTCACTCCATCATGCACAATGGAGAAAAATACTGGCTTCCAATGTGCTCACAGAATCCTAAAAGATTAATATTATTATTTCTTATTTTATTTTGTTTTCTTTTTACTACTATTACCATTGTGGGAATAAGTACCGACAGAAATAAGTTACGCGGATTTTTATCACGGGAATCCCAAAGCGGATTGCATCACTGGTTGTCAAGGCAACGCCGTCTATCAACTCATTCCGGTTTCTGCTATTCTCATTGTTGGTCGTATAAAACTTATTCTCGTAAACCTTTTTGATTATTGATCGTTTGTATAATTATTTGTTGTTTTAAAAATAAACTTAAAGCTTTCTCCAAACCATCGGAGTTATTATTTATTTATTTATTTAATTTACGCCCGGACGGCTTTTACATAAATATATAAAGACAGTACAATTTTAACACGAGAAAGAAAAATATAATATAAAAAAGTTACGATAGAAAACAAAAATACAAACATGAAATAAAAATAAAAGCAACAAAAATTTAAAAGTACAGTGAGAAACAAAAACAATAAAGTTGCAATAAAAATATATATATATGCATGATATAAATATACAAGGAATAAAAATTTTAAAGTACGGTGATCAGATGTGTTTCCAAATTTACAACAATAATCAAAATATTCCAACTAATTGTAAATGTGATAGCTTAGAATTAGTTACGGAATACGTGTATCTTGGTGTTACAGTAGATTGTTTTTTTAAATGGGACAAACATATTAAAAAAACCTGTAAAAGACTCAGATCAATTGCTGGCAGAATGTACACATTAAAATTTTTTCTTTCAATTGAAACACTTAAAATAATTTATATGTCACTGGCAGAATCTATTATAAGATATGGATTAACAATATGGGGAAATACTTCTATAACCAATCTGAAACAAGTACAAGTTGTACAATACGCAATTGTAAAATTATTAGTCGTCCCTAATATTTTCAAACAGAGACATGATACACCGTTGCTGTTTCAGAATGCCAAAATTTTACCAGCGAAAGCAATACTATGGCACAAAATTATAATTCAGCATATATTTACCCCGCAGCATAAAGAGAAATTAGAACATAAATACAGCACTAGATTCACGCGCAACGACGGGTTAATAGTTCCGAAATTTAACAATAAGTACGGACAGAGAACGTTTGAATACATCATACCGAAGATATTTAATTTATTACCTGACACTATAAAGCAATGTAATTCTATGAATAAGGTTGAATATATGGTGAAAAATTGGCTATCGGAAAAAAAATATTTGTATTGATAATTGATATGTATATTGATATGTATGTTGAATCTGTAGATATAAGATGTAAATTTTAAATGTAAATAATCTATATGTAACTAAAATATAAGCACCTGTTGACAAGCCAATTGAATTGGCTTAGCAGGACTTGTTTGTTGATTTTCATATGTATATCTGTTCTTTCAATAAAAAAAAAAAATAAATAAAATAAAAAAAAAAAAAAAATAAATAAAAAAAAAAAAAAAAAAAAGAGAAAAAAACACCTAAGTACTTATCGGTTTCTCAAAGCGTGAAACTGCTATGTGTAGATGTAGGTTCGTAAGTTGCAGGAGTTCAGAACTGTTCAATTTGAATTTTAATATTTTAGACAAAAACTAAAAAAGGTTTATTAAAGTCGATGTAGTAAATTTACAAAAAAAAATCCTTAGTGAGAGCATGAATTATGGATAAATGATTTTATTATTTCATGTTTATAGTGTAACAGTGACATATTCCATATATCTATGTGCGAATACATATTACGCAAGTTTTGGATTCTGTAGAGTGGTATATTGAATTGTGCCCTAGTCGTAGTATTGCCTATTATTAATATTTAGAACCAGATCAACATATTATATGGCATCGTATTCGATAAAGTAAGCAAACGGCTACGATACTTAAGCCATACCTTATTATCTTTTTAGCTTCATGTAGATACAACCGTATCCCCACATACTGGAATAAAAATTTATTATTATTATTATTATAAACATTTCATTAGTTGTCCGCGGCTTCGATCGCGTGGTATTAGGGAGAAATTACTGTACAAAGATTTTTCCCGTGGGAATGAAATGTTTTTCCGGGATGATATGCAAAAAATCAAACCGATCGGGTCGCTCCATTGCGACATGAAAGAAGAGCGAACAAACACACTTTCGCGTTTATAATTTTAGTTAGATTAGGTAAATAAATGATAAGTGCAAGTAATATAAAAAAGTTCCTAATATGTATCAGAAACTAAGAATGTAATCAGAAACTGTATGTAAGTGATAATGTTTTGTGAACACCTCACTAGGAGAACCAGTGCTGAGGTGCTCGCGTGTTTTGGATAAACTGTTATTGTTTAAATTAGGTTAGTAAAGCACATCATAATATTAACCTCACGACCTTTGGAATCTTACCGTATTCCGTGTTGTCACACTCAATATAGATGTTTGTGGTTCATTTTATTCCTATGTTATCCATTCTCTAGCGTAGGTGGTTACAAGACTTGTATTTATTTTTATCGCTATAAGAAAAAGCACTTGTTTGGTTGTTTTATAACATTCTTCTTAAATTTAAAGCGTAACTGAATTGGCTAAAGCCTTATTTTCCTGATACACTTAATCACGTCTGGGATATTACACTACCTGAGTGATCCATTTACTGTTGAATCAACTAGACCGGTGTTTACCGTCTCAAGACTTGATTACGTAAAGCCATCCATTAAAATGCGGTATCTGCTGAATACTTTGGCTTATCTTTTACTGTTTTAACGACATTGTAACAGTTTAACAGTCTAAATTCTAAATCCAAGGATTTATTGTTATACCTGTGATAAGGAATGAGCGTGTCTTGTAGCGTGGTTTTTACTGTATGTGGATTTACGTGGAGTGCTGAAGACGACAACCTGTCTATCAACGAGGTTATCACGATACAAGCAGCATTAAAATCATCAGCTTCCGAGGTGATTAGGTGAAAACGACACTGAAGCGAGATATTGTATTCTTGACCAGATACAGATTTGGTCGATGGGGTGAATAAATAATCTAACTTTGAATTAGGTACTTACTACACGTTTTTAATTTGTTTTTTTACGCGGAACCTCAAAAAAGAGCAAACCTGTACGATTAAACGAGGTAAGGTATGAGGAAATGAGTTCTTACGTAAAACGACACGTTCTCATGCTGCCATAATCATGTCATGAACGTTGAACGGATGCGAAACATCTATACATAAGTTGTCTTTTAATCTCGAATTATCTTTATTGACTGAGCGTGGCGAAGCCCTTATTAACTAGATTTGAATTTCATCCACCCATAAATTTGTTTGTAAGTTTCAGTTTAAGATCAAGATGGTGGCCATTTTGAATGGTCCAGTAAAAATCCTTTTTTCAAAACTTAAATCGTCGTGTTTATTTGAACTTTCGTAGTCGCATTTTTTCAATATTAAGGTATGTAACTGGAGTTCAACTTGCTAGGAACGCTATGCTTCAGTGACTACCCCAAAGCATTTGACTGTATACAACCTTCTGTGGGATGTACTTAGGGAGATGGGAGTTTCTAAACACCTTATATACATCATTAAAAACCTGTTGAAGGATACGCTTGTATCAAAATTGACACCTAAAATTGGGCACATTATAAGTGAAAAAGGGGTACACCAAGGGTGCATCCTTTTACCAATGTTATTTAATATGTAATTGAATACATATTGCAAGGTTCTTGATGGAAAAAAGGTGGATTAAACAATGGTGGCCAAATCCAAATCTCCGATATGCAGATGATAGTACCCTTATCATATCTTCGGAAAAAGAAATGATTCAACTCCTTGCTAAAACAGAGGAAAAAAAGGCGAGTAGGCCTACTGATCAATAAGGCCAAAACAAAAATTAACGAAAACGTATAGACATCCTCGGAGTGCGGTGTTGGCGAAAAATGATTAGGATTCCATTGCCAGCCAGATGCTTGTGTCCATCCTGGAAGAGCCAGGCATCCACAGAGGGCTTTTAACTATCTGCCTTTTTTTACATTAACTCCACACAGGAGGCCCTGAGGAAAATAATTTCTCTCAGGGCCTATGTCATCTGGGATGCTGTGTAGACGGTCTTTTTGAGGAGAGGAAGGAATGAACATTGATCTTGAAGAGACCCATGTTGTAGGAAGGAGGAAACACAGAGGCCGGCAAATCATTCCACAGCCGAGCTGTTGAACACAAGAACGAGACCCGTTCTCATGTGACAAATGTCAACTGTGTACAAATGTTGGGCACGCGTTTGGCGTGTTTCCCGACTATGCACCGGTGCCGAAGGGATCAATGATGCTAGTTCCTCGGAGCATCTTCCATTGTAATACCGGTAGAACAAGGAAAGCATTCCCACCCGACGCCTGTGCTCTAAAGATTGCAATCCGTCTGTTAAGATGGGAGAATCTATCAAATGGACCGCCCGTTTCTTTTTTAGAGTCGAGGGTATTTTTCAGGTATTTTGGAGCTCCAGACCAGAGATGGCTGCCAAATTCAACAACTGTTGTATACTTTTTTTCCCCTTTATTTTTCCGATTATACATTTCAAAAGAAATTTTTACATATTTTCTGGATATATATTACATAACACAAGGTAAAATTAATGTAAAAAAGTAAAAAATATATATAATATGACAAAAGTAGATAATGGGAACCCACTAAGGCACTGCCTGTGCGTGGGTAATAATTAACTAAAGTGCTAAATTACACCAATAAGTTGGCGGTATAAGTAAAAAATGTAATTTTCCAGGTGAAAGTTTAAAAATATAGTGACACATACAAACTTTCAAGAAGATAAGCTAAGAAAGTTTTGAAGTTACAGTAGAATTGTAAAAATGAATCATAAAGGTTTACATAGAGTTTATAAAAAAAGTGTTTCAAGATCTGCATAATTTAGCCATAATTTTAATTCTTTTATGTAAAGTGATATTTTATCTGTCATATGAATGTGTTTTGGTAGAAGATTAAATGTACGAGGACCATTAAAATTGCTATGTGTTTGCATTAATTTGGTTTTGATTTGGGGAACTTGAAACACATATTAGTCCTTTCGCTAATTCTATTTTGGTTTTTTACGAAACAATTTTTATTTTTAAATACATATTTCATTGTTTGCAATTTAAATAATTTACGGATATTGAATATTTTTGTCTCTTTGAATAATACCTCAGTCGGGAATGTTTTATTTCTATTATACATAATTTTAATGATGCGCTTTTGAGCAATTTGTAAAGGCTTAATAAATGCATCAAGCGCACCACCCCATCCTACAATGCCGTAGATTATTATTGAAGATTGTAACAGGGAAAAATAGATCATTTTCAATTTGTCAAGATTGAGTACTTCCTTAAGTCTGTAAAAAATATATGTTAGGTTTAAAAAATATATGTTAGATAGATACTATTAAAGTATCTGCGGGCCCTGTATAGTACGCCCAGTTGTTGGGAGGCTAACTTTACTCTAGCTTCGATGGAGCCCCCATACCTGAGCTGGTCACTTAGGGTTACACCTAGCATATTAATGGAGGGCCTGTTCAGAAGATTGCTTCCGTTGAAAGAGAGTAGATTTTCTAGAGCCTACAACGTATCTTAAGATACTTTGGTCACATTGCTCGCCAAACTGAGGACTCCAACTTGGAGAAACTCATAGTCGAAGTGGAAGGCAGAAGAACCAGAGCAAGGTTACCAATGCGCTGGAGTAATCAAGTATCGCAGGCATCTGGCACGTCGGTGTCAGGACCGCGAGGAGTGGAGGAGCCTTGTCCACCATGGAAGTTGGAGTAGGGGTCACGATCCTCAGCAATAAGGAACCGACTAGATAAGAAGAATACGTATATGATAAAAAAGTATGTTTTAATTGTTGGTACCTATCTACCGTGTAATCATGTTTCCTAACAATATAACTGATTACCTATTAACCTTCTTAATGAGCTCTAAGAACAACAAATTGAAAAAATAAACAAAAAACCCTGATTTCCATTATAATCTGTTGTTATGAATATGGTTTGATAGTCATATTACGTAGAGCTTAGATGTGTTAATATTTATGTAAATTTTTAATAAACTTTGTCTCATCGCTAATGTTTTCTTCCAGTATCTGACGGCGCCACGCGATTAATGGAATTGCGATCTTCCTTATTGTATTTTTGTAAACATTTAAAAATATATACGTAAAAGATTCATACATATTTCGAGAATAACTAACCATGATTTAAGTCTTTACTGAAATTGGATTACGTGTTATAATGAACGTTCTGCAATAATTGACTGGAGGTGTCTTTACGCACGTACAGTTCAAGAAATTATGTTTTTCGTAATAAATAATAACATAAACAATCACCTAACCAAATAATAATATTTTATTTTTCTTTTAAATGGATGCCTTGGTTATTAGGAACACTCTTCTCCACCCCATTACAGTGCCTCCCCGTCCTCTTGAATATTGCACCGCTCACAATAAGACCAGAGACAGTAACCCCCGGAAGTATGAGTGTGAGTGTCTGTGTGAGTGTGAGTGTGAGGGTGAGTGTGAGGGTGAGGGTGAGTTGGTATGCACCTTTATTCGAGGACCTTCACAGGCCTTTAGACCCAGAATCCGAGGACTCACACGAATCCGAGGACGTCCTCGGATTCGAAATGCGAAAAACTGAATATGTACCTATAATCTATGCGTTCTGATTGGTCAACTGTCGAAATTTTGGGCCAATCGGAGAGAGTCCTCATTTTCGTGGTGAAAAATATCGTGTTTAATTTCGCTAGTGTTTCATTAGTACAGGTGTGTGACCACCAGGGCGGCGCCGCTAATGCTGGAAATAACTCACAGACCCTAAACCGAGGACTCTCTCAAAGTCCTCGGTTTCGTGTTAAAAGGTGCCGTCGATGCCGATCACCGGAAAGTGAACACCAGGAGGCGCTGCAAGCTCGAGTGTCAAGAAATCTCACCTACGCCCTAAACCGAGGACCCGTCGTTCGAAATTCCTACGTGCATGTGAATATAATAAATATTGCACTATTTAGATTGTGCCGACAAGGAATTCAGTTTTTGACAGTTGAAACAAAATTCAATATTGCGTTTAGTTCGTATTGTGAACTATGTTCTGTAATACTGTTTAATTCGCTGTACGCTGTACGGTATTGTAATATTTAATAAGTAATTAGGACACGTGCTCAAGTATTTGATTAATCCACGTCATATATTCTTCTTTCACTCCATTCTTCGTTAATCCGCTCTATGACCCTATTACACCTCACAAAACGCCTCTGTCTGAATTAAGGACAAAGGAAGAATATTGCCACCTGGATGTTTTATAAATTAATTAAGAAATGTTTTATAAATTTGTACAGCGCCCTTGAGGTGATTTTTCACAAAAACGGCGCTATACAAGTCATCCAAATAGTATTATTATTATTATTATGGGTGATGTTGTCAAGCGGGTTAAGGAGGAGCTGTAGGAAGGGTTTTATTAATGCGGATCTTGAAGAGTCGGAAAAAATTACTAAACGCAGAGTAACATTATCATCAAATAAAACATACAAAATTGTTAAAAAAAAAATATGGTTTTTTGGGTAGTCTGACACAAAAATTAAGACAACAAAGTCGTTTATAATTAAAATTATTGAATCGTTCGTTTTACGGATGAACGCAGCTCTTACAGCGACGGTGCGTTGGTTTTTCGAACTTTCCACCTACTATGGCATTAGGCAATCTTAAAAGGACTATTAATTATTATTATAAATTTGTATAACAATATGGAAACGCGACAGTGGTGAGGGGCACAGCAGCAGGTTTCGTAAGTGATTTGGCGTCGAACGGCTCGCCCGACGGATGGGTACACTCGGAACTCTCAAATTATATTTATTTTTATCGTTGTCGCTTATTTTTTTAAAATATGGCAATCCAAGTTTTTAAAACTATAATGAAATAAAAATAATAATAAAGATAAACGAACAATTATTATTATTTTTTTTTAAATCGTTCACAAAAATTTGCCAGGCTGCTGGTCGGCAGACCGTGAAATTCTTATATGGAATGATCTGGACTATAGTTATTAATTGGTTTTATTCGTGTAGTCAATGACGTAAAAAATTCTATTTTTTACCCCATTTTGACGCCGGCTGCCTGCGAACTTGCCAGGCTGCCGGTTGGCAGACCTGCTTTTTTCTCATTTTCTAATCGACCTTTATCATATGAAACCATTCCCGTTCGTGTAGTCGATGACGTAATTTTTTCGAAAAAAATCGCTGACTATTTCCATGACTGCGCGGCTCCTGCCAAGAGGCGCATCGGCAGACCAGCTTTTTAAAGGTTTTCTAAAAATGCCCATAATCACTTAAAAGTAGTTTCATCCGTGTAGTCTTGTAGATGACGTAGGGTTTACCTATCTCGCCTCCTAGTCTATAAGTAAGAATACTACAGTTTGTCAAATAAGAGTAGAAAATATATGAGGGCGCCTCTGTTGATCAAATGGCAATACTAAACACATAACTCATAGTGTTAAAGTAAAGCTGTGTAACCTACATTTTTATAAAAAATTAAAAAGGCATAGTAGTGGAAAAATATTTTTTCGTTGCAGTATAGATACTCGCCGATCTCAAAATTAGAGTTGCATATAGGTATATTATTATTATACCTCTGAAATTTTGTGTTAACATAATGAAGCATAACTATAATGTAATAAAATATAAAGCACAGTTTAGAAATTGCTCATATTTATTTAATACTAGATAAAGTACCTGGCGTTGCATGGGCTTTAGATCATGTCTCTAATTTTAGATCTGAATATATTTAACTCATTTAGATCTAAAAGTAGTATAACTAAACTCACTATTGTGATTCTTCCTTTCTATGTATTGTTAAATTCAAATTTAAGGTAAAACACCCTATTTCTGACACGTTAAGCTATCACTTTTTTTTCATGAATTTCAAATTTTTTTTCTAATATCACCTTTGTATTATTGAAACGAAATTTTGAATTTTTGGAAACATTGTTCAATTTCAAATAAATAAATCTCACTTTTTGGAAAATTTATTACCGTTAAATATTTTAAATCATTTAATATGTAACACGCTAACAAAACACCTATTTCTGACATAGCAAAATCAATATGTTCCTATTGATTGACATGGCTGTTCATATTTCTGACATACAAAAATCAATGTAAATCCAATATCAATTTCGATCATACCTGCAAATAAAATGCAAAGCTATGTGGACAACATTTAAAACAAAAATCGGTATTTTGTTGATACTTAATTATTTATCAAAACATAAAATTAAAATAAAAACAACTTTTTTATACAGGGATGATAGTTAAGAGGGCATTACCAGAGAAAGCCGGAAATACGTCATTTTCAAAAAAGTTTTTAGACGTATTGACTCTTTTCCACAAAAAATTATAAATGGATTTCGAAAGATTGTTCTTATATCTAGCATAGTTATGTAATAAATTTTTAGATTTTTTTTAATTTTTAGTATAATAAGGTTATTCCATAGGTCGTTGGCAGATTTGTTAAATTTTCAAAAAAGTTTTTGTATTATACCACACCCATTTCAAATAATGTAATCATGCAGTAAAATAAATCAATACATTATCTAGCAAAGTTATGTATTAGAATTTTAATTTTAGTTTCAATAAAATCATTAAAAAATATGTACGTACATGTGTTTCTTGGCGAAAATTGGTCCATTTGTGTATTTATTTGCGCACTTACAAACTAATATATTTCAGATTTTTTTAACATTCTTATTAAATTTAGACATTATTGAAAAATGATAAATACTTATAATCAAAAAATAACTACAAAAAGTACACAATTAAGATGTTTTATCATCACGCCTTTCAGCATTTTTTTTTTTTTTTTTTTTTTTTTTTTTTTTTTTTTTTTTTTTTTTTTTTTTTTTTTTTTTTTTTTTTTTTTTTTTTTTTTTTTTTTTTTTTTTTTTTTACAGTGAATACCGCACAAGAATCTCAACTGCTCCCGTCTGGAGCCAGTGAGACTATGGCATCCCCAATTGGGGTATGTTGTGAGGCTGAAGGTAGTGGGGAGGGGAAGGAGGTGAGGAAGAGGAAGGTTGGGAAGTACCTGGCTATTCAGATCTGGTCACTAAACACGGCTAAAGCCATTTTCAAGCAACGTTTCAATTCTGAATGGTGGTCTTACACCAGGGCGATACTGATTGTATCTTCCACTCTGGAACATGCCGCAAATATACTATATATTATTTCAAATGAATTAATTGTGAAATAACACAAATTAATCAAATAAAATTTATTTGCGCATGCCGGGTTCGAACCCGCGACCTCCGGAATGTGAGTCAAGAGTCTTAGCCACTGGACTACGGACTTTGGATGAAGGTATAAATTACAGCTAATTTGGATTGAAATAAATTCGATATTGAGTTATAATTTAAAAAAGCTGGTACGGAGAATAATCAATCTTTCTCATTGTAACCGCCCTGCACGATCGGAAGAACAACTTTCGACGAAATGTGGATTTTCGTCCGCTGGCTGGTTAAACGCTCTTAATCAAAACATTGATATTTGGTATAAAACATAGCTTAAATTATTTTGTCTGTTGTTTTACGCCAACAAGGAAGTTAGTTTATTATAAAGGAGGTCGCGCAGCCGTTCTTCTATGTCAGGATTAAAAACCCCCAAATTATGATAAGTATCAACTTCTGACATACCGGTCAGAAATATGAACATGATTTTTTGGAGGCGTATCATTTTCTGACATATATGTCAGAAATATGGTCACCCTATTAAAACAGGTACCTATTACTGACCGCTCAAAAACTATCACTGATCTGCTGAAAAATATTATTTTATGTTTTAAATGCATAAATATGGTCAATACTCTATTGAAAAATATACAAAAACAATACATAAAATATTGGTGAACTGTGTCATCACATTTTGTAAAATTTGGTTTACTTGCCGAAATAGGTGAAAAAATGTGCAATATCATAAAATCACCAAAATCATATACTAAATAATATTTTGGTAGAAATGGGTGTCAAACAGTCCTTAGACTAAACGTTGGTTAGAGGGAGAGGGGAACAACTTTCTCGATGCGCTGATAGCAATATACGTAGGAATGTTACTTCAGTTGGTAAAATCGTAATTTGTGTTACATATGTCAGAAATTGGAGCAGGGTCAGAAATGTGGTGTTTTACCTTATGTTAAATTAAATCAAAGCAAATCGCTTTATAATTAAATCAAAGCAAATCGCTTTATAAATCACTTTTTAATAAAATTTATGTCATGAAGAAAAAATCTTTTTTTTAAATGTGGTTTACTGTGTTCTATACATTCAGTGTCATTGCACTCCAAAAAAATATTTGACAGTTAAATTGGTGTTGCCAGTCTACAAATTTAGTAGTTCCAGTTTTTATATTTTCTACTCTTTTTTGGCAGACTATATTTCGCTGGAGACCTGTCGTCGGAACAGTTCGGAAGTTTTCAGTACTTTCCGTATTACGAACGCCGATTACTAGCCGATCTGCTGTTGCACCGGGCGCGCGGGTGTAGGGGTGCACTGCCTGTCGGGTGTCATCCGTAATGATCTCTTACCAAATTCATATATTTAGATAGGCAATTCAATTTTATTTTGAACCTTTTTTTAAGTTTTGTGCAAATTTATATTTTAAATGAAATATTTAGGAATACGATGAGGCATATAATTTTGTTGCCTGTTCACCGCACGAGTGAACGTTAGGAAGAGCCGCGCCTGCTTCCAAGATACGTGTAAGAAATTCGTTCCACACTATTTCGAGGACCCAAGACCTCCAAAAACTACAGACCACTAAAACGAGGACCTTCCGAGATCCGTGTATTTTACGTATGTGTAATCCTGAATACGTGGACAGGCCTCGGATATGGGAAGTCCTCAGTTACCGGGTGTGTATTCCGGTTTTTTGAGGACCGTTTTCTAGGTGCTTACCGGGTGTATGATGAAACCGAATAGACAGCAACGATCACGATTAACTTGAGTATACGTATAAGTGTAGAATACATGTCTACTTTATATAATATAACAGGACCTCGAATTCGGGTAGCCAGTTGAAGTCCTCGAAATCGGGATTGGACTAACAAGGGTGAGTATGTAAGAGTTCGTATGAATTTCTGTCACGTGGATTTTTAAATATTTTATAGATAAGTCGATTTTTTTTTCCTTTTAAGGGGGTGTTCTGGTCTAAATTTTCTTTTTTTCATATTTCGATAGTTTACATATTCAAGAATAACTCCTAAAAAGGATTTATCGAGATTCGAATCATTTTAAAAGTTATATCCACTTACGTATGGTCGCAATTCGACCGGTTTATATGGAATCTAGTTAGAATCTGAATGGAAAACGCATTTTTCTCGAAAAAGCATTTTTCAAAACGTTTGTCACGAAATTTCAAGTTCTTGATATTTGGCATGAATTTTCTTCGTTTATCTCTCTATGGTAGGATTTTTTTTTAAATTTTTACTATTTTTTTTTGAGTAGCCGCCATTTTGTGAGAATTAAAAATAAAATCTGGTTCCTACCATAATGCCATTTGTACCTACTGATAAAAAAGGCAGAAAAATAAAAATTCAAAATATTGTACAATAAGAAAAATATATATAATTATAGAAATAGAATATCAACAAAATATTAGCAACAGAATATATCTGAAAATCATCGATAAAAATAAGTCAATCTATTGTTTATCTGTAAAGGTCCGTTATCTGCTCGACAGTTACTGTACTCTAATTAAAGTCAACCTTTGATTGGGGACGGCACCGAAGTGGGTATGGGTATCGGCGCCGCCGTGGGAACCATTTATTGGATAACCAACAACTCTGCCACAGGTTACCCCAAGTGGTTCGCTGCATTTTATCACCTAGCAAGGATTCCCGGGTTCATGGCGGATGCATCTGCCCACCAACTGCATGGCAGGCCGGATCGGGAGGGACTGGTTGAGGGGGATCCCTTGATCTCTCCGGACTCTCTCCACTCATCGCCTTGTACCGCAGTAGGAGGGTTGTATTTATACGTCCGTTACTCCTAGATTTACTGACCCCCAGATTACTACAAACCCCTTTATACCTTTTCCTTCCCAGAAATTCCTCTCCTTCCTTTTCTAAAAAGACCCTCCACCCAGCATCCCCAAAGATGACATAGGCTCTGAGGGGAGTTCCTCAGGGCCTCCTGTATGGAGCTAATGTAAAAAAAATCCTCAGCGCATTTAGTGAAAGCAGTTGTTATTGACGAAAACAAAAAAAGGGTTTTATTTGTTTTCAGAAAATACTGATCTTGTGATACGAATTACGAATATCAATGGCTGGCTGCAAGCTGCAAAAAGCTAAGAAGAAGAAAAACAGGTTCTTTTGATTTAGTGCCAGAGTTAATTGACCGATTAAAAACGCAACAATTTGTTACCCACTATAAAAATCCTGTAACCGAATTTCAACGAAATGGCTGGCGTACAAAGATATTGAAATGTAACTGGCATATAAAGTCCCTTTAATTTTATTTTAAACAATCTGAAAAACTGGTTGCACAATCGCATCACACCAACAGAAAGAAGAGATACCTAATAAAGATGTGTAGTAACTATTCAAAGTACAAAGATTTTTTTGATGTGAATACTTACCGCACAAGAGTCCCAACTGCTACCAACCGTCTGGAGATGTCGTGAGGTTGAAGGTAGAGAGGATGGGAAGGAGATGAAAGACAGGAAGGTGGGGAAATACCTGCTCTTCAGATCTGGTCACCAATCACGGCTAAAACCATTTCAAGCAACGTTTCAATTTTGAATGGGGGTCTTACAACAAGGACACTGACAGTCAGTGGCGGCTCGTGACCTTTGGTGTGCTAGGGTGCTAATATTAAAAAAATGGCATCGTGGATGTTGTCGTATGCGAAAAAAAAATTTTTTTTTTTTCAAAAATTGGTGTTTTGTATGAAGATTTTTCAGGAAATTGGTGTGGCACACCGCCAAACTGAAACTTTCTGAAATTTTTCATACAAAAAACTGATTTAAAAAAAAAAAATTTTTTTTTTCGGCTACAACAATAATGCCATTTTTTTAATATCAGCACTCTAGCACACCCCAAAGTCATGAGCCGCCACTGCTGACAGTATCTTCCACTACGGCGTGTGCTGCAAACCTTACTAATACTATAAATGCGAAAGTTTGTATGGATGGATGTATATGGATGTCTGTGTGTTTGTTACTCTTTCACGCAAAAACTACTGAACGGATCTTAATTAAACTTTACAGTAATATAGCTCACACATCAGAATAACGAATAGGCTATATGTAATAATAAGCTCTGGTGTTATAAAATTATAAATATTAATATATTATATTTATTATGCGTTTAACAAAAGCGAGTTATTGATAACGTCAGACAAAAAGAAAAACAAATCGTTGTCTTGGTAGATATGTTGATAGACGAGTATTTGCGGGAAATTTTATGACAGGCGTAGTAGTTAAAAATGAATCGCCAGAAATGTATGTACGCGCATAACTTCAGAACGACTCCACCAAATTGGATAATATTTCTTTTGTGTTCGTTATTGTTAGAATAAGGTTTGTATAAAACTACTGGTGAGCTCTGGAATTATAAAATTTGTATAAAAAAATTGCATTAGGTGGCACGCGAGCTGTTTGAAAACTGAATGTAGCGGGAATGAATGTTTGGAATTCGGGAGGGGTGGAGGGTGCGGGTGGGGGAGGGGGGAGAGGAAACTGGGAGGGGGAAGGGGAACTCATGGGACGGGGGAAGGAAGGGAGTGGAGTGGGGCGGGGGAAGATGAAGGAGGCGGAAGGGGAGCGGGACGAATGTGAAAGGACACGCGGGGAGAAACAATTTCTTTACTAAATGGCATAGCAACGCATGTCGGGAACAAGCTAGTATGCAATATGTTCACTTCTTTGTGGCATCATTTTAATTAAATTCATTCCATTTTATTTTAATTTTATAATGACGAAGAAACAATTGGTGTTGAAACAAGTTGATAATTTTGATTATTTAAGAGGGTGTAACCAAAGAAAACCAGAAGTTTGTCATTTTTAAATCAGATTTTAGACGTATTCTTTTCCACAACAAAATTATAAATTGATTTCGAAAGATTGTTCTTTTATCTAGTAAACACATGTTTTAAATTTTGAGAAAAAATGTTTATTTTTAGTATAATAAGGTTATACCGTTATACCATAGGTCGTTTGCAGATTTGTTAATTTTTCAAAAAAGATTTTGTATTATACAACACTCATTTCAAGTCGTATAATTATGCAGTAAAATAAATCAATATATTATCTGGTAAACGCATGTTTCAAAATTTTAATTTTAGTTTATATAAAATCATAAAAAAATATATAGTACGTGTGTTTCTTGACGAAAATTGGTCCGTTTGTGTATTTATTTACGCATTTACTAACTAATATATTTCAGATTTTTTTACATTCTTATTTTGCTTAGACATTATTGAAAAATTTAAAATACTTATAACCAAAAAATAATTACAAAAAGTACATAATTTTTATAGTTTTATCATCACGCCTTTCAGCATTTTTGGATGTTGGCATAATTTAAAGCAAATTTGGAATGAAATAAAATCGATATCGAGTTATAATTTTAAAAAGCTGGTACGGAGAATAATTAATCTTTCTTATTGGAACCGCCCTATACGATCGTAAGAACATCTTTCGACGTAATGTGGATTTTCGACCGCTAGCTGGTTAAACACCCTTAAAAAGTGTATAAAGTGATTGGTTTTCATTTTTTTTATTTACAATTTATTATTTGAAATCAACGAATCTTGAAATTATACAAATTAATCAAATAAAATTTACGTGAGCATGCCGGATTTTAACCCGTGACTTCCGGATTGCTAATCTAGAACCTTATACCCATCGACCACGGAGGCCGTCAAAATGTAAACAGCTATTAACTAACGATTCTAATTAAACTAGTTCCAGAGCGAGAGCTGGTGCGTACGTTATCGACGTTCATCCTCTTCCGTCTCATACGTCTTGTACGTATGAGAAGGAAGGAAAAAAAATACGGAAAACGCTAGCACGATGACGTCACGTACGACCTCTTGCTGTGACTGTATGTAAATAGATTACAATATCTTATATAGGTAAACCTACTATTCTTACAAACGGAGTACGGGTACATCATCGACGATCGTTATTTTCCGTCTTGTATGAAAAAGAGTGAAGATACTAGCACGACGATGTCACGTACGATCTCTTGCTGTGACTATTGTATGCAAATAGATTACTATTTCCTATACAGACATACCAGCTGTTACTACAAACTGAGTGAGACAGAAGATGGAGCACCAGGTTATCTAGCATGGTCGATCGATATTCGATGTAGGTTTTATCGAAAATGTCGGTAACTTGTCATCGCTCCCGAGCACGACTGCAGGCCGCTAACGAACAAACAACAGTTCACAACGACTAAGGGTTCCTCATTTATTTGATGTGAACCGTTATTTGTTCATTAGCGGCCTGCAGTCGTGCTCAAGAGCGATGACAAGTTACCGAAATTTTCGATAAAACCTATATCGATCGACCTTGCCAGATACCCTGGCCTCCTAGCACAGTCGATAAGGATTGATATTGGAGGTTATCCACCACTTACCCGCCCTGGTATAAGTAACAGATGGTTACTCCTTCAAGGCTCTCGCAAGGACTTTAATTTTTTTGAAAGGACGAAGCTACATTTAGTTTTAAATGAATTTAGACCTCCAGATTTAGATAAGGATTGATAGGATAACTATCGGTAACTTGTCATCGTTCCCTGACATGATTGCAGTAACAGTTTATAATGACTAAATACTAAATGTTCTTAATATAATTCGACGCCCACTGTTTTTTTTTATTTAATTATTTTTACATTAGCTTCACACAGGAGAATAGGGAAGGAAAATACGTTCTGGGAAGGAAAAGAGTACTAGGGGTGGGTAGGAATCTGGGGGTCAGTGTGTTCAGGCGTGACGGAGGAATCCATCCCTCCCACTGCGGTGCAAGGTGATATTCTGAGAGAGTACGGCTGGAGAAGTAAAAGGGACTCTCTCAATCATTCTCTCCCGATGAGAGAGACCTGAGATGAGACATCCGCCGCCAAGACCCGGACAAACCTCACCCCATGAATCCGGGCACTCCTGCTAAGTCACCAAACATAGCGAACCACTTGGGGTGACCTGTGGCAGGGGTATTGATTAGTGTTGGGTAGGACACGATATCAGGATGAGTTTGTATGAGGTACTCAAATATTGAAATGAGGTGTTGAGGTGTCCCACCTCATTTGAGGTGAGGTGTTACAAAATATTTTCGCTTACGGGGGGGGCTGGTTTTTTTCCTTCAGCTTGATTTTCTTGGTTCAGAGGTGTTGGTTTTCTAATAAATACCGGGGTGGCGGTACCCATACCCGCCTCCCGTGTCTGTTATTTGTATTTGTAATACTGTTATTTGTAATACGAAACTGTTATTTGTAATACGAAAAATGGATATAAAAAAGGCCTACCCCCTCCCCCCTTCACCACCTCTGATCCCCTCCCTGCACCCCCCTCTGATCCCCCCCCCTCTTATCCCTCCCCCTCCTCAGCAACCCCCTCCACCTCATCTCAACACTGCCTCATCCTCCCTCCCTTGGGGGAGCTGTTGGGACTCTTGTGCGGTATTTACATAACATACAACAATAAGTAAATAAATAAAAAAAATATTATTTTTTTTGGAGCAGTTGGTACTGTTGTGCGGTATTCACTTATCAATACATAAATTTACAATAAAAAATATTTAGAATAAAAAAAAAATTTAAGCAGTTGGGACTGTTGTGCTCATAAATTATTGTTTTGTGTATTCACATAACAATAATTTACAATAAAAAAATATTTAAAACAAAAAAAAAATTTCGAGCAGTTGGGACTCTTGTGCTCATAAATTATTGTTTTGTGTATTCACATAACGATAATTTACAATAAAAAAAAATTCGAAAAAAAAAAAATTTTTGGAGCGGTTGGGACTCTTGTGCTCATAAATTATTGTTTTGTGTATTCACATAATAATAATTTACAATAAAAAAAAAATTAAAAAAAAAAAAAAAAATTCGAGCAGTTGGGACTCTTGTGCTCATAAATTATTGTAATGTGTATTCACATAACAATAATTTACAATAAAAAAATATTTAAAAAAAAAATTTTTTTTGGAGCAGTTGGTACTCTTGTGCGGTATTCACTTAGCAATAATTTAGAATAAAAAAATAAAAAACAAAAATTTCGGAGCAGTTGGGACGCTTCTGCGGTATTCACAATATATGAATTGGCTTACCCCATCACCACCTCACGGTTCTAATACAAAAATGTCATAGAATATACAAACACTTCACGCCTCACCACCTCATTCATTTGTCCCAAACTATGCGTGACATGACATGTAGTTTAATACATCAACCACTTCACACCTCACCTCGTATTTGTCCCATACGTGACAACGTGACATGACATGTAGTCCAATACACCAACCACCTCGAACCTCACCTCATATTTGTCCCGTACATGACATGAATGTAGTCCAACAAAACAAACCACCTCACACCTCATATTTTGTCCCTCCTTCATATTTGTAGTAATACAAATATGAAGGGGGGACAAAGAAAAAGAGTTGGTACAAATACATATTGTGAGGTGGGGGGACATTTTACGTGTTTGTATGGGACATTTGAGGTGCCTCTTGTATGAGGTACTCAACACTAGTGTTGATTATCCAATAAATGGTTCCCGGGGCGGCAGTATCCATACCCGCCTCTCGAGTTTGAGTTGTTGTTTGTACGTTAGCGATCTGCGGTTGTCCTAGGGAACGATGAAAAGTTACCGAAAGTTATTCTATCAATCCTTATCGAAAAGTGATTGGTAAAGGATCATCTTTTGTATATGAAGCTTTTGATTATATGTTTTTTGGTTATTCATGACAACAGTGTTATTGTTTTTGACTTTCGTTATCTCCAATGCTTCTAAATAATGAAGTTCAGTTTTATTAATTAACCAAAGATCTACATTGTTTGTGAAGTTGTGTTTGATCAAAAAAAAAAAATCGAGTGCAGTTCACACGCGCAAGAAGTGAAACCTTCACCACTCAAACTCAAACAATAGGAGCCTTGAAAAGTGAGCTCATAATCAAAACGGCCAATGCTGTAAAGTTTCATTCTATATTTATTTATTTATTATACGCCCTAGTGGGCTTTTCTTCTGAAAGTTTCAACACAGAAATTTTATCCAGGAGGTAATTGTTATCACAACGGTGCTAAAGAAGTTTCACTTTAAAAACTAATACAAGTGTGCAATTCACACGCGATAGAAGTGAAACTAGAAAGTCGCTAGATGTCGCTTTCTTTTGCCTGTTTATTTTAAAGTGGTTTGAAGATTGGGCATTGAATTACAAAAGCAAAAAGTTTTTTTTTGGATTTCTTAGGATTCGAACCTCCGTCCGCTGGATTTCTCTGATCGCTGAGATTTGCGACGCACTATAGTGCGCATAGCGCAGCGGTATACCGCTGCGCTATGGGACGCGCTCGGCGAGGCGCGAATTTACGTATTATATTCCGACGACCCATAACAAAACAATGTGGCCAATGAGCGCAGGCCTATCGTCGTTTCCGTTTTATATCTAAACTAATAGGAGCCTTGAGCGCAGTTTGATGCTTCGCAGGTGCCGTAGTGCGTCATTTCCGTTTCATCCGAATTTCAAATCACTCTAACGGAGCTAAGAAAGTTTCACTTAAAAAAAATATAAAAAACGACTCTAAGTGGATTTTTTTTCTGTTCAACAATGGAGGACTTAGCTATTGAACCTACGACTCTGAAGTTTGGGTGGGAACCCGACGACGCTTAAGACCGATCAAAGAACTAACCGGCGCGCGCTTATATTTGGCAACTTGATCAATTTAGTACGGTTTATATTGGGATCATCAAACCGGGCACATGTCCTTGTTATGGCGGTCAATGAAAGTGCACATTAATAGACAAAATGATATTTAAGTACAAGACATCAATCAAATCTAACATTAATTTGTCAGTTTATTAGATAAAGAAAAAAATAAAATAAATCATTGTCGATTCACGGGCTATTATTCAGAAAACGCCAACAGATAATTAGTTATATTTATTGCAGTTTTATTTTGTTGAGGCGCATTTAACTTACTTCTTTAGTGCTTTGCGGTAGTCTTTATGTAAGGAAATCGATAGAAGACACCATGGATCGGAAAACTTTTTTCGATGCAGGCAAATTTCAGTTAAGCTAATGGCGTTGAATGGAAGTGTGATCTACACATCAACTGCCCCGAAGAACCACGTCGGATCTGCTAAAGGTTGAAAATCGTTCTGTTGGCTTATTTTGTTGATACACAAGTTTGTGTTTTTGGAATTTTGAATGATATGAAACGGAAAGACAAATATCAAAACAACACTATATTTCTTGATCTCAAAAGTAGTAAAAATGCAGAAACGAAACTTTAAACAGAAACTACGTACTGCAAAACTACAAAATCGTACATCCGATATTCGGGACCGTCGACATATGTGAAAGAAAGTTCATGTCGCCAATATATGAAGAACCGTTGACTCTTTAGCTTCAAATTTGATTTTCGATTCAAGAAAGAATTTCAATCTTGCGGTACGCGGAAAAAAAACTTTATTTCTTTATAACGGGTTTTTGAAAGCCTTTTTCCTTTTAGTAAGATGGCTTGAAGGTGAGGTGATCTTGAAATAGTTGTGAACATTTAATTTCGAGAACTCCTATAAAGTGGAAATTACAAGTATCTATATAATGCGGTTTTCCGCTATTGTATCATCTTTGGCTTCTAAAATGTTAGTTGCAGAGTAAATTTCTACACTAGAAACTATTGATTATTATTTATTATTAAACTATTAAACTATTATTCCTCAATGTTAGTGTGGTCAGGAATCTAACGACGCGCGACGGTTTTCATATTATGTCCTTCTGTAGCCCGTATAAGTCCACACCATCGTGAGCAATGATTCCTCGTTTTTCACATATTTTACCGATTAGTAATATTTTCCGGTGACCGTACATTTAATTGAAACCACAATTAAATTTACCTGTTGTGATATTTGTATTGTATTGATCAGGTGTTGCTAATTGATTTATTTACTCGATTCGGTACATGGCGTGCGTTCAGTTTTCTAAATATTGTATTTGGTCTATGTCGGTTTTATCGTGATTTATTTTTGGGGTTTTATGCCGTGGTGCTGTTCCTCCTTCTTTAGCCAACGTTTCTGACAGGCAGCGGTACAGTATTCAATTATCAGGACTTACGTTTAGATAGTGGTCAAGTATGAATTTACGTATGTAGAAGTGACACCCGTTCCGGGCATCCTCTCAGGGTTGGTATTTCAGTATAATTAGTTTTCAACATTTAGTCTTGGTGTAGTAACCGTCAAGTACCGGCTACTAAGAACAATTAAGCTTAGCTCGGTTGTCTAAATTAATATTAAATATGTATTTCAAATGCCGCTCAATAATTAGGCGTCCTCAATGTGTTTTGGGTTTTCCCAGGACTTTAGGAAAAGACACAACATCAACAAAAAAACACAATGATGCTTTCGGCGTGAAAATCTCAAATTGAGTCTATTTTGGTTTTGATGTAAAGTGTGATAAGTCGAAGTAAGGCAGAACGCAATGCTTGCTTTGCTAAGTATGTTATTGATTTAGGTTTTGTTTCTCATAAAGTACTTCTGTACACCGATGAGAATTGTGTTGTATAAACGAAAAATTCTTTAAATTAGGTTCAGATTCTTGGTTTCCCCGATTAGTGACATAATCCAATAAAAAATGCAAGTTGATCAATAAATAAAAATAAAATGGGTTATGGTTGTCGACCACTGTTCTTTACAGTTGTTCCTTAAGATTAAATAATTAAATTGTACGTGTAACGGTTAATCCACATATTAACATATTGACAGGTCGTCCATATAAGAAGGATAATGTGGCAAACCACCGAGGAGTTCCCATCGCATCGCCATGGAACGAGTACTTCTGTTCAGTGTTTTAATAATATTTGTTACTGTCAGTGGAATCCATTACGAAGGTAATTTTGTTTTCTTGAGCTACTAGAAAATATAATTTTTATTATGCAAATCTTTTCACTGTGCGTAACTTGTGTTGAAAAGGAAGTAAGTCAATGAGTTCGATTGCTAGCTGAAGGTCTTACATACCGGACTATATAGTATATAGTCACCACCGACTCTCTTTTTCTGATATTGATCTTTCAGAGTATACTGTGTCATACATTATACTCTTTTATTTTATTTATTTCTTTATACTTTATATTCGATTATGAGCGTTTAACCAGCCAGCGGACGAAAATCCACATTTCGTCGAAAGTTGTTCTTACGATCGTGCAGGGCGGTTACAATGAGAAAGATTAATTATTCTTCGTACCAGCTTTTTTAAATTATAACTCAATATCGAATTTATTTCAATTCAAATTAGATTTAATTTATACCTTCATCCAAAAATGCTGAAAGGCGTGATGATAAAACTATTAAAATAATGTACTTTTTGTAGTTATTTTTTGATTATAAGTGTTTATCATTTTTCAATAATGTCTAAATTTAATACGAATGTTAAAAAAATCTAAAATATATTAGTTTGTAAGTGCGCAAATAAATACACAAACGGACCAATCTTCGCCAAGAAACACATGTACGTACATATTTTTTAATGATTTTATTGAAACTAAAATTAAAATTCTAAAACATACGTTTGCTAGATAATGTATTGATTTATTTTACTGCATGATTATATTATTTGAAATGGGTGTGGTATAATACAAAAACTTTTTTGAAAATTGAACAAATCTGCCAACGACCTATGGAATAACCTTATTATACTAAAAATTAAAAAAATTTCTCAAAATTTATTACATACGAATGCTAGATAAAAGAACAATCTTTCGAAATCCATTTATAATTTTTTGTGGAAAAGAGTCAATACGTCTAAAAACTTTTTTGAAAATGACGTATTTCCGGTTTTCTCTGGTAATGCCCTCTTAAGATGGGAGAATCTATCAAACGAACCCCTTGTTTCTACACAGAATCGAGGGTATTTGTCAGGTATTTTGGAGCTCCAGACCAGTGGTGGCTGCCAAATTCAACCGTGGGGCACACTTGTGATTTGTACAGGGTTAGCGATTGTATACTGTTAAAGTATCTGCGGGCCCTGTACAGTACGCTCAATTTTCGAGAGGCTAACTTAACTCCTAGAGAAAACCGGAAATACGTCATTTTCAAAAAAGTTTTTAGACGTATTGACTCTTTTCCACAAAAAATTATAAATGGAATTCGAAAGATTGTTCTTTTATCTAGCATTCGTATATAATAAATTTTGAGATTTTTTTTAAATTTTTAGTATAATAAGGTTATTCCATAGGTCGTTGGCAGATTTGTTCAATTTTCAAAAAAGTTTTGTATTATACCACACCCATTTCGAATAATAAAATTATGCAGTAAAATAAATCAATACATTATCTAGCAAACGTATGTTTTAGAATTTTAATTTTAGTTTCAATAAAATCATTAAAAAATATGTACGTACATGTGTTTCTTGGCGAAAATTGGTCCATTTGTGTATTTATTTGCGCACTTACAAACTAATGTATTTCAGATTTTTTTAACATTCTTATTAAATTTAGACATTATTGAAAAATGATAAATACTTATTATCCAAAAATAACTATAAAAAGTACATTATTTTAATAGTTTTATCATCACGCCTTTCAGCATTTTTGGATGAAATTATAAATTAAAGCTGATTGGAATTGAAATAAATTCGATATTGAGTTATAATTTTAAAAAGCTGGTACGGAGAATAATTAATCTTTCTCATTGTAACCGCCCTGCACGATTGTAAGAACAACTTTCGACGAAATGTGGATTTTCGTTAAACGCTCTTAACAGACGAATTGCAGTCTTTAGAGCACAGGCGTCGGGTGGGAATGCTATCTTGTTCTATCGGTATTTCAATGGAAGATGCTCCGAGGAATTAGCGTCATTGATCCCTTCGGCACCGGTATAAACTACACTACCACCAACTTCACAGTTGACATTTGTCACATGAGAACGGGTCGTTTCTTCGACTCGTTCTTGTGTTCAACAGCTCGGCTGTGGAATGATTTGCCGGCCTCTGTGTTTCCCCCTTCCTACAACATGGGTCTCTTCAAGACCAATGTTCATGCCTTCCTCTCCTCAGGGAAATTATTTTCCTCATGGCCTCCTGTGTGGAGTTAATGTAAAAAAAATAAATTAATGCAGATAGCCAACGACTAAGTAACAGTTCACAATAACTAAGTGTTCTTAATACATTCGATGTCAACTGTTGTTTATACGTTGGCCATCTGCAGTTGTCCTAGGGAACGTTGAGAAGTTACCGAAAATTATTACAATCCTTATCGATCGATCATGCTAGGATCCCTGAAAGGGTTAACCTTTTTCACAACGTTTATTCTATGTTTTCGTACGATTATTACATACGTCTCAAGGGTTATATTGTTTGTCCTTGAACTTAAGTGTCGATTATTACCTATAGATTACTAAAGCTGTTGGGCTTTACTTACATTTCTCAGAATTTACCTAATCGATGATTAAACAACTAATCCTGTTTTGAAGTACCAACACAAAACAAATTTATCTTTTTATATCTTAATTTTATTTTAATAAATCCACGGATCAAAACACAAGCTGTATTGATGGGATTTGAGATGAATTTGTTGAAATGGATAGTATTATATTTAGAACACGAAAATAAATAACGTCTATCAAATGTTGCAAATCAAAACCAGAATTAAAACCTAATATTTTTAACGACCAAAACTTTTACAAAATATTTATTAAAAATGTATTTAATAACTTTTTAATGCGCGTTTTTTATGTTGTTGCCTCATTATCATTCAACAAAACTGCTGCAAAAAGATTAACAAAGGAGACACAAGACTAAAACGGGATTTATTTGGGACTCTCAATTTAATTATTTCCGACAATTCATAACTATAACCTTTTTCAGACCGATACCTACGAATATTGCATTCCATACATTCAGTCCCGGTACATTCAGTTTTCAAACAGCTCGCGTGCCACTTATTGCAATTTTTGTATACAAATTTCATTATGCCATAGCTCACCAGTAGTTTTGAAACTTGTCCTGACAATAACAAACACAAAAATAAAAGAATTACCCAATTTGGTGCAGTCGTTCGGAAGTTATGCGGGTACATACAGTCTGTCAAATAAGAGTAGAAAACATAGGAGGGCGCCACTGTTGTACAAATGGCCATACTAAAAATATAATCATGGTAATAATCTAAAGCTGTGTAACCAACATTTTTATTAAAAACTAGCTGGTCCCGGCATGCGTTGCTACGCCATTTAATAAAGAAATTATTTCTCCCTGAGTGTCCTTTCCCATCGTCCCGTTCCCCTTCCGCCTCCCCTTCTTCTCCTGCATCCTCTTCCCCTCTCGCGTTCCCACTCCGTGACCTCCATCTTCCCTCTCCCTACTCCACTCCCCCCCCCCCTTCCCTGTCCCGCGAACCCCCCCCCCCTGAGTTTCCCTCTCCCCTCCCAGGTCCCCCTCCCCCTTCCCGCGTTCCCCTTCCACCTTCCCTCTTCCTTTCCCGCTCCCTCGTCCCGCCAACCCTCCTCCCGCGTTCCATATATTCAATCCCAGTACATTCAGTTTTTAAACATCCCGCGTGCCACCTTTTACAATTTTTATTCAAATTTCCAGTTTTCATGTACCTATATTAAATTTGGTACCTAACATAGGTACCCATTTAAAATATCTAAAATTCTTGATTCGATTCAAACTATTAGGGGAGTACCTACTTTAAATAAATTTATCAACTAAAGATTTTCAAAAATAGAATCCTGATTGAACAATCATTGTTTTGTAAAATGTCATTCTCAAACACGCGAACTGTCAAATGTGCGATGTTTTCTGAAATTATCCAATTTTCTGCGCAATTTTCTTAATTTTTCTCTCCGTAAGAACCATCCTCGCACTTCAAGGAATATTCTAAAAAAAGAATTAGCGAAATCGGTTCAGCTGATCTCCAGATTTGCGCTTACCAACACATTTAGCGATTCATTTTTATATTATAGATTAAAAAGGCATAAAAGTGAGAATTTTTTTTTTTTAATTCCACTGATCTTAAAATTAGAATTGCATATAAGTACATTGTTATTATATCTTTGCAATTGTGTGTTAACGTAATGAAGAATAACGATTTTGTAATAAAATATAAAGCACACTTAGAAATTGTTCACTGCTCACATTTATTTAATATTAGTTTAAGTACTTACTAGCGTTGTCCAGGCTTCAGATCATGTCTCTAATTTTAGATCTGAATATATTTAACTCCTTCAGATCTAAAAGTAGTGTAACTAAACTCACCGTTAATGATTCTTCCTTTCTACCTACGGTTTAATTCAAATTTATGTTAATTTAAATGAAAGCTAATCACTTTGTAAAACACAATTTAATCAAATTTATGTCATTAAGTAGGTAACTTAACAACAGTGCTTCTTCGATTTTAAGAACAAAATGAAGCAATTTTAAATGGGTACATAGTGTTCTGTATCATCAGTGTCATTGCACTTTAAAAGAATATTTGACAGGTAAATTGGTGTTGCCAGTCTATATATTTCGTAGTTCCAGTTTTTATTTTTTCTACTCTTATTTGACTGACTATACATTCCGGCGATTCATTTTATTTATATAGATAGATAGATAGATAGAACAGTACCTTACTATTAAAATATTTAAAGTACTACGATTTGAAAAACTTATAAAACGTTACGGAGGCAATTGAAATTCACAAAAATCCTATAAATATTAATAGAGATGACGGAGCTAAGCTCAATAGTTCTTGGTATCCGGTAATTGACGGCTACATCAAGGCTAAACGCAAAAAACATGTTGAAGTGTATTGTGGGGCCGGCTGGTAGAGGAGTGGAGCTGGCGACACGGTATCGCTCCTAAGTAGACAAGTACAAATATCACCCCTAACTATTACACATCTGCCCTGATGATGGACACTGTAACGCTGTCCGAAACGTTGGCTAAAGAAGGAGGTAGCGCAACGCGGCGTAATATTCCAAAAACTAATATCAAAAAGTTATATAACGTTTATCAACTCTAGTACGGAGTACGGACTACCGCTGTAAGGACAAAATTTAATTTTTCTAGTCGATGAATTAGTAAATTCTCGAGATATTCGTTTAGAAATATTTGATATTTTAATAATACTTTTATCAGAATTAATCAAAAGAAACCCTACGGAAAGATCCATTTTACAGACCTGCTAGGGTAAATTCGACCGTAGGTCCATCCAATGCATTGACTAATAAAATACCTCTTTTTCAATATTAATATACAATAATTACCTTCTTTTATTACCTTTTCTTCCACATTGACGCAACTAGCACCTACAGCTTGATTGTTTATTAAGAAAAAGATTTGGTATTATTTTTTTAAAAAGTGAGAACCACACAAGTGTCAATCACAAGCTCCCAATCGTATAAAGTCTATGAGATAATCGCAATCTCCAATTGGGTTATATTGTAAGGTTGAAAGTAGTTGGCAGGTAAAGGAGATGGGAAAGAGGAAGGTGGGGAAGTACCTGGCCATTCACATCTGGACACCAAAACGGCCAAAGCCAATTCAAGTAACGTTTTGATTCTAAATTGTGATTTTTCACCAGAGCATTTCTGTAATTATCTACCTCTCTTAAACGTGCCGCAAATACACTACGTATTATTTTTATTGAATACTAGCAGACCCGGCCACACGTTGCTGTGGCTAACGAAACCCAAAGCCATTACCCAACCTTTATAAAATCCACACCACCCGCTGCCAGCTGCCCGCTGCCTGCTGCCTGAATTGAATATTTGAATTTCTCGGCTTTTCTCTACTATAATAAGCATGTATTATACATATAAACCTTCCTATTGAATCACTCTATCTATTGATGAAAACCGCATGAAAATCCGTTGCGTAGTTTAAAAGATCTATGCGCACATATATTTTGAGCGATTTCATTTTATACTATGTAATGATAATGATGTAATGATAATGATAATGTGAAGTTACTCAAATTAATCAAAATAAATTTATTGCTCACGCCGTAATTTATACCCTCGATCTCCGGATTCGTAGACATAAAATTAGTACTTGTAAATACATTTTTGTTTATTGCAGATGACGATGATCACGTAATGCATCCTGAATTACCAGCAGCAACAATGAGAATTTCCAAGGACTCTGCCGAACAAACTGCCGCCTACTGGCAGAAGCTGGGCAGAGAGCGAGTGGAGATGTTGCTGAAGCAGACACCGAATCTGAACAAGGCCAAGAACATCATCCTCTTCCTGGGGGACGGAATGTCCATCCCAACCCTCGCAGCCTCCAGGATTTATAAAGGCCAGCTGGAAGGTAAACAAGGAGAGGAATCGCAGCTGAGTTTTGAAGAATTTCCAGTAACTGGACTGTCAAAGGTGAGAAAAATCCATAAATAGATTTAACATCCTCTTGGCTATTAGAGACCCTGAATAAAAAACTTCCCTTAGTCCCTATTTTATCTTTGGAGATGCTGCGTGGAGGGTCTTCTAATGGAAAGGAAGGAGAGGAAGTTTTGGGAAGGAAAATATATAGGGTGGGTATAAATCTGGGATCAATGTGTTCAGGAGTGACGGACGTATGAATCCGTCCCGTCCAGTCCGACTATGGAGAGTTCAAAAGGGTGCGCAAACGCATCCACCGCCAAAACAAACCCCCCTTAATCCGGGCACACCAAATGTAGCGAACCACTTGCAGTGACCTACGGCATTTTCCAATATTTCCGAGGTCCGCGGAACACATACCCGCCTCCCAAATTGGTGTCATTATATCTGGTGTCATCTTTATGACTTTTTTCTGACCGATGTAAATTTTGTTTTCAATTTTATTATTTTATATAAAAACCTTATTCACATAAATAAACGTATTCCTTAACCAGTCAATATTTTCACCTGTTCACAATGCAGGGACACCAAAATGAAAGCAATCTGAAGTGTTTATTTTTATTTCAGATGTAAATAATATTTGCCTTGGCATTGGGTGATCTAATAGGTATCAATTTAGTTCTTTTTTGTTAATTTATGATTAGACCAGAGTCGAGACCAATTTTAAAAGTTCAATGTAATTTTTGTAAGAGTTCAATACATAATTGCAAATCACTCCGAGAAATCACCACTGCAGTATCATCAGCATACACGAGATGTTTTTGCAACATACGAGTTTTCCTACTATACAACAAATAATTACAATGTTTTTTTCTAAAATATATTTGTTTCAAAAAAAAAAAAAAAACAGGGCATTATATAAAAATTGTTTAGCACCATGAAATTTTTTTATTTATTTATTATGTTTTTATTGTCCTGGTACCCCTACCATGATAGGTACCATATGTATGGCAGTGAGGCATGGAACTGGTAGAGGAAGGATGAAAGTAAACTGAATGCTGTTGAAATGAGATCCCTGAGGCGAATGTGTGGTAAAACCATGTATGATCGTGTGAGAAATGTGGATATCCGCAAAGAATGTAAGGCTGATGTAAGCATAATGAGTAAGATTAAGAAAGGGACGCTCAGATGGTTTGGGCGTGAAGAGCAAACGAAAGAAGAAAATAGTGTGAGAAGAATATATGACGCAAATGTGAATGGAAGAAGAAGTCGGGGACTTGGCATGGCACGATCAAGTGAATCAGATACTTGAGTCGGGCCATGTCAAAAGTCAGAATAATAGAAGAGTATATATGAGGGGATGTATGAATGTGAGTGAGGCAAAGACTGTGTGCCAAGACCGAGTTGTTTGGCGGTCCGTCCTCTCTGCCCACCCCTGCGGGAAAACGGCGTGATGGTTACTTAGTTAAATTTAATATTTCTCTGTCCAAAAGACGTATTGAAATTGGGAAAAACCAGTTTATTTTGGCTTATGTTTGGTAGTGGAGAATTCAGTGAGTTTTCTTAAAGGTTTTAAATATATTCATGCACTTTGCTTTTCTCCTTGCCTGTTTAATAATTTATATGATAGTTGGGAGCGAAAACCATTTTCATGATTTTTTAATTTGTCCAGACCTATTGCGTGAATTCCCAAGTGGCGGACTCGGCCTGCTCCGCCACTGCCTACCTCGGTGGGGTCAAGGCGAACATCGGGACCATCGGGGTCACTGCGCAGGTGGCGCTGAACGATTGCCAAAAGATGCAAGACAACAGTACGCACGTGCATTCCATCGCCAAACTCTTCACTGATAACGGAAAAAGTGCTGGTATGACTCTTTTACATTTCTTTAATATACACATATTTGTTGCACATCTGTAACCAAAGATATTGAAATGCAAGAGATATGCTATGATGGCCGCCCGACCATCGGCAAACCTAATGGGAATAGGTTGAATACGAGAAGAATTTGTTCATTTAGTTGATTTTGTGAAAGTATGCAGTAGTATTGGTTAACAATACCTATAGTTTGAATACGGAAAGAAATCGTTCATTTAGTTGAATTTTTGAAGATGTGCAGTAGTATTGTTTGACAATATAGTTTGAATACTGAAAGAATTCGTTCATTTAGTTGATTTTCTTAAGGTGTGCAGTAGTATTGTTTTTTTTTTATAGGTTTTCAAGGTACAATCCAATAAACCGCAATAAAGCAGTTTGTGAACAGGATGTTAATTTTCAATTACAATTTAAACATACATACATACGTAATATTATTACAATAACTACACAAATTGTCACAATTAACACACATGAATTAATATAAGCCATCTCTATTTAGTAACCATTGTTTCAGCATATATCTCAACCTATTCGTAGAATCGCGATTTTTTAAATTACTTGGTAACATGTTAAATATTTTTGGCACTTTATATTACAGAGTTCGCCGTCCGTAGTTATTATTATATTTTGGAACAAGCATTCCTTCATTCTATGTGAACCTTGTATTATGTTCATGTTCTACTTTCCTCTTATAATCAGACTCGGATATATGCTGAATTATTTTTTTGTACCAAAATAAGGCCTTCACCGGTAATATTGTTTGAATACGGAAAGAATTCGTTCATTTAGTTGATTTTTTAACGTGTGCAGTAGAATTGGTTAACAATATAGATTGAATACGAAAAAAAATCATTCATTTAGTTGATTTTTTTGAACGTGTGCATTAGGATTGGTTAACAATATATTTAACAGTGGATTGCAAACTAAAATGGGAACTTCACATAAATGCACTTGTAATGAGAATCCGGAAACAAATATACATTTTTAAAACGATTAGAAACATTATGTCACCTAAACTATTAAAAGGTGTATATTTTTCCCTTTGTCAAAGCATTTTAATTTATGGTATATCGGCATGGGGTGGAGCCGCAGACAAATACATTAAGCTACTTAATACAGCTCATAAATCACTTATTAGAACTATGTTCAAAAAACCATATCTTCATCCCACTGAAAATCTTTTAATTAAAAATAAAATATTTGATATCAGGAAGCTATTCATAAAAAAAATTATCCATACAAATTGCATAAAATCGTCACCTTCCCACATTTCTCACTCCCAGAACACTAGAGCAAAATCTAACAATCATTTACAAGTGCCAAAAATTAAATCCACTCTTGTTAAAGAACATGAATCTTACCTCGCGCCTTCCATATTCAACATTTTCTTAAAAGAAACAACATATAACTTAAACCAACAGAAAATGTACAAACAAAAAAAGGAATTGCATTAACAAGTTACTTGCAAACCGACCATGTTAATCTTTTATACGATGAATATTGTTATTTAAACATACATATATTAAAATTTAAAAAAAAAACAAAAAAAAAGGTACGTTCAATTATTTTATATATGTTTGTAATATTTCATATTTAGATTATTTTATGTAGCTAATCTTTTGTATTTTTATTTAAGTTTTTCTTTTGTACTCTGTATTTTTATTTATTATCTTTTGTATTTTTATTTAATTTAATCTTTATGAATATATGTAATGATATATACTGCTACCCGGCTCAGAACAGACATTGTCTAGTGAGTCGGGTAGCGCACATTTCTGTAAATAACTATTGATGTTAATAAACGCCCGGGTTACCGGCAACTTAAAAAAATATATATATATATATCGGTGACGTCAGGAAACACAGTCTCACCCAGTAAAAACTGCGGATAGCACACCTCTTATATTTCAATATCTTTGTCTCTAAAAAACAGAAATAAAGTAGTTGAAAGAACTAAAAGAGCTTGGGAGCACCTTTCTACTAGCGCTCATCAGAACGTACAAACCATAGAAGTTTATGAAACTTGCATTACTTCCACAACTTTATTATTTATTATTAACTACTTCAGACCCATGAATCGTCACGGGATATAATAATATAAGAAAAATATATTAGCCCTTTAAAAACGATCATTGTCAATTTTAGAGACGATCGGAAATTATGAATGAACACCGATAGAAAACGTCGACATCTGTAATTTTTGTTGATAAACAAAAGAAACACACTTCTCAAATAGAATTATTAATCAAAAAGACACAATTAAATAATGTTGGTACCTACCCACTTTATCGCTCGTCTTATAACTGATTGTTCGCGCAATTGGAACCAAAAATGAAATTTTGAAAATGACACTTAAATTCAAAGAGTATCAAGTTTCAGAGTTCATTGAACCAGAGTCACAAAGAGAATCACAACTATTTATTTATTGCGGTATATTTAGTAGGTACATAGTTATTTATGTCCTAATACAATCCTTATAATATGTACACGTACAAATACTTAAAATAACACATCTATACCAAATCAATCATATTTCTTCCCAATTTAATTTTAAATGCCTTTAGGCTCTCTTTCAATTTTATTTCTTCTGTTAGTTCTACAAATATCTTCAATACTCCGTACATCAATGACTTTTGACTCTGGTTTTTCCTGAAGGGGAGTCTTAGTTCATTTCTTTCCTCGTCTCATGTGTATGTTTGCTTTGTAGTTTATTAATTTTTCTTAGGTATTCAATAGACGTATGGCCATTGATTATTTTGAAGATTAACAATATAGTATTGAAGTAAATAATTTGTTTAAATGACAAGACAACAATTTATAATGTTCTTGTTTGCACGAACTGCACGTTCCTTTTAGTACTTGGCAGATTATACTTATATTCTCTAGATAACACGAAAAACGGAGGGAATGCAAGAGATTAACTTAAACATTATTATTTAAGTATAAAGAAAAATATTTTTTAACTTTTCTTATAGGATGTTGACAATATCTTCAACTACAATTTTATTTTTGTAATACTCCAACAATCCATCATTCGATTGCCGAAACATGATAAAACGTAAACATAGAATAAAAAATTACACAAGGAAGTGCCTTGTAGGAGTGTTTCGAGATCCAAATATTTGCTCAATCAGGGCTCAAATTTCCAAAACAAAATTGTGTTTACTAAATGCAAATGGGATGGAGATTTACGGTATCGGGCGAGTGTAAGTGAAATAGAATGCTAGATTATTGAGCTTAATTGGAACATTTGTTTACATTCAAATTCGTGTATAAGCAACTTCTATTTTCTTCAACTAATATATTTTCTATGCACAAAAATCTTTCATAATAGGTACATTTCTTCACACTTTAAAATTAATAAAATGTATTTTGCAATTTTTTCTTTTTCTAGTGGTAAATTAATCAAACCATAAAACATTTTGATAATACTGATATATTTAACATTTTTAGGAATTGTGACGACGACCCGCATCACTCACGCATCACCTTCTGGAGCCTTTGCTCATACTGCAAACCGTAACTGGGAAAGTGATGCAAACATAAAGGCAGCTGGGCATGACCCACTTCTCTGTCCGGACATTGCCCATCAACTCATCCATGGCGATCCAGGGAAACACTTTAAGGTATTGAACTTGAAGTACGAGTATCTTGATTAATAATTCAGTTTTTTTTTAAATTCTTGTTAACCCGGCGATACTCGCTACCGGGTAAAAAATACCACAGAGTACAAAAAATTGGTTGTATTTTTTTTTCTACGCGCTCTGGCAACCCAAGATTCTAAGTACCTTCAAACCGATAGTTCACATACCCTCACCCGGCGGGGCGGTCAGTTCGCGCACGGCGCTTATTAATGACAGACGTGTAAAGTGAGTATGGGTAAAAAATACCCGGTAGCAACGATCCTATAAAGTATAAAGGTATCATTATTTTTTAGTATTTTAGGAGTGTACCTAGTTTATTTACGAAAACGATCTCAATTTTGCCAAATTTGTAAGAAAAAAAAATATTATGTTGATTTTCGTAAGATTACTGAGAAAAACATAATTTTATCGAAGGAAGCAAACACTTTGTGGTGTGACATTATATATTAAATGAAAGAACACACTTTGTAAAACACCACTTTTTATTATAATTGATATTTAAAAGCCAACCAGGTTTCGCTCGATCTCGAGCTTCATCAGGGCTATTATAACAACTAAAGTTAATTATCTACAGACATACATATATAAAAGACATTAACAGGATGAGTGAAAGAGCTAGCAATATTATAGGCAACACCCTATTGGTGCCAGAAAGTGAAGCAAATTGACAAGAGGGAGACAACAATAATTACAGGATGAGTAAGTAAAGGGGGGGAGGGAGAGGGAAGGAGTTGTTTAAGGAGAGTTTAGCGGAATAAATTAAAAATGGGACTATCAGATAAATTGATTTGGTTATTAATAATATTTGATTTATTATTAACGGCTTTTTTATTTCGAGGGCTTCTAGATTGTTTAACCTAATTCCGATTCCATTTTTATGTAATGATACATCGATTGATTACAGTACCATTAAATAATAATAACTTTAATAAGGAATTATCCATAATTAAACAAATTGCTATAAATAACGGGTATGAGACAAAACTAGTAGATAATATTCTTAATAAAAAGTTGAAACAAGTAGCATCAAATAAATTTCTTTTTAATAATCCTAATAATAATATAAATACTAATCACCAATTCCAATGGCGTAAACATAAGAATTAAAGAACATCTAAGATGTTTAAATAGTAATGCTTTTTCAGAATTTGCAAACCATCTACTAGAAACTAACCACTCATTCGATAAAACCTCCGGGACTAAAATATTACATAAAAATGGAATCGGAATTAGGTTAAACAATCTAGAAGCCCTCGAAATAAAAAAAAAGCCGTTAATAATAAATCAAATATTATTAATAACCAAATCAATTTATCTGATAGTCCCATTTTTAATTTATTCCGCTAAACTCTCCTTAAACAACTCCTTCCCTCTCCCTCCCCCCCTTTACTTACTCATCCTGTAATTATTGTTGTCTCCCTCTTGTCAATTTGCTTCACTTTCTGGCACCAATAGGGTGTTGCCTATAATATTGCTAGCTCTTTCACTCATCCTGTTAATGTCTTTTATATATGTATGTCTGTAGATAATTAACTTTAGTTGTTATAATAGCCCTGATGAAGCTCGAGATCGAGCGAAACCTGGTTGGCTTTTAAATATCAATTATAATAAAAAGTGGTGTTTTACAAAGTGTGTTCTTTCATTTAATATAAAACATAATTTTTTGGTTATTTTTTAGGATAAACTCTAATACAAATAAATAAACATTGAAACTTGCATTTGTCGTTTTATTTATGAACAATAGTACCAATAACACAAATACATTGTCAAAAATTGAAACTCAAGCGTCTTTTTGAAAATAACGGCAATTAAACTCTGTGGTATTTATTACCCGGTAGCGAGTGTTCATGTTCGTAAATACCTAGGGGTGAGGTAAATGTACTCGCGCTAATGATTATGCTCTTAAATTACACGATTGTCAAGGAAAAAAACTTAACGAAATTATGGCATTTCCCCAACATAACACATTCTAGAAACATAAAATATCTCGGCATTGTAATCGATGAAAATCTTCGACGTGACTCCCACATAAATAGCATTACAAAGAAACTTACAAAGCCCATGTGCTACTTTAAAAACACAAGCAATATACTTAATAAAAATGATCTACATGAAGTCTACAATGCTATTTTCCAATCAAGCATAGAATATGAATAATATACATGAAGTCTACAATGCTATTTTCCAATCAAGCATAGAATATGAATAATATACATGAAGTCTACAATGCTATTTTCCAATCAAGCTAGAATATGAATAATATACATGAAGTCTACAATGCTATTTTCCAATCAAGCATAGAATATGAATAATATACATGAAGTCTGCAATGCTATTTTTTTTTATTTTTTATTTTGCAGAAACAAACAGTACATTATTACATAATGGGAAATATTTACAAAGTTATAGAATTAATACAATAATTGGTACCAATGACATGTCGCTGTTATATACTTAAATTTTTATGTGATAAATAATACATTTTACCTAAATTTAGTTAGTAACTTATTGAAGGAGAGGGGTGTGGGAGAGTGTTTGTATGTGTGTAAATGAGGGTGTGAGGGTGTGTGTGGATGTGTGTGTTATGTGTGCGAGTTCAGTGTGCTAAAAATGTTTTTCTTAAATAGAGGGAGGGAATCAAAAAATATATCTGTATTTGTGGTTTTTTTAATAGAGTTGAAACTTTGAAGGATGCGGGAAATGGGGGAGTTGGCTGCAGCGTTCGTATTATTACTGGTTGTGTAAAAAAGGTTGGCGTGGCGAGTTCTTTTAGATGGGATGTTAAAATTTATTTGGGATAGAAGTTCTGGGCAGTCTATTTCGTTATGTATAATTTTATGGAGAAATGTCATGTCAGCTATCGTTCGCCTGGATTTCAGGGATTGGAGATTGCAGATGTAATTATTGTTGTATTTTTAACCGAGATACTTAATAAATTTATTTTGTATGCGCTCTATGTTGTTGACGTATTGGGTGTATTTGGGATTCCAGACAGGCGATGCAAATTCCAGTGGACTTCTGACTAGTGAGGAGTAAAGCATTACTAGAGTATGTGGATTTCTAAATAATTTACTCAGACGTAGTATAAAACCCAACATTTTGTAAGATCTATCGGTGATTGAATCAATATGCGTTTTAAATATAAGTTTACTATCTAAATAGACTCCAAGGTCCTTACATTCATTTTTTGAGATCACGGGTTCATCGCAGAGTGAATATGAGAAGTTAATTTGATGCTTGTTTCTAGTAAAGGACATAGTGTGGCATTTAGAAACATTGAGGTCTAAATAATTAGCTGTGCAATAGTTGCAGAGCCTATCTAAGTCACTTTGTAGCTCTTTACAGTCCGATAGAGAGCGAACCGTTTTGTAAATTTTCATGTCATCTGCAAACAATAAAAATTTAGAGCAATCAAGCATAGAATATGAATAATATACATGAAGTCTACAATGCTATTGATTGGCAAATAGCATTGCAGACTTCATGGTGCACGCATAGATGGGGAACTGCCTCAAATATTCACATGAAGCAGCTAGTTAAAACGCAAAAGGTAATACAAAAAATAATCCTAAAAGTACCTACTCATTAAAACTCCATCAAAAGAAATTTAAAAAACTTTAATGTGTTCAGCATTATTAAACTAAACTCAAAAAATGCACTACACAAATTTAAAGAACAATATGAATACCTTGTTGACAAACACACCTACACTATCGAAATCCTCAAAAATACTGAACATCTCCTTTTGGGCACAAAAACCATAATTTCCATGCTACAAAATTATATAATGCCCTTCCAATTGAAATTAGGAACACCATGGTGATACGAAAGTTTGAAAAAGACACAAAGTAATAAATTTACAAAAAAACATGAAGATGAGGAAATCATTAAAATTATGAAGTTACAACAATGCAACCTGCAAACAACAAACATAAATACTAATATATACTTTTAAATTAAAAGGAAGATAAACATTCCCGGGTAACGAATAACCCAACAATGTTTGAAAATCTCCTACTACCACCACAGAATGCCGAAAATGTTGCTTGTGTTTGTGATGGAGGATTTAGCCAGCCGAGAAATCGAACACGCGATGCCCGGGTGGGACCGAAGCGCGTTACCCACTCAACCACTGAACGGTTTATTTATTGTTTATTTTGTGAAAATCTACAAACCAGAAGATGATGAAATAACAATCAAAACCCATACAATAGCATACAGTCCTCCTCGGGATAGGAATACCCAGTGAGGAGGACTGTGAACAAACCACCTTTCTTTGTATTTTGACTTATTTTGTAATATTACTTTATCATATATTGTCATTAAATAAAAAATAAAATTTTAACAGGTTATTCTTGGGGGAGGCAGAAGGGAACTCATTTCCAATACGACCGTTGACGAAGAAGGCAAAAGAGGAAACAGACAGGACCAGAGAAATCTCATCAAAGAGTGGGAAACACAAAAAGCAGCCCTGAAAAGACCATATGAGTACGTCTGGAACAGAGATCAGCTTCGCACCATTAGCAGTGACACCGAGTATTTATTGGGTGTGTTTGAATCAGACCATTGCAAATACCATCTTGAAGTCACAGATGACATGGAACCGACCTTTGAAGAGATGGTGGAAACAGCAATCAATGTTCTTTCTAAGGATAAGAACGGATTTTTCCTTTTTGCTGAAGGTATGTCAAAAGCTATTGTTGCGTTTATAGTGAAATAATTTAAGGAGGTCGCTTTACCAAATATTCGTAATATTAGTTTAAAAAAACCATATTATATCATTTTAACTTCACAAATACTAAATATTGATTTTAGTGCTATTGTAAATGCTTAGTAAGTATGTCATAAAATGCACTTTTAAATTGTTATTGTAACTTGTTCCTTTTTCCATTTAAAGGTGGTCGCATCGATCATGCTCATCACTCCACACATGCCAGAATGGCTCTTGACGAAACTGTAGAGTTCTCCAAGGGAATTGAAAGAGCAGTGTCAATGGTCGACCTTGAGGAAACCCTTATAGTAGTAACTTCAGATCACGCGCACACCATGTCCATGAGTGGTTACCCCATCAGGGGAAACCCAATTAATGGAGCAGTGGACCGAGCGTCTGCATTAGACGGACTGAAGTACTTGACGTTAAGCTACGCTAATGGGAAAGGATACAGAAAAGAAGTGGATGGAAAAAGGGTGGATGTTACTCTGGAAAATATGGGTAAGAACAAGAACTGTTCTTTTTTCAAAGGGACAAACCGATTTATTATTAACACACGTCTCTTTTAAACTCAGATTTTGTATATATGTCATTCCTTTCAATTTTTATGGTGGTATTATAATTATTTTTGCAGATAACACCAGATTCAGAAACCCTGCATTGGTACCACTGGATTCTGAAACTCACGGTGGTGATGACGTAGCAGTTTTTGCCTATGGTCCATGGCAGCATCTCTTCACTGGAGTATATGAACAGTCCTCGATCCCACACATGATGACATACGCGTCATGCCTTGATAAGTCTCTCACCCCATGTTGGTTTTCCTGATATTTGTGTGATGTGTTATTATGCGTATAATGTATTTGATGTGTTGGTTTTTAATTAATTTGAGGTTAGATAACCAAATACTGTATTTTGTGAGTTGTGGGATTTATTGGTTTGGAAAAAATCTTTCGGAATAGGAATAATTTTGTTAGGAAGTACTAGCTGTTTACTAGGGAATTTAATTAATTCCTTTTTCCTTTTCCATATTAAAAAAAATAACACATATCTTTTCGATTATGTTACCTTCCTGTCATTATAATTTATAAATAATACTAATTCTAATTTTCCTTTTCAGGTAAAACCTTCTGGCAAATTAACCCCATACTAAATGGTTTTTCCACGCCTTAATGAAGGTGGTGACTTATACGCCATAACCAAGCCATGACGTATCATATACAATAACCTATTAACCACTGGAGCGCTTATTGCCACAATATGGCACTATTTAAAATACTTCGGATTGCTTTGCTGCCAATTTTGACAAATTTTCCCTTATTTGTAAGTAATTATGTAGAAGTTAAGAGAGGTGAATTCATTATATATTCGGTATGGAACATCAGTTTGTATGTCTTCATATTAAAATTCGATCGCCATCCCAAGCCAAGGTGTGAGCTACCGTGCTCAGGCTGAATGTCCTGGGGAACAGCGTCACGATCGGTGCCTCCGAGAAACAAGGTCGCATCTCGGAGTATTTAGAGTAGACCTCACTCCAGCACTCAGGGCTCTGCTGGAGTGGACCTTCTATTTCCCTGGGAACTCGTGGGACAAAAAAAAAATTGGACCATTCGAAAACTAGGGGCCTTTTGGGAACCTAGGAGTGCTGAGGCCACCTCTGTGGATTTCCTTCCTGGGGCCGTAGGAGGAACCAAGAGGAGAAACCATGGAGAGGTGAGCTTAGGCCAACTCCATGAACTCTTCCCTTGTGGGGCCTTCGAGGAACCAAGGGGAAGGGCACCATTCCAACGCGGGGTCTTTGTGGAACCAAGGACGAGGGAAGTGAAGAGATGATGTCCTCTTCCCATGTGGGGCCTTCGAGGAACCATGTAGGAGTGAAGAGGAGAATTGAGGCCTTCTTGGTAAACTCTTCCTCTGTGGGGCCTTTAGGGAACCAAGGAGGAGTGAGGTGGAGAGATGAAGTTCTCTTCCCTCCTGGGGCCCTCGGAGAGCCAAGGTGGAGTGAACTCTTCCCTTGTGGGGCCTTTAGGGAACCAAGGGGGGGACTCTCCATCGTGGAGCCTTCGGGGAACTAAGGAGTGGAGAGGAGAGATGAAGCCCTCTTCAGTCGTGGGGCCTTCAGGGAACCAAGGAGGAGTGAAGATGGGGAATGAGACCTGGGAAAACACATTGTCGAACCAAAAGACATAGCTTCATTTCCAATGACAACCCTGGTGAACTTTATAAAAGGGACTGGGTTACTGTCAAAGGAATGAGGTAAAATGGGAGATAGTACAATGGGTCTATGGCCTAAGTGCTCACGGGAACTATATACATGTATGTAAACCGTCTCCGATTATTTAAAAAAAAAAAAATAATAATAAATTCGAAGGTATGATTTTTTTTAAATTCGGAGGAAAATATTCAAAATGGTCATCAAAAAATCTTGAGCAATCGGAGAAAAAGTTTTAAATTGCTTTGTCGCTCCAGTGGTTATTTAATACAATTTTAAAAATTATTATTATTTTTTCAATATATTTATTTACTAATCAATGCTAGGACTATACTAATACTGTACATTATAATGAATAAAATAAAATAAATATGTGTATATTTTTTTAACCTAATGAGTAAGACCTCAAATTGTAATATTTAATTAATAAAGACAATATTACAACACTCAGTCGAATATCTGAACAGAAAAAATCAGAAAAGATACGGTCACATCTAGGAATCGAACCCAGGACCTTTGCTGTTGTTTTTTTCAACAAATCTACAGATTTATTGAGCATGATGAAATTATGCACAATAGTGATTTTGAAAACAAGAGAAAGGTCACTGTCTACATGAGTTTTCACCCCATTCCCTTGTCCCATTCCTTAAAATAGAATAAAGCCCAGGCAATACCGGGAACTTCAGCTAGTCTGTATGTATAAAAACAAAATATGTATTTATATGAGCATGTATTTGAGATGTCTATGCGTTGCTAAACCATTCATCCGGTTGCGATGAAACTTTAGGTATTTGATGTATGCATGCCAACGATGGTTTCTATATATAATAATGAGTTCTGGCATCACGGAATTATGTGTTGCTAACCATTCATCCGATTGCGGTGAAACTTTGGGGATTTGATGTGCGCATGCCAACGATGGTTTCTATATATAATAATGAGTTCTGGCATCACGGAATTATGTGTTGCTAACCATTCATCCGATTGCGGTGAAACTTTGGGGATTTGATGTGCGCATGCCAACGATGGTTTCTATATATAATAATGAGTTCTGGCATCACGGAATTATGTGTTGCTAACCATTCATCCGATTGCGGTGAAACTTTGGGGATTTGATGTGCGCATGCCAACGATGGTTTCTATATATAATAATGAGTTCTGGCATCACGGAATTATGTGTTGCTAACCATTCATCCGATTGCGGTGAAACTTTGGGGATTTGATGTGCGCATGCCAACGATGGTTTCTATATATAATAATGAGTTCTGGCATCACGGAATTATGTGTTGCTAACCATTCATCCGATTGCGGTGAAACTTTGGGGATTTGATGTGCGCATGCCAACGATGGTTTCTATATATAATAATGAGTTCTGGCATCACGGAATTATGTGTTGCTAACCATTCATCCGATTGCGGTGAAACTTTGGGGATTTGATGTGTGCGTGCATGCCCGCGATGGTTTCTATACACTGGTGAACTGTGGAATTATGAAATTATTATAAAAAATTGCAGTAGGTGGTACGCGTGCTGTTTGAAAACTGAATGTATGGAATGCTGGAGGGGGGAGGGAAACTCGGGAGGAGGGTTCGTGTGAAGCGGGAGAAAGGAGTGAGGAGAGGGAATGCTGAAAAGACGGAGTGGGAAGGCGAGAGGGTAAGGGGACGCGGGAGAGGAAGGGGAGACGGAAGGCGAACGGGACGAATGGAAAAGGAAACGCAGGGAGAAACAATTTCTTCATTAAGTAGCATTGCAACGCATGCTGGGACCAGCTAGTCTTATATATAAAAATGAATCGCTGAATGTGTTGCTAAGCGCATAACTTTCGAACGACTGCACCAAATTGAATAATTCTTTCTTTGTGTGTTTGTTATTGTCAGGACAAGGTTTTTAGTGAGCTCTGGCATTATGAAATTTGTATAAAATAATAGCTATTGGTGGCACGCGAGGAAGCGGCTACTGCTATGGAAAGCGGGAGGGAGGGAGAGATAGGGAGGGTGAGGGGAACCTGGGAGGGGGAGGGGAACCTGAGAGGGGTGAGTGGAACTCGGGAGGGGGGTGCGCGGTGGAAGGGGGGGGGGGAGTGGAGTGGGAAGGGAGAGGGAAGGTGGAGGTGACGGAGTGAGAACGCGAGAGGGGAAGAGAATGCAGGAGAAGAAGGAGAGGCGGAAGGGGAACGGGTCGAATGGAAAAGGAAACGCAGGGAGAAACAATTTCTTCATTAAGTGGCATAGGAACCATGCCGGGCTCGCTAGTTCTTAATAAATATCCATTGTTCTTTGCACTTCACGAAATTATACATTTGGTGATAATAATAAATTAATGGTCCCGCTAGCAGACGTATAAAAATAAAAATTAATCCATTATTCAGGTACTTAATGAAATGTCTCATTATGTAAACAACATTATTATGAAGATTGGATGTTGTCACCACTTTTTCAGCCTTAAACATTAGTCAAGACATTCAATGTCAGCTGTGTGTCAACACATGTCCATTAAGTTATTAGGTTAGCAATCATCCTCTCTCCATTTGCAACAGAATTCTATTATTTGCAGTCAAATTGCGTGCTTGAGATGTCATAATAATGAGATGTTTTGAGCAGCTTCATAATTTACTCTGCTATTCAATTGGAAGAATTGTTTTGAAGCAACAGACCGGAGGTTTTAAAAATAAAAGTACATAATATAATGATGATCTAAATTAATTAATCAGTTAACTCATACCAAAAAGTAATACACGTTTACAGTAGGGATGAGTAGGTTCTGCGTTTTGCCGGGGGGTGTTCCCTTTTAAAAGAACTCGGGTTTTTGGAATGGGTTCCGGATTCCAATTTCTTAGGTATGAACCAAGGTTCCTAGAAAATGTATTTAACAAGGTTTGAACAATCAGGTTTGCTCATTAAGGCACTTATCGGAAAAAAAACTCATCCGGCCTCTCGCAAGCCGTGACGTTGCTTTAAATCTAGTTTAGACCGAAAGTTATATAAATCTTTGTTCATTTGTAAAGTAGATACTTTGAGGTGTGTATTATAATTCAAAATGTAACAATACTTTAGTTAACACCACTTTTTTTAATGTACTTAATGTCGACCGAGTTTGGATAAAACCAAAGATATTTAATTACAAAAGAGATATGCTATGATGTCCGCGCGACTGTCGGCGGACTACTACCTAATCGGAGTCATACGAAAAGAATTTGTTTATTTCGTTGATTTTTTGAAGGTGGGCATTAAAACAATCATGAAGTTTTCATTTTTTTTAATAATCATTTTTATAAAATATTGTTAATTTACGATTTGAAATTTTTTTTGTAATAACTTTTCATTTGTATACCCATCAATGTAATAAATCATTGAAGAAGAAGATCAGAAGATAATAAATCAAAACATAATAATAAATGACACATTGGCACCCCACCATTTTCTCAACGGCGTAAAACTATTTTTTTTTTTTATTGAACAATGCTACATTATTTGAACGTCTCAAGAACCTCCAACGCCCGTGCATACTAGGATATTCAGCAGAATACGGACACAGTAAAATAAAAAAGTTAACGATCGCAACTGGGTCTCAAACCCAGGATCTCTTGTCCTACCGGGACCCAGCGCCTTAACCATCATCTCCATTGGGACATATATTTTTTCACCAGCTTACTCCCCAAGTCAAGCGTGCGTAAAGAAGTTTTATTTAAAAAATGGTTGAGGATAATTTGGTTAATTCTGAATGAGAAATATGAAGTTCCACAAAAATGACAGAAAAAATGTAGGTCCCAACGGCAATGTTGGTTAAGGCGCTGCGTCCCGGTAAGACAAGAGACCCTGGGTTCGAGTCCCAGTTGCGATCGTAACCTTTTTTTATTGGTGAATGCGTGACGAGAGCGTTATGAAAAGTGTGATCGGGAGAGGCGAACGGTCGGGCCTTTACGCACGCTTGACTTGGGGTGTAAGCTGGTGAATGCGTGACGAGAGCGTTATGAAAAGTGTAATCGGGCGAGGCGAACGGTCGGACGAGGCAAACGGAAGTTGAGAGGGAGATGTAAGTTATTGAAGTTTTACTTCAGTCGTGTGGTCTGAAGCATACTCGTTTTTTTTCTGTCTCGTTCTGTTTCGTGTTTCGTTTCGATTTATTAGTATTATTTAATTTTCTTCAGTCGTATGTTTCGCTTCACGAATAACACTTTTACCTATTTATAAGAGAATTAAATTTAAAAAAATATATTTCATCATTCCTTAATTTATAATAAACTAGGCGTGTTCCGATATGTTTTGATTATACTTAACGTATCAATATGTTTTATCTTTGTGATTAAGTGATTATTAAAGTTCTTTAAAATAAATGATAGCAATTTAATTTTAAAAGGATTATATTGATTGTAGCTTCTAACAAAGGAATTATAATATTTTTATGACTGAAATCTGTAAGCAGTGATAAGTGGTAACACTGATAACGGAACATCCGATATACCAAACATTTTTATTTATAAACAAGTTCTCTACGTAATTATTATTACGCGTGATAGCTATTTCGCCTTCTGAAGGGATTGTCAAACTGTGGTTAGGCCACTTGCAGACGATATATTTATATTATTTCTGCATAGGTACTCATAATGAAAAACTTATAGCTTTGATTTTAGTTTCCTACGCCCTTATTAATCCGAGTAAAATTCCGGAAAAATTAGTCAAATTTAAACAATGCTGTAATTGGTTAGTTTTAAGATTTTCACGGCCAAAAGCATTTTCGTTATTAGTTTTTGGGGTGTTATGCCGTGTTGCGCTACCTCCTTCTACACATCTACCGGATCTGCCAGATCTGCCCTGATAATGGACACTGCAACGATGTCCGAAACGTTGGCTAAAGAAGGAGGTAGCGCAACACGGCATAACACCCCAAAAACAAATAACGAAAATGCTGTAATTGTTTTAAGTAAGTTATTCCCAAATGATGACTCAGAACTTTGGTTTTCCAGCATAATTATTTTATGGACTGTAATTTTTGAACCTGGCTTCAACATTAGGGTGTGTCAATCATTTCAACTTTTGAATTCAGAAACACCCGGGGTCTCAAAAGTTGCGCCTGACAAAGAAAAAGAGAATTGCATTTAAATTTATTTTTTAAAAATGGATATTAGCCCGCTAAAATGCATTGAAAATCAGAAAACTAACCTAAAACCATTTTTTTTTAAATTTTTAATAAGTTTTTTTTTTCATTTATTTAACCTTTTAACGTTTGTTTATTATTAAAAATAGCGTATTATTAAAAGTTAAAAAAGTTTATGATTTTTTTTTTTACATTAACTCCACACTGGTCTGTGGAAAAGACCCTCCACACACATCTGGGAAGCTGTGTGGAGGGTCTTTTTGAGGAGAGGAAGGAATGAACATTGGTCTTGAAGAGACCCATGTTGTAGGAAGGAGGAAACACAGAGGCCGGCAAATCATTCCACAGCCGAGCTGTTGAACAAAAGAACTAGTCGAAGAAACGACCTGTTCTCATGTGACAAATGTCAACTGTGTACAAATGTTGGGCACGCGTTTGGCGTGTTTCCCGACTATGCACCGGTGCCGAAGGGATCAATGACGCTTGTTCCTCGGAGCATCTTCCATTGAAAAACCGGTAGAACAAGGATAGCATTCCCACCCGACGCCTGTGCTCTAAAGATTGCAATCCGTCTGTTAAGATGGGAGAATCAATCAAACGGACCGCCCGTTTCTGCACAGAGTCGAGGGTATTTTTCAGGTATTTTGGAGCTCCAGAGCAGAGGGGGGTGCCAAATTCAACCGTGGGGCGCACTTGTGATTTGTACAGGGTTAGCAGTTGTGTACTATTAAAGTATCTGCGGGCCCTGTACAGTACGCCCAGTTTTTGGGAGGCTAATGAATACAAGTAAGTCAGCAAGAATTCTGATTTTATCCAGAAAAAATGTTATTTTCCCCTTTTATATTTTTAACCAACACCTCACATATGTTTTAAAAACAATTTTTTTTTGGCTTCTTTGTACTGCAGTTATGAAATCAAAAATAAGTTTGGTACAAAATATAAAATATGAACCCTTCGTTTTGTTTTATTCCAAATCACGAAATCTATTTTTTTTTCAAAACTTCCGGCCATTTTAGCGGGCTTAATAGTGAATAATAATTTCATTTATTTTAACGTTTTCGAATAGCTACAGATCATACGAAACTTTTGAGACCCCGGGCGTTTAAATATAAGGCCATTTTATTTCTCTCTATGAAGAGCGACACAAGCTTTTATACATGTCTAAGAGAGGCGAGCGAATTATATTTTTTGTTCGTTTATCAATCATCTATCTTTTGGGGTGAGAGATAAATCGGATGAGCCCTTTTCCTTCCATGAATTTTCGGAACTTCAGGCGGCATGCCGGGTGAGGTACTGAAAAGTTTTGCGCTTTTTTCGTCGTTAAAAATTCGGCACAAATGCCTGTGTACGAACCAATGATATTGAAATACAAAGAGATATGCTATGATAGCCGTCCGACTATCGGCGGACTACTACCTAATGGGCATAGTTTGTATACGGAAAGAATTAGTTCATTTAGTTGATTTTTTGAAGATGTGCAGAGTAGTATTAGTTAACAATATAGAAAGAATTCTATCATTTAGTTTATTCGTTCATTTACTTTATTCGTTAAATGGTCAACAATATCGGCGACGTCAGGGAACACAATCCCTCCCAGTAAAAACTGCAGATAGTCGGTACATCTCTTATATTTCAATATCTTTGGTTCGAACCCATAAGATGTAAGGCGGCAGTCGCCAAGAGACTTGAATTGTATCAACAGGTATCACATAAATTACGTGTCCGCGTGGAAGAAGGGCCTTATTTTGAAACATTGATGGTATCTTAAGCAGGTCTTGCCTAACATCCAATATTTGATTGAGTATATAATTATGTTGTAATTAGTCAAAAATTGTCAAGTAGAAGTACGTGATAACACAAATTAAGGGGAAACCCAGATAGGAATTCTCCAATTTCCTATCTGGGTTTTGACACTAGTGCAAATAGTTTTTAATTTAAGTACCTATATATATTATCTCTACATATTATAAAGTAAAGTCCCCCGCGCCGTCTTTCTGTCTGTCTGTCTGTCTGTTCGCGATAAACTCGAAAACTACTGAACGGATTTTCATGCGGTTTTCACCAATAGATGTTTCGTGAGGAAGGTTTAGGTATGTAATTTGTCAAGGATTTGTGTAAATTGGTTGAAACATCACGATAATTGTTAGAAGTGTCGGAAAAAATCGAGCCGCCTGGTAGCTTTCATCGAAAACGCTGCCTTATCCATTTGGGATATAATAAAACAATTAATGGTGGGATATTCCTCTTTTATAGATCTATAAAAAAGTCTGCGATGGCATATATCTATCTTTTACGGATAGCATACTATACCCATTATATCTTCTAAAAAAATGGTGACGTACATTGCGGTAATTGAAAAGTAATTTAGACGGATACAGTATTAATCCTTATTAATTTAAGTACGTTAGTTACCTCAAGCATTTCATGCATGTTATTATAATCTTTCACACCATTATAAATAAAAGTCCTCCTCTGTCTCTTTGTGATAAACTCAAATACGGCGGTGGTTATAAAGGTTGGATAACCATCCAGTAGATGACTTATGTGTTTTATTAGCCACAGCAACGCGTGGCCGGGTCAGCTTAATAATATTATGAAAATAATATCATATTTAATTTTTCACGGTTTTGTGTAAGTAGGTTGAAATATAACGATAATTGTTAGATGTGTCCGATGTGTTTTCATCTTACTCTTTTAAACTATGCAACGGATTTTCATGCGGTTTTCACCAATAGATAGAGTGATTCAAGAGGAAGGATACAATATACGAGCAATTCAAATATTCAATTCAGGCAGCGGCCAGCGGGCAGCGGGCAGCGGGCAGCGGGCAGCTGGCAAGCGGGTGGTGTGGATTTTATAAAGGTTGGGTAATAGCGTTGTGTTTCGTTAGCCACAGCAACGTGTGGCCGGGTCTGCTAGTATATATATAAATGAATGTATGTTTGCTTACTTGCATGTATGCATGTACATATGTTGTTTATGTATTGCTATATTAAGCTTAGAAAATATTTGAAATTTTCCAAATACCATCAAAAACTCTTTCGAAACTGTCAAAAATGTCACAATTTGCAAACCATCGATTGTCAAAATTCAATTTTTGAATAAATTATTTAATAAATTATATATAAAAAATAAAAATTGCAAAAGGTAGTACGCAAGCTGTTTGAAAACTGACCTGGACCTGGACTGAATAATATATATGGAACGCGGGAGAGGGGTGGGGAACGCCGGAGGAGGGGTGGCGGGACGGGGGAGCGGACGAGGGAGAGGGGCCTGCTGGGAACTTCTTTAAATGTCTTATAATATAAATGTCTTTTTTGGCTTTTTTGATAAATTACCTCTTACAGGAGTTAGAACCTGTAGCAACTAACAGCGACGGTAATAGCAACTTTGGTGAAATATCTATTAGGTACTGAAAATTCTCGGCGACTGTGTTTCCTCTTAAAGGATTTATTAAGGAAACTACTTTTGGTCAATATGCAATCGATTAAACATAAGTCGGATATATTTTTTATCATAATTAGCGATTACCTACTCGTATCTTGAAGATTTGCGAAGTATTTATTAGATATCTAATTTTTTATGGAACCATAATTAGTAGAACTATGAATCAGTTAACAAGGGTTGTGTTGGCGATTTTTTTGGCAGTGGTTAGTGCGGAGGTTTTGAAAGATGGTCAGTTTATTGATTCATATTTACAATATTAATATACAGAGTGAAGTTTTATGTATAAATTGATTTAAGCCGCCGCTAACCGAATTTCTACCGATTTCTTACATTTCTTAGTCGGGTTGATTTACAGATTTTGAACAAGTCATTAAATTTTAAAGTTCGTTTTCAAAATTCTGTAAAAGTTTTATTTAAATTCTATTATTATTACGGAACAACTGGCTCATAATGATACTATAACAGGACCAGTCCTAAGGAAACCTTCTCCGCTCTAAAAACTATAACATTTTTATTATTTTTCAACACAAACACTTATAACAAGTCTTTTTTTTTTTTTAAATAATCGGAGACGGCTTACATATATATAGTTCCCGTGAGCACTTAGACCATAGACCCATTGTACTATGTACTATCTCCCATTTTACCTCATTCCTTTGACAGTAATCCAGTCCCTTTTATCAAGTTCACCAGGATTATCATTGGAAATGAAGCTATATCTTCTGGTTCGACAATGCGTCTACCCAGGTCTCATTTCCCCTCTTCACTCCTCCTTGGTTCGCTGAAGGCCCCACGATGAAAGAGGGCTTCATTTCTCCTCTCCACTCCTTAGTTCCCCGAAGACTCCACGACGGAGAGTCCACCTCCCCTTGGTTCCCTAAAGGCCCCACAAGGGAAGAGTCCACTCCACCTTGGAGGGAAGAGAACTTCATCTCTCCTCCTTGGTTCCTTAAAGGCCCCACAGAGGAAGAGTTCACCAAGATGGCCTCATTTCTCCTCTTCACTCCTACATGGTTCCTCGAAGGCCCCACATGGGAAGAGGACATTATCTCTCCACTTCACTCCTCCTTGGTTCCACAAAGGCCCGGCGCTGGAAGGGTGCCCCTCCTCCTTGGTTCCTAGAAGGCCCTACAAGGGAAGAGTTCATGGAGGTGGCCTCAGCTCACCTCTCCACGGTTTCTCCTCTTGGTTCCTCCTACGGCCCCAGGAAGCAAATCCACAGAGGTGGCCTCAGCACTCCTAGGTTCCCAAAAGGCCCCTAGTTTTTGAATGGTCCATGAGTTACCAGGGGAATAGAAGGTCCACTCCAGCAGAACCCTGAGTGCTGGAGTGAGGTCTAAATACTCCGAGATGCGACCTTGTTTCTCGGAGGCACCGTTCGTGACGCTGTTCCCCAGGGCATTCAGCCTGAGTACGGTAGCTCACACCTTGGCTTGGGATAGCTATTGCAGGTTTATGTTTCCACTCCCTGAGCGATGGGTTCGCCACACTCCCTACGCTGCATATGCATAAGCATAACAAGTCTTAATTAATTTAACTAATTATATTATACATATATCGACCACCACAACACGGGCATGAGCCTAGCACGGTGGTCGAAAAATCCAAAATGATGTAACCATTCAAAGCAATGAATAAAAAAATAAAAAAAAATTATCGTGCAGTCATCAAAGAATTCCCTTGACTTTTCTTTTCATAACACCCCAAAAACAAATAACGAAAATGCTTTTGGCCGTGAAAATCTTAACACGTATCAATTCCCTTGACGTTCAATTTCAAATAGATTCAAGAAAATTAAAATATATTTAAATTTTGAACGCAAACATACCTAATAGGTATTGATTGACTTACTGATGGTTTATTCTTGTAAACTGTATGTAGGTATTATTTACGACTTTACACATTTAGACAAAAAATAAAGGTGACTTCACTTTTTTCGTTTTAAATAAAAATAGCGTTTACAAATTTGGAAAACCTTGACCGGGTGAACTGGCAGTTTTCTGTTTTATAAAATTATTTCAAATTATGCTGGTCTATAAAATTAAACATAATAATATCGTGAAAGTATATTTCTTAAGAAATAAACATTAGAAATTTTTTTCCATGCCCAACCAACAATTTTGTAGAAGTCCATCACCAGCACCCGAGCCACCGTCAGACCACCGTGGGACCGGAGGAGGAGCTGGTACAGAGCTTCTGGCACGACAAGGCCATCAAATCCCTGAAAGAACATCTGAACAGAGAGTACCCCAAGCAACTGGCCAAGAACGTCGTCTTCTTCCTCGGAGACGGCATGTCGCTGACCACAGTGGCTGCGGCCAGGATATACATGGGACAGAAGGAGGGAAAGGTTGGGGAGAATGAAAAGCTGTCTTTCGAGAAGTTCCCAGCTATTGGACTGTCCAACGTAAGTTGTATTGATCTTCTGAAAACCCAATAAATTATTGACTTTTTATCTCAATACATTCAAAATTTTGGCTATCGGGACAATCTACACCGCCCTACTTGTAATGATATTACGCAAATACACTCAGGAATGGGATAGACTATACTTAATTGTTGCTGAATCCTATTAGGGTTCATGGGATGAGGTTTGCCTAGGTGTTGGAGGCGGATGACCAGGACATACTGAACCTCAGATTTCTATCCACCTCTTAAACCCTTTTCCTTCCCAGAACTCTCCTCTACTTCCTTTCCCTAAAAAACCCTCCACACAGCACCCCCAAAAATAACGTAGGCTTTGAAAGAAATTATTTTCTTCAGGGCCTCCTGTGTAGAGTTCATTTAAAAAAAAGTGTTCATTTTTTTTCATTGACTTATCTTAACTTGTATTTGTGCTCTCTACTAAATAAAAAACGGAGACCCCACGGAAAGTAATTTTCCTCAGTTCCTATGTCGTCTTTGGGGATGTTGTACGGAGAATCCTTTTGAGGAGCGAACATGGGTCTTGAAGAAACTCATGTTGTAGGAAGGAGGAAACACAGGAAACAGGCTGGCAAATCTTTCCATAGTCGTGCACTTGAACTTAAGAACGAGTCTTAGAAATGACCACGTAAAATGTTCTATGCCCGTTTTCTGACTATGCTCCGATGTTGAATGAATCAATAACGCTGCGTATAACAATGATAGTATTCCTACCTTACGTCTGTGCTCTGAAGTTTGCAAGAGGTTTGTTATGATAGGGGTACTCGTATCTATCAAATGGACCGTCCGTTTCTACATAAAGCCAATGGTTTTATTAAGTATTTTGGGCTCCAGATCAGTGATGGCTACCACATTCAACATACAGTTCGTCCAGCTTCTGAGAAGCTAACATGACCAGCTTTGATAGCTTCAATGAAGCCCCCGAGTCTGAGCTGGTCATTTAGAGGTACACCAAGCATATCAATGGAAGACATGTTGGGAATATCATGCACTCATTATTGGAGTCAAGACTTCAGGAGTCGCTTTGATTTCTGCCGGCCTCCTATTTTTTCCCTCCAGTTTCTTATGTCTAAGACTACGGTATAAGCATTCACACCATCCTGCAACCGAAGCTTATACATTATTATATAAAATGGAAATATCTTCAATGGTCGGCTTTATTCTCATCATGAATAACTGGTAGGTCCGTGTGGTCATTCGAAAGTAAGGAAGGGGCTCGACACTCTCTGAATGCATCCCAAGATTCTGTACACATTTCTAGCCAAACGGGAAATTGAATTTTTTATCGAATTTCAGACCTACTGCGTGAATGCCCAGGTGGCCGATTCCGCCTGCTCCGCTACCGCATACCTTGGCGGGGTGAAGGCTAACGATGGAACCATCGGCGTGTCTGCCTCCGTGCAGTACAAGGACTGTAGCGCGATGAACAACGAGACACACTTTGTCGAGTCCATCGCCTATCAGGCCTTGAAAGCGGGGAAGAGTGCCGGTAAAGTAGTAAATATACACATGTATTTATATATATTTAAAAAAAACTATAATTCCACACAGAAGGACCTGAAGAAAGTAATTTTCTCAAGGCCTATGTCGTCTTTGGGAATGCTATGTGGAATGAATTTTTAAGGAAAGGAAGGAGATAAAGTTCTGGGAAGGAAAAAGTACGAGAGATGGGTAGGAATCTGTGGTCAGTTTGTCCAGGAGTGACTTATGAATCCATCACCCTCATTGTGGTGTAATTATTTGGCTGGATCGAAAGAAACCGGCTAGAGCGGTTGAAGGATCTTCCTTAAACGTAGCTCAAATGGGGTTGACAAATCCACCAGATCCTAGAAAGTCCCCACCCCATAACACTCTGCTAAGTCACCAACGGTAGAGGTGTTGGTTATCCAATGAATGGCTCCTAGGCGGAGGTATCCAGTACAAATACCCGCCTCAGAAATTCAATATAATTATTGCTTATTAAGAACAGATAGCGTTTATGGGTTTAATTTTTAATGAAATTATTGACTGAGAAAATGCGATGATTTTCTCGCTTTGGAAATAAATACAAAGTTTATTCTAACTTAAGATTTCTTAAAATTTCAATGAACTATTTTTTCTTGGAATTTTTTCAGAATTTTATGCCAAACACTGCTTATTGGCAGAAAAAGTTAAACATTGCTACTTAAAGTTTAATATTTTTCTTGAATTATTTATCAGATGTGTTTCGTTTCTTATATTTTACAACCAACAGGAACACAATACTAAATTGTTTTGCAACAATCAAAACCGTGTTATTTACAATTTGATTGATTTATATTTCTGGTCTTCAGGAATTGTCACCACAACTCGAATCACCCATGCCTCTCCCTCCGGAGCCTATGCACACACATCTTGCAGGGACTGGGAGAGTGATTCTGATGTCAGACGGGATGGTGAGGACCCCACACAGTGCAGAGATATTGCCTACCAGCTGGTCAGGAATAAACCAGGGAGCTTGTTCCAGGTAAGCAAATATGAGGCATACGATCAGAATGTATTTTTTTATGTCATTCCCAAAGATTCCTGATCTGAATTCCGAATAAATCAAATTTTTGGGTTCTGTGGAAGCACCTTAACTATGATACATGTAGCAAATACCCCTCGATATTAATTTTGTATTTATAGAGTTTTGATTGGTAGTCACTATATATCATTAAAATTATCCCTTCTACTTTTGAAGAGTCCTTGTCTTTAAAAAAACACCAGTGAATAAATGAGTGGATAATTTATTAAACAGCGTCGAGGAAAACTTGAAAGTACCTGGTGCAATACCCCAATAATAAGGGTTTACTCAAAACTCAAATTTTAATAATTTCCGGCGAATTCGTAACTATAATATTTTTTTATTTCAAACCAACCCCTCGTGATGTAAGTTCTTTATATTTAAGATTAATAAAAACAATACTTTACCATTAACATATTTTACGTACAACGATTTTAAAATCTTATAACCCGTTTTTCAACTATAAAGTTAGCGGTAAGCAGCAGATTTTATTTTTCTGGACCATGAATTAATAACTTTGGGAGGGAAACGTTTAGAAACATCTTAAATATTTGTAATCGTTCTTCAGAATTAATTAAAATTATCCTGGCGGAAAGTTCGAATCTCCAGGCCTGCTAGGACGAATTCGACCGTACGTCCGTCCGCGCCGTGTCGAGTGCGTATATTTGTTTACACGCTTTCTTCACTTACGTCGCGACGCGCGACGCGTCGTTAAGATTCCCACATTATTTTAGAGTGTTTGGTAGGGCAAATTCGACAGTAGGTCCGTCCAAACACCGTGTCGCGAGTCGTAATTTGTATACACGGCTTCTCTATTTACGTCGTTAAGATTCTGAATATATTTAAGGGCATACTGCCATATTAAGCCCATCGCCTTCGCATCATTTATACATCTAAGTTTTCCCATTTGGTGGTTGCACTCCGTACATCTTTATAAAACATCACATCCTGTCTATTGGAGCATCCCAGCTATATCAATTTTGTTATAAATGTACTATCCATTGTTTGACAAACTTCTTAATTTAGTATTTCAATTTTGTTTTTAGGTAATTCTCGGTGGTGGACGCAGTAAATTCTTCCCAGTCGCAGAAGGAGGTCAGCGACAAGATGGAATTAACCTCGTTGAAGATTGGAAGCAGGGCAAACGGGCAGCGGGAGAAAGCTACCAATACATCGAGAACAAAGCAGATCTCCAGAGTGCTGTAGAAAATGGCACAGAAAACATTTTTGGGCTGTTCCAAAATGATCACATGGACTATCACCTTTTATCAAAAGAGACTCAACCCACACTCGAGGAAATGACAGAAGCTGCCATCAAAATTTTGTCCAAGAATGAAAACGGATTTTTCTTATTTGTTGAAGGTAGGAATAACACATTTGAACTTTTAAAAAGTTCGGTATTTAAATGAAATACAATTGAAATAAAATAAATTAATTAAATTAAATTTTAAATCCGGCTTTCCTCTGTAAAAAAATGATGACCCCACAAAATTCATAGATTTTTTCTAATCAAAACGATCAACGAACGTCAAACGATGCTCATACTTTTTCCTCATTGTACTTTCAATGTACCTTGCAAAATTTCTTATTCTCTTGTCGAACAAATAATTGCAAACGCAATATAGATTGTTTATGGATATTAGAGTTTTTTCTATTCCCTAAATATATGTCTAAGTTTTTTATGAATCTACTGGTTTCTTTGTATTTTTAGACTGCTTTATAAAATTATAGATTTTGCTAGTCCATTATATTACTTTTAAATTTTCTTCTCGTAAAGTACACATACTTACTTAAAAAACGAATACACTTACAAAAAAAACTTAAATAATTCATAATTCATAAACAAAATTACATAGAATATGACCTAAGAACGGGGTACCCCAGTAAGATGAAAATGATAATAATAAAAATAATAGTTAAACAATAATTTACAGGCGGTAGGATCGACCACGCTCATCACGGAACGCTAGCCCACATAGCTTTAGACGAAACTGTTGAGATGGCAAAGGCAGTTGACAAGGCATTGGAAATGACAAACACCAATGACACACTCATCTTGGTTACTTCCGATCATAGTCACACCATGACCTTGGCTGGATACCCCAGCAGGGGCAACGACATCCTGGGGCCATCAAATCTTGACTTCGCTGGAGATTCTCTGGAATATATCACACTCAGTTACGCCAACGGACCAGGATACAGGAAGGAAATTGTCAATCCGCAGACATTACAAACGTCTCGCGCTGATGTTGCTAAAGAACCTGACTTTATTGCAAGTAAGAAGTATTTCAGTTTACATTTGTAATCAATTTGATTTTTAGACACTTCCACTTCTAGTTTTTCTTCTGGATTCCATATTTTTTAAGGAATTTGAATTTCGACATTATATATATATATTCTTTAATATTCTTTCTTTGTATGGTATATTTTTTACGATAACCGGAAAGACTGCGCCGCTCTACGGTTTCCGCAAGACTACGAGCGTGTTATTATTTTTCTTGTCACCACGTCTGCTTTTCGTCCCGTGAAGGCTTTAATGCGCCTGTTAAAGACCCAGATAGTAATGATGTGGAGGAGATATTTTCAATGGGTTAATGCTGTCGTTACAACCTATCATAATTAAAGCAACAGATGGTAGATATGAGAGTTAACAGATTAGCACTAAAAGGTTCTACTGAATACCTCGTAGAGACGTAAAATGAGATTTTTTTATTCTTTTCTGTATCTTATGGTGATCACCATCAACATCAACTGTTTTTGCCTTGACTAGATTTTGAAGTGATTTTTACATATTTTCAGGAAAGCCAGAAGTATTATATCCCGGCATGGTGCCCCTATCCAGTGAGACCCATGGTGGGGAGGATGTTGGAGTGTTCGTCATTGGGCCTTGGCAGCATCTCTTCACTGGCAGTTACGAGCAGAACCTTATTCCACACATGATTGGCTATGCAGCCTGCCTCGACGAGGAATTGTACGGGTGCTCCACCACCGGACATTAATCCACAAACAAGACTATCTGTGAGGTTTTATTCCATTCAGAGCATTGCTGCGATACAAGTGATATTATATCCAATAATTTATAAAATGAACCAAATTCAAACATTCTTTAATAAAATTATTATTTTTTTGTAATTTTATAATTTTATCCCTATTTTTTTCCCAAAATATCATGCACTTGAGTGGTGTGACGACCTAAGTTTGATAAACCTTGGATGTAAGCAGGCCCGGACTGGCCAGGTCCGCAGGTTCGCGATCGCGGAGGGCCCCCGGCGCGAGGAGGCCCCACAAAACGTACAAAAAAAAGTTTTTGTCTTGTTACTAGTTATTTTGTGTTCTTGGTAATGTTTGTTTACATTTTCGAAAAAAAAATTACATTTTCCAAAAGTAGAACATGTCCAACAACTATTTATATCTCGCCGTGTGACCTATGTCGTGTGTCCACTGTCCAGCAGACAACTCATAAATGAACTAATACCGACAACTGCACCGCGATGTCCTATCAGATCAGGTGATCACTCAGTAGGGCCGCGCAAGCGCATATCGTCCATCCCCCCCCCCTCTCCTACATTTATAATAACATCCACCCCACACTATTGTTTTCAAGTCACTACAACTACAAGTCGATTATGCGATGCGGTTTGCTAAATTTACAGCGCAGTTTTTTTTTAGTTAAATTAATTTTTTTGTTTAGAGTTGAGTTGTGGTACATTATTTGATTAATTAATATTACGAACGGAACAAAAACAATGAAGAAAACTTACAAGAGTGGTGCTTTTTCTGTTCTGTTTGAACTTATTCAATCTAGCCCGTTTAATCACAGGAGACCCAAGTTGTCCCAAAACATCATATGCCGTTATAATAACAGGAGACCCAGATTGTCCCAGAGCGACCGTGCATTATTAAAAGTTAGATATCTCTCTTTCTGTAATGCGAATATTTGTGATTTCTTTTATGTTAGAAACGGAACGAAATAATGCTTCTCATTATGTTAGAGTTATATGAGCTAGGTTGTTCAGATATTTTACAAACCTGATCAAAAGTGACGGTTTGATTTTGCGCCTATTTGTGACGCAACCCACATTTAATTTTAAAATAAAATTGTATGAAAATGATAAAAAGTGAGGTGACAGTTATATCAAAAATTTTGTTTAGAAAAGGAATCTGAATTTAAAATTTGAAGTTTATTCTATTTTAATTACTTTAATTCAAATATTCGCAGGTATGCATTTTTTAGGCAATTTACATTTCCAATATTAAAATTTTAATATTTATAAACAAACATGTTGATTTCTAATAAACATATCGGAAAGATTATTTTATCTTAATTTTAGAACAATTTTTATTTTTGCAAAACCGTTAAAAAAAACTAATAAATAGGAACATTTAAAATGCATGGGAAGAACGAGGAATTTTGCGCGCAAACTTTGACAGGCAAAAGTTGACAGAAAATTATTTTCTTATTATTCGAAGGGCTAGACTGAACTGAATTGAATTGTACCCAAGTCACATGTGAACGAGTTTTTTCTAAACTTAAAATCTTCAAAAATCGACTTTGGTCGTCCTTAGGCCAAGACCTTATATCCAGTCTGCTGTTTATTAATGTTGAGAGGGATTTATTTTATAATTTGGACAAAAATAAAATAATAGATGAAGTAGCTTTATCAAGTGAGTTGCTTACAAAGAAACTGTTACTTTAGGGCTAGGGGAGCAAAATGTCGAATCATTTCAGTTAAGTTAAACCCCTTCTATTCTAGTATACAACATTGTAAACTGTTAAACACACAGGATTTTTTTAAAATTTTAAAATTTTTTTTTTTAAAAGAAAGACAAACATTCTCGTGTTACGAAAAACCCAACAATGTTTGAAAATCTCCTACTACCACCACAGAAAGCCGAAAATGTTGCTTGTATTGTGATGGAGGATTTAGCCAGCTGAGGAATCGAACACGCGACGCTCGGGTGGGACCCAAGCGCTATGCCCACTCAACCACTGACCAGTCCTAAATGTTAGTATTATTTTCCTAATCCCTAAAATCCGTTTGTCATTATTTTTACTACACAAATAATTTTGACATAATTCATTAATGCTTTGGTGTGAATAAAATCCTGCCCTTTATTTTGAACTCCGTTAAAAGGTAGTTTTACAGCATGTGTTTAGTAGTGTTGTGGTATCCTAAAAATACTGTGAATTTCTTATTTCAATAAATAATAAAGTCAACAAAAGTCGAAAATCATAATATTCGTATAAAAACCTATCTGAATTTCTTCTTCTTTATAGGTGCCAATATAGCGTAGAAACGCGTTTTCATTGTTTTCAAGCACCTAATTTTCAAAAATTATCCGGGGAAGGCCCCCGGACCCCCCGTTTTCTGAAGCCCCCCCCCCTCCCCACGTTAGGGGGTCCCTTTACAGGTTTTAGCGGAGGACCCCAAGTGGTCCCAGTCCGGGTCTGGATGTAAGTCACCTAATTTGTCGGCCTCCGTGGTCGAGGGGTAAAGCTCTTGACTCGGGATCGAATGCAGGCGTGGAAAAATAAATTTTATTTGATTAATTTGCATTATTTCACAAGTATATATAGGATGGCGCAAAACTACCGTTTTCTTTTGAATCTTATTGTAATGTGTAATAAGATTCGAACCATACCGGTAGTTTTGCGCCACCCTATATAAATAAATAAAATAAAAATAAAAAGCCTATTATTTCTTGCAAATATAATGTTAAATATGTATGTTACAGAATTGTGAATAGTAAGAAAAAGTATAATTAATGCAATTTACGAAAAATGAAATATAGATTTCTTATGTTTTTCTTAAGCAAGAACCTCATTTATCTCTTGTTTTGATCGTGGGGTTAAGCATTTTTTGTGTTTGTGTGACTTCTTGTATTTTTGAGGAAGTTTAGAATTTCTTCTTCAGAGGGTTTTGGTCTTGATCTTCCACGGTAACCAGCCGGGTTGGAACAATTAATTAAATAAAAATAACACATGATATATTTGCGGTACGTTCCATAGTGGAAGATACTCTCAGTATCGCCCTGGTGAAAGACCACTATTCAGAATTGAAACGTCGCTTGAAATAGCTTTACCTCGTGCTTGGTGATCAGATCTGAATATTCAGGTACTTCCCCTCCTTCCTCTTTCCCTTGCCTTCCCCTCCCCACTACCTTCAGCCTCAAAACATACCTCAATTTGGGGATGCCAGTCTCACTGGCTCCAGACGGGAGCAGTTGGGATTCTTGTGCGGTATTCACAAAAAAAAAAGAATTATTAATGCAAAGACTACATGTCGTTCTTATGCTGCTTATACATTTTCCACAATGTGTGGTTCAGCTCACGTGCGTATATATACCTATATTTTTTAAAATTATTATTAATATTTAATGAGTTAGTTTATTCTACACGAATATAAGTTTATACTGCATGAATAAGCACAATGAACCATTTCATTTGATAAATTTATACATTTTTACAGTAATCAAAACATTTCTTTTGAAATAAATTCATCTTATCTTCATGCTTCATACTTTCAGGCATTTTATCATACGTCTTTAGTCCTCTATATTTTAGGCAGGTCTGTGATTTTTATTTTTTTGTGGCAATCTAACTCTATTTATATTTCTTGTTTCGTAATTATTTACATATTTATTAAAAACAATTTCACTCTTAAAGTATTTTGGCATTTGGTTTTTCATTACTGTATGCACGAAAATTAACACGTTAAATAGCACTCTCATTTTTATTGTAATCCAATTTAGCTCCCGTCTCATTTGATTAACCCTTACAAATTTGTCTTTCTAGCTTATTCAGATTTCCTTCAATGGTCAAATACAGCATTGTAGAGCAGTAATCCAAATGTGGAGCAACTATAGTTTTAAAAATGAGCTCTCTAGTATATCTATTTCATTTATTTCTTAGTTTTTTAAGACAAGTTACCTTTTTGATACCATCTTTAGTACATTTTCAAAATTTTGCTGTAAGTGTGAATTTGGAATCAAGCATTACACCCATGTATTTGATTTCGTTTACTTTTTCAATTTTGTCATCATTAATTGTCAAATTTAAACCTGTGTTACGCGTTTTATTGCCTGTTTTCGTATATTTTGTTTTGTTTACGTTCATTTTCAACTTGTTTAATTTCAGCCAATTTGTTGTATTTTGTAAACACAAAATATAGATTAAGGTATCGTCTGCAAATGGTCTAATTTTGCATAGTTTTATGGTTTTAATTATAACATTTACATATGTAAATTATGAATAGGATTGGACTTAATACCGACCTTTGCAGAATACCAAGGTTGTTATCTATCGGTTCTGATTCTGCGCTCTCAACTTTCGTTACCTGCTTTCTTTCCAGGAGATATTCTTTGAATGTATTCAGAGTTAGGTACTATTGGTATATCTGAATATGTCTACTTTTTGTTAACAGGGAGAAAACGACAAAACGCGCACGCGATCATTTATTTATTTATTTATTTAAATACATGTTACATAATTAGACATTTACATAGAATTGGATACATTGAATCACCATACTAGGCGGCTGCCTGTTTCATGGTGACAATGGAGGATATTTACTTTAAGTGAAGTCTATTGTTAACATATGGAACTATTAGTAATGTAATGATGTTGAAAATTGGTAAAGTTATAATAAAAAACTAGTAAAGAGAAAAAGAATTGGGTAAGGATAAGTTTGTGAGAAGATACATATCCTTATTTTAAAATTTATATGTGTGAGTGCATACGCATACGTATATACAGGTGCAGACATCCATACACACATAGGCATATACACACACACACTTACACATATATATGCGTCTAGGTACAAGAATACATTAATATGTATATATACGGCCATGGACACAGTACCAACACATTTACACACAGTTGTAATTTTTTTTTTTTTTTTGAAATGTATGAAGGTGTAATTAGAATGGAGCTTGAGTATTTGCAGTAAGTATCTTTCCAAATAGTATTGAGATATATGTTAATAAAAGAGGTGTTATTTTCTAACATGGTGACAGAATATTGAATTTAAATATTCCAGAATTTTTTACAGTTTATCTAAAAGTTTTAAAGTTAGTTGAGAGGTTTTGTTTGTTTGTTTTTTAATCTTTATTTAGATGTAAGTACGTACATTTTTTTTATACAGCTAGTAGGAAAAATATTTAAAAAATTCAATTTACGAGATGCAGTATTACATGGGCGGATCAAGGATTTTTTTCTGGGAGGGGCACAAGGTGCGGACGGGCAAAAAATTTAACAATTACTGTTAGAAATTAAGTTTATTTCTACAAGTTCAAGTATGTAAAGGAAGGTTTATGAAAGTGTCAAAACAATAGAAAAATTAAATGTTTAATAAAGACAGTTTTCTGTACTGTGATGGAATCCCCACAGTACACAAAAATACCTTTTGGGCACGGGGGCGCGTGCCCCCCCCCCCCCTAAATCCGACCATGCAGTAACATTTACAAATACATATTAAGAAAAAAAAAAGATAATTTGACAAAAATACATTTCATAAGACTAGCAGTTAAAAACCCGCTCCACGGGTCAGTAGCTTTGAAATGTTGCATTTTAAAATCAACTTGGTCCCCCTATTTTCATCAAATTTAAAATGTTTATACTTTTTAATATTTCTATTATTGATTCTGACCATTGCAGGTTTAAAATTGTTGTTTAATTTTTTTAAGTCGGATCTTTCGTTTCTAATTTGAAAAATGTCGAATCCAAGAAATGCATCTGTGTTTTTTTTTAGGTGAGCCCCACACAGGAGGCCCAGAGAAAAATAATTTCCCTCAGGGCCTATGTCATCTTCGGGGATGCTGTGTGGAAGGTTTTTTTTAGGAAATAAAGGAGAGGAGAGTTCTGGGAAGGAAAAGGGTTTAAGGGGTGCGTAGGATTCTGGGATTCAGTGTGTCCTGGTCATCCGCCTCCAAGACCTAGACAAACCTCACCCCATGAACACGGGCACCCCTGATAAATCACCAAACGTAGCGAACCACTTGGGGCGACCTATCCTATGGCAGAGGTGTTGGTTATCCAATAAAGGTTCCCGGGACGGCACAGCGGTACCCGTTCCCGCCTCCCAAATTGGAAATTGTGTAAGTACTGTGTTGGCATAAATATTCTTGGCGATATCTGTGCCATGTAATAAAAAGCGACATATTTGATAAGAAATATTTGAATTCTCTTCCCCATTACGGCACTAGCAGTTCATTATGATGTTGTGATACTAACCTTGATGCACGACAATGAGGGATGGAACTGTTAGATGAAGAACAAAGAAGTAGACCGAAAGCGCTAGAATTGAGAAACCTAAGGCGTACATTACCTATTTATTTATTTATTTATTTTAGGGAAAGTTGACAGCAGATGTGATATTACACAATAATAACAATAGTAAGATAGTTAATTATGCCAATTATGAATTTTCCGCTGATGATACTGAATGATTAATAAAGTGTGACATTGTAATGGTGTTTTCTGAAATTAATTTTTTTTTTACAATATATGAAAGGGGAGGGGGGAGGAGGAACATAGAATTAGGATTAAGAGACAAAGGACGGGAATATATAGGGATTAAACTTTCTAGTTTGAGTCATGTTGCTTACTGAGTTTTCGTTTTATGTCATGAAAAGTCGAGTTAAAGATGTCAATGTGGTAATAATTTAAGTTACATGAGTGTGTGGATCTATAGATAAATGTGTTCTGTTTGGAGTTGGTCTTGCAAAGAGGGAGATTAAAAGTAAGTGACTGTCTGCTGTTGCGATTTGGAACATGGAATGATAGACGTTGAAGAAGATCAGGACTATCAATCAGGTTATGTGTAATTTTAAATAACATTACCGAGTCTGCTATATTTCTTCGGCAAGTTAATGTGTGTATATTGAAGAACTTTGCAGAATCTTTATTACTAAAGTGAGATCGAAAAGAGCGGAAGTTAAGGTACCTTAAGAATCTATTTTGTACACTTTCGATTCTATTTTTGTGTATTGCATAGCCTGGGTTCCACACTTGAGATGCGTATTCAAGGATACTACGAACATATGAGAAGTATAGTATTTTGAAAGTAATAAGATCTTTGAATTGTTTACAGGAACGGATTATAAACCAAGCATAGAAGATGCATTAGTGACTATGTGGTCAATATGTTTATTGAAATTCAGTTTACTATCAAGTATAACCCCAAGGTCCTTAATTTCTGATTTGATGGATAATGGTTGATGATTAATTGAGTATTCGTGGATAAATATGTTTTTATTTCTGGTGAAGCGCACGACGAAGCACTTATTTAAAGCACTATTTATTATTATAACGTAATTTTTGTGAAATATCAGTTTTTGGGCGCTCTTTGTTCGAAAAAGATGATACGATACAAAATTGGATCTATATTACAGTACTTTAGTCGTAAAATTCAGATATTCAATGTAATTGAAAGAACAAACAAAAATTTAGATTTTCTTAAGAACAACAATTATTAACATTTTGTTTACTCTGACCAAGATTGAGAGAAGAACGCTAGATGAATTGAAAATATTATTTGGGGCGCAAGTTTATGGGAGCAAGAGTCAGGAATGCCAAACGGAGGTATGGGATGGTCGGAAAGAAAGACAATGTTTGAATACGTAATGTTATCGTAAATGAATATTTTATTAAATGTTAAGTTATCACAATAATATTAATTCTCCTGGGATCCTTTCTTATCCGGACAATCATCGCCCTTTGCAGGCTCATAACAACTAAGCAGAACTACACTCAAATTGCATTCAAGCCTAGAAGAGGCATCTCTCTCAACCATGTCTACTATCATTTATGGTAAAGAAATCTCCAAAACCAACCGTTTGAAAGACCATGGTTCACTAAAGAGGTTAATTTGAAAAGATCGGAAATGAGAATCATTTTTAGATTAAGATCCGGACATGCACTAATGGGAAGGATATTGTGTTTGATAGGCCTCTCTGATTCTTCAATGTGCTCGATATGTGAAAAAATTGAAGACGTCGAACATGCATTATCGAAGTGCGTTAAATATGAAAGACAGAGAGTAACGACACTAATGACCTCGAACTCATCGGAAATTCAGAATTTAACAGCCTCAACCGAGTTTCATGCCGTATCGAGAATAATGAAATTACTATTAGATTTATGTAAACTGGAAAATATTTGAAAGTGAATTTCTGTATAAAATGATTATAAAAGGACTAAGTACCTTTTAAAGAACATTAGAGATTATAAAGATAATATAATAATATTGTCATTTAAAAACAGATGAAGGCAAAAAAGTCCCTAGGGTCCGAAGCCTCGATAAAATACATGATATAAAAAAAATAAATCAATCATCCTCTAGTTTTATTATTTTTGAAGGTGGGTACAAACAATATAACAAATTAAAAGATTATTTCAACGTTATTTCAAACACTGAATCGCAGCTAGATGATTAGTTCTGATTAATTTGTCAAAACCATTAATGTTGTAAGAACAACGTGCTTAAAAGTAAAGCGATCCATGCAGATATTAAAATTTGAAGTTTAGAACTAAATTGGTTGCCGCTAGAACAACCATAAAATTCTTCATCAATGCACATGGCATAACCCATCAGATGAGGAAGGAGGTTCTGCTCATAGCTGCCAGTGAAGAGATGCTGCCAAGGACCATGGGCGAATACTGCCACATCCTCTCCTCCGTGAGTTTCACTGTTCAATGGGACCATTCCCGGGAACATCACCTCGGGTTTCCCTATAAAACAAATCAAATGAATATAATATATATTGTCACTAACGGTAGACGGACATCAACTGTATATTTATGCCATTATAAAAGAGTATTGTGTGACCCATTCACATCGTTTCCATGATTTTTGGCGAACGAAATAATCTTAGTTTTCATTACTTATATTTTTACATATACATATAAATTTTTCCCAGCTCATAAATCGCTATAACTCCCTTACTATCAGAGTTAAAAATATGTTTTAAACGGCGTTAGAAAGACAAAACACCACGCTTTATAGTCAAATAACCACCAAAAAAGTAAAATGTACACCTTTATAAAACCAAAGTTTTGATTCGCAATTTGAAAAAAAAAAAAGATTTTTTTTTATTAATTATTTTCAAATAAAAAAAAATTACCTGATATTAACGTTTATAATACATTAGTCTAATAAAATATCAATAATAAAATTTGATAGCACATTTTATCACCTTTCAAAAACATTTTTTTAATTTTGGGATATGTTCAGAATTATTTCATTTGTTTACATTTTATTGAAAAGCGAAAATATTTGAACCATCTGAAAAATCGCGAAATTTCGGAAGGGTTAACCAGTGATTCCAGACATTATTGAAAAATGTTAATGAAATTTTGGTCTCTGGTGAGATTTTCGATGACTTTTGGTTTTCAAAATTTTTTTCTTCAAAATCAAACAATTTTTTTTCCGCATGTCGTCACTGGCCATTCAGCCGAGTAACCGCCCCAACCTCTTACCCTGCTCCAACTGATGATCCTATTTTAATAACATTCAATATTTTAATAACAATGAAATATGAAATGTCTAAAATGCTCCACACTCATAAACATTCTCAAAGACAGTGGGACGAAACTACGTAATATATGTATAGATATCTAAGACATATCCTAAATAAAGATTTACCCAAAATGACGTACTTTGCCTTTTACCAACCAATAATACAATATGAAATTATAGGATGGGGTGAAACTTGTAAAAAATACACACAACCGCAAAGATTAAAAACAATCTATTTAAACCACTTTTTACGCAAACCACCAACAGAACGTCTGTCTTAAAAAAATAATACTAAACCATGTACACATCAGAACGTCTGTCTTAAAAAACAATTCTCACATCAGAACGTCTGTCTTAAAACCGGTTGAGAGCCATGCCGGAAACTAACTTCCATACTGGAAATTACGCAAAGCATCACTTTGAAGTAACATTTTGTGGATTAATTTTTAGCTTTCGTTTATTTTATTTACCGAAACACATTCCTTAAATAATAAACTATCCATAAAAATAACATTACTAGCGTTAGTTAGGTAAAATGATAGATTTTTCGATATTTTTGTCAAGTATCACATTCGGACGTGGATATTTGAAATTGCGGCAAAATTTGATATCCGGATTCCATAGATAATTCATTTTAAAATATTCTGGTATTGCCAGGAGAATTAAACTTTTGGGTATACCAAGAATGATGTTGGTGCAAGTGATTCTGACCTTGTCTTTCACATAGTTTATTTATACATAAGGGTTAAAATTGCATTAAAAAATTTGTTCCGGCATGCGGGCGCGGTCCCGGCCTACGAGAGGTCTGTCTTAAACAATTTTATTAAAACACTAGCTGATCCGGCGAACTTCGTACCGCCTCAGAATCAAAAACTGTTGTCAACTTATTAGCTGAATTGATCTAAATTGTTTCTCCCTGCGTATCCTTTCCGCTCTCGCGTTCCCTCTCCCTCTCCCCACTCCACTTCTCCCCTTCCCCCGTTCCGCTAACCCCCCTTCCTGAATTCCTTTCCCCCCCCCCCCCTTCCCCCCTCGCCCCTCCCCTCTCCCCCCTCCCCCGGTTCACAGTTCAATATTATACCCCTTACAATATTGCTGCAGTTCTTTCAAAATAGGAGAATTCATTCCATACAAAATGTATGGGGAAAATAATTTTCTTCGGAGTGGAACACCCTTTACTTTTAGGGGTATGAAAAATAGATGTTGGTCGATTCTCAGACCTACCAGATAAGCACACAAAATTTCATCAAAATTGGTCCAGCCGTTTCGGAGGAGTATGGTAACAAACACCGTGACACGAGAATTTTATATATTAGATTTACACATCAGAACGTTTGTCTTAAAAATACAATTCTACTAAAACCATATCAGAACGTCAGTTTCAAGAATTTAAATTCAGAAAAATAAACCCATTATACTTCTACTATGCAACATAACAAATTTATAGAGAAAATATTATAAATAAAACTGCTCCATGCAAAATTTTCCAAAATGAGAAAAAAATACGAAAATTTTTTGACTACTTTAGCAGAGAGGAAAAAATAACATTTTAAAAGATTTTAAATTTCCAATTTAAAAAAACACACTGAAAATAGAAAAAAAAGAAAGCCCTTAACATGTTTATAAAGAAATAATAGCTACGTAATAATTTATCCCCCATACACACAAGCCTACCTTTATTATGTTGGTACATAATAAAGCTAGTATATATTAAAATACATGAAGCTATTACTATGTTCATTGTAACGAAATTATTATTGTATCATTATTTATTTTAATAAAAATGTTTAAAAAAACAACAATAAGAGGTATAGTGTTCGGCATTCCAAAATACAACTTATATGACTTCCTTTTGGCTTTAATCTCTGAATTATGTTAATTGGTTTTATTTTTATTAAAGTCTAAACGAAATACGCTGTGTGTAATGCCTGGATCACATGTACCGAGTAGATGGGTGAGGCAGTAAAATGATACTAGACCGAGAGAGTTGGGTGAATGAGTAGGTGTCTACACGTATTTTTTTTAATTTGGCACCGAGTCAGTCAGTCAGTTCAGTTGCGACGCTGTAGACTAGCGAGACAAAATAGATCGCAAAAAGATAATTTAACAAAGTGATGCGAGTGACGTCAGTGTGCCGAGTGGTGAGTGGCGAGTACGCACCGAGTGCATGTTTATACCTGCCGAGTGGGCAAGCGAGTCAGTGCGGAAAAACGCGGGGTGAGCGGGAGCACTCGGTCTAGTAGGTAGAACAGGGTCCGAGTGACTGTCTCGACCTTTGACTGGATCTCGAACTGGTTCTCAAACTTTGGGCCGAGCGCTCGGCCGAGCACTCGGTGATGTGAAGCATTGTCTCGCCCATCTACTCGGTGCGTGTGATCCACGCATAAGTTATGCATTTGCATGAGTACGTAAAAGTCAGCTAAGAGTGATAGATCTATACCTAATTGAGAAAAGAGGCCAATAAACGAATGAGTAAAAGTAAAATAAATAATTGAATGGAATTGGTGAATTCCCATTTAAAAAAATAATAATAAAAAAGCAAACAATCTCACAGGTTAACAGTTAACAAGAAATACAGTATCCATTCAAGAGGTCCTTATTATAGTCTACCTACAGAATAAATAAGGGCTAAGGGATATACAAAATTAAGTGGACTTACGTGCAATAAAATCTTCTTCTTTGGCAACGTCAGGACGTTCCAATTTAAGCGTGTCCGCGTTCACATGTTCGGGCCTGTATCCTGGACCATTGGCGTAGCTCAGTGTGATGTACTTCAACCCATCTTCGGCAGCGTAAATGTCCGCGGCCCCCAAGATATCATTTCCCCTGCTGGGGTATCCAGCTAAGGTCATGGTATGGCTGTGATCAGAAGACACGACTATGAGTGTATCGGCGGAATCAGTTAAACTCAAAGCCTTGTCCACTGCCTTTGCCATTTCAACGGTTTCATCGAGAGCAAGGTGGGCTTGCGTATCGTGATGAGCGTGGTCTATTCTTCCGCCTGGAATTTTAACACATACTTATTTTTAATAAGGGATCGAGTTATCGCCCACTATTTTTTACCCACGGTCCCAAAATCTGGTTGCCAAAATGTGATTTTTGGGAAGTATAAGGAGAAAAAAATGGAGAAATAAAGTGGACAATACTATATTTTCTGTGCATCAAACCCCTTATCCATTTTTTTGGAAAAGTCGCAGAAGGAATAGCTTGAACATGATTCAGAATATCAAGGGAGTGACTTTCGTACAAAATCCTAGTGACAAATCTACTGGGAATACATTCTGTTGGACGCCCCAGATAGCAGGTGTTTATGAACCAGATACAAGAAAATAAAAAAGAGAATCGTCTAAAGGACCCACCTTCAACAAATAAGAAGAATCCTTTTTCATTCGTGGATAACACTTTTATAGCCGCTTCTGTCATATCCTCCAATGTTGGCTGAGTTTCTTTGGCTAAAAGATGATAGTCCATGTGAGTGTCATGGAAAAGTCCAAAAATGTTTTCGGTTTTGTTACCAACGGCTGCTAAAAGTTCCACTTTGTTCTCGACGTATTTGAAGCTGCCACCAGCACTCGCTTTTCCCTTCTTCCAGTCATCGACAAGGTTCTGTTCATCTAGTCTCTCGCCTCCTTCATTAACTGGGTAGAACTTCTTACGCCCACCTCCAAGAATCACCTGAAAAAAAAAATTTTGTCAGAACCATTGTAATCACTAAAATCTTATAAACTCTCTCTTACCAAGAAGATGTACAATGCCACCTGCCTTCTTTAACCTTCATAAGCTAACGTAATACCAACCAACTTTTGCTAAAAAATGAAAGAAAGGAGAGGAAGTTCTGGGAAGGAAATCTTACAGAAAATATTAAAATAACAAACGGATGAATGGTTTAGCAACACATAGATATCTCATACCCTCACATATATACCCAGAAGCAAGCATATTTTGATTTTTATATATACAGGGTATCCGGGGATAAAGTGCATTAACTTCGAGAGGTGATTCTACAATATGGTAGAAGTAAAAAGGATTGACAACTTTTTCCAAAATTTTACTTTTTTTTCCCATACAAAAAGACGTTCCTACTAAAAATCCTTAGTGTGAGGTACGATCTTACTTGCTGATAGCCCGCCGGGCACGATTGTGGCAATGTTGCATGATTGTGATTGGCCCGTAACGAACAGCGGAAAATAATAAGGCTGGCGGCACACGCCGGTTTAATTTTATCTTTTTACCGCAAAACTACCCCTAAAAGTTGGAATTTCGAAAAAAGTTATTTATCTTTTATGATATCATGTAGAATCACTTCCCGAAGTTAATGCACTTTACCCCCGGACACCCGATATAGATTATAAAATATTGTCTGATTTCAGTACCTGGAACATATTGCCTGGCTTGTTTTTGATCAGCTGTGAGGCAATGTCCTGGCAAACCAAAGGGTCTGCATCGTCAAACGACATATCATAATCGCTTTCCCAATCTCTGCAGGAAGTGTGAGCATAGGCACCAGAAGGAGAGGCGTGAGTGATTCGAGTTGTCGTAACAACGCCTGTTAAACAAAGGAATATTTTGCATTGTTTTATTATCAAATTATTTATACATTTTTACGGTTGAATTCTGCTCGCTTTACGCTTTTGCACGATACCAGGGCCATATTTAAGCCTCGGCAATCTAGACAACTGCCTCGGGCGGCGAATAGGCCACTTGCATCACATTTTTTTTTAAATTTTTCCGGTTTAGGCAAATATTCTAAGACATTCTGTATTTTTTTTTATTTTTTAATCGTATTTTTGAAACCCTGGGGATTTTTTGAAAATTTCAATCCGAAAAATCAGACCATTTTTTATAAACCGGAAAGACGGGACATAATTTTATAGGTGTGAAAAAACGATAATTACATAGCCGAAAATAATTTTAAAAAAAAAATAACGTTTTCCACACGAATGGCACAGGAGAATAACGAGGCATACCAAAAATATTACATCTCATAAATATTTTTTTCCTTGATCCATCTTATTGATCATAAATCATTATAATGTACAGCGTCTATATTACTAAATTCAATGTAATATACTTGAACTAGTAAATTGTAATAATAATAAGAATATTATAAAATTTTAGTTTGTTAAAATCAGCACCATAATCATTATACCTCTTAAACATGTACCGACATCCTCTTCACGTTCTGAAGAGAACCCCGTACCCATTAATTGTACGGGGTTCTCTTCAGAACATCTGTCAAAAATTCAAACCAAATGATAAGTTCGCAGAGAACAAACAATAAATCTAGTGAACGAAATCAAAAATTCACCTGAAATCAAAGTGATGCCATATAAAAAAAATATAACAGTGTGGAATTTTACAAAATTAATAGGAACATTTTCGGAGACGGGACATTTTCATGTAGTGACGTCACGAGCCCAAATAATGGATTTATTTATTTAAAAATAAAAAAAACTGTACATTTCTACAAAATTTTACTAACATTTTCGTAATCTTAGTAAAAAGATCTATCCACACGATTTTTTCCGAGTCGTTCTGAAATCCATGCAAGTGGCCTATTTCCACATATTATACAGAAACAGCAAAATAAAATTTGCTACCATTGTTCTGAACCTTTCGAAGAATCTCTTTAAGGTCCATTATAGGCAGTCCCATGATGTTAATGTATTTTGGGATGGTATAGATGCCCTCGAGCAAGGGAAAAGCGACTAAATCCTCTTGACGAATATATTCCGTACGGCAATAGCTAGGATTTTATGATGCCATTGTTCACTTTTCTATGTTATATGTTGCTTTAGATGTTTAGATATATCAAATATGGCTCATATGGATATCAATGACGGCCGGACCGGCGTGGTTTAGCGGCAAGGCTCTTGACTCGCAATCCGAAGATCGCGGGATCGAATCCTGGTGTGGCAAATAAATTTTGAATAATTTGTGTTATTTCACAATTTATTCATTTAATATAATGTATAGTATATTTGCACACGTTCCAGAGTTGAAGATACTCTCAGTATTATCCTGGTGTAAAACCACCATTCAGAATTGAAACGTTGCTTGAAATGGCTTTTAGCCGTGTTTGGATCTGAATAGCCAGGTACTTCCCCACCTTCCTCTTCCCCATCTCCTTCCCCTCCCCTAAAACATACTCCAATTGGGGATGCCATAGTCTCACTGGCTCTAGACGGAAGCTGTTGAGACTCTTGTGAGGTATTACTTTAAAGAAAATTAATAACCGATTTTTATCGCGTATTACGTAATATTGAGATTTTTATGCATTTTACTTAAAACGTAAGCTATTTTTTTATTTTTTTTATTAGTTTTTGGGGTATTATGCCATGTTACGCTACCTCCTTCTTTAGCCAATGTTTCGGACAGCGTTGCAGTGTCCATCATCAGGGCAGATGTGTGATGTGTGACACTGTCCGAAACGTTAGCTAAAGAAGGAGGTAGCGCAACACGGCATAATACCCCAAAAACTAATAACAAAAATACTTTTGGCCGTGAAAATCTAAAATCGTAACCGTAAGCTATTTAATTAAAAAAGTTGTTTATTTTATCTTTAAATTAATCTCAATTATCACAATTAATCTGTTATTGAAATCAAATGAGATTTCAGAAGGCTGGGAAGACAAAACAAATGACACATTCTTTTCACATTAAAAAAGTGAATATCTCTTGTCTGATATTGCTATTTTTTTTCATTTACAAAACTGCTAAAACTTTAGGCCAATTGTAATGTCGATATGATCGACGTATGTTTGCGTGTTATTGTGTGTGAAATAATCAGCAATGGGTATTTACCAGCACTCTTTCCCGCCTTCATGGCCTGGTACGCGATCGAATCTACAAAGTGAGTCTCATCGGTCATCGCTTCGCAATCCTGAAACTGCACAGAAGCAGATACTCCTATGGTTCCATCATTAGCCTTCACTCCGCCGAGGTAGGCAGTAGCAGAGCAGGCAGAGTCCGCAACTTGGGCGTTCACGCAGTATGTCTGAAATTAAAATTAAGCCATTTACAATTGTGAAGACGTGACGTGATGAAATAAATTCAATAGTAATATAAAGAAAAAATCTTTACGTAACTTAAATTAACGGACATAATGATTCAGATTCATTCACTGGTACAGAGTCTTACAGTGTGTTCTTCTGGAACATTCCCCAACCTCATACTGGTGAAGCCTCCATGTCTATCTAAAGTCGGGTCCAAAGCTCGTCATTTGTCTTGACAAAATCATTGACGGTCCCACAACAAGTCAATGATTTTATCAAGTTTGTCAATAAATATTGTCAACTCGTTGTGTTTCGAGTTTAGTTGTGTAGGCAGGCGGGGGGGGGGGGGATTTTTTTTTTGACAGATGCCGCGCAATGCGGTCGTGTGTGGAGAATCGGAACGGCCTTTTGTCGATGACGAAGTATGTAACGTCTTTGCCTTTTGTGGTTATGTGCAAATGAGCGGGCATAATCACGAGTTCAAAATATTATTATACCTAAATATAATATAACAATAAAAATATTTGATAATGAAATTATAATATAATATCAAATATTTATAATTATTCTGTTTTTGACGTAAATATTTACGCACTCTAAATTCGTAACTTTAGGTCGTGCCATAATCGATATTAGTCATAAATCTTTCCTGATAATTCAATTTGGCATGGTCAGCACAATTTGATAAGTAGTACATAACATAATAATAAAGTACATAATAACAATGTACGGCTGTTTATGAAATTTGCGTTTTTGTGTAAAATCATTTCAAGGGCACTGTACAAAAGACATGTTACGCATCACGTTCCCGCGCGGAGAATATTCCAGGCGTTTCTCGATACCGAATAATTATATTAATATTTGTTACTATATTATAATTTTATGATCAAATATATTTATTATAATATTATACGTAAGTATAATAATATTTTAAACTCGTGATTATTTAAGCTCGCTCATTACACATAACACATAACCTCAAAAAGCCGTTCGGTTTGTTCTTCCATAAATACGACCACACCGCGTGGCTCCTGTCAATTAAATGAATTATACCCCCCCGCCTTAGGGATGGACGATATACATCGATGTATTATAAACACTCGATGTATTGTAACGATGCATCGTATTGAAGCGATGTATTGTTAATACTTCAACATCGAATATATATCGATGTTTCTTATTCGATGCATCGAATACGAAAAGTTTTTTTTTTAACTTTTCTTTATTCATTGAAATTTTTTATTACGTTGCCAGTACGCGGTTTGTTATATTCCAACAAGCGATACGCAAAATACGGGGCTGATTGTTTAATAAGAAGCCCTGCTTCCATTGTTTCAAAGTTCGACAACCCCCCCCCCCTCCCCCCCCCGACGCGTGTTTTGATTTGTACCACCGAAATATAGGGAATTTCACATAAGAAATCAGAAATACATCGATGTATTGGAAACATCGATGTATTTCTCAATACATCGTATTAACATCGATGCAACCATTCGATGCATTACATCGGAAAAAACATCGATGTATTTTTTGAATGTCCATCCCTACCCCGCCTGCCTTCCCGCTTCACCCGGGATGAAGTGTTTAGGAAATGTTTTCCGTCGAACACGGGAAGCACAACTAAACTCGAAACATTGACAAACTTGATAAAATCATTGACTTGTTGAGGGACCGTCAATGATTTTATCCAGACAAATGACGAGCTTTGGACCCGACTTACCTTGAATGAAAAAGTGTTAGGTGTCCTCAACTTCGACCCTTAATTTACTGGAAGATGTTGAAGTAAACACAATAACTTTGGACGTAAGGAACTGCAGTGATACAGCAAACGACCGGAAGTCGTAAACATAATTTTTAGAGGTGTTTTGTTTTAAAGGCGGAACCTATCTATGGTCGTAGTGTCGATCAACAGGATGAGCTGCTCCAACAGCCATTGCGCTCATATGGTGCCCACTGCGTGCGACAGCGATATGCGAATTGGACTACCGAACATCGATTGCCTGCTCCACTCATTCTCTGGTGGGATTTGTATGGTCCACAAGGTGCTCTTGAATTCTTAGATCGGCTTGTAGAATTTATTTACCTTTGTCCCCACATCTTACAAAGGAAGTTAGAAGACGAATATTGTTCATGATGATATTCAAAATGTAAAGGAAGATTGAGAAACTGTCAAGACTTACGTTGGATAATCCAATAACTGGAAACTTCTCAAAAGACATCTTTTCGTCCTCTCCAACCCTTCCTTCCTTCTGTCCCATATAAATCCTGGCTGCCGCCACAGTGGCTAGTGACATGCCATCCCCGATGAAAAAGACGACGTTCTTGGCCAGCTTCTTACCGCTTAGATCTCTATTGAAATGCTCCTTCAGGGACTTCAACGCCTTGTCGTGCCAGAAGCTTTGTACCAGCTCTTTATCTGGGCCGACGGTGGTCTGTCGACTACTTGGGTGCATGCGATGGAGATCTAAAAAAAATATATTTTTAGCTTTATTTCGGCAATTTATGACTCCTGGCAATGCGAATGGGTTAATTCAGGTTATTAGAATGCAACGGTGCTTGACATTGAATAGTGTTACCTACCAAAGAATTTCAATTAGACAAAGAGGATAAAACGCCACCTAGTCTCGACACACTAATTGCTTATTTCACGTTCATACTCAGTCTTCTGACTCAAATTTTGAATCTTTGAGCTAAGCAATTTTCGATGGCACTTTTGAAATTTCTTACTGTGAAAAAATAACACCAACGTTGTGTTGCCGGTGATACATTGTATCGTTACTTTTGGTACAAAAAATTTTTCTAATTTCTTTTATCTGATTTTGAAATATTATGATTTTATTTTTTATTCTTGATTAATTAAAAAAATTACAACTTACCATGTTGAATAGAACCTCCAATCACAGCGAACAGTATCAACAAACATGTGGTCTTAGCCATGGCTACCCGGTGTGTGGTATCTGCAACCAAAATATCAGGATCGCCTTTTAATCCCCCTGCAAAGATATCTCAACATAATGCAAATGATAATCTCTTATTTTATGTAAATAAAGTGTTTTATTTTATCAAGTATTGATTATATGAAACAAAGTGCAAATCGGTGAAATTGTTCAGTGGTGTATTTGGTATCTACTTGTCTGTACACTTCTTTTCAGATTGAAGTATTTTTTTTAAACATTTAAAATAAGTACGTTCGAATCTTATTAATCCTTCGGCGTACTGAATTTTGCTTTTTAATGTGTTCCTGAAAATCTTAATTTATTTTCCCCTCTTTGATTGACTAGAGCAGGGATGGCGAACCTTTAAGTATCAACGTGCCATTTTTCCAAAGAAATGTTTAATGAGTTCATAGACGTGACATCAAATAATTTTGACTTCATGATTATTGGGAAAATAATAATAATAAATACTTAGTATCATTTAAAAACTCTTTATTTACAACTACTAAATAGGAACATTTTGCATTATACGCGTAATTTAAATGAAAGTAAAATTAGAGTGACTTCTGTTGTTGCAGGTTAGACAACAAATAACATATGTTAGGGTTGTAAGATGTTACTTTTAGCAGAATGCATGCTGAACTGGACTCATCTATCAAACCCGACTCTTTAATGTTATTCATCTCTGAAAATAATGACTCGCAGGCATAGGTTGATGAAAATATTGTCAAAGTAGCATGAGCCAGCGCACTTCAAACAATTAAATTTGTCTGGAAACGCATTCCATGTTTCAAAAATTTAGTTATTAGCATTTTCACTTATATTACCTGTCAATCTTTCTGTTTAAATTAATTCTAACTCTCTCCTTTTTTCAACAATTTTTTGTATCCAAATTGAACTAAACTGGAAATCAAACAGCTGCATTTCAAATTCATTAATTTCCAACCATCGAATGGGGTCAAATTCAGTTTATCAAATGACGTCACATCAGGGTAAATAATAAACTTGAGTATTTCCGATAATTCTTTGGACTGAGAAAAACTCAGGTTCGCTTGTTCACCTACTATATATACACTTCACACTTTTTTTCGTAGTGCATAATAAATTTTGTGATCACTGATCAGTGACGTGCCCAAAATATTGTGTCGCGTGCCACTAAAGGCACGCCACTAAAGGCACGCGTGCCATTGGTTCGCCATCCCTGGACTAGAGTGTTGAAACTTTGCTTGAAAGGCTTTAGTCGTGTTTGATGACCAGATCTGAGTAGCATTTCCAAAGAAACTCAGCCAACATTGGAGGACATGACAGAAGCGGCTATAAAAGTGTTAAGCCAGGTATTTCCCAACCATCCTCTTTCGCATCTCCTTCCCCTTCCCACCTCCTATTCCGATGTTGTATGCAACACACCCGAAATGGGGATGCCATATTCTCACTGCCTCCAGACCGGAGCAGTTGGGACTCTTGTCGGTTTTCACATTGAAAAGTATATATATATCAACCCGTAAAAACGAAAGTTTTATTTTACTACAATACATATATTTACAATTGTCCTTTAAATCTTCATTACCAAACATATTTTCAATTTTCGTAAAACTTTGAATTTTCGCGTTTTAAGTTTGCCGGGTCAATCAGAGTACAAACACACTATTTGCTTTCAAGAGTGGTTCAAGGTCACAAATCATTACAAAACCCCAAACGCGCTGCTAAAATTTTAAATATGTTTTTAATTAAAACAAGTTCGAGAACGGACACAAAATTTTAATAATTCTCTTCGTTTAAATCAGGAATATCCGACCTTAAAATATTCAAACATAAAATCGACCTAAATCAAAATATTCTGACCGAATTATTATTACTATTTTTTAATGACGTTCTTACTATCTTCAACGATGTCCAAGTTCTAATGTTTGCGGACGTTTTAAAAATATACCAAGCTATTAGAAAATTCGTTTTTGTCTTCCATCATTTCCACTGCAACTCAGCCGAGAAATCGCCCAACCCCTTACCCCGACCCTAACTGTCCAATACCTACTGATATTTTTATATTTTAAGTAAATATTTATCCAAAATTTCACCGTTTATATTGATTATTGATGTTATACGTCTTTGAGATAAGAAGATTTATTTCCGAGATTGCGAAGTTTCGGAATCAGATAATTTTCATAAATCAATATCTTGGTGTTGCCAAGGTAAAAGAGTAAGAAATGTCGGCTTAATCTTTTGGGTATGTATGTTTATTAATTAAAGAAATTCATAGACCTCTCCTGCTGGACTCTCTCCCCTTGTACCAGTGGGAGGGATCGATTCGTACATCCGTCGCTGACCCAGTGGACATATTGATCCCCAGATTCCCCTGATTCTACCTCCCCTCAAACCTTTTACCTTCCCATAACTTTATCTCCTCCCTTTTTCTAAAAAGACCCTCCACACAGCATCACAAAAGACGACACAGGCTCTGAGGGATTTTTTCGTCAGGTTCTCCTATGTGGAGCTGTTATAAAAAAAGACAGGCAATTTTGCAATGCAGTATTGAATCTGTGTTTATTATTTTTTCTGAAAGTTTGAAGAGGGAAATTTTACCCAGGGGGTATTTATAATAAATGCTTTGTAAAGGAATATGTACTAGTAATACCTCAGGAACAAGTATTGAATCTTTTTACGTTATCGGAATGAATATTGAAAAAGGGAGACCACAATGTAGAATTATACTCTAGTTGGCATATAATAAGGGTTTTATATAACATGATAAATGTGCCTAAATTATTTAAATATTTTGCAGCTCTCCAAACAAAGCCAAGGGTCTTCAGGGCCTTGTTGATAATATTATTAATATGATACATAACCCAACATAAATACTCAACCAGGTCAGTAAGCAATAACATCCTGGTTACTCCCAGTTTGAACACATCTTTTGGACAGAGAAATAATAAATTCCATGCTATAAAATTATACAACGCTCTACCAGATCAAATCAAAAATATAAAGGAAATGAATATATTTAAAACAAAAGTAAAAATATGGCTGAGAGATCAAAGTGATAATAAAATTACAAACATCATGAAGACGATATAAAGACAATCCATAACCAAATACAAATATTTTAAAAAACTACAGGCCACCTCAGAACAGGAAATCCTAGTGAGGAGGTCTGTGAAAAAAAAAATGAATCCATACTTATTATATACATCATACATACATGTACAAACCTTGTTATTGAAATTAAAAAAAAAAAAAAAAAAATATGACCAAAGGTTAGTTTGCTATCGAATATAATACCTAGGTAAATAATTTCTCTAACGAAATGTTAATATTTTTTCATTTAATGAATATAATATTTTTTTATAAAATAAAATGGTACTTCATAACATTCAATGCTAGTTTGTTGATAGAGCACCTTTCAACAAGACTTCTTAAGTTAGTTTGTAATGCAATGCAATCATTTAAGTTAATAATCTCTGTATAAAGCTTCATATCATCAGCAAAAAGTAACACGTTTATTTTAGTACGTACAACAATATCATTTATAGATACAATAAACAAAATGGGCTCTAGATGGGAGACTTTCGGCACTCTTGATCGCTACAAATTCATTTGAATTTGTGCCATTTATTTTTACACCAAGACTTTTCTCGTACAAACAACTAATAAGTCCATAGAAATAGCTTTTCCACGATACTTTTATACGGTAGCAGTGGGCTTGTCACGACCAATGCCGCGACACGAGAAATGTGTGGACTGTAAATCTGAATTTGCTAATACAAGACGTTTGAAACTCAATCACAGGATTTGGCGATGGAAGGAATAAGTCCCTACTTGGGAATATGGAGTTAATTTTTTAAACTGTTTCAGAACCAAACAGGGCTCACTGCAAAGAACTAAATCAAACATTCGACATACCCACAATCCCTTTCTCTCTCTCTCTCGCTCACTAGAATTAGTATTTGGCATATTAACACCAGATAATTCAGGGTCGTCATGGTTCCAAGATACATTTCGCAAGTTATAGAAACCTATCACAAGTTTGGCACTGGGATATTTGAACCATAAAATTTCTACATCTTCAACATGATTCTCATGTAATAACAGCATAGCAGAAGACTGTGGGAATTTTACACATCCTATTATAAACTTGCCAGCATTTTTATTCTCGAGCAACACGAATATTTGACATATTTGTTCAACTTTCCTGTTTTTATTTTTAAGCACTTTAGAAGTAATGTGTTTGTAGACCGCTTCCAGGACTCCTCTTCTTGTAAAGGAGCTGATATTCGGAATCAGGTCTACTCTGTAGATGTAGTGATTGTTGTGGTGAACGTAGATATGTCCTAAGGTATTAAAGAGACATGCCTGTATGAGTGAGACAGCATGAGTAACGTATAAAAAGGGCGTGAATGTTGTCCATTCGTCCTCTTTGCATATAGGCTTCCTAGAAGAATCACATTATGCATTTTTTTGGCAAAACATTGACGACTTTTGGTAGGTTATTAATGTATTTTATTGTTTAGATTTTTCTACTATACTCAGTTTCGTAATTTTGCCACAACACGCCCCACCTTCCCCTACTCTCTCTCTCTGGTTTCAATCGTGGGATTGGTTTGCAGCAATTTCATCTATATGTTTCTTCCACTCTTCCCTGTCTTGTGCGGCTCTTTTGAAGTCTACATATGATGAGTAGCGCACGTCCACCAGCAGGTCCTCCAGGTACTCGGCGTGGGCGTCTCCTAGCGTTTTTTGTCCCCTCGGTTGATTACGCAGACGACAAATTTTATTTGGTCTCTGGGGATAGTAGAAAAGAAGTTGAAAATAAAGCTGAAGAAGGTTTGAATATGATTCTTAACTGGGGAAAGGAAAACAGACTGACTTTTGCTCCCCATAAGACCGTGGGTCTCCTTATGAAAGGCTCCCTCAGTAGAGGTAGAAACCCTTTCATAAAAATGGGAGATACTGCAATCCGTTTTGTAGAGAGTACTAAATATTTAGGCGTTACATTAGACAGATCATCCTCGTTCTTGACTCACGTTAAAAGCGTTTCTAGTAAGGCCCAGGCTCTCTTCTTAAAACTGAGAAGAATCTCAACTGCTGAATGGGGTTTACGTTTCCCTGCGCTCCGTCTATTATACAGATGCGTATATGTGGCACAAGTTTCATACGGTGCCTGTGTATGGGAACATCGACTGGGTAATTCACTTATTCATTCAGCGCTTAAGAGGGGCCAGCGAATCCCCTTACTGGCGCTTTCAGGAGCCTACAGAACAGTATCATCGGATGCTTTGCCAATTTTGGCCGGCATTTTGCCAATCGATTTAGAAATTAGGGAAGTTTTGACAAAAAAGTGTCTGAAAAGAGGAAGACCTGTAAACCACCTTGGTATTGAATTAATACCTGGTGGAGCAGTGCCTCTCCCTGAACTTCTAAAGATGATGAGAATAAAAACGCTGAGTGAACGGCAGATGAGATGGGATAGATCGAATATGGGAAGGTGGACCTTCTCCTTCTTCCCATCAGTTAAAATCAGAATGGAAGGGGCATATCTTTTAATGGACCACCATATCACCCAATTGCTTTCTGGGCATGGGGAGTTTAGAGGTAGACTTCACAGACTGGCTCTATCATCCCATCCTAATTGCGCTTGTGGTGATACCGACCAAACAGCCGAGCACATTTTGTGGCACTGTGAGATTTTGACGGATGCTCGAGACGAAATGATTGATGGTTTACAAGTTATTACGAGACCTGCTTGGAATACAGATCTCGTCTCGAATAAGGTGAATTTTGAGTGCCTGAGGAAATTCACGAACATCTGGGTTGAGAGATGGCCTGTTCTTAGAGTCGCTGAGTAGCTGTAAAACAACTTAGGTACCAGGTGTATTTTGCTTCTGAATTCACGGACACTCTTCATTATTCCTTTACATTTACCGCTTGGATTTATTTTTTATGATTTATGTGTTTTGTGTTTCTGTAATATGTTATTTCTTTATTTATTATATATTATAAGTTATATGTTATATTTTACATTTGCGTTATGTTATTTTGTTCATTATATTTTCAAAAATGTATATAATTGCTTTGCGATTTGCTGTGTTTATATTTACTATACTACCTGTTAATTTATGTCATGTTCCTAGTTTTGTTTTGTTTGTCTTTAACTATTTCAATGTTTTTTTAGATGAACTGAACTCCAAATTTTTATTTTTTTCCCTATCCCCGTATGGGGGTGTGCTGGACCTCGTCCCTGCTTCATCTTTAGTTATATTATTAATTTTGCAGATCCTTCTCAAATCTATCTGCGCCTCCCCCAATGACATGTGCAGGCTTGAGGTTTGATCACACGACCTTGACTGTCCTTTGTCCTGCCTCTGACTACCCAACGCTGAATTTTCTTTTAGTCTTCGGGTACTTTACCCCAAATATTCAGTTAACATTCTTTGAGGCTTCACTGAGTGGTTGGCTAAGGGACACGGAAGCTAAGTGTAGTTTATGGTCAGACCGAAAGCCATTCACATTTTTTGTTGGTACTTGCCAATTGATTTGAGATTTATTGTATTTCTTATGTTCTCTATTTTATACAGGTGCTTGCAGGTTTTTTACAGATGCAATTCCGCGTCATGGAGTCTCATGAATGAGTTTTTCTTTTGCCCTGTTTAATTTATATTTGTCTTACTAACCTATTTTTTGCATTTTGTTTATCCTGTTAAGCACTTGCATACTGCTTACTAACAACGTATGCATGGACACTGGAGGTCTAGATTCGTTCAAAATAAATAAATGTAGCTTCGTTTAATCAAAAAAATTAGAATCTTGCGAGAGCCTTGAAGGAGTAACCATCAGTTACTTATACCAGGGCGGGTAAGAGGTGGATTACCTCCACTGTCCCCTCGGTCATCCCCTCCATTATGGCATGCAAGAGGCCTTCTTGTCTTATTACATGGCCGATCCATCTTGCGCGCCTTTCGGACAAGGTCCTGAGCAGGTGCCTTCCTCATTTGATTCTTTGGAGAACCTCCTCATTTGTGATGTGGTCTCTCCAGGAAATTCCTAATAGTCTTCTATAGGACCACATCTCAAAAGCCTCTAGTCTCCGTTTATCTTTTTCGGATAGGCACCATGTTTCGCAGCCGTACATCAAGATACTCCATACATAGGTCTTGGTCCCCTACTACTGCTAGTGAATATTTTTACTGCGAAGGTAATATACATTATACGAGTATTTACTCGTAAATATCTATATTAATGTGTCACTGAAATATAATGAAGATACGGTTATCTGAGATAGTGCGTTATTATAATCATCTGATGTAAACTGTTTATTATTGGCATAATTTCATAATGATTTATTGAATTGCATTGATTTGAAAATTGATTAGTAGTGGTTGCGTTGGCAATCAATGACTAATTCAAAAAATAGATATTTATAATTTTTTGCACCAATGATTATTTGATACCGTGTTCCATTCCAAATTTGATGATTATTAAATTGATCAAATAATTTTCAGATAAGTTTTAAGATTTTCACGGCCAAAAGCATTTTCGTTTTTGTTTTTGGGGTGTTATGCCGTGTTGCGCTACCTCCTTCTTTAGCATAAATACTAAAGTTCATTAAACGTAGTATTTATACTGGCTAGCATAAATACCACGTTTTAATGAACTTTCTATTCCGTTCCGCGGCGATGACGCCACTGCTTGTCACGAGTATTTTGTACTGGTGAAAGTTAGTGGTGCTGGCGACACGGTATCGCTTCGAAGTAAATAAGCACACACTTCACGACTAAAAATTACACATCTACCGGATCTGCCGTGATGATGGACACTGCAACGATGTCCGAAACGTTGGCTAAAGAAGGAGGTAGCGCAACATGGCATAACACCCCAAAAACAAATAACGAAAATAATTTTCAAACTAAATTTTATAGCAATAAAAAATAACAGAAAAAAAATATTCTTTCTTGGTACGCGGGTGGGTACCCAGCGCAATCGTTGTGATATTTCACAAAAATGGAGCTATACATTTTTTATTATTGAGCATAATTCATGTTATTTAATATCATCGTTTGCCTTTTATCACAGATGGAGATACACTCAGTAGCGCCCTGGTTAAACACCATTCAGAATCGGAACGCTCTTTGAAATGTTTTTAGCTGTATTTGGTAACATAGCCAAAATACATGACATTAAAATGCTAAACGCGATATAATTTTGTAGATAAGCACGTGCAAAGTTAATAATTTTTCTTGACATTCTTTACATAAAATCACATCAACTTACCGACAGTATATTTTTTGAGATTGCTCTCGGAAGCCAAAATAATTGTCTTCACGGTCTACATATCATCTTTGGTGATGCTGTGTGAAGGGTTTTTTTTGACGAGAGGAAGGAGTGTAAATGGGTCTTGAAGAAATCCATGAGGTAGGAGGGAGGAAACAAAGAGGCCCCCAAATTTTACATAAATTTTTATTGTCTAAAATCATTATTTATTGTAAACTAGCTGACCCGGAGAACTTCGTACCGCCTCAGAATCAGTAACTGTTAACTTAATAGCTGAATTAAATTCAGTTATTTTATTAAGTTAATAATTACACAATGAAGCAATTATCGATGCGCAACTGTCCGCGTTTTGTTTTGTCAGTATCAGAGATGGTGTTGTGTTCGAATTTATAATTTTTATGATTATCTTGCTTTTCCACTTACTTACGGGAAATGCGTTTCATTTTATTTATACGTGTGTGGGAGATTTATTATAATTACTGTATTTTTCCTTTGGAAGGGTGCAGACATACGTTCTCCGTTTGTCCCATTTTCGACTGTTGACATTTAGTATGCAAGAAAGAGGTGCAGCATTATGTATGTGTTTAAGAATCAGCGTATTGTCATTTGACGTTTTTGAATTTTTGTAATTCACTCACTACTCAAAACCTATTATACTTATCATAATATTCCTGCAGCTCTTTCAAAAGATGAGGATTCGTTTCATACAAAATGTATGAGGAAAATAATTTTCTTCTTAATAATTTTTTTCGTGAATTTTTCCGATGTTTTAATAGCTATTCAGCTATCCGAGGCCCAGACAAATTTAACAAATAAAATATTATAAAAATCGGTCCAACCGTTCTCATTTGTAACCCAACTTTATTTTATTTATTAAGATATGACCATTTACCTATGGGAACGTACCCATACTACGTGACCTGTTTAGGGGGGGGGGGGGGGGGATCTTCAGAATACCACGCTTGGTCACAATGGGGGGGGGGCTTAGGTTTTTATCACGACGTCAATCTAGAAATCTTTTTATATTTTTTCCATTAACTTTTTAATAATTTTTCCACTTGTAATTATAGGTATGCATGCACTCTTGCCGTCATGCACCAAGCGCCGTATTAATAAAGACAAATATAAGCCAATCAATTTTTTAAAAACTTTTTGTTAGCAAGAAATGTATCAAAACCATATTTATGATTTACTACGTGAAAACTGTAGGGGGAGGGGGGGGGGGTCTTGGGGAATATACTACACGTGGTCACCGGGGGGGGGGGGGGGGGGGGGGTTAAAAATTGCAAAAATTGGGTCACGTAGTATGGGTACGTTCCCTATCCGTGATTTGTCAATAAATTAATCTGACAGTAAAAATGCAACACGCGGAATAATTTCGGTTTAGGGGCGAAATTCCTAGAAAATCAAACTAATTATTTTTATACTAATTTGGGGTCGGGGAATCCGAATCTGAAAGAATTAGGCGGGGGCAAGCAATATTAACTGAATTAAACGACTTTAAAATTTTTTATACACTCATAGGAAAAATAGCCATTTTGGAAGCATTTTGTTTCCTAGAAAATCAAACTAGTCATTTTTATACTAACTATGGGCCGGGGAATCCGAATCTGAAAGAATTAGGCGGCGGCAAGCAATAATAACTGAATTAAACGACTTTAAAATTTTCTATACACACACACACCACACAAATGAAAATAGACAACATTCTGACACACGAGGTACGAAAACCATAGAAAAAACAACATAGATATTTTTACCACACAAAATTAAGTGTTGCCATTAAACAATAATATCATCGAACATACCTTATAAATCGAACAAGTTTTCTTCGTCCGTTGTATCCCTGTCAAACTCGTCTAATGTCTCCAAAGGTTCCTGGCGAATACGCGGGTCATATAAGAGACCAGCTAAGCGGTAAAACTCCAGAGTAGGATCCTGCAGGCGTTCTTTGCAACTTTTCAGAAACATGTATCGAGCAAGGTTGCCGGGTATATGCGCTTTAACCCTACCAGATGACGAGATGGAAGACTTGGCTGCTCGCCAAGATGACTCGATGGCATTTGTATGGGCTCCAGAAACAGGATCCTTGAAATTTAATGAATGATTCACCGTTTGGTGAACGTACCCTAAGGCTGACAAGCAATCATATGCCTTCCAGCAGTCACTGATAATAGTTGTACCTTTCTCGATCCATTTTTCAATTATGGGCATTAAAGTTTCGGAACTCCGAGACTCGACGGCTACCATAAACACACGGCCGGAACCACGTTCATAGCCGCCGAAGACCCATTGTCCTTCAACATAATGCCCACGATGATATTTTCTCTTACCAAACTTGGATTCGTCAATTTCAACGATCTTACCAGGGCCACCGATCTTTTCTAAGCGACACAAAAAAGAACCAAGTATGACTTCCCGGCAAAAAGAGGACCAGTCTACTAAGGCTTCCGTCGCCAGCTCTAGCTGTAAGCCAGTACACCGTAACGACACACCTTGCACCCAAAAATTGACAAATCCAAGTATTTTCCAAATTGGCAAATGAGATCTTGCAAAAAACGTCCCGGTTCGAAACGCAACTCTTTTGTCACACCGCTTAGCCTTCTTCTTGCCCTGCGCTAAGTTGCCATAGCAAACCCATCGAAACCCATCGATACTAAAAAAAAAACTTTCTTTAACACACTTTATACAAAAGAATATTCGCAGGTAAAAAAATGCATAACCATAAAAAAAATATCTCACCGAGCTTCTTCCGACCTCAACTGCAGCGCTTTCCCACAGTCCGGACAATTATAAGTGCCACTTTGCGGAATTAGACCCCATTCCACTAATTTGTCCAACATTACATTTTTCTCACCACAGATCTCCAGTATTTTCTTTAAATTCATCATTTTTAAATTCGCCATTTTCAAATTCGAAAAAACAACAATGAATGAAAACCATAGAAAAATTAAAAATATACCGGAAACTAATATACAGGAACATGTACTGGCAGTGTTACCAAGTCTCAAAAATATTTATCCCTATATTATGAATTTAAGACTATCTCAACGGCCGTATTCAACCAAAAGTATGAAAATTCGTAGTCTTAAAAATGCGTAACCTAACCTAACCTAACGCTAGGTTTGTGTAACATGGTTTGTGCCCCTTTATACCGCCTGCTCGCGTCAATTTAAAAAAACAGCCTACGTTTTCAAGTAGTTTATCGGCTACGCTAGGTTTGTGTAACATGGTTTGTGCCCCTTTATACCGCCTGCTCGCGTCAATTTAAAAAAACAGCCTACGTTTTCAAGTAGTTTAGCGGCTACGCTAGGTTTGTGTAACATGGTTTGTGCCCCTTTATACCGCCTGCTCGCGTCAATTTAAAAAAACAGCCTACGTTTTCAAGTAGTTTAGCGGCTACGCTAGGTTTGTGTAACATGGTTTGTGCCCCTTTATACCGCCTGCTCGCGTCAATTTAAAAAAACAGCCTACGTTTTCAAGTAGTTTATCGGCTACGCTAGGTTTGTGTAACATGGTTTGTGCCCCTTTATACCGCCTGCTCGCGTCAATTTAAAAAAACAGCCTACGTTTTCAAGTAGTTTAGCGGCTACGCTAGGTTTGTGTAACATGGTTTGTGCCCCTTTATACCGCCTGCTCGCGTCAATTTAAAAAAACAGCCTACGTTTTCAAGTAGTTTAGCGGCTACGCTAGGTTTGTGTAACATGGTTTGTGCCCCTTTATACCGCCTGCTCGCGTCAATTTAAAAAAACAGCCTACGTTTTCAAGTAGTTTAGCGGCTACGCTAGGTTTGTGTAACATGGTTTGTGCCCCTTTATACCGCCTGCTCGCGTCAATTTAAAAAAACAGCCTACGTTTTCAAGTAGTTTAGCGGCTACGCTAGGTTTGTGTAACATGGTTTGTGCCCCTTTATACCGCCTGCTCGCGTCAATTTAAAAAAACAGCCTACGTTTTCAAGTAGTTTAGCGGCTACGCTAGGTTTGTGTAACATGGTTTGTGCCCCTTTATACCGCCTGCTCGCGTCAATTTAAAAAAACAGCCTACGTTTTCAAGTAGTTTAGCGGCTACGCTAGGTTTGTGTAACATGGTTTGTGCCCCTTTATACCGCCTGCTCGCGTCAATTTTAAAAAACATCCCTGTTTTCAAATAGTTTAGCGGCTACGCTAGGTTTGTGTAACATGGTTTGTGATTTTATAAAAAATAAGTACTTAAAATATAAACATGTTATTTTACGTTATTGATATTAATGGCAACACTTAATTTTGTGTGGTAAAAACATCTATGTTATCTTGTTTTCTATGATTTTGTACTGCGTGTGTCAGAACCAGCTTCCGAAATGAATATTTTCATGTACTGTGTGTATAGAAAATTTAAAAGTCGTTTAATTCAGTAAATATTGCTTGCCGCCGCCTAATTCTTTCAGATTCGGATTCCCCGGCCCATTGTTAGTATAAAAATAACTAGTTTGATTTTCTAGGAAACAAAATGCTTCCAAAATGGCTATTTTTCCTATGAGTGTATAAAATTTTTTAAAGTCGTTTAATTCAGTTAATATTGCTTGCCCCCGCCTAATTCTTTCAGATTCGGATTCCCCGACCCCAAATTAGTATAAAAATAATTAGTTTGATTTTCTAGGAATTTCGCCCCTAAACCGAAATTTAGCCCAACACGCATTGTAAGATCACGTTTTAGTCCGCGAAAATATAATTTGCTTACGAATTGTAGTCATTTTTACAAAAAGCGTAAATTGCTGGCTGCGTAAAACACTTAATTATAATTCCCAAATCGACGAAAAAATTTCGAGCTTGTTCCCAAAATTGAATATTTTGATACACTATTTAATTAAACGCAAATGTGTTGTAATTTACCCAACTCACTGATTTTCACTTTTAGATTCACTACGCAACCCTATTAAACGGTACGGTTTTATAACCGTTTTTACGAACATTCAGTGTACAAGACCCGTAGGCCTGCACAAAAACTGTAAACAATAAGCACTGGTACACAGAGACGCCTGACAATTCCAATGTCTTGATAGAGATGTATTCTCGCTTTGACAGCTGTTGAAGTTCTGCAGTAGAGTATCTGGTTACCGAAGCATCCATGCTGGGTATCTTCCGCCACGCATCATGAGATGGAATGCTCTTGCATCGGAGTATGTAGGCTGCGCTGGACGCTGGTTGTGTATTATGTGAGATGGGCTGCGCTCCAGGTGATGTATATTCTCGAGTTTGTTATGTATCCAAGGGAACAGAATCCTAGGCGGGGGCGTTCACAGCAACTCTTAAGTAGGCCGGCTTGTCATTGCATGGCGGTGGGTCGCTAGCATCCTAGGCTAGGGCGGCGCAGCCACTCACATCTTGATTGGCTCCAGGGTATCGGTCTGCATTCTATTGGGCGTGCTGCAAGTGCATAGCACGCATCTCTAAATGGTGTCATCATTTGATAGACAGGGTCATCATCAGGTAGGTCTGCGTTCAAAGGAGCCCGAGGATGGCCAGGGCTTCGGCGTTATCATCAGGGCAGAGAGATGCAAGGCTCGATGCAAAGGGGCCCCGGGCTAGCAGCCCAGATCAAGATGATCAGGAGTAGCGCAGCGACATCAAGAGCTTGGTAAGAATCAGCGAGTTCAAAGGAGCCCAAGGATGGCCATGGGGCTTCGGCGTTATCATCAGGGCAGAGAGATGCAAGGCTCGATGCAAGGGGGCCCCGGGCTAGTAGCCCAGAGCAAGATAGTCAGGAGTAGCGCAGTGACTTCAAGGGCTTGGTAAGGATCAGCAAGTCCAAAGGAGCCCAAGGATGGCCATGGGGCTTCGGCGTTATTATCAGGGCAGAGAGATGCAAGGCTCGATGCAAGGGGACCCCGGGCCAGCAGCCCAGAGCAAGATGGTCAGGAGTAGCACAGCGACTTCAAGGGCTTGGTAAGAATCAGCAAGTCCAAAGGAGCCCAAGGATGGCCATGGGGCTTCGATGTTATCATCAGGGCAGAGAGATGCAAGGCTCGATGCAAGGGGCCCCCGGTCCGGAACAAGATGGTCAGGGCTCAGGCGTCAGCGTTTTGTAGGTATTATCCCATCGGGTGCTTGAGATGAAAGAGTTGCGTCTTGGAGCCTCGAAAGGTGACGGCGAGACTGACGTCTTAAAGTTCCAACCGGTGTCGGCGAGTCTGGCATCTTGAAGTTCCAACCGGTGATGGCGAGACTGGCGTCTTGATGTTCCAACCGGTGACGGCGATACTGGCGTCTTGAATCGAATAGACAATCTGAAGAGATGTTGCTACGATCACTTGTCCGTGGAGACTGAATACCAACTGCTTTCTTCTCAGCCATTTTATAGGGCTCAGTTCCATTGGTTTTACAATATTTTAAATTCTTGTAATAATTTTCATTTCTGCGTGAATTATCCCAGGTTGTAATTTCAGTGTAACAAAATTATTTCTATTTTCGGGAGCATGAATCACCTCACATTGAAAGTGTTGCGAAATCAATATTCCGGTGATGAGCCGTGAAATGAAGAATATTTCCTCTTCGATAAAAATGCATGAAATTAAGAGTTTGCCATGGTTTCATATAATACGTTCGATATATTCAGATTTTAAAAGAAAAGTCCCACAGTGGACTGCACAGAGTGCACAGCCTTAGTTTAGATTTTATGTTAGGGCAAAATATCTAATTTTTAAATAATTTTTTTTTTTTAATGTATGTTTATTATGTTGTAATTTTTAAAATACTGTAAGTTTAGTATAAAATATGTACAAATAAAAGGGAAAAAAAGTTTAAAATAAAATACTTACATAACTTAATGATATTTTAATAACTTCTTAGCATAAGAAAATTGACTTATTTTAAGAGTTTTATTTTTTAAAATTGCTACGCTTTGTAAGACATGGATAACAGACATACATATTTTTAGACCATTTGATTGCGTATTTAATCAAAGTCGGATTTCGTGATTTTTAAAGGTCACTTTTTAGGTAATATAAAATTATCAATCCCAGAATAATTCAAATATCCCGTGATTTTTTGCGAATCTGCGGTATAATAAGAATGTAGGATGAAATTTTGTGCTGCAATAAATATATCTTATCAAACCCTTATATTTTTTAACTGGATGATTGGTTATCACAATTTTTAAAACCATTAAAATTGTGTCGTTTTTATAACCAGAAGCATCCGCCTTTATTTACAAGTGAATTATTAATCACAGAATGGCCGCTAGATGAATTTTAAAAAATGAAATAATACTATGAAAAAAAATTAAGCCCTTGAAAAATATTTGGCAAGGTTTGCATATTTTATAATAAATATCAAAAGATTTTTTTTAACAAATAGTTACTTTTGTAGTGCCTTGGTCTAATTAAATATGTTTTTTGGTTTCGTATAATGCAGTAATTACAGTTTTCACGATAAAAACCATCGGTAAGCATCGGTAAAACGATCGGTAAAACTTTATCTTTGTTTGTGGTCAAAATTTAAGTATTTTTTAAACATAAATTTGTCAACTTTTATTACTAAAATCTGAAAGGGTCTTCCATCTGCTTTCAAGAATAGTACTATATTTTGAAAATATTCTAAAATCGAAAGTAATGCGAAAATGTTTTCAGTGCAATCTGCACTCACGTAAACATGGGCAAAATATTGAATAATATCACAGGCTTTAGGGTTAATGTGGTAAGAACAATGTTGTTAAAATCAGGGCGATCCATGATGACACTAAAATTGTTAGTTTAAATTGAGATTGATTGGCGCTAGAGCATCCATAGAGTTCTTCGTCAAGGCACATGACATATCCCATCATGTGAGGAAGGAGGTTCTGCTCATAACTCCCAGTGAAGAGATGTTGCCAAGGACCATGAGCGAAAACTGCTACATCCTCTCCTGCATGGGTTTCCATGGTCATTGGTACCATCCCCGGGAACATAAACTTAGGGTTCCCTGAAAAACAAATCAAAGAAACAGGTAAATAAATAAATAAGTGATTATTTAACACCTTATAAGAAATCAAGTCCATTATAGGTACATTACTATATTTCAAATACCAAATAAATAACAAAATTTAGAAAAAGTCAAAGAAATCAGGGATCTTGGAGTTATGTTTGACACCCAATTAAATTTTTTAAATCACATACAACAAATAACCAACAAAGCCATGAAGACACTAGGATTTATAATCAGAACCATCAAAGACTTTGATTCGTTAGAAGTTATAAAAATTGTATATTTGTCACTAGTACGCAGCTTGCTGGAATACAATTCCATAGTTTGGTCCCCATATTATCAAATTCATAGAAACAATATTGAACGAGTGCAGCACAAAATTTTACGATTAATTAATTTCAAGTTACATATACCTATTCAACACATTAACTATACGTTCTTACTAAATACACTAAAATTGCATTTCCTAGAAAACAAAAGAAAAATATTTAAACTTTTTTGTTTAAAATTATTCACTCCGAATTAGACTGTTGTGAACTCCTGCATCTCATTGACTTTAAGGTACCAACTCGAGCGACAAGGCAAAACATAGTATTCGGCAACAATAATTCTGGAACCAACTACCTAATATATGCACTTATTCTTCGATTTCACACACTTTCAAACAAATTCACCTCAAGTATCAATGTATTTAATACAAAGTTACCATTATTTAAGAAATACTTGAATGGTATTTTTATCTAGTGAAGAATCACATAGCACATTGCATATATTTGTGAATTTTTATTTTTATCTACAATATAAAAACCTCTTGCCGTTTTCTTTTTTATGTACTGTGACATTTGATTTGATTTGTCAAGAATTGTTTTTATGTAAATTTTGTAAATACACAATGTATACTATTTTATGCCATCTGCAACTTTTAAAACTTTCTCTTGTATTGTAATGCATTATTTTTACTAAAATTTATCTTTATAACTTTCACTTATGAGATTTAACTTTTTCAAGTTCATCTTTTTTATTTAAAACTGGGTCTCTTATTATAAAATTATCATGTAAAAGCCCATCAAGGCGTTAAAATATTAATAAATAAAAAAATAAATGAATTACTAAACAAGTGAACTGAAAATGAAGAGTCTCGACTGAGACATAAAAATAGATCGATTTCTGCTTTATGGTTCAGATTATACCTCGTGCCATCCTAATATTCATGTAAAGACCTACCGGTACACGAAACACGAGACGGCCTTCGAGGAGTAAGGCTCTCGACTATCTATCCGGAGGTAGCGGGTTCAAATGCCGACGGGCTTGAAATGGCTTTGCCCTGTTTGATGACCAGATCTGAAAAGCCAGGTACTTCCCCACTTTCTTTCTCCAACTCCTTCCCCTCTGCACTACCTTCAGCTAGTCCTGGGTCGATCGATCGTTTTACAAGACCCGGGTCGCTCACGATACATTGGCGTCACGAGCGGGTCGCGAAGACCCGCTCTTTTCGCGACATAAAATATGAAACTCGATTACGCTTCACCCAGCTACTTTCTACTATCTGAGTCGAGAGAGCGGGTGGCGAAACCCGGGTGTTGACAACACGTTCGCTCTCTCATACATTTATCTATCGTCGCTCGCCCCGCCACATCTGCACCCGAAACCCAGGTTGCAGTAGTAGAGCGGTTGCGAGAAGTGGGTCACGAGACCAGGGTGCTGAGGAAAATATGACCCGCTCGCTCTCTGGTAGTCCGTGAGCGGGTTTCAATGAGCGGATTATTCACGACCGACCCAGGACTGCCTTCAGCATCATAATACATCCCGATAAGTAGTGCCATAGTCTCGCTGTACGGTTGGGAGCAGTTGGGATTCTTTTGACTCTTATGGCTCTTGGACTATTCTCAGAAAAAATAAAGAATTCTGGCTGGGGACGATATCGCATGGATCGATAAGGTGAGGAAAGGATAAGGAATCGACGTAAGTAAGTAATGTAAGAAGACCCTGCACAGAAAAGTCCCACAATGGCAGCGCTTCAAACCTTGATTCCTTACCAGTCTTGCTTAAAATGAATAAGTGGACATACGTGCAACAAAATCCGCTTCTTTGGCAATGTCAGAGCGTTCCATCTCAAGCGATTTCTCGTTTACGTGTTCCGGTCTGTACCCTGGACCATTAGCGTAGCTCAGAGTAATGTATTGCAGCTTATCTTTGGCAGTGTAAAGATCAGAGGCCCCCAAAATATCATTTCCCCTGCTGGGGTATCCATCTATGGTCATAGTATGGCTGTGATCGGAAGACACGACTATCAGCGTATCGGCGGAATCAGTTAGACTCAAAGCTTTGTCCACTGCCTTTGCCAGTTCAACGGTTTCGTCGAGGGCGATGTGGGCTTGCGTATCGTGGTGAGCGTGGTCTATCCTCCCACCTAGAATGTAAATACATAATTATTTTTCATAATATTTTTCTGTGTAAGTGATCTCCCCACTAAGAAGATACGGTCACAAAACCTGGATGATGAACGACGGTCGTAAGAGTGAGTTATAAGCTACCGAAGATTGATGAGAGTCATAATCATTTTTGAAGACAGTCATTTTTGAAGATTGTTGGGAGTCACAAAATGAGATCGAGTGAGAAACTCATCGATACGAGATGTGCTCGAAATCAAACCCCCTGGGATGTCAACTAATCTATATTGTGTGATCTGTTTCTTAGGACGAATCGTTTGCAAACGGAAAATAATTGCTACGCGTTCACAATGCGCTACTCTATTTCATTCACATAAAATATTCTTTATGTATAGACTATTCCATAAGGAATAGAACAAAAATTGAGATGGATTGAATATTGGATTTCTATTTTTAACTGGCGTTCTATGACACAGAAACCGCCTTGCACCGAAGTGGGGAGAATAGATTCACGCGTTCGTCACTCCCGTTTCCCAGATTCCTACCCACTCCTCGTACTAGTTTCCTTGCCAAAACTTTCTTTTCTTTCCTTAAAAATACCCTCCCAAGCGTCCCCAAAGATGTCATAGGTCACAAGGGGGATTATTTTCGTCAGGGCCTCTCGAGTGGAGCTAATGTAAAAAGATTCTGTGAAAAAGATCATACATAAGATGAGGTTGGGACCCACCATTAGCCTGTTTATATGTCGCAGATGGGATGGCTTGAAAATGTTCTCAGAATGCAATGATGGTGACTTCCGTACAAAATACTGGCCACAATTCCACAGGGAAGGTGTCCAGTTGGGCGCCCCAGGCAAAGCTCTGTAAATTAGCTTCACCGAGCACAAGATAAAGAAAGACATATTCTTGAAAATGATGAAGTCATAATGCAGATCGTTACTTTCTAGTTTTCGATGGTTTTGTAGGATTTTTTTATGAATGGGGTTACCTTCAACAAACAAGAAGAATCCTTTTTCATTTTTGGATAACACTTTTATAGCCGCTTCTGTCATGTATTCCAATGCTGGCTGAGTTTCTTTGGCCAAAATTTGATAATCCATGTGATCCTCATTGAAGAGCCCAAAAATGTTTTCAGTGTTGTTAGCGATGGCTTCTAAAAGCTCGGCATTGGTCTCTACATATTTGTAGTTGGCACCAGCACTCGCTTTACCCTTCTTCCATTCATCGACAAGGTTTTGTCCATCTAGTCTCTCGCCTCCGACATCAACCGGGTAAAATTTCTTTCGACCACCTCCAAGAATCACCTGCAAAAATTATTTTCTGTCAGAAACCACGGAAACCATTGAAATCAAAACAATCTTATCATGTTAACATTCCCGTAGCCTCAATGGCAATTAACGTTCCCTGACTTCTTCTACCTTCAATACCTCGGCAGACTTACAGATTGCCAGCCATTAATTTTAGTTATTCCATAAATGAATATCGATGATAAATGATAACAGAGGTCAGGTAACGTGAAGTGCCATCTCGGATACGGGAAGATTGTGTACTATAAAATATTATATTCTGGTAGGTACCTGAAACATATTCCCCGGCTTGTTTTTGACAAGTTGGGTGGCAATGTCCTGGCAAACCAAAGGATCAACTCCATCCTTCAACATATCAGCATCGCTTTCCCAATTTCTGCAGGAAGTGTAAGCGTAAGCACCGGCTGGTGAGGCGTGGGTGATTCTAGTTGTGGTAACAATGCCTAATAATAAAAAAAATCATTTTTAATTACTTCATCAAAATTTTATGAAATGTTACTATTAAGTTTTGCATGTTTGCATAGCAACGCTTTTGCATGACGGTGGGAACGTATTTAGCTGTCTCGGACGGCAAATTCCAGGGGCTGTTATTTCAGTTGAACAATAAGTATATAGTTTCCATATTTCGCACAAAACTGTACACATTGATAAATAATATATAAAGAATCTGCTCTGCTGGTTTGAATATTTTGAAGAATTTCTTTCAGGACATTGACAGTCAACTTGTCATTGACAGTCCTTTATTTATCATTTTTAGATAGGAGGCATGCTCAGAAAGTAAGTGAACTGATTATTCTTTTCTTTTTTTTAAACGTGTAATAGAAAAAAATTACAGGTTATTGTTGACACACTTGTTAACTGTTTTTTCAAATAATCGCCAACCCGTTCAATGCATGTGGTGAGCCGTGGCACAAGTTTCTTTATGCCCTCCTCGAAGAATTCTCCCGCCAGCTCCGTCCCCCACTTCAAGACACCACAACTTTCTGCACCTGCTCGTCAGTTGAAAATTTATTTTCATCCATACATGCCTTCAGGAAAGTGAAAAGATGATAATCTGAAGACGCTAAGTCAGGGAATTACGGTGGGTGGTTCAAAACATCCCAACCAAATGATTCCAAGAGCGTATTGGTGACTAAAGCTGTGTGAGGACGAACGGTTTCGCGAAATAAGCTCACTTCTCTGGTCAGCATTCCTCTCCTTTTGTTTTGAATGCTCCTCTTGAGATTTTTTAAGGTATCACAATATTGTTGTGCATTGATGGTCTCAACTTGATGCAGAAATTCGACAAAAATGATGCCTTTTCGGTCCCAAAATACTGAGGGCATGATTTTTTTGCACCAAAATTGTGGTTTTCAATTCTTTGATGGATGGGGAATTGGTGTGACGCCACTTTGACGACTGATTTTTTCTCAGGCGTGTATCCTCACCTTTTTTCTTGTAGGTGTTATTCCTTCTGTGAGTGAAAAGCGGATCACAGCATTTGGCGGGATTTTTTGCCGATATCTTTCATGCAACTGGATACTACAACGTGATCTTACGTACTACAATGTTTCTGAGATGCTCGTTCTGGTCAGGAGACCCCTCTCTCCACTCAGTGTTGCCAACCCTCAAAAACTAATAACCACCACCCGTCATGGTCACAGGACATTTACTTTCTGAATATGAAGTATATTCTCAGGGTACGGATAACGTGACAATATTTAATCCTATTACGTGTTTTACCATCATTACAAGCGGAAAATATTGTTTGCGCAATGTTAGAGGAAGTAGCTTTCAGAGGATTGAACCCGCGAAATTGGAGGTGGTCAGGACTCTCCAAAGGTTATAATGTCGGTGACATATGTTTGTTTATTTGTTATATGCACAATAATCAGCAATTTGTATTTACCAGTACTCTTTCCCGCATTTACGGCATGGTATGCGATCGAATCGACAAAGTAACTCTCGTTGGTCATCGCTTTGCAATCCTGAAATTGTACAGAAGCAGAAACGCCGATGGTTCCAATGTTGTTCTTTACTCCACCGAGGTAGGCAGTGGCAGAACAGGCAGAATCGGCCACCTGGGCGTCAACACAGTATGTCTGAAATTAAAACAAGTAGTTTGGAAAAGATGTGTCAAAGAGGCGCAAGACAAGAACTGACCATCTTACCCATACTAGAAAGAGGATCTTTCGAAATTAAAATGAATCACAAACTCCTGAAACCGTGGAGGTGAAGAGAGGCTGAGAATGATTCCCAGTGAGACGGGTTATGTAAAAAGTAAAATAATGTTATTTCTACATTTGATACTGACAATTTAGGGTGGAATTCCATTATAATAAAAAAAATAAACAGTTTTAAATATTTTTCCACTTATTTCATTTTTTACCATTACCGGTTTCAGCATAAGCTGACCAGTCTGAATATGACCTTAATAGAAAGGTCATATTCAAACTGGTACAATTATTCTTTAAACTATGATTTATGTACAAAATATTCAATGGGGGAATCCAATGATCTTATTAAATTTTATGGATTTTACCATCTTAGTTGTTTAGTCGGATCTAACAACTGAATTTGCAATTACTTATTTGTTATCAGTAGGCATAATGAATTGTCGAATATTTCGTCACACCCTCTAGACAAAAAACACTCGTCGACAAAGACGATTCTCCATCCTTGCAGTGGAGGACAAAAACTAGAACCATTAGAAATAACTTACCTAGCTTAAAAAAGTGGAACCTAGCTTTGAAATTCTCTTAATTAAGGGTCCATTGCAATATTTATTCCAATGAAATATATGTCATCTTTTAAAATCTAACAATCAGTAAAAAAACCCATGTTACCAAGAATATAATAATACCTAATGGTAAAAGACATTTGTGTAACTTAAAATGAGTGAAAAAATTTAAGAATGGTATCCTCCAATTTAATAAATAAAACCGAGGTAATTATGCCTACTCGAAATAATCAAGTAATTGTAAATTCAGTCGTAAAATAAAGATGAATGAATAAAAATGAAAATAAGAAGAGATAATCCACATTAAAATCATTCTACACTACCTCTGTTAGTCCCCCCCCTCCAAATGTAGTTTGCATAAACCAAATGTTGAAAGGAATCATTCATTGTACCAATCAAGTGAAGATAAGATAAATTACCAGTAAGTTTAAAACTGTTTATAATTTAAATACGTAGATGATATTGAGATTCAAACCGTATAAGAAACTAAAAGTGACGCATTCATCCACCCTGCTCGGGTGGGGCCTAAAAAGCTGGGTTAAGTGTGAATGTGGTGCGGTGCAGTCAACCAAACGTATGCTCACCGAACTCCCGCTCCATTCATTCCCCAGCGGAATAGTTTTGATCTCACGACTGGCTTGCAGATCTTAATATCACTATTAACTTTCCGCCATCTGAAATAAGACGAGGAATGTCGATGATGAAATGAAAACTGACCTGAGGGGATTAGAAGACTTACCTTGGATAATCCAATAACTGGAAACTTCTCAAAGGACATCTTGTCATCCTCCCCAACCCTTCCCTCCTTTTGTCCCATGTAAATCCTGGCTGCCGCTATAGTGGCCAGCGACATGCCATCTCCGATGAAGAAGATGACGTTCTTGGCCAGCTGCTTGCCACTAAAATCTTTGGTCAAATGCTCCTTCAGGGACTTCGACGCCTTGTCGCGCCAGAAGCCTTGAACCAGCTCGTCATCCGGGCTAACGATGGTCTGCCGACTACTTGGGTGCCTGCGGTGGATGTCTGAAAAACATTGTTGGAATTATTATTACGCTTTTACTGGGTTGTATTACTGCTAGGTATATAGGATGTCACCAAAGTGGATCTAAATATAATATGATCTTTATTATATACGCCACATACATTCCTGGGCTTCTATAACAAAACTGGAAAAGAATATCTTTATAATAATAAAAATTATTAAATATTCTACAAATACACACACTAGAAGACAGACGTAAATCAAACGATTTAACATTTTTATTCAAAATACTTAACTCTATATATTGACTGTTGCGAACTCCTGCAACTCATAAACTTACGAATACCGACAGTAACATTTTTATTCAAAATACTTAACTCTAAATTTGACTGTTGCGAACTCCTGCAACTCATAAATTTACGAATACCGACAGTAACTACACGACAAAATACATTATTCTACTGTAGCATTCATACACGGAACGACATTGCCCACTCTCCGATACAACGATTTTACACTATGGGAAATCAGTACTTAGGTGATATTGACATATTTAACATAAACTTGGCGAATTTTGTTGATCTTGTAAAAAACTTATTCCAAAACTATTCCTAAACATATCTGTATTTATGTAAACCTATGAAATCGCTGTATTTTTGTATTTTTATGACTTGTGTGCTTTTTTACCTAATTTTATTTTTATTATTTCTGTATCTGTTTAAAAATCATCTGTCATAAATTAACTGTACTACCAAACATGTAAAAGCCCTTTGGGCGTTAAATAAATAAATAAAAAGTAATTTGATGAAGTCTTCATCTTTATACCCGTCAAATTATCAAAAGGAATCCTTTCCCAATTTTAGAAAAGAGGCTTAGGAAATGTGGCTTGTAAAGGAACCAGTGATTTCGCATCTTATTCAGAACATTCCTTATAGGTTTATAACGCTCTCTGACAAACATAGTGACCGGCTCCGGAAATAGCTAAAACCATTTAAGTTACAGTTTTTTAACTTTCCTTAAACTGAATAAATAAAGTGAGGTTAACTCTAGTTTTGAAATGGCGCTTATTTATAATTAAACTAGCAGACCCGGCCACACGTTGCTGTGGCTAACGAAACACAACGCCATAACCCAACCTTTATACAATCCACACCACCCGCTTGCCAGCTGCCCGCTGCCCGCTTACCACTATTTGAATTTCTCGGCTTTTCTCTACTATAAAACAAACCTTCCTCTTGAATCACTCTATCCATTGATGAAAACCGCATGAAAATCCGTTGCATAGTTTAAAAGATCTATGCGCACGTACATTTTGAGCGACTTCATTTTATACCATGTTATGATTATATCGCTATTAAAATAGACTTTTGTTCAAATTAGTTCTTTCTTAAGATTATGACAGATTCCAGAAGCGTCACATAGTCTGATTGAAAAAAAAATTGCTCCCTGCAAATTCTAGAATTTTAAATTGGTTCATAGTTATGTACTTTTCTTAACTGTTCATCACTTATGTCCAGACGTTCTCGAGGAGCATGAAGATAACACAATTTAATAACTATTAATATTAAAATTTGTAAAATAAGAAAAAACTTTCGCCACTGCAAAGGAATATCCAATTTGGTAGGCGGGTATGGGTACCGCCGCCCTGGGAACCATTTATTGGATGACCAACACCTCTGCCACAGGTCACCCCAAGTGGTTCGCTACGTTTGGTGACTTAGCAGGGGTGCCCGGGTTCTTGGGGTGATGTTTGTCCGAGTCTTGATGGCGGGTGCGTCGGCCCACCTTCTGCGTGGCGGGCCGGATTGGGAGATGCTGGTTGAGGGAGACCCTTTACAACCGGTTACCGCTGTCCGGGCCGCTCGGTAGTACAGGGGCCCGACCCTCAGGCTCACCACTGAGGGTGGGCTGCCCCATCAACGAGTGTAAAAACCCCGCCGCTGCTGTTGTGCCGGTTCGTGACCGGAGGGGACCCAGCAGTAGCGTTTGGGGCGCATCGGGTGACCTCTCCAGCCGGACTCTCCCTACCCATCGCCTTGCAACGCAGTGGGTGGATTGGATTCATTCAACCTCTGGTCTGGAGCTCCAAAATACCTGAAAAATACCCTCGACTCTGTGCAGAAACGGGCGGTCCGTTTGATAGATTCTCCCATCTTAACAGACGGATTGCAATCTTTAGAGCACAGGCGTCGGGTGGGAATGCTATCCTTGTTCTACCGGTATTACAATGGAAGAACTAGCATCATTGATCCCTTCGGCACCGGTGCATAGTCGGGAAACACGCCAAACGCGTGCCCAACATTTGTACACAGTTGACATTTGTCACATGAGAACGGGTCGTTTCTTCGATTCGTTCTTGTGTTCTACAGCTCGGCTGTGGAATGATTTGCCGGCCTCTGTGTTTCCTCCTTCCTACAACATGGGTCTCTTCAAGACCAATGTTCATTCCTTCCTCTCCTCAAAAAAACCCTCCACACAGCATGCCAGATGACATAGGCCCTGAGGGAAATTATTTTCCTCAGGGCGTCCTGTGTGGAGTTAATGTAAAAAAAAAAAAGAATAATGAGTAACATTAACAACGGCTGATTCGAGCGTTTTAGATTAGTGGCCATTTTTAACTAATAAAGACAACTTGTATTAAAAAAAATATTTTTTTTTAAACCTCAATTATTCTGCGTCGTAAAGGGTTAACATTTTTTTTATTTATTTATTCCAAGAATTTTGTTTATACATTACAAATGATTACATATGCACCGTTAAAAAAAATTAATATTTTATTCTGCTACTCCATGAGTTGAGCCCTAGGAGCTCGTGTTTATATGAGGAGTATTTACATGCAATAAAAATAATAAAATTGTTCTAATGAATTGTGAAATCAATGATCAAAGAACTTATGAAATAAGTATCAACATTATTTTACATAGGTACAATACATTTTAGAAAAAATAGTTATAGAAGGACAATAACAATACATATTTTTTTAAATATTAAATATTACCAAAAATTTAAGTAAGGGAACATTACATTAAGAGGGCATTACCAGAGGAAACCAGAAATATGTCATTTTCAAATCAGATTTTAGACGTATTGACTCTTTTCCACAAAAAAATTATAAATAGATTTCGAAAGATTGTTCTTTTATCTAGCATTCGAATGTAATAAATTTTGAGAAAATTTTTAAATTTTTAGTATAACAAGGTTATTCCATAGGTCGTTGGCAGATTTGTTAAATTTTCTAAAAAGATTTTGTATTATACGAGTACCACACCCATTTCAAATAATATAATCATGCAGTAAAACAAATCAATACATTGTCTAGCAAACGCATGTTTTAGAATTTGAATTTTAGTTTCAATAAAATCATTAAAAAATATGTACGTACATGTGTTTCTTGACGAAAATTGGTCCATTTGTGTATTTATTTGCGCACTTACAAACTAATATATTTCAGATATTTTTATCATTCTTATAAAATTTAGACATTATTGAAAAATGATAAATAATTATAATCAAAAAATAATTACAAAAAGTACATTATTTTAATAGTTTTATCATCACGCCTTTTTAGCATTTTTGGATGAAGGTATAAATTAAAGTTAATTTGGATTGAAATAAATTCTATATTGAGTTATAATTTAAAAAAGCTGGTACGGAGAGTAATTAATCTTTCTCATTGTAACCGCCCTGCATGATCGTAAGAACAACTTTCGACGAAATGTGGATTTTCGTCCGCTGGCTGGTTAAACGCTCTTAAGGGTACAATATATCATTATCCAATTTCAGGGACTTAATTTGCTTTTCGAATTGTTAATATTTCAATGTTTCTGTTATACTAATTTTGTTTTTGGATAATATTGTACCATCTTACACCTAAATACAAATAGTAGTGATGAGCCGTGGTCTTTCTAAGCATAGGGATGGCTATTAAGCCTTTAGTTTTGAATCTATTGCTTATGCTATCTGAGGGGTTGGATTTTTTGAATAAAATATTCTTTATAAATTTGATATGTGGCGTTTCTCTTATACAATTCTGTGATGGATGGTGTGAATATGTCTGCGTAGTGTTCGGATAAATACCTAATATTACAGCGATACTTGAATAAACTATTTACTCGTACAAAGAGTAAGAAGGTTGTGTTGCTGTGTTTGAAGAAGTAAGAATAAGTTCATAAAATTGTATCTACATTCTGACTGAATATCAGTCTAAAACTGAATATGACCCTGTCCCGACATTTAAATCAAATTTTGGTTCGTCAGTATTATTAATTTTAAAAAAAATGTGATGTTGGTTGTAATTTGTGTAAAATTCTAAAATAAAATAGAATTGAATTTAAAAAAAAAATCTTACATTTTCAGTATAATAAAATTAATTCATGCTCCGTTCTCACGTGTGGTACCTAATAGTACGTAATAAAACGATTTTTATAAGTACATAATCATATGAATTTATGCCCCGTTCTAATTTATTATTATTATTATTTTTTAAGTTAATTCCGCGCAAGGAAAACATTTTCCTTCATCTTTGGGGATGTTTTTGGGAAGGCCTTTTTATGGAAAGGCAGGAGAGGAAGTTCTGGGAAGGTACGAGGGGTGGGTAGGAATCTGGGAATCAATGTGTCCAAGATTGATGGACGTACGAATCCATCCCTCCCACTGCGATGCAAGTCGATAAGTTGAGAAAGTCCGGCTGGAGAGGCCAAAAGGCCTTCTCCAGCTAGTGTCTTTGGTCTGGCCCGCCACGAAGTAGGTAGACATACGAATCCGCCGCCAAAAACTGGTTAAATCTCACCCCATGAACCCTTAGCACCCTTGCTAAGTCGCCAAATATAGCGAACCACTTGAAATGACCTGTGGCAGAGGTGTTGGTTGTCCAATAAATGATTATTAAGTTGGTTCTTGGATGAGTAATGGTCAGCATAGTTGTCTTTCGAGCGGTTGATCGGGGTTCGATTTTCAGCCATGTTAATTTATTTTAAAAAATTTATTTATTAATTTTAAAAATATATATATTTTGTACACCAAAGAATACTTATATCGCACTCTTCACTGCTTAAAAAAAGTACATATTAATTTATTTCTTATATGTTACAGAGAAAATTTTAAAATTATGTTTACCAAATAACTTCTTTTTTTTACTCATGTTTCTTGATTTTAAATATTAAAACAAGTTGAAACTCACCATGTTGAATTGAACTTCCGATTACTGCAAACAGAATCACCAAAATATATGTGAACTTAACCATGGCTGTCAGGTGTGCGGCAACACAAAATACAACAATTTATAACTGTGAAGGTTATGTAATCCACTTGTAAAAGATCAAAACACAATGTTGAGTTTTTATAGACGCAGACGTTTTAAAGTTTCTCGAAGAAGCAAAGGGCGAATTAGTGTACTTTACAGTGGCGTTTTTAATTACTGGTGCCTATGAATTGTATTTATCATTTTCTTCTTCTACTAAAAACATTACTCCCCATGAACCCGCGCACCCCTGCTAAGTCACCAAACGTAGCGAACCACTTGGGGTGACCTATCGCAGAGGTGTTGGTTATCCAATAAATGGTTCCCGGGGCGGCCGTTCCCATACCCGAATCCTAAATTTTTATGGTATTAATGAAAGTATGAAAAAGACAAAGACACACTAAATTCAAAAAAAAAAAAAACAACTGGGACTTGAACCCAGATCCTCTAGTCTTCCCGGGAATACTATACCACTTGAGCGATTGAGACCTAATGTAATTAGTTTTCATTTTAGTCTTTTATTTAATTTTTTTTATTATTTATTTATTTAACGCCCAAAGGGCTTTTACATGTTTGGTAGTATTATTAATTCATGACAGATGACTTTTAAACAGATGCAGAAATAATAAAAATAAAATTAGATAAAAAAGCAGAAAAGTCATAAAAATACAAAAATACAGCGATTTCACAGGTTTACGGAAAAAACAGATATGTTTAGGAATAAAACAGATAAAGCAATAATAAAAATAAACTTAGATAAAAAAGCACAAAAGTCATAAAAACACCAAAATACAGCCATTTCATAGGTTTACGGAAAAACAGATATGTTTAGGAATAAAACAGATAAAGAAATAATAAATATAAAATTAGATAAAAAAAACACAAAAGTCATAAAAATACAAAAATACAGCGATTTCATAGGTTTACAGAAAAACAGTTATGTTTAAGAATAAAACAGATAAAGAAATAATAAAAATAAAATTAGATAAAAAAGCACGCAAGTCATAAAAATACAAAAATACAACAATTTCATTGGTTTACAATAATACAGATATGTTTAGGAATAGTTTTGGAATAAGTTTTTTGCAAGATCAACCAAATTCGCCAAGTTTATGTTAAATATGTCAATATCACCTATTCTGTATACCCAAAGTGTAAAATCGTTGTATTGGAGAGTGGGCAATGTAATTCAGCTTATGAATGCTGCAGTAGAATAGTGTATTTAGAATAGTTTTAATTTAATTCCGTCTTCTTATGTTAGCCTATCAAGAATTGTTAAGGGCCAAGATACTTGAGACGGGCCATGTCAAAAGTCAGAATAATAGAAGAGTATGTATGAGACGATGTATGAATGTGAGTGAGGCAAAGAGTGTGTGCCAAGACCGAGTTGTTTGGCGGTCCGTCCTCTCTGCCTACCCCTGCGGGGAAACGGCGTGATGGTTAGTTAGTTAGTTAGTTAGTTAATGTTAAGCCCACAGAACACGACCCAATCTAGGAGACATTTTGCCACTTTTGTTTAAAATTACCAGAAAATCTGTGAATATGATTATATTACTACTATAATTTCAACAAGTAATTGCGTTCGGTAGCATAATGCATAGTGATTGCATTCTTCCCCGGATAGAAAAAGGTTCCGAGTTTGAGTCCTGGTTGCAACCCAACCAAAAACTAACCAAATTTAATAATGTTTGTAATTAAGTGCCGTTAGTTTTTTTTATATATTTGAGGCTGCTGTTTCAAATTTCAAATTCATTATTACCGTAGTTAGGATATTTGTTTTTCTTCTTGTTTGTCTTTTAATTATTATTATTTTTAATTTGCTTTACACAGCAAGCCATGAGGAAAAAATCTCTAAAGGCCTATGTCATCTATGGAGATATTGTGTGGAGGGTCTTTTAAGGAAAAAGAGGGAGAGAAATTTCAGGGAAAGAAAATGGCATGAGGGGTTGGTAGGAATCTGAGGGTCAATGTGCCCAGGAGTCACGAACGTATGTATCCATCCCTCCCACTACACTACAAGGCGTCGAGAGAGTCTAAAAGGTTAGAAAGTTCAAAAGGTCCCCGTCAGCCAGTCTCTCCCGATCCGGCGAGCCACATAGTAGACCACTTGGGCTGACCCAGGGCGTTGGTTATCCAATAAACGATACAGCTATCCGTCTCCCAAATTCAAATTTGTCGCTTGTTAACGATATTTTTATTGTTTGTTTAATTATTATTCGTTTTTACGTACGTCAATGATATATTACACGATTTAGGTAAGTTTTTAGTGTGGAGGTAATAAGGATATCATTCTTCTCGCCGCCAATAAAATATTGATAAGGTTTAATCTAAGGCGCTGACGAAGCCGTGTACTCCGAAATACCTGAATATTATCATCGGATGTGAACTGTTCGTAATAGCATGGTAGCCAGATGATTTAATGACATGCATTGATTCCATTACTGGTAGTGATTGGGAAATAAATTACTTCTTCAAATAAGGAAATAATATTAATTTTTAATACCGACTCACGATATGGCTTTAGCCGTATTTGGTAACCAGATGTGAATAGCCAGATACTTCCCCCTTCATCTAATTTATTTGTCTTCTATGTCGTTTTTAGTGTCTTCATTAGGGTTTTTTCATTGACTTCTTTCAGCAATTATTTAGTCTTGATTTGTATTCATTAGGATTTTTTATTAGTTTTATGTCTTGGGGAAGGATGTTATGGAGTTTTGTTGCAAAGTATATATAGTTTCTTTGTCCAAATGTGGTTTTAAAACTTGGATAATTATTGTATCATTTTTATTCGATCTAGTGTTATGCATACGCGATCTAGTAGAGGATTCATTATTTTTGAAGAGCTTCAATAATATATTTTTGGCATATATTTGCTGTACATTTGGTACGTCAAAGTTATTGTAAATTTCAATTGAAGGCGTTCTAATTGATACTTTCAATAATATGATCTTTATGATTCCTTTTTGAATCGTATTCAGATTGTGTAGGTACGTATGTGTAGCAAAACCCCATCCTATGATTCCATATTCAATTCGAGAATGACATAACGCGTAGTAGACCCTTTTCATATCCTTTTTATTTACCACGTTTCTTAGATTTTTAAAGAAATACATGGGGCTTGTGAGTTTTTCCGTAATACCTTTGTTGTGTAGGTCCCATCTAAGATTTTCGTCAATTATTACTCCGAGATAATTGACGAAATACTTCCTACTTTCTACTTCCTTCTGCCTCACAACATACTCTAATCGAGTGTTTTTACAACAAACAATGAATATCGTTAAAAATGTGTGAAGGATATAAAGTTTATGTTTCTGATTCTGATCATTGTACTAAAAATCGGTAACTTTAATATTTTCATTAATAATTACTGATTTTAAAACTATATAAAACCGCTCATTCTGAAACGGTTCTAATTGGCTACAACGGCATTGGCGGCAAGACAGCTGTGACCAACGTTGCCCAGCGTGACGTAATTTAGAAAATTAATTAGTCAACGTTAAGTTCAAATTTTCTTCACCATCGAATGTTTTTCGGGAATAAAAAAAACGGCAAAATACCCTGTTTGGGATGTCATAAGCTCATTGTCTCCAGACCGTCGGGAGTTTATTTAATTCGTCGGCTTTCCCCGATGGGTTAATTACAGACGTCGAGGGTACCTCAGGGCCTGGAAGAGACCACTTTGTAGGAAACACAAGGCAAATCATTCCACAACTGAGCTGTTAAATACAAGAATGAGTTGTAAAAGCTCTCTGTGATTGATTCCAGGATTCACAACTAACGTTTTGATAGTAGGAGGAATTCAAATACTATCTTGTTATTTGCAACCTTGGAATATTTGTCACAAATTGATCCTTTAATTATACATTTAATTATGCAATTTTTATAAGAAAAACATTTGAATAACTTACAGCTTAACCCATTAAGAGCGTTTAACCAGTCAGCGGCCGAAAATCTACATTTCGTCGAAAGTTGTCCTAACGATCGTACAGGGCGATTCCAATGAGAAAGATTAATTGTTATCCGTACCAGCTTTTTAAAATTATAACTCAATGTAGATTTTATTTCATTCCAAATTTGCTTTCATTTATATCTACATCGTGATGTTAAAACTATTAAAATTATGTATTTTTTGTAATTATTTTTCAATTATGTCTAAGTTAAATAAGAATGTTAAAAAAATCTGAAATGTATTAGTTTTTAAGTGCGCAAATAAATACACAAACGGACCAACTTTCGTCAAGAAACACATGTACGTATATATATTTAATGATTTTATTTAAACTTAAATTAAAATTCTGATACGTGCGTTTCCCAGATAATGTATTGATTTATTTTAAAGCATGATGATGTGAAATGGGTGTTGTATAATACAAAATATTTTTTTGAAAATTTAACAAATCAGCCAACGATCTATGGTATAACCTTATTATACTAAAAATAAACATTTTTTCTCAAAATTTAAAACATGCGTTTCCCAGAAAAAAAAACAGTCTTTCGAAATCAATTTATAATTTTTTGTGGAATAGAGTCAAAACGTCCAAAATCTGATTTAAAAATGATTTATTTTTGGTTTTCTCTGGTTATACCCTCCACCGTATTATTTCAGAGGGTCAAAATAATTCCGCTTTACATTAGAATGGAATAGATGGAATATTTCTGAATGTATCCTAACTGTTTTAGAAAGGTGATAAAATACGCTTTAAAATTTTATAAATTGACACAAACCTATACTTTTTGAAATATAAAAATTTTGCACGCAACCACAAAAAAAGGTTTTAAAATGACTCACCTTACGTTTTTTCTGACTAAAATTACTGATAAGAAAAAAAAAAATTTTTTTTTTAGATAAATGTTTTATAAAAATTATTATTTACCTCACTTTTTTGTCGTTCCGTGTAAAAATCACTTATAAAAAAATCCCAAAATTTCATAAATTTATTATTAATTTTTTTAAACTTTATGAGTAAAATCTCAAATTATAATATTTTAATTAAATGAAGACAATATTAGCGAAACTCTATCGAAATCTGGAGACAGAAAAATCAGAAAAGATATTGGCTCCGCTGGGACACGAACCCAGAACCCTTTTCTTACATGGAAACAGCTCTACCGATTAAGCTACGGAACCCATATTAATTCGGTCACTTTTAACTGTATCATACTTCGACTAAGAACTACCAACATTATCTTCATTTACTTAACGCACATATTATTGGCTGCTATCTTTATATATGATTACAAGATTCAACTCGAACTAAATGCAATCTAGATAGTGTCTGGATAAATTTTTATTCATTTTATTTGTATTACGCGACATCTATTGACTTTTTCTGCAAGTCTAGGATGAATATTTATTATTAATTTTTTTAAACTTTATGAGTAAAATCTCAAATTATAATATTTTAATTAAATGAAGACAAGCGGAGCCAATATCTTTTCTGATTTTTCTGTCTCCAGATTTCGATTGAGTTTTGCTAATATTGTCTTCATAAATTTATTTCAAAATGCGATTCGAAACTTTAGTTTCATAAAGGTGTACATTTTACTTCTTTTGTAGTTTTTGTATTTGTTTATTTGTTTATTAAGACATACCCAGTACATTATAATACAGATTAAAAGTATGTTAAATTAAATTATTAAATGGTTATGTACCTATTACTTAAGTCCATAGAATGTCATTTGGTAATTATGCCTGAGATATGAACCGGTCTAGTAACTTAATTATTGAATGAATGAGTAATAATAATAAAAAGGAAGAAAAAAAGGGGGGGGGGGGATAAGGAGACATTTTAAAATCAAGAATTATGTGCTCACTAATTGTAATTGACTGATTAAAGTTTAATGAAAAGTTAAGTGTAAATAATTTTAAAACAATTATATCACGCCAAGAAATTTAATAAATTAGTTTTGTATGTTTGCAAAAAATCATGAAAAATGTCTAAGTGTAGTAATTTTTCATAGTGGGTATAAGTTATGATTGCGCGAGTAATTGGTGAGTTACTCGCTGCATTAGTGTTATTGGATTCTATATGAAAAAGAGAAGTGTGCCTGGTACGCCTCATTGGGACATTTAAACCAATAGTAGATAGCAATTCATGACTATCTATTTTATTATTTAGCAGGTTATACAGAAACAGCAGTTCTGATAATTTGCGTCTTTTTTGTAAACTTAACATGTGATTTGTAGTTTTGTTGTATTTCTTGAATAAATATTTAGAGAATTTATTCTGTATACTTTCTACTATATCTATGTACACCTTATATTGAGGATTCCATACCGGGGACGCATACTCCAGTGGACTTCTGACCAATGAACAAAACAACATTTCAAGAGTCTTAGCACTTTTGAAAACTTTACATATTCTTAATAGGAAACCTAGCATCTTGTAGGATTTTGATATTATGTGTTCGATATGCTTATCAAAAATTAATTTGTTGTCTAAATAAACACCTAGATCTTTACATGTAGACGTAGATTGTAAAGGTTTATTATTCAAGTTGTAAGAATAGATGATTTTATTTTTATTTCTAGTAAATGTAATTGAGTGACACTTAGAAATGTTTAAGGACAGTAAATTTGATTCACAATACGCGCACAAATGATCAAGATCGCTTTGTAATTCTATACAATCAGATAAAGACTGTACAGGTTTAAAAATTTTCATATCATCATTTGAATATAAAGTGTGGTCTTTTCTCTTTTTAAAACCGTTTATATCATATTGCTCACTATGATAGTAAGGGAGATTCAACCATTTCCATGAGACCTACAAGAGTTGACCCCTAATTGGGTCAAATAGACTCTACAGGTATATAGGTACATCGGCAAGATATCAGAATATCGTCAAAATTCTAAAATTAAACTACAAACTAACTCAAAATACCTACCTCTATCTAAGAATAACTTGATTATTATTTTTTTAATTTATAAACTAACGTTTAGACAAGATTTTTATGCATAGCACAAAGGGTAACAATTATTATAAGCAATAATTGTCAGCCTGAAACACTCGTTTACATTGAAAAATCTTCCGAGAAAAGATACTTGCCGCCAACGGGACTTGAACCCGTGTCCTTCTGATTGCCGGATTGAGGACACGGGTTCAAGTCCCGTTGGCGGCAAGTATCTTTTCTCGGAAGATTTTTCAATGTAAAATGAGTTGGTTTCAGGCTGACAATTATTGCTTATAATAATTGTTACCCTTTGTGCTATGCATAAAAATCTTGTCTAAACGTTAGTTTATAAATTAAAAAATAATAATTAATATTTGGCAAGTTTAAGTATTTCCCCAATAAATGCAGACATAATTTGTCTCGACGCCACCTAGCGAGGGATTTAACACTAACAATGTCTCTCTCGCAAAAATAAAGTTGGTTGTTTTCAGGTGGAAAAAAATATATAATAAGCAGTAATTGTTGAATGAAACACTAGTACCTATATATTGAATTAATTGGCGGGTATTTGATAAGCCGCCATAGCTCAGTGGTCAGAGCATCCGACCGGCAATCAGAAGGACACGGGTTCAAGTCCCGTTGGCGGCAAGTATCTTTTCTCGGAAGATTTTTCAATGTAAAATGAGAGTTTCAGGCTGACAATTATTGCTTATAATAAGAATAACTTGATTTAAGAATATCCATTTAAAACTTAAAATCATAGAAAATATGCACGCATTTTCAAATATTACTCAAAAAATTGAAATATTACTCCAAACTAATCAAACAGTCATTTTGTTTTTATTTTTCCTTTTTTGTTTTCCACAAACCTTGCGTTTGCTTTGTGTACCAACATTTATCACCCATTATTACAATATTTTTTTGCTGTAAAACTAGACGTTAATTGAGTGTTGGAACCTTGTTCCTTTATGGTGACAGATACACAGCATGTTAAGGTACGTAGGTCCTTGACTTGCTGTAACCAGTGATTCCTAAAAATTATTTGTAATTTTTTGATGTTTTTTTTTTCAACTTAAATCATATACAACTAAAATCAATACGTACTGGACCGTTACGGTCGGGGTGAGGGGTTGGGTGGTTACTCGGTTGAGTAACCAAGGATGGTGTGTGGTAGATTTTTATCGGTTTTGAAAAAAAAAATTAAAAGAGTAACCGGGCAAAAAAATTTCATTAACATTTTTCACTCCAAATAATGTCAGGAATCGTTGTTATAATAAGTCAAGTGCGTCCCTCAACGCCCTGTGTAATTTATTTTATGATATACTGCGTAAAAATTATAACATTTATTATCTACATATATTTATTATTTTTTAAATACATTGGTTTAATAAATAAAAAAAGTTTTAAAAATCCCCGTTTAAATAACATGTGTTCATGGTTTATCGTTCACGCATTCAAAAACAGGTCTTAAAGTTGTTTATCCTGTGATGGTTAAATAAGTGTTATTTGCTATGTAAGTAAACATTAATCTGTTAATCTGCACCAGCAAATGACTTGATAGCAAGTAGCATTCATTGTACACGAAGTTCCCAAGACACGCATCGTCAATGTGAATTAATACACAATGTATGTATTAAACGTGTTCCTTAATAAGTCTAATACTTTTCCTCCGTTTTAGATAAGCACGTGCAATGTGAATACAATGTATTTAAATGAAAAGTAACATTGTTTAACCACTATTGCATCATTTCAACTTGTTTCGGTTATGTTACATACGATATTTAATAATAATAATATATATTTTATTTTCTAGATTAACTCCACACAGGTCGAGGCTCTGAGGAAAATAATTTACATCCAGGCCTCTGTCATCTAAGTTGCCGTGTGGAGGGTCTTTTTGAGTAGAGGAAGGAATGAATATTGGTCTTGAAGAGCTCCATGATGTAGGAAGGAGGAAACACAGAGGCCGGCAAATCGTTCCACAGCCGAGCTGTTGAACACGAGAACGAGTCGAAGAAGCGACCCGTTCTCATGTGACAAATGTCAACCGTGTACGGTACGTTGGGCACGCGTTTGGCGTGTTTCTTAAATATGCACTGGTGCCGAAGGGATCAATGACGCTATTTCCTCGGAGCATCGTCCATTGAAAGACCGGTAGAACAAGGATTCCCACCCTACGCCTGTGCTCTAAATCTATCTTACGGACCACCCGTTTCTGCGTAGAGTCGAGGGTATTTTTCAGGTATTTTGAGCTCCAGACCAGAGGTGGCTGCCAAATTCAGCTATGGGGCGCACTTGTGATTTGTACAGGGTTAGCAGTTGTGTACTATTAAAGTATCTGCAGGCCCTGTACGGTACGCCGTGTTTTTGAGAGGCTATTATAATTATATATCTTTATTGAACGAAATTTGCATGATTTATTACTAAAAAGTACATTTTCAGTGTTTGTTTACAATGGTTTATAATTTAAATAAGTACAAAAGATTAGCAATAGAAAATAATGTGCGTATCTTTATATTCATTAGATTAAGAAATATTCTCAAATTAAACAACCTAAAAAAAGTCTATTACGCACTAGTCCAATCACTAATTCAATATGGAATCATTGGATGGGGAGGTGCATATGAAAAATTTTAAGTCCTGTAAAAGTGGTACAAAAACTAATTATTAAAGTAATTTTAAAAAAACAACCAACATTCCCTTCAGCATCAAGGGCGGCTGGTTGAACAGTGTGTTTGTGTGCAGCACTGGTAAATTATATCGTCTAAAATTACTTTATAATATCTTACCGAAAAATATAAAATCTATGAATTTCATTAAAAATATCACCTACCAATATAATGCATAATATAATATGAATCAGGGAGAGCAAATTCTCAAAGTTCCGCGCGAATTTACCCTGTCCGGTGTGCAGGCCAATTGCAAGCGGAACGAATTGTGTTTTTGTATCGAATATCCCAAACATCGCCAGCGCGCAACGCCGGCCATATGTATGAAAAATTAAGCAATATCGGTGTACCACCCGACGGCCTTTATCATACAAACTTAAATTTGGATTTAAGGCCAAAATACTTAACCAAACTGAATAATTCTTTTTTTAATCAAAAGGTACAGCAAATACCTAAATTGTACATATATTTGCTTTTTTATTGATTGGTGTTTTAAATTATAAAACGCAAATCATTAAGGAATACAATTTTTTCATAGGTAACTTTGACAATTTTGCCCTCGTGCTGTTTATACATTGTTTATAAATACTGTTTGTATCCTGCTTAAAATGAAATATAAAACTAACTAACCAACCATTACGCCGTTTCACCATAGGGGTAGGCAGAGAGGACGGACCGCCAAATAACTCGGTCTTGGCACACACTCTTTGCCTCACTCACATTCGTACATCGTATCATACATTTTCTTCTATTATTCCGACTTTCGACATGGCCTGACTCAAGTATCTGATTCACTTGCTCGTGCCATGTCTTCCTCGGGCGTCCCCGACTTCTTCTACCATTCACATTTGCATCGTATATTCTTCTTACACTGCTTTCAAATTTATTTTATTTTATGAAATATTTTATTTTATTTTATAAAATATAAAATAAAATAAATTAAACATTGAAAAAAAAAAAATTTTTTTGGGTTGAAATTTAAGATTTAGTGTTTTTATTTTCTTAGTACCGAAAAATAAAAATTTTAATTAAAAAGCGATATGTAGAAGTTTTCGCACTTCGAAAACAGCTTAAAATAAATCTTCTCTCCAAATAAGATTAGTGGGATCATTTTTACCTATTGTTGCTTAGTAATCGTTATCTCATAGTTACGGATTATCAGTGAACCACCACGTTTTCAGGGCAGCGGCCGCCGCTGTTCAGCATCATTGTTCAAAATTTTCGAAGTACCAAAAATTGATGACCTCTATAAAAAAGATTCAATATTACAAATATTCAAAGAAAATGTAACTAACAAATTTAAATTCAACTCATCATTAAGGCATAAATTTGACATCCAAATTCTTCTATTTTTAACACAACAAATGCACAACAATTATATTTACAAAGGCTTAAAATATTTTAATAGTCTTCCCGAAGAAATTAAAAAAATAACAGATTTCATATCATTCAAGAAAAGGGTCAAATTAATCTTTAAAAAAAATCAACAACCGTAACAATACCAATCAAAATGTTATAACTTCAATTCATAGCATATCAAAAATTAACATCACAACATAGTTTATATTTATTGTATACACTAAGTAAAATGTATGTTATAAAAATGAAAAATAGTAGTTTATATATTATATTTATATATAGTTTATATTTATTGTATACTGTAAGTAAAATGTATGTTATAAAAATGAAATAGTGTAAAATAACTCCTACGCCAAGCTCAAGAGCTAGTACTCTTCATTGGCGTAGAAATTCATAAAATCATGCTCTTTTCATTAAATAAATATATATATTCTTATGAACAGTAGGTACTTAAAAGTAGTATAAATTATTTAGTAAAATAGTTAGAGGAGTAGAAAATAGTTATAAATTTAGGTTTCTAGGCTTTTTAGATTTGTGTTGAGGCAGTAATTTTTAAGTCAATTTAAAATACTTATGAACATGCTTACACTTGTTATGATGTGGATGCATCATTACATATAAATTACTTTAATTTATTACTCGGATAGGCAGGTACCTTTATTTGAAGGATGGTAATAGTTTATTCGAGATACTCGGCAGGTTGGCAGACTGAGCGGAAACGGGTTTTGTTTTTGAAACGGCACTCTGGACGAGAGAGAACACGGGAGGACGCCGTGTTTTTCTCGGGCACAGTCACCTAGCGATTTAAGTTTCATAATGTAAAATATACCGGAACAATACGACTCCGCGTTGCAAAGAGATCCGTACCTTATGTGTAAATAACGGGATTAACCTAAAGATCCGAATTGTTCGGCCCGGAATTAACGAAGTTTTCGGTTCATCAATGGCCGTCGGCGCCTCGTGCGACGAGAATAAGTAATGCCGTTTATCTAGCTGATCTGGCGACTGGGAAAGTGCAATTGGCGAACATGGACTCCCGCTACACCTCGCAAGCCACGGCGAAGTTTATTTAATTAGTGTTCGGAGTTTTAACTTTAACATCCGCCGCCTACTGAGGCGTTCATATAAAAAACCCGCGTACTTGATTTTGATACGCAGAACAGACCGTTCCGGTTCACCGCAACCCCGGATTCGTCGCCGACTCCGTCTGTCAACAAATCCCGTAGGCATCCATCTATTTGGGGCTTGATGGCCTCGTAGGACGGGCATCATACTGCTGGCCAGGCTGGCGCAATACACCGGATCATTTCTCATCGTCCTGATGCTCCCAGGGGGGTTTGGCATCGCGACCTCAGCAGGATCACATCAGGACCACCTCTTGGATGCTGGACGAAGCACCAAGCTCCACTACGTGCATCATGCCTGCCCGCAGGCACTTAATCCGAATTAGCTAGTTTTCAAGGTCATGGTCGCAATACAGGGGTGAGTTTTCAGTAGTGTATTTTTTCCCTTGTAAAATTGGTTTATAATACCGTATTGTTTTAAATGTTCGATATTGTAAATATAGAAAATATTGATTCAAATCTCTTTGTTATTTCATATCGATACACTGTAGTTCCTAATGATGAGTAAAGAAGTGATTGTCATAGTGCCCACGCTCCCTGGGAAGAATTAAATGCTCTCCGTCGTTCTAGGAAGAAGGCGTAGTGAATTCAACTGTGGACATATTCTGTCTTGAACAGGATTTGGCGCTCTATTAATAGAAAAGTACGCAGTTGTATTCATCCCGTCTTCTTCCCTCTCAGCTAGCCACATCATATGGCTCCTTACGCCATTTTGCACGTAATAATTGCCGTTTCAACGTGAATTATAAGATATTCACATAACATTTGACGCCTTTAACGTGGGTTGCTCGTATAAAGACACATTCTTTACTCACAATTATATTCATCAAATCGATCAACTAAAATCTCGTTTTACAACTTGCTATTTTATCACAGAGATTTAAAACAGTATGATACTGTAATTTCATAATAATTTTCATTAATTTAATGGTGCAATGGTGTCTCGTTATAATTCAAATACAACAATGTCCTTTGCAATACGGAGTGTTGCAATTTACGTATAATTATGTCATGTATTTTGGTGTTTCTCGTGCTCAGTAGACATGTAATACAGGTTATGTTTTAAATGTCAATACGTCAACTTAACCTCAATATTTGAAATATTATTTTCATAGAAGCGTCGGGTATCACCATAGACAATATTTCTTCTATGATAAAAGAAAATTACATATGTTTATTTAAAAAAAAAAAATAGTTATTGTCTATGCTTCAAAATAGAGGCAATTTAAAAGGTAAACATCGTAAGTGTCAATTGCTGTTTATTTCAGACAAGCGAATGTCAATAGTGACAGATGGGTTTACATCAAACTAGAATTCTTGTTATGAATTTAAGTGAATTAGTTAGAATTATTAATTATTTAACAAGTGTAGTATAATGAAGGGATTGTTATTTAATGAGATTAAATTTATAATTTATTCCTTAAAACATCATCATACATAAAGGATGGTCATAATTAATCAACAACATTCAAATTCAAACAATAATACATCGATTATTGAGAGTGGTGGAATAGTTTGACATATTTAACTAAATTGTTGGAATATTTTTCTTTTATTGAAAAAATATTTTTTTTGGATTATTCTTTTTTGAAATTATGCTTGGAATTTCGGTGGTAAATTCAGTAAAATACCTACGCCAGAATTACTTTGGATGTCAAGGTTGCCACAAAATACAGGGTTGCTAAAAAAAAAAAAAAAATTTTTTTTTTTTTTTCCATTCTTTCATTATTTAAAATTTTTTCTTTTTTTTGGTTTGTTCTACTTATCATCAACAATCTATATTATACGTCAACAAAAATAACATCAACAATAATTATTAACATTAACAACAACTTTTCATTATTTTATTATTTTATCCAATTGTTTTAACAATGTCAACTCCTATCCCAAACATCAACAACGCCTCTAAAGAGGATCTCATAAAAGAATTATCAAGTCGTTCTCTTGAACCGGCACCCACCTCTCACGCGTTGCGCTCGCAGGCGCGTGCATTTAATAAGGCACTTAAGATGCCAACAATATCAGAAACAGATATGGATTCTTCAGATTCGGATTCTGAGAACCAGACCGTTGACAACCCTACAATAATTAAACACACAAAAATTATTTATAGAGAATCACCCACCATCAATGTGGAAAATTGGAAGATAAAATTTGATGGAAAATCGAGCATAAGAGAATTTCTCTTGTTGATTGAAGAAAAATGTAGGACGAAAAATTTTAGTCAGGATAATTTAGTTCGCGTTTTTCCTGATCTGTTAGATGGACTAGCACTACTTTGGTTCAGGTCAATATATCATCCGGACTTGAAATGGGACGAGCTGTCTAAACTTTTGATCAATCAATTTGAGGCAAATGACCTACAAACGGACTTAAAAGTAAAACTTTTCAACATGACGCAACCAAAAGGTATGTCAGTCCTTGAGTTTTCACTTAGAATGAAATCTCTAAATAACATGCTAGAAGCTAAACTTCCTGAGCAGGAACTTTTGCGGCTTGCCAAAAAGGCTTTGCTTCCAATGTACACTAACTTATTAGTTTCTAGAGATATTTTTACATTCGAACAGTTAACAACTTACGCAGGAAACTTAGAGTCTTATGCGACACCACCGGAGGAATTTGCTACTTCTTCTTCTTCTTTTTCAAACAAATTTGAAAAAAGCAATAACTATACTACTAATAAAGAAGAGAGATTTGGGCCTACCAATAAAACTTTGTCAAACAATAATACCGGTACTTATAAACGTACAGGGTTTTCTTATAATAATTATAAACAATCTTCTAATGGCAATAGTTATAGTCATGCTGGGCGTAACTACAGTAACACCAATGCGGGTTACAACAATAACAAACCTCCGTCTTCTTTCAATGGAAATAGTCTAAATACCGAAGGAACTTCTAGAACCATTGTTAGGAATCAATTTTGTCTTTATTGTAAGAAACCGGGACATGTTGTAGCGGACTGTAAAAGAAAAGCCGCAGCGGGAAATAATCCAAAAGTGGGAGCGGTTAAAGGAAGAATTAATAATAACAAGTCGGAAAACTAGGGCGGAGTCTCTCTTACCACGTCCCATCCTATGCGCAGAGGAATCGGGAATGGAAGAGTTGGCTCCGACTAGTCCATCAGTTTCTCTCAGTCCCATCACCTGGAACAGTGGGCCCACTGCCACAGGGGATGGAGATTGAAAACGATGGTCGTCCTTATGCAAATGTATATATATTTAACAATTTTTACAGCGCACTGTTGGACAGTGGCGCCTCATTATCGTGTTTGGGAGGTGATAGTTATAAGATTTTTATTAAGTTAGGTATAGAATTAGTTAAGGTTAATTTTAGTGTATCAACAGCGGACGGTGCGAATCAGCCAGTCCTGGGTACAATGTCGTTGCCGGTGACGTACAAATCAATTACCCATATAATACTTTTCTACGTCATCCCGACATTGTCACCATCGTTTATCCTAGGTATAGACTTTTGGAAGCAGTTCCATATCGCACCGGAGCTGTTTTCAAAAGCTATTGGTCCTACTTCGGAAAACAAAATTAATGGGTTGCGGGCAATTCAGCCAGCCTCTTCCTTAAGTCCCTCAGAGAATCAGGCACTCTCTGCTATTATTAAAAAATTTGAATCGATTTCTTTCGAGAAGCGTGGCTTAGGCCTGACGCATTTAGTCAAACACAAGATTAATACAACAGGGCCTCCGATCAAACAAAGGTATTATCCTTTGTCTCCAGCAAGACAAAAACAATTAGAATTAGAAGTGGATGAAATGCTAAAATTAGGAGTAATACGTCCCTCACGTTCTCCATGGTCGAGTCCAGTATTAATCGTTACAAAAAAAGACGGTACCGGTCGTTTTTGCTTAGACTCTCGCAAAATCAATAATGTCACGATTCGCGACGCGTACCCTTTGCCATATATATCGCGGATTCTAGACAAGCTAGGTGGAGCTAGGTACGTCTCTTCTATAGACCTTTCAAAGGCTTTTTGGCAAATTGCCTTAGACAAGGACTCTTGTGAGAAAACAGCTTTCGTCGTCCCTGGACGGGGTTTGTTTGAGTTCACCCGTATGCCTTTCGGACTGAAAAACGCCCCTAGTGAGTTGCAAAGACTGGCAGATGTTCTTTTTGGTCCGGAATTCGACGATAATGCTTTTTGCTATCTGGATGATTTGATCTTAATATCAGAAGATTTGGAGTCACATCTTAATCTATTAAACCGTGTATACGAACGTTTGCGAGACGCAGGTCTTACCATAAACTTAAAAAAATCCGAGTTTTGCAAATCAGAACTTAAATATTTAGGGTATTTAGTAGATTCGCAGGGTCTCCGTACGGATCCAATAAAAATAGAAAGCATCAAAAATTTCCCAGTCCCAAAAAATGCAAAACAAATCCGGGCATTCATTGGTTTGTGCGGTTACTTTAGAAGGTTCATTAAAGGATTTTCGGGAATAGCTGCCCCTCTTACTAAACTCACAGGTTCTAAAAATGGAATTAGTAATTTCAAGTGGTCTCAGGAAGCTGAAACTGCTTTTAAAGATTTAAAACGCGCGTTGACTACGGCTCCAGTTTTATGCTGCCCGGATTTCACCAGGCCTTTCTCTATCCATTGCGACGCGAGCTCCGCAGGGATTGGAGGAGTTTTGATCCAAGACGTAGACGGGCAAGAGCATCCCATCGCTTATTACTCACGTTGCTTAAACGTTCATGAAAGAAATTATGGCATCACTGAACGGGAACTCTTAGCTGTGCTAGACTCGGTGACTCACTTTAGACCGTATATAGAAGGAGCTCATTTTTCAGTAGTTACTGACCACTCAAGCTTGAAATGGCTGGGGTCCTTGTCCAACCCTAGTGGCCGTCTTGCACGGTGGAGCTCTCGCCTTTCGCAATTTTCTTTTGACGTTGTCCATCGCAAAGGGACACAACATGTTGTTCCAGACGTGCTATCACGAATGGACCTTGCCGTATTATCAGGTGTGGACACTGAACATACAAAGGATACGTGGTATTTGAAAGCCTGGAAAGGATGCCAAGATTTTCCACAACGTTTCCAGAACTTTCAAATGCGTAATAATGAATTGTTCCGACACACAAAGACTAGTCTAGCTCTGTGCGAGGATACTGCCTGGAAGAGGGTAGTTCCGCAGGAAGGTAGACAGGCAATTCTTTCAAATTTACACGAGTCTTCGCGAGCTTGTCATCCTGGGGTATTCAAAACCTATAAAAAGGTGCAATTGCGTTACTATTGGCCTAATATGTATAAGGATGTTAAGCAATTTGTTAATCGTTGTACAGTCTGCAAGGCCCACAAAATAAGTACAGCCCCACCTAACGGCATCTCTTCAAACCCAAAAAAGGTCACACGACCCTTGCAAATGTTGTCGATAGATTTAGTAGGTCCTTTACCTAGGAGTTACTCAGGTTTTACCGTAATCTTATCATGTGTAGACGTTTTTTCTAAATTTACATGGCTATTTCCGCTGCGCAATGGCACCGCGAGAAGCATAATTAAAATCTTAGAAGAAAACATCTTTCTTGTTCACGGCGTACCACGAACTATCGTCTGTGATAATGGTCGTCAATTTGTTTCGAAAGAATTTAAGGGCTTACTTAGTAGTTATAACATACCACCACCATTTTACAATTCGTCTTATACGCCTCAAAACAATGTAGTCGAACGTTATAATCAAACCTTGGGTACGGCGTTATCGATCCTTGTTGAATCAGACCACCGAAATTGGTCCAAATTTCTTCCGCAAGTTCAATCGGCTATGAATAACACGGTAAACTGCGCTACAGGTTATACACCTTATTTCCTGATGCACGGTCGGGAGCAGATACTGGACGGTGATCTGCACCGTAATCCAATAGCGGATGAGGAATCCAATTCGCAAGTGGGTGCTCAACCTAAAGCTTATGCACAGAAACTAGAAGAGTTGTCTTCGATTTACGAGCAAGTCTCGAATGCTCTTCTTAAAGCTTATCAAAAAGGAGCTGACCATTACAACCTGCGCAGAAAACACATCACCTATCAGGTTGGTGATGTGGTGTGGCGGAGAAATTTTGCACAATCTAACGCATTGAATTATTTCGCACAGAAATTGGCACCTCGGTTTGTTCAGAATGTGGTAGTAAAGAAAAAATCCAATCTAATCTATACGCTTGCAGACTTAAACGGAAAAGTTGCGGGTGATTTTCATGTGAAGGATATAGTAAAATCAAATAATATACCAGTATAGTCTTATTGTGGCAATACTTCGGAGGGTCTGGCCATCCCTACCGAATACTGCAAATTATCTTATTTACTAGTTAATATTTAATGCTTGGGAGTTTTAACCCGGCCTGATCAACCGAGTTGAAACGACCCGACATTCTGACAGTCAAAGTCCTGTCACAGGAATATTTCTTTTTGTTCGTTCATGTTTTTGGAGGGGGTGCGTTTATGCAAACTCATGTAGTATTTATGATTCATTGCAATCAAAATCCACTCTAGTAAGATTAACTCGAGTTGTTTTATAAGTTCTTACTTTCGTTAGGCGTAATTATTTATTGTTATTTATTCGAAATTAATTTAGTAACATTTTTTTTTTTTGGACTGAGCACGAGCAAGCAAACAGGATGAATGACATAATTTGTTTTATATTACGTTTGTTAACCTCGAATACAATTGGAACACATGCCCACTTCCAATTGTGTTCAGGGTACATCCCATTGAACTGCGTTCATGGTTATTAAATTTTGTATTTATTATTAAGTTTTGTCTCGAAACACACAGGGATGCCAGTCCTACACCTCTATGTGTTTTGAGCATTGTTTTCTTTTTGTTTATCTCTTTCAATATGAAACATGACTGTTTTCAAATATAAATAAATTCTGAGAAATATTGTAAGTTCAACACGTAGTAACCACTTATATGCTTGCGAATATACAAAGAGAATAGTTTAGTAATATACATATTATTTTGTTAAATTTATTGATTAGTTTTAGTACCTATGATGCTACTTTACTTCATACACTCACCCGTACGACCGATTTAGGTAGAATAGGAAACTCTTCGTAGTGAACAATTTTATTTTTCCTAAAAGGGACGTAAATTCAGTGAAGTGAGGGTTGCTTGCACCCTAAAGTGTTGCCTAAATGGCTTTCTAAAACCCTATTATGGGTCAGTGATGCATTAATGCATATGGTTGTGTATAATTTTTGTGCTGGACACACAAAGGTATAGATAAGTTAAGGATGTGTTGTCCACTGATTAGTGTTTAAACTTACATAATTAATGATGATTATGCTGTATATGTAACGTTAACGGTAGTCCAAGACATAAGTCAGCCGTTCTTCACCCAGTATCTTCAATGCTGTGGGTGTTTACGGACCCCGTTCACGGAACATTAGTTCACCATGTTCTTAATATTAAGTTCTTTTAGTTTTAAGTTCTTTTAGTTGTAAGCTATGTTTAAATAAGAATGGTTGCATCGCAAGCCCGTCCATCGCGCCTTACGCATGATGGAGTGCGATCGGAGTTGCGGCACACCCATTCGCTATTACTATTTAATCTATGTTTGATCTACTAATCACTTTTTTTTTTTTACTGCTGTCTACTAATGATTGCTAGAATATGTTTGAATAATTTTTTTTAGGCCCTGTGACCGACCTTTTTTTTAGATTAGGGGTAGGAACCTTATTAGTTGTTATGTTCGTGGGCGAACATTTTTGTGGCGAGGGGGGTAATGTTATGATGTGGATGCATCATTACATATAAATTACTTTAATTTATTACTCGGATAGGCAGGTACCTTTATTTGAAGGATGGTAATAGTTTATTCGAGATACTCGGCAGGTTGGCAGACTGAGCGGAAACGGGTTTTGTTTTTGAAACGGCACTCTGGACGAGAGAGAACACGGGAGGACGCCGTGTTTTTCTCGGGCACAGTCACCTAGCGATTTAAGTTTCATAATGTAAAATATACCGGAACAATACGACTCCGCGTTGCAAAGAGATCCGTACCTTATGTGTAAATAACGGGATTAACCTAAAGATCCGAATTGTTCGGCCCGGAATTAACGAAGTTTTCGGTTCATCAATGGCCGTCGGCGCCTCGTGCGACGAGAATAAGTAATGCCGTTTATCTAGCTGATCTGGCGACTGGGAAAGTGCAATTGGCGAACATGGACTCCCGCTACACCTCGCAAGCCACGGCGAAGTTTATTTAATTAGTGTTCGGAGTTTTAACTTTAACATCCGCCGCCTACTGAGGCGTTCATATAAAAAACCCGCGTACTTGATTTTGATACGCAGAACAGACCGTTCCGGTTCACCGCAACCCCGGATTCGTCGCCGACTCCGTCTGTCAACAAATCCCGTAGGCATCCATCTATTTGGGGCTTGATGGCCTCGTAGGACGGGCATCATACTGCTGGCCAGGCTGGCGCAATACACCGGATCATTTCTCATCGTCCTGATGCTCCCAGGGGGGTTTGGCATCGCGACCTCAGCAGGATCACATCAGGACCACCTCTTGGATGCTGGACGAAGCACCAAGCTCCACTACGTGCATCATGCCTGCCCGCAGGCACTTAATCCGAATTAGCTAGTTTTCAAGGTCATGGTCGCAATACAGGGGTGAGTTTTCAGTAGTGTATTTTTTCCCTTGTAAAATTGGTTTATAATACCGTATTGTTTTAAATGTTCGATATTGTAAATATAGAAAATATTGATTCAAATCTCTTTGTTATTTCATATCGATACACTGTAGTTCCTAATGATGAGTAAAGAAGTGATTGTCATAGTGCCCACGCTCCCTGGGAAGAATTAAATGCTCTCCGTCGTTCTAGGAAGAAGGCGTAGTGAATTCAACTGTGGACATATTCTGTCTTGAACAGGATTTGGCGCTCTATTAATAGAAAAGTACGCAGTTGTATTCATCCCGTCTTCTTCCCTCTCAGCTAGCCACATCATATGGCTCCTTACGCCATTTTGCACGTAATAATTGCCGTTTCAACGTGAATTATAAGATATTCACATAACACACTGATTAAAACACGATCACACAATAGATTGGTTACTTTCATAATAGTTTCGAGTAATAGTAATCAATACATTGGTTTCATCAATAATTTGGGTGAGTGCACCGGTAAAGGCCCTTTCATTATTTTTGATCCAAATTTTTATATTATCTTTGAAATTTTTTTGTGTATCTCATTTTTTTAATCTATCTGGAAGAATGTTGTAAAGTTGCAAGATATGTGAAGTTTCGTTGACCAAAATTAGTATGTGTTGTGGGAATTTGTAGTTAGTCTTTGTTATTGTTTCGAGTACAGCGATTATTTAATCTTTTTTCAAAGTATTTACGTATATTTGTGTATAGATGAGTGAGGATTGTTTTTGCGTATATCTGCCGAATGTCAAACACATTCATAATATTAAAGATTAAGTTAGAGTCTGTTATTAGAGGTAGTCTAGGTATATTTATAGTAGGTATAGGTATAGTAGGTATAGTAGGTATATTTATCTAGGTATATTTGTAATAGTTTTCTGTGCCTTTATGATAGGGTCTAGTGCAGGTACAGTGCCACCTCCCCATGCTCTGATACCATACTCAATAATTGATTGACAGAATCTGCCAATCAATTATAGAATATTTGAGGTCTGACTGCAAGATAAATTATTTTCAGGTGTTGTCAGTCGAGAAAGTTTCGTATCATTCTGAAAAAGTGCGTGGTTTTTCTTATTTTGTTTGCAATTATTTGAGTGTGAATATCCATTCGAGACATGGATCAATGGTGAGGCCGAGGTACTTCATCTGTGTAGTACGCTCAATGTATATTCATTGGAAATTAAACATGTGTGTATTCTAATAGAGGCATCATCGTGAGGTTGTCCTGTAATATTTATGCTTGATGTGACATATTTAGTTTTCTCGGTATTTAGGTCTTATTAGTTATATTTATGTCATCTTATTTATAATAGATAGAGGTGAAATAGTTTTTTAAATTATTTGGAAATATAAAGTTTTAAAGAATGAAGTTTAAAATAAAGGTTGAGATAGCATATCAGACGAGGATGAGTTGAGGGAGAGGGGTAGAAAGCGGATTGGGGTTATATGGGGAGAAAGGGTATATATTTCTTTTTTAATTTAATATTAGACACTATACCTATTCCATTTTTATGTAGAATATATACTCCTATATTCACATTATTAATTCGGTAAATTAGTATTCTTTCGGCAAATTCTGACAGCGTTACACATCTGATCTATGTTTTATTTTATTCTAATTTATTTATTTTCCTCGTGGTTTTCCTTAAATATGTATTTGGCTATGCAGTGACAGAGGCATAACAAAGACCACCAAGATGAGAGTCGTCCGGGTATTGATTTTCCCCATAATTCTTTTCGGTTCGGAAACATGGACACACAGAGCCAGCGAAAGAAATCGAATAGACGCCCTTGAATGTGGTGCCGGAGAAAATCCACAGTAGGCTTTCAGTCATCTTATTTTGAGGACTCCAACTTAGAGATACACATATTTACTGGCAAAGATGAAGGCAGAAGAAGCAGAGGAAGGTCACCAATGCGCTGGAGTGAACAAATATAACTAGCGTCTGGTGCGTCGGTGTCCGCAGCTCTCCACGCAGCACAGGACCATGAGGAGAGGAGGAACCTTGTCCACCATGGAAATTGGAGTAGGGGTCACGATCCTCAGCAATGAGGAACCGACTTGAGCAGTATATATTTGATCGGGCATTCATTGCAATGAAAGCGGTAGATGCCAGAATGGGTTAATATATTTTCATTAAAGAAATAAGGTAAGCACATTAAATTAAATAGTAACCACTTTAAATTACAAAATAATTTGTAAAAAAAAAGTATTAAAAAATCAAAATAAAGAAACGTGAAAAAAAAATATATTAAGCAAATACTGTTCAATGTAACTACGCACACAAATACTGTTCAAATTAACTATGTATAACAAACAAACACCGTTCTAAGATCTGAAAGCCAAAATCGTTTTAATTTATCTTTTCATGAGTACCTGGCTATTCAGATCTGGTCACCAAACACCGCTAAAGCCAATTCAATCAACGATTCGATTTGTAATGAATAGTCTTTCACCAGGTCGATGCTGAAAGTAGCTACCACTCTGGAACGTGCCGCAAATATACTATATATTATTTCAAATGCATAAATTCTGAAATAACATAAACTAACCAAATAAAATTTACTCGCGTATTAATGAAAAATAGATATTTTGTGGACATATGAATCCGCGATCTCTGGCTTCATAGTCGAGTACCTTATCCGCTTGACCGTGGAGGTAATCTGACTGCAAATTTTCACTCCAAAATTTATTGACATAAACCAAATTTTTGGTGGTTGCACAATAGCTTTTAAAAAAATTGAATGAACCGTTTTTCAAATGATTGCAAATAAAAAGATTCTATTATAACTAGTCTCAATTCTATAATTTAAAAGAAAAGCGTGGTCTCTTTTTACAAAGTGCATTCAAATTACCCGTTAATTCAGTGCTTAACGTCGTGTGACAGCGAGTTTCGATGACTTAATAGACTGGAAACTCTGTACACACGGCAATGAAAAGTGTTTTTGTGACAATTTCCCTCCACAGCGGCACGTTTTTATAACCCACTGTTAATTAATTCTGTTTGCATAATAGACCTAATGGCTCTGCGGTCTCGTTTTTTAGTCTTAATTAACGAAGCCTGGAGGATATCAACTGCTATTAGGCTAATTGGCGTACCGTTGATAGCTCCGTTAACTCCCAGCGGTAGGATCATACATTTGTCCTCTTTCTTGCACAAGGAACAAAGTTTTTGGAACGAAATTCTTTAGCGATGTGTTTTTTATAAGAATTGCCCAAATTTTTGCTAACCTTTGGTTTTGCTGGCAAATGTAACCATTTACGTTGCGCGATGATTTTTTAAGTGAAACTTCTTTAGCGCCGTTAGTGACTTGAAATTCGGATGGAACGGAAATGCGTCACAACCCAGTTCTACATAAATACTCGGTACTAACATAATGCTGTAAATTTGCACCTGGGTGCATGCCTTCCATAGCGTAGTTGGCAAGGTGCCTGACAAGTCTCAGCGGCCAGAGAGACAGACATCAAGCGAACTCGGGTCCGAATCCAACGAAATCCAAAAAAAAAAAATATTTTGTGAAAACAATATCCAACCTTCAAACACTTTAAAAAAACAAGCAAAAGAAAAGAAAGCGACCTCTAGCGACTTTTTTGTTTCGCTTCTAGCGCGTGTGAATTACACGCTTGAATTTTTTTAGTGATTTTATCGAAGGAAGCAAATACTTTGGGGTATGACATTATATATTAAATGGAAAAAAAACGAGTGTGCTTTAGACCATACAACTGAAGAAAAACTTCTGCTCCATCTATATGATAGGAAGAGAGAAAGAAAATGCGTGCACGCACTGCTCTCTCTTGCTCCTACAGTGTGATACAGACAATAGGCCTGCACTGTGTAACGTAACTGGCTATGAGAGAAAGAGAGAAAGAAAATGTATGCTCGCACCTCTCTCTCTTGCCCCTACGGTAATATACAAAACGTTCGCCTCGCTTTTCGTAACGCTCTTTCTTTCTCTTGCTCCTACAGTGTGATACAGACAATAGGCCTGCACTGTGTAACGTAACTGGCTATGAGCGAAAGAGAGAAAGAAAATGTGTGCTCGCACCTCCCTCTCTCGCTCGCCCCTACAGTAAAAAACGAAACGTTCACCTCGCTTTTGTAACGCTCTCGTCACGCATTCGCCAGCTTACTCCCCAAGTCAAGCGTGCGTAAAGAAGTTTTGCTTCAAAAATTCAATTTGCAGAACACTACTTTTCTATTATTAATAAATTTAACAGCCGACCGGGTTTCGCTTAGCACAAGGTAAATGAAGTGCTTGTTTTTCAGGTCCGAAGTATGCCACTTGAGATAGCCATAACTCTTTCTTCGCCATCACTCGTTCATCTTGAAATTGAATGTCGCCATTTTATTACGTTGAGCATTCACCCATTTGACAGAGGTCCAGGATTCGATCCCTAGTTGCGAGCGTTACCTTTTTATTGCATGTTTTTTTATTTTTTTTTTATTTCGTGTTTCGTTTAGATTTATTAACATTATATTCTTCTATTTATTTTTTTATTAATTTTATTTTAGTAATTTGTACATTTAAGTTTACAAATTTCTAATTAATTATAGTATTTCATATTGCAAACTAAATGTTATGTAATTTTATGTAGCTCCTACAATACGTCTTGAAATTTCCAATTGGTGTGGACTTTAAAGTTTCTGGTAGCTTGTTATATAACTTCATCCCTTTGTAAAGTAAACTGTTCTGCGTATTCGCCTTGTCCTTTTTTTGAATCCTGATTTCTTTGCACGTCCTTGTGTTATGTCTGTGAATGTCCTTGTTGAATATAATTTTATTTGAAAAGTATTTTGGTAAAATGTTGTCAACTATTTTATATATAAATATCATCGTATTAATTCTGTAATGAATTACATTGAAGCGTATCACTTTCAAAAGGTTATTCAAATAAACTGAATATTAATTAACAACAAATAGCACATCACGTAGAAAAATGCCATAATTCAAAAGGTTCATTTTATAAGAGAGCGAGAACAAATTAATGAATAATGAACAAGCGGTCCCTTCGAAAAGCGAAACCAGCCACATATTTTTTTTTTTACATTTGCTCCGCACAGGAGACCCTGGGGAAAATAATTTCCCTTAGGACCTATATCATCTTACGGGATGCTATATGGAGGGTATTTTTAAGGAAGGGAAGGATAGGAAGTTCCAGTAATTAAAGTTGGGAAGGAAAAAGGTTTGAGGGGTGAGTAGGAATCTGGGGTTCAGTGTGTCCAGGAGTGATGGACGTATGAAACCATCAACTGCGGTGCAAGGCAATGGGTCGAGAGAGTCCGGCTGGAATGGTCAAAAGGCCTCCTTCGACCAGTCTCTCGTGATCCGGCCCGGGGTCGCCAGCCCAGGTCGGCAGATGCATCCGCCGCCAAGATCTGGAAAAACCTCACCCCATGAACCCGGGCACCAAAGTCACCAAAGGTAGCGAACCACTTGGGGTGACCTATGGCAAAGGAGTTGGTTATCCAATAAATGGTTACCGAGGCGGCGGTACCCAAATCCGCCCCCCAAATTGGGCACAGATAGATAATCACAATCACTTCACTTTTCAGGCATAAAATTTAAAATAGAAATTTTTGACTTATGACACTTTTCTATGGGATGTGAACATGATAAATTTGTAATGTTACCTGGAATTTTGAACCCATGACCGGGTCTAGAAGTTTCTTTAAAAGTAGCTTTACTGCTTTGTATTTAAATAAAAAAATGAATGTTAAAAAAACTTTTTAAAAATCATCTTATATTTCAATCACTATTTTTATGAAATTTTGTAAACTCCGTTCGAAGATATTAGCCTTTTAGGAAAACTCAGTTCTGCGTGAAAATGTAAAGAAAATTACACCAGTTGTTGTTCAGTTGCGAAGGCTACATCGTCATGGCCCCACAGCGAGCTGTTTGCGCACTTTTCATAGCAATAATAATTATTTGCGCCGTCTCCCGGAATAATGTCAAAGGTAATTGATTTATTTTTATTGAAGAAATAATAAAACATAGAGCAATTAAAAATATTATGTTAATCTTTTATAAGTTTAATTCTAATAATATCACAGTTTTTATGAACAAAATATTGGGAGTCATCATTTTCCGATGTGGGCATATTATTTTGTTATTTTTTTTTTTTAATTTTGTTTCAATTCAAAAATAAAAATAGGTAATGTGTTTTTTTTTTGTACAAGTATTATTGCATGAGGAACTGTACCAACGATTTTATGATGTTGTTCGTGTTTATCTTTATTGGACGTATTCCATATAAATACACATAAACAGGTCGCACCTACCCTTTTCTGACCATATTGGCAAAAAATAAAGAAGTTAATTCCATAGTCAGTGTTGGCATGTTAGTTGTAAGTAGCCGAGTGGTTCAAATCGTCGGTTTCCTCCGCTAGAAATGTCCTCCCTCGTTGCACAATATAATAGATAGTACTTAGGTAGAAGGAATTAAAATGCTTCATGTTATTCGTGACACGACAATATCTCTTTTTTATTGTAAACATAAATTAAAACCAACCATCACTCCATTTCCTGGGTCGATTATGAACTACCCGATCACTTTAACCCGATCACGAATAACGGATGATCGATCGGGTTCATTTTTCAAAAAATATTCGATCATTTGATCGATGAACTGTCAGCTCAGTGAGCGCTCGTGATGGACGTGGCAAGTGACCGTAGATGTATAAATGTTGTAGAGAGCTATGCTCCATGCTAATTTGTACAGCGCTCTTGAGGCGATTTTTCGCAAAAAACAGCGCTACATAAGTTGTCCAAATTTATTATTATTATTATTATAGAGAGGGCGCGGGTGTCTCAAATCCTGTTCTCATAATATACAGGGTGTTAAGGGACGTACTTGACTTACTTTAACCAGTGATTCCTGACATTATTTGGAGTAAAAAATGTAAATGAAATTTTGGTCTCCGGTGACTTTTTTTGACGACTTTTTTTTTTTTCAAAATTTTTTTCTTCAAAATCAAACAAAAAAAAATTCTTCCGCACGTCGTCACTGGTCACTCAGCCGGGTGTCTGACGAACCCCTTACCCCGCCTCCAACTGTTCAACAACTACCATTTTTTTATATTTTTGTAGAAAAAATAAAAAAAAAAAACGTCAAAAATGTCACCGGAGACCAAAATTTCATTTACATTTTTTACTCCAAATAGTGTCAGGAATCACTGGTTAAAGTAAGTCAAGTACGTCCCTTAACACCCTGTAGACATAGAAAGTATGTGATTGTAAATAGTAACCAAATCGGATCGTATTAGCAATTGTCATACCGATAGACCTTCCCGCTACTGGGAACCGTTTCCAAAAGTAACTGTACAAATAATAAGTTCCATGAATGAGTCTCCGGTACCTGGAACCAGGAATAGCAGTGACGGTTCATTTCAGATTAACTCCAAACGCCCGGAAAACACATTTATTTATATATCTACGATCTACCTATCACCTACGTCAAACATCAATAACATCGATCTATCTATTGCATTTTTTCTGTGTAAAAGTCTCCGATCAAAGACCGGGTACTTTCAACCCGATCACTTAACCGGTGCGTCGTGATCGACCCGGTGTCGTAAAATGATTGATCGACAACTGCATACTAGCTAATTCTTGCTTCATTCCCATTCATACATCGTCTTGAACATCTTATGTATCTATTTCAGCTTATCAAACCATCGAGTCCAACACCGTAGATGAGTTGCAAGCGGGCACGTGGAACGCGCGCGCTCGGGACACGCTTTCTGAGCACTTGGATGCATGGCACGGCGTGAGCACGGCGCGCTCGGCCGTGCTGGTGGTGGGGGGGTGGCATGTCCCTCCACACGCTGAGGGCGAGCAGAGCCTACATGGGGCAGGCCCTGATGAAGGAGACGCCACTGGATTTTGAAAATTTCCCCATCACAGGGATGGTCAAGGTATTTATTTATTAACTTGGGATTAATTTTAAAATCAATTTTCATAAAGTTTAAAAAAATATATATTTTATTTCGACATTATTTATTTATTTATTAACAGAAACAAACATTACATTGGATAAGTTTTAAGATTTTCACGGCCAAAAGCATTTCCGGATCTGCCGGATCTGCCCTGATGATGGACACTGCAACGATGTCCGAAACGTTGGCTAAAGAAGGAGGTAGCGCAACACGGCACAACACCCCAAAAACATATAACGAAAAAGAAACATTACATTATTTACAGTGGTGAAAACAAATTATGAAAGTTCTTATTTAAATTACCTTTATTAGTTTAGTATTATCCATATAATTTTATTTGAATGATAATGGTGTTGGTGTTAGAGGAAAAATAATTATTTTAACTCCTTTCTGGTAAATGCGAACTACTAGCGCCATCTCTTGTAGCAAAGCATAAGCTTTTCACCAACTTTGAATGAAGTTGACATTTGAATTCTGTTACTGTTATTACATAAAACTTTTAAAAAATATTGATATGGGCGTTATTATACTAACATTATTTTGGTATAATGGGGATTATAGATTTAAATGGAGATAACTCGGATCTTCGTACTGTGTACTTAAAATATTTTCAATCGTAGTAATCGTTTTGTAATTTTATAATAACGGCCGGCCTCGAGAGCTTGATTTTTTTCCTTGTTGGCAGTCTAATTTATTTATTACCGTGTTTCGTTTCCGGGTCCCCGTGCCTTGTGATAGTAAAATTTATTTTCCTTTTGAGTTCTAGATGTCAACCGTTTTAGCAGTGGCGGCGTAGGGTAGATTGGCACCCGGGGCGGTTTTATATTGAGCACCCCTACATATTTTTTTTTCTTTTCCTTATTCATCATATAACTTTTTATACAGTTTTTACAGGTGATTCAACTACCACGCTAGGCACATGCCCGTATTATGGTTAAACACCATTTACTAAACATGCTTACGAGACTTTATTTTCCCAAATATTCCATCACATTATCAAAATTGATTTCCCTGCTTCTTTCAATTGTTAAAATCGAAAGATTTGTTAATCGCGCTCTGCTCATTGTGGACCTTAAGTAAGATTTTTTAAATTTTAACTTTGAAAAGCTTCTTTCACATGAAGCCACCGAAACATAAATTGTTAAAAAAATCTAAGACATAGCGCTAAACTAGGAATAGACTCAGAATAGTCCCATTTTACAATGCATCTGAGAAGCTTCAATGTAATCCACTGAACCGCTTCTTGGGCAGAAATGTTGACGGCTTCCAAATGGCACCTTAATCGTAAAATCTTCAACACAATGTCCTCTCCTGAAAATTTATTGTAAATTTTTAACATCACGAAGATCCAAGGATCCATTTCACGAAGATATTCTTCTGGTGATATTACCAACGTTTTAGGCTGAATAACACAAAATTTAACCAGAATAAAATCCATCGCCCTGTAACGATGGTCTAGTTCTTCGTAAAATCTATCATGATGTTCTAACCTTGCTCTCTGCAGCACCCTGGTAATGAAAGTCAAGCATCTCGGGCCATTTCTACATTCATACGTTTTCGAAATCTCCTCCTTCCTCTTTTTCCTTCAATCGGAATGTCTAAGTTGGCCATCTTTTCCACTATTTAGTTGCGTTGATGTTGAAAAAAATTTTGAATAGCTTTAATTTTTATTACACACTTCACCAATGAAAGCCCAGATTTTTGTATATACTATTTGTCTGATTAACTTCTTCTAGGACTTCACACCGAAATTAAAGATAGCATAGAAAACTGAAGTCACACAAAGCTGGTATGAGTGTTGATGCTGCTTCTCTTATTTCAACGCTTTCTTTGCTGGTGCTGGGATCACACATCTCTTCGAGTGTTGATATAAGCTTCCAAAAATTATTCTTCAGTGGTTTAACAGCGTTGTGATGAGCACTCTATCTTGTCTCTGATAGTCATTTAACGGATACGCCTACATTTTTCATTAATATTTCACACCACGCTCGATGTTACGCGCGGTATAAGATCAGACCAAGCGCATCATGAATTTATTCTTTTGGGCATTAGAAATTATATTCGAAAAAAATACATGGTTGCGATGCGTTTCAAAATATGATATTAGTATGTAAGTAGCTAGGTACAAGAGTAGGTAGTGGAATATTGATATGTCTTTATAGAGGGATATTTTGTGCGCATTCTTTGGCTCTACGAGTAAGTTGTCGTTGTCACCCCTTGGTGCTTGGCACCCGGGTCGGACCGCCCCCTCCGCCCCCCCCCCCCTTACGCCGCCACTGCATTTTAGTTTTACATATAAGTTACTCAGCACTAAAATTACTGGATTTTATGTGCAAAATTCGAAACTTCGTTTTTTATTCCTAAATTCAACCGCCTAAGGAATTGCAGTCCTTTTTTATTTATTTTTATTAATTTTTATTTTTAACTTTATTAGTAGAACCTCAAATTGTAATATTTAATTAAATTAAGACAATATTAGCGAAACTCAATCAAAAATCTGAAGGCAGAAAAATCAGAAAAATATATTGGCACCTCTGGGACTCGTACCCGGGACCTTCTGCTTACATGGCAACAGCTCTACCAACTGAGCTAAGCCGTCTATATCCAAATCGGTCACTTTTAACTGTTTCATACTACGACTAAGAACTATCAACCTTATCTTCATTTTATTGGCTGCTATCTTTATATACGATTGCAAGATTCAAACCCGAACTAAATGCTATCTAGATAGTGTCTGGATAATTTTTTATACATTTTATTTTTAATATTTTTATTTTATTTTTTTATTTTATTTATTTTAGAGAAAGTTAACAGCAAATCAGAGATTACAAAATAATAAAATAATAGGATGTTAATTATGCCAATTATGAACTTTCCACTGATGATACTTATAATAATAAAATGTGATATGTAAGTTTTATTTTTTAGTTACAAAATATAAAAAGGGGGGGGGGGGAGGAGGAACATAGGATTAGGATTAAGAGGCAAAGGACGGGAATATATATATATAGGGATTGAACTTTCTAGTTTGAGTCATGGTGCTTGGTGAGTTTTCGTTTTATGTCACGTAAAGTTGAGTTAAAAATGTCAATGTGGTAATAATTTGAGTTAAATGAGTGTGTGGATCTGTAGATAAATGAGTTCTGTTTGGAGTTAGTCTTGCAAAGAGGGAGATTAAAGGTAAGCGACTGCCTGCTGTTGCGATTTGGAACATGGAATGATAGGCGTTGAAGAAGATCAGGACAATCGATTAAGTTATGTGTAATTTTAAATAACATTACCGAATCTGCTATGTTTCTTCGACAAGTTAACGTTTGTATTTTGAAGAACTTTGCAGAGTCTTCATTACTAACATGAGATCGAAAAGAGCGGAAATTGAGGTACCTTAAAAATCTATTTTGAACGCTTTCAATTCTATTTTTGTGCACTGCATAGCCTGGGTTCCACACCTGAGATGCGTATTCCATGCGACATCTATTGACTTTTCTGCAAGTCTAGGATGAATATTTATTTTTATTTTAAACTTTATAACTAAAACTTCAAATTGTAATATTTAATTAAATGTAGATAATATTAGCGAAACTCAATCGAAAACCTGACAATAATATATATAAAAGATAGCAGCCAATAATATCATATTTTTCTGTCTTCAGATTTTCGATGGAGTTTCGATAAAATTGTCTTCATTTAATTAAACCTTTTTTTAAATTTTTTATTCTTACCTTCTAACTTAATAAAAATGGCTTCAGATTTTATGTCCGGGTTAAATCTTTCCCACAGGAAAAACTTAACCCTTTCACACACTTTTCCTCAAATAATAATCTAGTCTCTAGTCAATCCACGCCATGCAATTGCACTGTATATGTATCTATAATAAATACAAAATAATACATGAACAACTTGTCAACCTACCAGAGACCAAATGGGAAAATAATTCACCGACTTCAGATATTTTCATATCAGAGGGTTCGGCTTGGTGGAACTCTTAATTGGACCTATAAATCCTACTGATCCCTATATATAAATATTAAAAAAAAAATTGTAATTCTACATGTATTTAAAATGACTGATTTTTGCATTTTTATAAGTATATAAATGCTTTGACAAATCTAACTTGCGTAAATTTTGATTGAGAGAGCTAGGTATAATGCCAGTAGCCGAAATAACAAATACGTATTTTTTTTTATTTTCGTAACTAGTTTTATTAGTTAAAATACTTTCGAAGCTTTAATTTTTCTGGTTTCCCGAAATCGCACCAAATCTATGGTTGCCTGTGTGACGTCACCAGTTTCAAAAAGCCCAAGTTTTTTTCAACAGGCTCTGTATTTTATATGGCTGCGTCGGAAGTCGAGACGTTTTTATTCTTAATTTAAACCGCTTTCATTATTGAGGATCACTAGTAAAAATGTCAGAATCTCTCTATTATTATTGTACTACACCAGAGTGTAAAATACACTTGTGACCGCAACTGATAAACAATTTACCGGTGTGACATAATCCAACAGACCTCTAGAAAACGCTCATTTCACCATTTTGTTCGGCGGATCATTTTGATACAAGCACAATAGTTTAATTTAGGTGGTCTAATAAATGTTTTCTACAGATTTAACCTGCATAATATACTCTTTGGTCAGTCAACAGCATAATAGGCCACTTCCATCACATTTTTTAAATTTTTTTTCCGGTTTAGGCAAATATAAGACATTCTGTATTTTTTTTTAATCGTATTTTTGAAACCCTGGGGATTTTTTGAAAATTTCAAACCGAAAAATTAGACCATTTTTTATAAACCGGAAAGACGGGACATAATTTTATAGGTGTGAAAAAACGATAATTACATAGCCGAAAATCATTTAAAAAAAAGAATGTTTTCCATACGAATGGCACAAGAGAATAACGAGGCATACCAAAAATATTACAATCTCATAAATATTTTTTTCCTTGATCCATCTTATTGATCATAAATCATTATTATGTACAGCGTCTATATTACTAAATTCAATGTAATATACTTGAACTTGTAAACTGTAATAATAATAAGAATATTATAAAATTTTATTTTGTTAAAATCAGCACCATAATCATTATACCTCTAAAACATGTACCGACATCATCTTCACGTTCTGAAGAGAACCTCGTACCCATTAATTGTACGGGGTTCTCTTCACAACATCTGTCAAAAAATCAAACCAAATGATAAGTTCGCAGAGAACAAACAATAAATCTAGTGAACGAATTCAAAAATTCGCCTGAAATCAAAGTGATGCCATATAAAAAAATAAATCAGTGTGGAATTTAATAAAATTAATAGGAACATTTTCGGCGACGGGACATTTTCATGTAGTGACGTTACGAGCCCAAATAATGGATTTATTTATTTAAAAATAAAAAAAAAACTGTACATTTCTAAAAATTTTTACTAACATTTTCGTAATCTTAGTAAAAAACTCTATCCACACGATTTTTTCCAAGTCGTTATGAAGTCCATGCAAGTGGCCTATAAATTGCGTACCGGTTTCTAAATTTGCGGTATCTATTATTATGTTAGAACTATTTGAATTAACAATGAAAATATGTAGGTTTTTTTTTTACATTAGCTCCACACAGGAGGCCCTGAGGAAAAAAAATTCCCTCAGGGCCTATGTCATCTTTGGGGATGCTGTGTGGAGGGTTTTTTTTGGGGAAAGTAAGGAGAGGAGAGTTCTGGGAAGGAAACGGGTTTAAAGCGTGGGTAGGAATCTGGGGTTCAGTGCGTCCTGGTCATCCGCCTGCAATACCTAGACAAACCTCATCCCATGAACCCGGACACCCCTGCTAAATCACCAAACGTAGCGAACCACTTGGGGTGACCTATGAGAGGTGTTGGTTATCCAATCAAGGTTCCCGGGGCGGCGGTACCCATTCCCGCCTCCCAAATTATTGGAAGGCGGGATTGGGTACCGCATTGTGGCCAGGTATCATACTTGCCCACATAAAATAATATACCATGAATATTATTGTGTTTTGTTTTGACACGAACTTCAAAATTTCCCTTATAAAAAGTAATAATACATAATTGCCCATCATTATCAATAACTTTCAAAAAGATAAATTATTTCAGGCGCTTAGGGAACGTTTGTTTCAACTACGTTTCAACGCATGCTAGAGTAATTGTTTTAAAAAAATGCTCTAGCATAATTTCACCAAAATTCGTTTTTCAATCAAATTAACCGCCTGTTTTACATTTAACTTTTGTTTTTACTTTCTGAAAGCCCCTAGTCACTTCTTTTTTTAAAAAAATATTTTTCTTTATTCATTTCTTTGATAGTTACATAATTTGGGTATTTTTCAACCACCACTTTTCACTTCACTTTCAGCTGTGTTCGATGTTTTCCAGTTGGAAATTTTTTTTGCCACCATGAGCTACGGAGTTGCCAAATAATCATGTCAAAAGATACCGTGGCCCGCCGCAAATTTAACCCAGCCCATGCACATCCCACGCGCAGCACACGAGTGACCGAAATCCAGCCCACGTACATTTTTTTAAAATATAACGCATATTGAACACAGCCCACACCCATGACATACCCTCATCCGAGTATGCAAGATGACAGCAAGCCAGCAACTTCTTCTCGATTTAGAATCTGAATCTGAGGATAATGAAAGATGTATCACGTTGCACCGAAAAAGAAAAAGAAATAAAACAAATGATTATTTACGAAAAAAAAGAGTCACGGAGAGTTCAAGTTATTAAGTGAAATTCAAATCTGTTCGAACAAATCATCCTTTAGTTTTGCTCTCATGTAATCTTCATCGTATAACACAGGAAAGCCTCTAATCATTTCAACAAAAACAATGTTCACACAGGCAAAACTAGGTACCCACGATCCACGAAACTGTGTTGCAAGCACAACAAGTCCACGCGCAACACAGGTTGGGACTAGGCTGGCCGTGGGATAGGTTTAATATGCGCCACTCCGAAGGAAATCATGTTCTACAAAAAAGTCCACGCGTGTGCTGCGCGTGGGATATGCATCGGCTGGGTTTAATTTGCGACGGCACATTATCAGTTATTTAGTAAGAAAAAGAGGGAATTGAATCTCGGGCCATAAAATAAAAAAGGTCACAAAATAACAGATAATTATATTTTTATTGACATTAAATAGCATTAAATATTTTAAAACTATGCATAGGCTAAATCACTTACAACGGTAAAACATGTAATTTGACATAAAAATACAGAAGATAATAAATATTAAGTAGAGCAGAATAACCTAATTCCACTGAATCCATTGAAAATATTTAACGTAAATTTCAATTTATCAATCTATTATATATATAAAAATGAAAATATATTTATTTCTGACTATGTATGTATGTGAGATGTTATAAGTTGCTAAACCATTCATCCGATTGCGATTGCGATGAAACTTTGGGGATTTGATGTGCCGCGATGGTTTCTATATACAATAGTGAGTTCTGGCATCATGAAATTATGCATTGCTAACATTTCATCCGATTGCGATGAAACTTTGGGGAGTTGATGTGTGCATGCCCGCGATGGTTCATATATATAACGGCGAGCTCTGGCATCATAAAAAATGCGTTACTAAACCGTTCATCCGATTGCGAGAAAGTTTTGGTGAGTTGTTGTGAGCACGTCCGTAAGGGTTTCTGTATATACTGGTGAGCTCTGAAATTTGTATAAAAAAATGTAATAGGTGGAACGCGAGCTATTTGAAAACTGAATGAACCGGGACTGAATGTATGGAATGCAGGAGGGTGGACGGGGGTAGGGGAAGGGGGGAGGAGAACCCGGGCGGCGAGGGAAGTGGGGAGAGGACGCGGGAGGGGAAGGGGAGGCGGAAGGGGAACCGAATGAATGGGAAGGACACGCAGGTAGAAATATTTTCTTTATTAAGAGGTAATACCATCGGTGAGAAATCTCGACGGTAGGTATTTTCAAAAATTATCGTTATCGCACCGCGCTCACAAAAGAACTAGCTATAGATGTGTGGGTGAGACCACGTGAGTGTTCTCTCTCCCCCTCTGCGCCTCCTTCCTACCGTCTTCCGCGAATCTCATCGCATGCTTAGTCAGAATCGCGCTATAGATGTGTGAGTGAATGCAGGCCTTGTGTGTGTGGGCTACGCGCTTCACCCGTAATAAGCCGAATTATTATTTCTGCCGACCACGCATGTTCCAATCTGCAAACGTGTAGAGACAAGACTAAACATTCAATTTCTCTCCCCGCTCACAGGAGCGTCCCATTGTAAGCGTCCTATGAATATGCTATTATAGCTACTTTATATCGTTGTTGCGCGCACAAAATATCCTGTGGGTATTTTAGAATATTAGGAGAAATAATAAATAAAAAAATAGGGACCCATATTTTTATTAATTGTAGAGTTATTTGTGATACCATGTTTGGGTGAAAACAAGTGGGCGTAATATATATTTTTTTAATAAAACCGACAATTTTTTCTTAAATTTTGCATTCAGGATTTTTGTGCGCACTTTTTATGCACATATGATATTTTGTGTAGCAAACGTAGGGCCTCGGGCATATTTTTTCATAAGGTCGAAATATTTCCGCTTTGCAATAAAATCCAAATAAATGGAATATTTCTGATGGTATCCGAAAACTAAAAACTGTTTTTGAAAGGCGATGAAATAAACTTTGGTTTTATAAAGGTGTACAATTACAATATTTTGTGGTTAACTTTTGAATTTGAATATAAAGTTTGATATTTTCTCTTTCTCTTTCGAACACCGTTTAAAACTTATTTCTCAACATAATACTCACAATAGTTATAATAGCGTATTTTTCAATGTGGACATTTTCAATTGCAAACTTACTGAATATAAAAGGTCCATAAAAAGAGTGCTTCTCTAATGGTTCTTGAATAATGTTATGTTTTTATTGTTTATATTTCTGTTATGATTTGATTTATATGTACAACCTCTCTCCATGGCTACCAATGTTTTGATAGATTTGTTTTGTAATTTTTCATTTTATATTAAAAAAAATGTTTTGAGTATACATATATATATATTTTGTTTTATATAATTTTAGATTCATATTCCTTTTTATAAAATTAATTTACTTATTCTTATTATGCTGTCTCAGTAGAAGTAAAGTCACAAGGAGGAAATCCGTGATTGGTTTTATTTTGGCTATTTAATACTATGTACAAACTGAAATAAATATAAACTTTCGATTTCCCGAAAATTAATAAATAAATAATAGTAAGGGAGACACAAGATCGATATGAGTTGTTCCCAAAGCTAACAAATAGCCGGGGGGGGGGGGGGGGGGGTTAAATTGGGATTTGTGACCAAAACACCCAAATAAACTGAAAATGTATTTTTTTATCAAAAGGTAGAGAAAATATCTTGTGTGGATAAATATGTTTCATTTTATTTATTTTTGTTTCAAATTACGAAATATTGGTCTTAAAAAAATTAATTTCGTATGATTTTGGATGCAACTTAATTTTTTGAGAGTTAAATATAAATTATAAAAAAAAATATTTTTGCTTTACCTACTGAGTTAATATTGAAGAAATATATATATATTTTAATATTTAATATAGATATATAATTGTTCAATGGAGTTATATAAATTACATATGGTGTACATACATAGGATACGGTTACATACTAAAATATTGTGCACTTGGGAGAAATTCGAAAAATCTAAATAAAATAGAGATGAATATAGATTAATAATAAATAGAAAGAATGAGAAAAACAGGTAATTATTTAGTTAATTATTCCTGATGAAATGTATCTTCGGTTTATATTTTTTTTTATTTCTGTAGTATATGTAGTATATTTTTTTTAAATAATTACCATTAATTACAAGTAATGGTCAGAGTTGCCTCTAATATGATTAAAAAGATGAGTTTGAAAAATGGGATATATTTGTCAGATTATTTAGGAAACCGTGGTGAATCAAATGGTGTAAACAAAAAAAAAAATTGGTCGAAAACCTCACATGGGATATTTTGTGAATGCAACGACGATATGTTCTCAAGAGTTTTGAGAATAAATATATAGATATATTTTTTTTTACGTTATTAATTTATCAAAAAAATAACATTCTTGCATCTATTTTATTATATACTTGATGTGGAAAATAACATAGTTACTATATTAAGCCAAATAATGTACATGCGGATATACAATTGGATATATGCATAATGATAATTATACTAAAAAGGTTTTATTTCTGGGAGTGCAAAAGTCATATAGCTTCATATGTGCTAGAGCTACAAAACTACACTACTTGGATGTTTCTGACCACAAATGTTTAAAAAACTGGCGTAAAAGTACTAATGACGTGTAAGCCCATAGAAGGGTTCTCGAGAAACACAGAAATGCATTGATTGAAATTGCACAAACGAATTGGTTATGGCGACCCAGCTTGAAATGCTGCAAATGGGTCCAATCTTTGTGGCGTCATTTTTAATTAAATGAGAACAAATAACTTGGTAAAAACAGCTTTATGTAATCAATATTATCAACATATTTCGAAAACAGAGTGTTCTTCGTCATGATAAGATTAATATTAAAAGACAAACAAGTATAGGCATATGAGAATTATAGACAAAATAATAAAGGGAGAGGTGATTAATTACTTAAAAATATCACAAAATGCAATTATATAAAATGAAATATAAAAATTATTTTTAAGTTAAATACCCTTATAGTATAGCAAAGTCATCGGAGAAGCTGTGTGGAGATTATTTTTAATGAAAGGAAGGAGAGGAATTTCTGGGTAGGTAAAAATATGAAATGATGGTGGAGAGAGTCCGGCTGTAGAGATCAAAAGATCTCCCTCTTCCAGTTTCTCCCAATCCGGCCCGCCACGCAGTAAGTGGACAAAATCATCCGCCACCAAAACCCATGCAGACCTCACCCGTGAACCCGGGAACCCATGCTTAGTCACCAAACATAGCGGACCACTTGGGGTGACCAAGTGGCGGGGGTGTTGGTTATCCAATAAATGGTTCCCGGGGCGATGGTTCCTATAACGCCTCCCAAATTGAAAATTTATTATAGTACTTTATGTAAATACCTATTTTAATTGTAAATCTCTAATTTTAAGTCACGGTTGCAAATATTTGTATGTCACCAGTTTTAAGTCAGTAGTAATAAGTCTTAGTTGTAAGTCACTAGCTACATATAAGTCTTAAATGTAGGTTCCTAGTTATAACTTTGAATCCTAGTTGTAAGCCTATCGTATTCATTTTATTTTATTGTATGCTTATTATATGTACAGCGCCCTTGAGATGATTTTTCATGAAAACGGCGCTTTATAAATCAGCCAAATTTATTATTATTATTATTATAAACAATTTTAATTTTGCACAATTTTAGTATGAAAGCTCGGTCAGTATTGGTATACCGCGATGAGTCACTAAACAGAAAAAAACGAATAAAAATATCTATTACTCGGGCAAGGACAACACTAGTCTACCGATAAAATTCGTTACATCACTACTTCGCTTTATATGTATTTGTCAAAACCCCCGTTCCCCGGCCCCCCCAGGAGAACTGAGCGAAAGGGACACCTGCACGTCGGGCCGAAAATACCTAAATAAAATCTTCGAAATCGATGTTTTGTATTCCCCATTTTTCTTCTCCAAAACTGGACCGATTTTAATTTTTTTTTTCACTAACTGTATTAAAAGAAAATATTCTATGTCGGTACGATTTGCTTTTTTTCAAAATACATTGTTTAGTTTGTATACTGAACGTTTTTTGACGGCGTTTAAATTAGGCAATTTTATTCATTTTTGGAAGGTCCTAACTTCTATAAGAAGTAAATTATCAAAAAAAGCAAAACGTACCGACACGCTAGTGGTCGATATCTATATTATGTAAAAAAAAATTTTGCTCTAGGGTCAAAATCCAGAGAGATAAACGGGGAATACGTTTGTATGGAAAAACGCCGCTAGTATTTCCTCTTAAGTGGCACAGCAACGCATGCCGGGAACTCGGAACTCGGTCTGCCCATAGAAACCATAAATTACAACCACAAAGATGAAAAAATAAAAATTATTAATACTCGCAGATAGAAGACTTGCTTCCGACTCTTTATTTCAAACATATATTAATGGTGTTATAGACAGTCCCGATTTACTCAGCCAAATTGCATTCCATGCGCCAACTAGAAATACTCAACTAAAATTATTTTTATTTGCAATGACAATATCAGAACTGAGTCATTTAGATACTCGTTTGAACATAGATTTCTACAGTTGGCAATACTTTCTGAAAAATAGTAGATGTGTTCAACTGCACCAAATTTAGTTACAAGAAGGCTGTAATAAAATATCTCGTAAATAAATATTAACGTTAGCGTTTATTTTTTTGTTTAATAATTCTACTTCTTGAATACTATTACAAATAATTATAATATGTAGGTATCACGTGATTATAAAAGTACGTATAAAAGAGCGTATAATTGAAATAAATCAATGAATTTCATACTGTTTTATCTTAAGCGCCCTCCTCACCTTCCAATTTCTAGTGACTGCGGCAGTGACTGCAGTGACTGCAAACGCTGTCTCGTTTGTTAAAGGGCCGCTAGAACGAGACAGCGCTAGTTCGCTCAACTCCACGCTGCTCCAACTGACTGCAGAGAGCGCCGAGTTGAGCGAACTAGCGCTGTCTCGTTCTAGCGGCCCTTTAACAAAAGAGACAGCGCTAGTTCGCTCAACTCCACGCTCTCTGCAGTCACTGCCGCAGTCACTAAATGCAGTGTCGTGTGTAGGCCGCTATTATGGTTTTTATTTCGTTTGTTTGCTAATTTGTTTGTATGTACCGTTTCGTTTGTTTTAAAAGCATTTTTTTAAATAAAAATAATTTGCGTTATATGTTTTTGGGGTGTTGTTGTTGATCTGCCGGATCTGCCCTGATGATGGACACTGCAACGATGTCCGAAACGTTGGCTAAAGAAGGAGGTAGCGCAACACGGCACAACACCCCAAAAACATGTAACGAAAATGCTTCTGGCCGTGAAAATCTTAAAACTTATCAAAAATAATTTGTTATTGAAGTAGTGACGTTTCTTTGGGCAAAATGTAAAATTTCTTATTTGAAATTAAAAAATATATATAACATAAAATATCTTGTTCATAATTAAGTAGGTATGTATTTAAGTACTTACTTACGAATCGTATGATTTCGGAGGAAATTTTGATTTTCATTTATTAAATAAGAGAAAAATAGAAACAATCATTTGTGACGCTGTTCACAGAACTACCTACTAGTTTAGGGAATGGAAAATTTTTAATATTATTAGTCGAGTAGACTAATTATCCATACCTATAGATTATGATAATGCATAATGTATAACGAACTACTGAAGAAAGGGTAACGCACATCAATTAATCCAAAAGAATACCTGAAAAGGGTACATTATAATAATATTTTAAAAATAAGTTGGTTCGGAACAAATTTTTCAGTCAAAAATTGCAAAAATTATTAGTCTAAAAAAATAATACTGTATTCCTTGCGAATCTTTAATAATAATAATAATAATAACAAAACACACTATTTTGCATACCGCAGTTTTATGCTATTTCAGTTTAAAAATTATTAATAAACGTTAAAATGATTGAGTTTGCTTACTTCCGATATTTATCTTTGATATCTTTGATAAATATTGGAAGTAAGCAAGTGTTTATCACAGTTCTTATCATCCAGTATCTAAATTCCATTTTAAAAAATTGCGTCCAACTTTAAAAACCTTTATCAGAAATTAATCATTACTTCAGAGAAATATTAAAAATATTAAATAATATCTAAAAATTACTTCTGACCTGCTTCTAATATCAATGATTGAAAGTCTTTCGTCTTCTTCTCATTTGAATCATAAGAACAGGATTGTGTCTACGCCAACGAAAGAGTTACTCACTGCTGTAAAAGATGCCTTAGGTACTGTTGGTTAGGTCCATGTTTTTCTTTAATCCTCTTCATATCATTGCTCTTCGCCCATTTTGTAATTGCCATCTTATCCGAATCATTCGAGATCCGCGGGGTGGTGAATAATTAATGATTGGATATAATTATCATGAATGCATCGAAACTAGTTGGTTCCTTCCAACTTCAAAATATAGTATACGAAAATTCCTACTGTTTCAGACAATGTCAAACAGTTTCGTTGTCTCTCTGTAATCTTTCGTTAATCTTCGTCACTTAGCTGGAAGAACATTATGAACAAGGTACTCAATCTACAATTTTGATGACATCTTTGGTAAAGGTATCGTTTTCGATAGATGTTTCACGAAAAATGTTTCTTTCAATAGATGTTCTTTCAAAAACTGTTCTACCGTTTTATTGATGTCATCAGGGCGTAACAAATATTTATAAGCATTTTCAGGTTTGGATTCTTCTTCATATAATTTGCCTATCTTAGTGTCCATATCTTGCTCATTTTCGTATTCGAGCACAGAGCAAAGTCTGTAGCCAAATGTTCTTGTACTGCTCTTTTTGCCCTTTTTATTAAAATATTTAATAACTTTGAACTCATTATCCATGATTGCCAATCCCACATTTTTGTAAACATTGGATATTTTAATTTTTTTGTTATTGTGTCTTATTTTTCGCAGGGGAATATATTTTCCAATCAAACCCTTTGATTTTCCTTCAAGAAAGCACCTATAAAGGAACTTGCAATATCCATCAGAAGTTATTTCATGGTTTTCTGGATTCACGTATGTTGATAAACAACTCATAATTCGTTCTACTGCATCTGCAGCCAATACTCTAGTTTCTTGTAGTTGACCATCGTCTAGAGCCATATATTGATGTTCAAAATTTTGGAAAATAGCACATCCCAAACGAATAACAGTTCTTTCTAGATTTACTCCAATGTAGCTGCAATCATCTTCCAGTCTTTTAATTATTTCTGTCGCCTTATTTGTACGATTTTTATCAACAAAATATTCATATCCAGAAGCAAAGACCTTTGCTTGCGGTATCATAGTCAAGACCATACCCATATTTGTGGTTTGCTTGTTAGTGGTAATAGCACTTTTGTTGTGAGGTCGTTGTCCTTGAATGTGTGCTGTGTATTGATCAAGTCTTTCTCCAAACTCATTAGTAAAAGCACGTACAAAGAAGTGGAGCCGTTTTACAACCGGAGATCGCTCGTCCATAAATGTTTCTGATGGAATGTATTCGTTCTCTTGCTTAGACGCATCGATTTCCTCGTCAGTCTTATACAGCTCTGGTTCATTTTTCTCTAACTTTTCTGCCATTTCACCTTCACGCCAATTGACTTTATGAATCCTGCTCCTCAACTTCAGAAGGTCCTGCGCTGTGAATAGATGTATATAGACGTTACCACAGAATGAAATAGATCTCCAACGTTTGAGAGATGTTTCTTTGTTTCTTCAGCCTTCCACGATAGTTTTTTCCAGGTTCGGGGTTTCTTTTAATTGGTGATGCTCTGAAACGACCGAAAATAAATAATTATTGTAACTATTATTTCAATGTTTACGTCTCGTTTACCCTGCAAAGTTAAAAAGCATCAGATTATGGCAGGCTTTTCAGTTCTAATTCTCTGCTTAGCTAAGTCATCCAATATTGCTCAATCGACATTTTTCGCCTACCGTTATCATTATTATTGTCAGGTTACTCATAACCTACGAATATCTATATTTCTTTTAAAAAAACACAAATTATCACGAAAAATTTAAATCATCATCAAGAATGCATGGTAACACAGCGCTCAAAAATAACAAATAACATGATATTTATAAAGCGCAATTTGGCAACATTAAAAACTAAATATTTAGAAAAAAAAAACAAGTGACATCTCACAAGGGCGCCTCTGTCTGTACGATGAAAATACAGGAAGATTATATTGCTACCCGGTTGGGTAGTATTGTGAGGCGTACTGAGGTAGCTGCTGCACGATGGGATTTATTAACACGGGTCTTGAAGAGGACCGGATTACATAAAAGAGGAAAAACAAATGCCGGTAGCATGTACAAGCCGAAAAACGACCTTTTCTCATGATGCCAACATCAAACTGGTGTTCCGCTAAAGTGAACAATGGTTTGCGCCAGTGGCGCCCGGTGGTCAAAATATGTGGGGGTTCACCAGAGTCATTAAGTTAGACAATAAATTTAGGAAAGGTAATACCTACTTATGAAGAAGTTCTATTATCCGTTCATATACAACACAGTTTAAAATACAATTTAAACAATACATTTCAAAAAACACTTTGGAAATATTGAAATATCAACCAAAGGAAGTTTTTCACCCGTGCTTTTGTTTCAATTACGGTCCTGTTTTTCCAATTTCAATTCGAACGCGAATTCCCAAAATTCATATTCGTAGTTATTGCTTCGTATATATTTTATAGTTATTGTACGAAAATTAACCAGAGAAATGCAACAAAAAATTAAGGATTCTTAAGGACTTATGATTTATATATCACCCAAAGATTCGGTTGACATTTTGGATCTGTGTTATGTCCGCCTGCTGACAACTAATCAGCAAATCACTCATTATCATTATAATATAGTGACATGCTTTGACTTGAAGAGAAGAACGCGCGGAACATTCGTTAAAAATAGTAGCTGTTCTGTTAAATTGAAGACAAAATATGGACAAAAACATTATATATAAGCGTTCTCGTTTAACACGCCACTGTACGAACCGCTCCTTTCGATGTGGGGGTAAAATTCGGAACGGCGTTCGCGCTTTCGTAAAATTTGAAAAGGATCGTATATACCCACGCTTTCGACTGTACACGGGATTTGCTCACAAAGTAGTAAGATTCTGGAACGCTGTCGAAAACGAACTGCCTTGAAGATGGGCGCAAGCATAGCACGTATAAAACGTACCTACCTACCCACTGTACGAGATCTTAAGAAAATATTTTAATAATTTTATAACCGAACCACGTTTCGTATTATGATCTTCAATTTTTGTGGGTTGTGCGGCGCTCGGGAGCTCTTATGAACTAGCCGCCACTGGTTTGCGCTTACGTTTTGAAATATGATTTGGTTCAAATATCAATTTGGTTTGCATGCCACATAAACACACTTTAAAATTCATTTGAAAGGATTTATATTACTTAAAAGTTTGATCTTTACTGATGCGTCCATCGATAATGATTTTTCAAAACGCCTCAAGTTCTATTATTAATTTATCAATACAGATTTATTTTAATGCGATCGTTTTAGTCACTGTTGTGGGCTAGAGAAAGACCCGAGGCACGACTGTACTAATTAAATGAGGGTTGAATTATAAAAAATATTTTAAATTATTTTTCAGAAGTAGTTTGGATTTTTAACTCACTTTGGATATTTTCACCACACACAACTAACTCGACAGGTCTGATAAGCCTGACTGAGATTGTGTGCCTGCTTACTATGAAAGATAATACATTATTTTTTTAAGCTGATAAACATATTATCAGCGTTGGTATCAAGTATTTAAAATAAATTTAAATAAGTCGTTTGTTGCATGGCAATATTTTTATTCTGCTTTCCTTATGTTTATTTTTAAACATTAAACAGGTGGAGCATACGCCAATCCGTATGAATTGAATCAACATCTATTCATTATTTAAGGCTCTCATATTTTAAGATTTATTTTTTAGATTTTCACGGCCAAAAGTATTACCTACGGCTAAAAATAAAAGGCGCCAGGGTAAATCTGGGTAACACAGACAAAAGACAAAAAAAAACACATTTATAAAGAGCTTTAAACAGTTTACTGTCATTACAATGAACAATAATTATTATTTTACTTAATGTACTTATAATGACGTGCATTTACTTATAATTATTGACTTATGCTATATATATATATTTTCTTATAACAGTTAAAGACATCAAAAAATTGACTGGAGACCAAAATATCACTTACATTAGTCCAAATTTGTCATGAATCACTGGTTAGAAAGTAAGTTATGTACGTCTCATAATATTGTGTCCACTCTATACATTGTGCTAACCCTGTATATATAAATATAATCATAATAAAATTATAATAAACGAAACTTAATTGGTTTGTATTATATTTACTATTTAATATAAAAATAATTCAAATATGAAACCGTACGTTTCCTAAATAAACTTAATTGATAAAAGAAGTAATATGTTGAAAACGAATTTTATTCTTTTTTATTATTTTATTTATTGTGATTTATTTTTGGGGTATTATGCCGGGTTGTGCTATCTAAATTAAATTTAATTATAAATAACTCACAAAAAATACCAAAGATGCCTCCTAAATCTTTAATTTTAATGACCAGTTTATCATAATTAACAAAAATAAATTTAAAAAAACGTCCATCCGTACTAGACATTTACTATATTGGTTGGGTATTTTGGCCTTAATCTAAATTTAAGATTCTAATGGAAAAGGCCGCGCTGCAGTTCCTATGTTTGTTACACAAATTTAAGATTCGGATGGAAAAGGCCGCACTGCCGTTCCTATGTTTGTTACACAAATTTAAGATTCGGATGGAAAAGGCCGCACTGTCGATCCTATGTTTGTTACACAAAATATCCCATTTGCAGTAAGTAAACAGAAGGTACAAAAATCCCGTGTGCAAAATTTAAGCAAAAAATGTCGGTTTTAATGAAACTTACACATAAAGTCAACATTTTTTTAATAAACGAGGTGTCAAATATAACTTTACAATAAAAATAAAAATATAAAACAGTTTTTTTTATTATCTCGTAATGTTCTAAAATACATACTATATTGTAATTTACGGGGACGAGAAAAAAAAAGTATCTTTGTTCATAATGATTTATATTAGTTCTTATTGTTGACTTATCAAGACGTTTATAAGAATGCGACAACCTTTAAAAATCACTACAAGGAAATCAATCATACGAAGGAAATATCATGGAAACTAATCAGACTCTAAAAGATTAAAAATGTCAAATAATATCGAAACATTATCAGTGGACGTACTTCCATATCATCTTTCGTCTTTTTATCCAAAAGATTGTTTTTGAAATGCGTATGGCAGCGAAAAAGATTTACTTATTGCAGCCAAGCAGGTGGTTAGCTCCTTGTTTGTCTTCATTTCTCTTCATCTAATCGCTGGAAAAGAAGAGGGAATAATAACTGCCACCTTAATGAACCATTTGAGGTCCGTGGCCGGCGTGATGAAGCAGATCTCTTTCAACTCAAAATAAATTACAGTGAAAGATTGATGGTTAACGGTTCTTTTTATTTCTGTTCTTCTTCGTTCGTCTTCCTCTTCTTCACGTAGCTGGATAAGTTAGATAATAATATATATTTTCGTGTTATTGGCTTTAGCATAAATTGTGGCCAAGTATTTGGCCATCGTCAAGAATCATGTACTGTTGTTCGAATTTTTTGAAAATAGTGATTCCTAAGTGAATAACTGTGCTCTCTATGTCTACTCCAATGAACTTGCAATGATTTTCCAGTTTCTCAATTATTTCTGTTGCCTTATTTGTATTATTTTTTCGTACAAAATGATCAAATGTTTCAGCAAACATCGTTGTTTTTGGAATTGTTCTCAAGGCCACGCCGATATCCGTGGGTTGCCTGAGTGATTGAGGAGTGGTTCCATTTTTCTGGTAACGTTGTACATAGATGAAACCCGTGTGTTTATCTAGTTGTTCGCCAAATTCAATTATAAAAGTACGCACAAAGAAATGGAGACGTTTTACAACCGGAGATAGCGGACCCGTAAATATTTCTTGTGGAAGAACTTCATGAATTTGCTTAGACACTCTGAATTTATTGCCGCTTTGCTCATCCTTATTCGATTCTAGTGGTTTGGTTTCAATACCTTGATCAGACGGTTTGATTTTTTTGCCAAACTTAGCCTGTTTTGGTTTATTTTTGTTCACCATTTTACCTGTCGCCTGGTAATGCTCGTCATTTGATCGTGATGGAGTGGCTTTAATATTTTGCTCAGACGCTTCGAATTTCTTACCGCCATGCACGGCTTTTTTTGAATCTAGAGGTTGGGTATCAATTCCTTGCTCAGATGGATTAATTTTCTTCCCAAAATTAGGATGTTTCGGTTTCTTTTTGTTGACAATTTTGCCAACCGCCTGGTATTGCTCATCCTTCGATTCTAGTGGAACAGCTTCAATATTTTGCTTAGATGCTTTGCTATTCTTGATATTCTCAAACAAATTTGGTTTATTTTTCTGTAACTTGTCTGTCATTTCTGCCATTTCACCTTTTTGCCAATTTGACTAATGTTCCAGGAAAGTGGGAAACTAGTACTCCAGCGTGTGAAAGACCTTGTTTTGCTTCTTCTGCTTTCGATGAATTTCTCCAGGTTCGGGATTTCCTTTGATCGATGACGATCTGAAACGCGAATAGCTATGTATGAGACGATGTATGAATGTAAATGTGCAATGAGTATATACCAAGACAGAGTAGTGCAGCGGTCTGTTCCCACTGCCTAATGCCTACTCCTTTCGAGTTAGTTATATTTAAGTTTTAATAAATAAGCTAACAAAAAACGTGATTTATATAGTTCCTCGTGCATCCACAGGCAATAATATTATTGGAAAGCTTGGAAGTAATAATAATAACTATATATATACATGACATCAGTCCATAAAGATAGAGACTTATAATCGTGTTCGATTCAGATTGTGGAAGAGGTATGTCATTCGGAGAGGGGGTCTTTTTTATTTTTATAGTGATACCCCACAAGAGTCTCAGCTGCTCCCGTCTAGAGCCAGTGAGACTTTGGCATCCCCAATTGGGGTATATTGTGAGACTGAAGGTAGAGGGGAGGGGAAGGAGATAGGGAAGAGGAAGGTGGGGAAGTACCATAACTTTAACTACGTGTAGTAATATTTCTTTTGTATTTATGGATAAGATGTTTATACTAGATGTTTTATGATCTATCTAGTTATCAAATTAAATTTATAGGATGGCCACAACTCGTACAGGGAAGCTACAATAACCACTTAAAGACGATGGGGAAATTTATTTTAATTATAGTGTGGACGATTGAAACATATGTGGGGATACTTGAAACACTCTAAATATCTATTGGAGTAATTTTAATCAATGTTAAACATTTTCATTATAATAGTAATTAATGAGATCATGAAGAGTGATTAAAGATCATGAAGAGTGATTAAATGTCTTGAAATGAAACAATTTTAAATATATTTTTTATTATTTGTGTTTAAATGCTCTTAGGTGTACTAACTACGAATATTTGACATAATCAACATACTGTAACATAGTTTTACTGCGATAGAGAATAGAACTGTATTAAATATATAGTATTGATAGCAGAATAGAACTGTATTAAAAATAAGTTTTTTACTTTCATACAAATGTGCTTGTTTCAACCATCACACTGTTTCAATCATAATAATAAGCAAGTAAAGTAAGCAAGCAAGCAAGTAACATGTCTGAACTTAAAAAATCCGTCGACTTCAATAACTCAAAATTAGATGATTTTACTAAACGATTCCAAGCATTTAAACAATCGATGAGCAAAGTAGACAATCTGGAACGAGACGTTTCCTGTCTTCAATTGACAATCAAATCAATGCAAGAAGATTCAAACAAAAGGGAACAATGGATGAGGCTTCAGAGTATTGAAATAAAAGGAATGCCTCAAGATAAAAACGAAAACATTCCAAACATTCTATCAGAAATAGCGGAACACGGCATAACACCCCAAAAACAAATAACGAAAAATTTCATAAAGTTTAAAAAAACATATATTTTATCTCGACATTATTTATTAACAGAAACAAATAATACATTATTTTAGAGTGGTGAAAACAATTTATGAATGTGGTGAAAACAAATTATGAAACTATTTATTTAAATTACCTTTATTAATCTAGTATTATCCATATAATTCAGTCCTGGATTTGTCAATAGGCCTTATAGGCCGCGGCCTAGGGGCGGCAGAGTTCAGGGGGCGGCACTCGCTCGCTTTGGTAAGCAGTTAAGTTTGTGTACGATTATAAAAAAAAAGTCATTGTGGATAGATAGAGTTTTCTATCTGTAAACCTTTAGACGCCAGTGGTCCCGTACGGGACCGCGGATTTGTATCGTTCAATGCCCAACCGTCCAATACGGGACGGGTGATTGTAGTGCGAATATTTTACAAAAATGCTTTGGCAGTGGTCCATCTTTATTGCATGCGCCGATCAAGCGTTTAAGGGGGGAAATAGGTGTAGGACGGCGCATTTTTAGTGATTTTCATGAATTTTTTTAACACTTTAGAAATATATGTATATTATTTATACTTTGGGATCATTTTCAACATACACAACAGTATTTTAAAATATTTTCCTCAAAAAATAACGGAGATATCAGCTGCCGCGCATTGTAAGTCGCCATCTGGCCGGACAATTTGTGTAAATCCTGGAGGTAACAATTTACATCCGAACTCAATTTTTTAAAAGAACTTACTTTTTCTATAACTTTTTCTTCTATTTGAACCGCCTCCTTACAAAAAAATCCAAAATTAATATTTTTTTGAGAAATTTGAAAATTTAGTATGATTTTTTTACCATTTTTTTGTACGTTTTATGTGCCATAAAAAATAGTAAAAATAAAGATATTGTTTAGGATTTATATAATGAAACTATGTGCTGAGTTTTATAACTATTGATCAAAAACTGTAGGAGCTAGAGGTTACACAAATTCGAAAAAAGTAATTTTGAGAAAAATGCGTTTGAAAATAAGAGTGTCAGTAAAATATAATGGCGTGGTATATTGGTTTGAAAATTTCAGAATATATTTTTGAATAGTTCTGTCGATTTAAGAAAAAAATAATTTTTTAGCCTCTACTCCTATTTCCCCCCAAAGGAACCTTCAGACCTGTGATCCCGTACGGGACGGCGGATTGCGTCGTGCGATTATGGTGCGAATATTTCACAAAAAAATGCTTGGACAGTGGGCTACCTTTATTTGGTTACTAATCGTATTTTGGAATGATATTTTGGAAAGACTAAATAAAGAGAGTGTTCAGATTCAGAGCTCATTTGTTGATGTACTGCCGGTATCTGATTTTTATGGATCTCTTTTCGAGTTTATTATACCAGAGCAAGAAAAAAATGATTATTTCGACGAAGGTTCAATTGAAATGAGCGCACTTTAGCAAAAACAGGGCGACATTAAGAGTTAGATGACCCTAAGAGAGAAAAATGCATAGACGAAAGATCAAATGAGGATATTGAAACAACCTCCTGACTGAGAGCTGAATTAGAGAGAATGCATAATGCGTACATAAACTTCAAAGAAAAAAAGTCATTGAAAAAAAATGGGTGAACTTTCAACACAAAGAGTCCCAGAAAAAGCTCAGTCTCTTGTGCAATATTATGCAATGATTTAGAAGAAGATTTAGTTCAGGAATGTATACACTTCAAGGTCACATTTCCTCTAATTAGACGGCAGAGAAACCTGAATATGAATCATTACTGAGCCTTTTTAAGGAAAGTATTTGAGGAAACAATCTCTGTGCAACGTTTACCCAAATTTGGATATATAGCTCTCCGCGTCGCACTTTGCACTGCAGCCACAAACTGTTCTGGAGAAAGGGGTTAGCGAGTGAAAAAATACCAAAGGTCTTGATTATCGTAAGAAAAACTTTACTCTTTGGCTTATCTATGCATAGAAGCTGACTGAATACTATAAACTATGAAGTTATTATAAATTATTTAGTCAAATAAAAATCCTGTAAAAAATTGTAATTATTGTTTCATGTTACTTTTTCTTTGTGAATAATTTATTCGTTTATTTTTACCTACTTAACCTTTGAATATTTATTTTTAAAATTGTATGTCACGTAATAAAAGCCTACAAGTGAATGATTATGATAGGTGGCAACTTCTAAGAAGGAGGAAGGGGTGGCGCAAATGAAGTGGCCTACACCAATAAAAAGTGTAAATACGGCCCTGATATAATTTGATTTGAATGATAATGGTGTTGGTGTTAGAGGAAAAAATAATTATTTTAACTCAAACTTGTAATTCGAACTACTAGCGCCATCTCTTGTAGCAAAGCATAAGTTTTTCACCAACTTTGACATGAAGTTGACATTTGAATTCTGTTACTGTTATTAATAATATATAAAACTCTTAAAAAATATTTATAAATGGGCGTTATTCTACGAACATTATTTTGGTATGGTGGGGATAATAGATTTAAAAGGAGATTATTCGGATGTTCGTACTGTGTTAAATATTTAAAATATTTTCAATCGTAGTGATCGTAACGATCTCGAGAGCTTGATTTTTTTCCTTGTTGGCAGTCTAATTTATTTATTACCGTGTCTCGTTCCCGGGTCCCCTTGCCTTATGATAGTATTATAGTAGCCTTGGGATAGATTTATTTTAAAGAAAATTTATTTTCCTTTTGAGTTCTAGAAGTCATCCCTGTTTTAGTTTGACGTATAAGATACTCAGCACTAAAATACAATATTTATGTGCAAAATTCGACACTTCATTTTTATTCTTAAATTTAACCGCATTTAATTTAAGAACACAGTAAGGAATTCCAGTCCTTTTATTTACTTATTTTTATTAATTTTATGTTTAACCTTATAAGTAGAACCTCAAATTGTAATATTTAATTAAATTAAGACAATATTAGCGAAACTCCATCGAAACTCTGAAGACAGAAAAATCAGGAAAATATAATGGCACCTCTGGGACTCGAACCCAGGACCTTCTGCTTACATGGCAACAGCTCTACCAACTGAGCTAAGCTATCTATATCCAAATCAGTCACTTTTAACTGTTTCATACTACGACTAAGAACTACCAACATTTTCTTAACGCACATATTATTGGCTGCTATCTTTATATATGATAGCAAGATTCAAACCCGAACTAAATGCTATCTAGATAGTGTCTGAATAAATTTTTATCCATTTTAATTTTAATACGCGACATCTATTGACTTTCTGCAAGTCTAGAATGAACATTTATTTTTATTTTTAACTTTATGAGTAAAAGCTCAAATTGTAATAAATTAAATGTAGACAAAATTAGCGAAACTCAATCGAAAATCTGAAAAAATGTATATTAAAAGATAGCAGCCAATAATATCATATTTTTCATCGAGTTTCGCTAAAATTGTCTTCATTTAATTAAACTTTTTTTATTTATTTTTTATTCTTACTTTCTAACTTAATAACAATAAATACATATATTTTATTTTATTTTCGTAGCTAGTTTTATTAGTTAAAATAAGTTTCAAAGTTTTAATTTTTCTGGTCTCTCGAAATCACATCAAATCTATCACACAGGCAACGTGTGACGTCACCAGTCTCAAAAAGCTACGATTTTTTTCAACAACAACTCTGTATTTTATATGGCGGCGTCGGGAGTCGAGATGTTTTCATTATTAATTTAAACCGCTTTTAATATTGGGGATCACACGTAAATTATAAATTCAAATTACTCTTTGCAAATAACACCGAATCCTTAAAATTTCACAACTTTACTCCACTTCAAACACGAAGATTAATATCTGATCAAATATTTTTATACAAAATTCTGAATAACGGCCTGGACTCTCCTGAACTCGTAAATTATTTAAGAATTCACATACCTACAAGGCCAACCAGACTAAACCATTTTTTTCATTTGCCAGCGTGCAGAACCAACCTTAGAAAAAATTCTCCAATCCCCCGTATATGCCCGCAATATAACACGCAATTTAACAATATCGATATTCTTAATAACACTCTTGTAAAATACCGAAAAGAAGTCAAACGTACGACCACAAATGTTAATTAAATTAATGCACAACTATAGAAAAGGTACAGCATGAGCATCTCCTGTCCCCATCCCACCTTCTTCTGCCTCTTGCCCTTTCCTCTTCCTTCTTCCTTCTAATATACTTATATATTTTTTTTTGTTGTTGTTATTTTCATTTTCATTTAACGGTTATTACCAATTACAATTGTATATTATATCATAATAACCAACATTAGCATAAGAAACTGTTTTGGCTTACCTCATGTTTAACCTCTTGTATAACTCAACCTGTATATAAATTGCTGTTTGTTTCTTACAATAAATAAATAAATAAAATGTCAGAATCTCGTCCAGGGCCGTAGCTAGAAGGGGGGGGCATTATGGGGCAATGCCCTACCTTAAAATACCTGTGCCCTACCTTAAGAAATACCAATACCATCGACTATGATAATATACTATAGTCGAACAGATACCAAGTGCACTCCCAAAAGTTCACACGGGGATTAATGTACAGTAAAAACTTCGAAAAACCCAAACTCGAAAGACACTCCACCATAATAATATTTATATTTTTAATTTCTCATTATTGTTCAATCCTTGAAAATTCCGATTTTCGGAAATACATTAAACTGGATTCTAAAAACAATATTTCAGGCAAAATCTATAATTATACGCTGCAAAACTAAATTTTGAAATTACAATAGCGGTTATTCCCGTGAATTAGGCGACTAAATCCTTTGGAAATTCCATTGCTATTTATATCATGCTACTATAAAAGCAAACAATTAATGATTCTACTTTTTTTCCTTTTAGAAATTAGGAAAAATGTTAATAATAATGCAGACATAATTAATATGCAGCAAATTTTTATAAACCCTCTTTTGAACCTTTTCCCCCGGTCTTTCCCTGCTAATGACTTTGAAATCCCTAATTTTAATAAACCTCCCCACTCTTACCCCTTCCCCTCCCTTCTACCCTTTCCACCCTTCATATTTGATCTATGTGTAATTTTTAAGTTTAGTATACATTTGATCCTGATGATGTGAACATCGTTCACGAAACATGTTGAGTGTATATAAATAAAAGTGATGTAAACAAAGTTATTTGTCTTTTCAATAAAAAAACTTATTACCTGGTGAAAGAATAAAAGGTAATCCTTTATCATTGTTAAATAACTAAATGTTTTGATCATCCAATTAAGTATTGCCTCACACATGTACGACGAAAATCGATTCACCAGATCAGATCAATTTAATTACCGCTGCCCTATCTTACAATTAACTCTGGCTACGGCCCTGATTTCGTCTCTATTGTTATTGTACTACACCAGAGTGTAAAATACATTTGTAACCGCAACTGATAAACAATTTACCTGTGTGACACCATCAAACAGACCACTAGAAAATACTCCTTTGACCATTTTGTTCCGCGGATCATTTTGATGCAAGCACAATAGTTTAATTTAGGTGGTCTAATAAATCTTTACTACAGATTTAACCTGCATAATACACTCTTTGGTCAGTCAACGGCATAATTATTTTTAAATTGCGTACCGGTCTCTAGATTTGCGGTACCTATCTATTTTTATGTTAGAACTATTTGAATTAACAATGAAAATATATATACCATGCCAACATAAAATTATGTAACATATTACCACATGAATATAATTGTGTTTTGATTTTGACACGAACCTCAAAATTTCCTTTATAAACAATAATAGTAGGTACATCAATGCCCATCACTATCATCAACTTTCGAAAAGATAAATTATTTCAGGCGCCTAGGGAACATCTGTTTCAACACATGCTAGAGTAATAGTTTAAAAAAAATAATTTAAATTTTCAACCATAATTTTGTTTTTTAAAGAGTTTTATTAAATGTACATTTGTTACTTAAATTTAATTTTTCCGCGACCGGTTTCGATACAACCGTATCATTCACGAGCAGAATTAAAACTAACTTAAAAATTAAATGCAAGTACCAAAGATTAATTAGGTGGGAGTAGTGGGAGGGATGATTTTGGGGGGAGGGGGAAAGCGGTGGGAGGAGTCAATATTACACGGAAACATGGTTAGTAGAGGAGATTTGCAAGGGGCTATTATTTTATTCACTAAATTAATTTTAGATTTAATTTTTTTGTTTATTTCGAGCGTTTCTAAAGCGCAAAGATTAAAGTAAGAGTTTATATTGCAATGTTTAAATTTTGTTTTTTCTTTATTGAAGCTATGGCCTGACTCTATTAAATGATTCGCAAATTCGGAGTAATTATTGTTTCGTAAACAAAGTTCATGTTCCCTGATTCTAGTTTTGAAATTTCTAGTTGTCATACCTACATACTGTGCGTCACAATCGTTACATTCTAAAGTGTATATCCCGTTTTTTTCCAAACTTATTAGAAACATCCTTATTATTTATCAAATTTTTAATTTTAGAATTAGTATAGAAAGCTGGAGAAATATGATCTGGTAATAAACGGGATATTTTTAAGGATAAATCGCCTGTAAAAAGGAGTTTTTTATATATTGGGTAGTTACCAGGTTTGCTCATATTATTACCACTATAAATGTACTTTTTTGTTAAAAAATTTGCTTGTTTCTTATTAACTAAGCGGTCAATTATTTCAGGTTTATATCCATTGTTCGTGGCTATCTGTTTTATAATGGTTGTATCGAAACCGGTCGCGGAAAAATTAAATTTAAGTAACAAATGTACATTTAATAAAACTCTTTAAAAAACAAAATGTCTAGAAATTGTTACATAGTTAATGCCCAAGAAATACAAAAAATTTTCAACCATAATTTCACCAAAATTCGTTTTTCAATCAAATTAACCCCCTGTTTTACTTTTAACTTTTGTTTTTACTTTCTGAAAGCTCCTAGATACTTCTTTTTATTTATTTATTTTTCTTTATCGATTTTCTTTATTTGATAATTACATAATTTGGGTATTTTTCGACCACCATGCTAGGCACATGCCCTGTTGTATGCCCTCATGTATTAATGATAATAATAATTTTTTCGTCACAATACAAGGTGTCCGGAAACTCGTAGTACAAGCGGGAAACTGGAGAATCCACATCACATTTGGAGTCGATTTTGTGGTTTAACTTTTTTTGATTTGAGCTTTCGTTTTCGAGTAAATCGGGTCCGAAGTTGGAATTTTTTTGGTTAAATTTGAAAAAAATTTTCACTAGGGGGTTGATTTCAGCTGTGTAATGTCTTATAAAATGCAACGAAGGGTAAACCGGGCTCAAAATTTTTTTTAACCCTTTAGTTGCCGAAAAAATGGAAAAATAGAAAAAAAATAATATTAAAATCGAAATGCTTAGATCGAAAAAAATAAGTTTTTTGGGTTCTCTACGTGATGTAGATTCACCAGTTTCCCGCTTGTACTACGAGTTTCCGGACACGTTGTATAAATTATAGCCTAAAAAAATGTTTTCCGGTAAATACTTAACTTTCAGCTGTGTTCGGTGTTTTCCAGTTGAAAAAAATATTTGACATCATGAGCTACGGAGTCGCCAAATAATCATGTCAAAATACACCGTAAGGCACGTCGCAAATTTAACCCAGCCCATGCACATCCCACCCGCAGCACACGCCTGAGCGAAACCCAGCCTACGTACATTTTTTTTTTTAAATATAACGCATATTGAATACAGCCCACACCCATGACATACCCATCCTCACTTCTCCGAGTATGCAAGATGACAGCAAGCCAGCAACTTCTTCTCGATTTAGAATCTGAATCTGAGGATAAAGATTGATTATTTACAAAAAAGAAAGAGTCACGGAGAGTTCAAGCTATCATAGTGAAATTCCAAATAGTGTGATATCGGTATAATTTAAATCTGCTCGACAAAATCATCCTTTAGTTTTGCTCTCATGTAATCTTCATCGTATAACACAGGAAATCCTCTAATCATTTCAATTAATTTATCCATGTTCTAGTAACAAAAACAATGTCCTGGCGTAAATTGAGCCCAGTCCACGCACAGCACCGCGTGACCGAAACCCAGCCTACGTACACGTTTTTTTAATAGTAGCGCATATTTAACACAGCCCACACCCACACCATACCCAACCCACTTCTCGCAGTATGCAAGATGACAGCAAGGCAGAAACTTCTTGTCGATTTAGAATCTGAATCTGAGGACGAAGAAAGATTTTTTTTTTACTTGACCTTCACACTAGAGGCCTTGGGAAAAAATAATTTCCCTCAGGGTCTATGACATCTTTCGGTATGCTGTATGGAGGGTTTTTTTAAGGAAAGGAAGAAAACGACAGTTCTGGGAAGGAAAAGGGCTTAAGGAGTGGGTAGGAATCTGGGGTTCAGTGTGTCCCGGTCATCCGTCTCCAAGACCTAGATAAACCTCACTCTATGAACCCGGGCACCCTTGCTAAATCACCAAACGTAGCAAACCACTTGGGGTGACCTATGGCAGAGGTGTTGGTTATCCAAAAGAGTTTCCCGGGGCGGCGGTACCCTTCCCGCCTCCCAAATATAAGTATATGTATTGTGTGATATCAGTATAATTTACTATTTTTTATATACTGAAATCAATTTCTTCATTATACTACATATAATGTAATTTAATTCTTTGGCTATCTTCTCGAACAAATCATCCTTCAGTTTTGCTCTAATCTAATCTTCATGAGTTGAATCATATAACACGAGAAATCCTCTAACCATTTCAATTCATTTTTCCATGTTCTAGTAACGAAAACATTGTTCACACAGACAAAACAAGGGACCCACGATCCACGAAACTGTGTCGAAAGCACAACACGCCCACGCGCGACGAAGCTTGGGACTGGGCTGGCCGTGGAATGTGTTTAATATGCGCCTCTCCGACAGAAACCATGTTCTACAAAATAACCACGCGTGTGCTGTGCGAGAACTGTGCGTGGACTGGCCGTAATTTGCGCCGGGCCTTACAGGCAAAAATAGGTACCCACGATCCATGAAACTGTGTTGCACGCACAACAAGTTCACGCGCAACATAGGTTGGGACTAGGCTGGCCGTGGGATAGGTTCAATATGCGCCACTCCGAAGGAAATCATGTTCCACAAAAAGTCCACGCGTGTGCTGCGCGTGGGATATGCATTGGCTGGGTTTAATTTGCGACGGCACATTATCAGTTATTTAGTAAGAAAAAGAGGGAATTGAATCTCGGGCCATAAAATAAAAAAGGTAACATAATAACAGATAATTATATTTTTATTGACATTAAATAGCATTAAATATTTTAAACCTGTGCATAAGCTAAATCACTTACACCGGTAAAACATGTAATTTGACATAAAAATACAGAAGATAATAAATATTAAGTAGAGCAGAATAACCTAATTCCACTGAATCTATTGAAAATATTTAACATAAATTTCAATTTATCTATCTATTATATATATAAAAATGAAAATATATTTATTTCTGACTATGTATATATGTGAGATGCTATGCGTTGCTAAACCATTCATCCGATTGCGATTGGGATGAAACATTGGGGATTTGATGTGCGCATGCCCGCGATGGTTTCTATATACATATACAATAGTGAGTTCTGGCATCATGAAATTATGCATTGCTAACCGTTCATCCGATTGCGATGAAACTTTGGGAATTTGATGTGTGCAATGTGTACATGCCCGCTATAGTTTTTACATACAATAGTGAGTTCTGGCATCATGAAATTATGCATTGCTAACATTTCATCCGATTGCGATGAAACTTTGGGGAGTTAATGTGTGCATGCCCGCGATGGTTCATATATATAACGGCGAGCTCTGGCATCATAAAAAATGCGTTACTAAACCGTTCATCCGATTGCGAAAAAAATTTGGTGAGTTGTTGTGAGCACGTCCTTAAGGGTTTCTGTATATACTGGTGAGCTCTGAAATTTGTATAAAAAAATGCAATAGGTGTAACGCAAACTTTGAAGTACCCACCACTATCCCACCCCGGTATAGGCAACTTATGGTCGCCCGTAACGCGAACTGTTTGAAAACTGAATGAACCGGGACTGAATGTATGGAATGCAGGAGGGTGGACGGGGATAGGGGAAGGGGGGAGGGGAACCCGGGTGGCGAGGGGAGTGGGGAGAGGACGCGGGAGGCGAAGGGGAGGCGGAAGGGGAACGGAATGAATGGGAAAGGTCGCGCAGGTAGAAATATTTTCTTTATTAAGTGGCATAGCAACGCATGCAGGGAACTCGGAACTCGGTCTGCCAATAGAAACCATAAATTACAAGCACTAAGATCAAAAAATTAAAATTATTAAAACTCGCAGATAGAAGACTTGTTTACGACTCTTTATTTCAAAAATATATTAATGGTGTTATAGACAGTCCCGATTTACTCAGCCAAATTGCATTCCATGCGCCAACTGGAAATACTCGACTAAAATTATTTTTATTTGCAAATACAATATCAGAACTGAGTCATTAAATTTCTACAGCAATACTTTCTGAAAAACAGTAGATGTGTTCAACTGCACCAAATTTAGTTACAAGAAGGCTGTAATAAAATATCTCGTAAATAAATATTAACGTTAGCATTTATTTTTCTATTGTGTGTTTTTATTTAATAATGTGGTTAAAAAATTCTACTTCTTGAATACCGTTACAAAGAATTATTATATGTAGGTATTACATGTTTATAAAAGCACGTATAAAAGAGCGTGTAATTGAAATAAATCAATCAATTTCATACTGTTTTATCTTGATGGTTTTTATTTCGTTTGTTTGATAATTTGTTTGTATATTCCGTTTGTAATTCCGTTTCCATATCAAAAACTGTTTTAAAAGCATTTTTTTTAAATCAATCAATTTCATACTGTTTTATCGTGATGGTTTTAATTTCGTTTGTTTGCTTATTTATTTTATTTATTGCTTATTCACAATTTATATACATATATTTTTAGCATGTAATTATTAACCCCACTAGGGTTCGCCTGTATCGGGGTTAATAATTTCACAATTTAATAAAAATAACACACGCAAATATCGGTCATGCAAAACAGTTAAGTAAAAGCAAAATAATAAAATTTAAAAATAAAATGATAAACAGAGAAAAAAATAAGTGATAAAAATATATGAATTAATAACAAAGGGTTGATAGATCAGACAAAATGTTCTCATTCATTATATCATTAGTTCATACCATTTTCAACAATAGATAAAATTTAAAAAAATATATGTCCTTAGGTTTTTTTTTAAATATGTGTAAAAAATAAAAAAAGAAAAAACAAAGATTTATAAGCGATTACATTAGAGCGAATCTTATTGAGCGAATTTGTTTGTATGTTCCGTTTGTAATTCCGTTTCCATATCAAGGACTGTTTTAAAAGCATTTTTTTTAAATAAAAATAATTTGTTATTGAGTTGGTGACGTTTCTTTGGACAAAATGTAAAATTTCTTATTTGAAATTTAAAAATATTTATAACATAAAATATGTTGTTTATAATTAAGTAGGTATGTATTTAAGTACTTACTTTCGAATCTTGTGATTTCGGAGGAAATTTTGGTTTTCATTTATTAAATAAGAGAAAAATAGAAACAATCGTTTGTGACGCTGTTCACAGAACTACCTACTAGTTTAGGGAAGGGAAAAATTTTAATATTATTAATGTATAGCGAACTACTGTAGAAAGGGTAACGCACATCAATTAATCCAAAAGAATACCTGTAAAAGGTACATAATAATAATATTTAAAAAATAAGTTGGTTCGGAAAAAAAAATTTCAGTCAAAAATTGTAAAAATTATTTGTCTAAAAAAATAATACTGTATTCCTTGCGAATCTTTAATAATAATAATAATAACAAAACACACTATTTTGCATACCGCAGTTTTATTCTATTTCATTTTAAAAATTATTAATAAACGTGGAAATGATTGATTTTGCTTACTTCCAATATTTATCTTTGATATCTTTAATAAATATTGGAAGTAAGCAAGTGTTTATCACAGCTCTTATCATCTAGTATCTAAATTCCATTTTAAAAAATTGCGCCCAACTTTAAAAACCTTTATCAGAAATTAATCATTACTTCAGAGAAATACTAAAAATATCAAATAATATCTAAAAATTACCTCTGACCTGCTTCTAATATCAATGATCGAAAGTCTTTCGTCTTCTTCTCATTTGAATCATAAGAACAGGATTGTGTCTACGCCAACGAAAGAGTTACTCACTGCTGTAAAAGATGCCATTGCCAACAGTTGGTTAGGTTCATGTTTTTCTTTAATCCTCTTCATATCATTGCTCTTCGTCCTTCATTTAACTGCCATCTTATCCGAATCATTCGAGATCCGCGGGGTGGTGAATCATTAATGATTGGATATAATTATCACCAATGCATCGAAACTAGTTAGTCCCTTTCAACTTCAATTTGGGAGGCGGGAATGGGTACCGCCGCCCCGGGAACCTTTATTGGATAACCAACACCTCTGCCATAGGTCACCCCAAGTGGTTCGCTACGTTTGGTGATTTAGCAGGGGTGCCCGGGTTCATGGGGTGAGGTTTGTCTAGGTCTTGGAGGCGGATGACCAGGACATACTGAACCCCAGATTCCTACCCACCCCTTAAACCCTTTTCCTTCCCAGAACTCTCCTCTCCTTCCTTTCCTTAAAAAAACCCTCCACACAGCATCCCCAAAGATGACATAGGCCTTGAGGGAAATTATTTTCCTCAGGGCCTCCTGTGTGGAGCTAATGTAAAAAAAAATGAATAAATTGTGAAATTACACAAATTAATCAAATAAAATTTATTTGCCACACCGGGATTCGATCCCGCAGTCAAGAGCCTTACCGCTGGACTGTGTCCGAGGGATCAACTGTTCGGGGATCATCTGTCCGGGAATCAACTGTCCGTGGAACAATCTGCTCGGAGGTTCAACTGACCTGGGTGCCCGGGTTCATGGGGTGAGGTTTGTCTAGGTCTTGGAGGCGGATGACCAGGACATACTGAACCCCAGATTCCTACCCACCCCTTAAACCCTTTTCCTTCCCAGAACTCTCCTCTCCTTCCTTTCCTTAAAAAAACCCTCCACACAGCATCCCCAAAGATGACATAGGCCCTGAGGGAAATTATTTTCCTCAGGGCCTCCTGTGTGGAGCTCATGTAAAAAAAAAAAAAAACTTCAAAATATAGTATACGAAAATTCCTACTGTTTCAGACAATGTCAAACAGTTTCGTTGTCTCTCTGTAATCTTTCGTTAATCTTCGTCACTTAGCTGGAAGAACATATGAACAAGGTACTCAATCTACAATTTTGATGACATCATTTTTGTAAAGGTATCATTTTCGATAGATGTTTCACGAAAAATGTTTCTTTCAATATATGTTCTTTCGAAAACTGTTCTACCGTTTTATTGATGTCATCAGGGCGCAACAAATATTTATAAGCATTTTCAGGTTTGGATTCTTCTTCATATAATTCACCTGTCTTAGTGTTCATATCTTGCTCATTTTCGTATTCGAGCACAAAGCAAAGTCTGTAGCCAAATGTTCTTGTACTGCTCTTTTTGCCCTTTTTGTTAAAATATTTAACAACTTTGAACTCATTATCCAAGATCGCCAATCCCACATTTTTGTAAACAATGGATATCTTAATTTTTTTGTTATTGTGTCTTATTTTTCGCAGCGAAATATATTTTCCAATCAAACCGTTTGATTTTCCTTCAAGGAAGCACCTATAAAGAAACTTGCAATATCCATCAGAAGTTATTTCATGGTTTTCTGGATTCACGTGTGTTGATAAACAACTCATAATTCGTTCCACCGCATCTGCAGCCAATGCTCTAGTTTCTTGAAGTTGACTATCGTCTAAAGCCATATATTGATGTTCAAAATTTTGGAAAATAGCACATCCCAAACGAATAATAGTTCTTTCTAGATTTACTCCAATGTACATGCAATCATCTTCCAATCTTTTAATTATTTCTGTCGCCTTATTTGTACGATTTTTATCAACAAAATATTCATATCCAGAAGCAAAGACCTTTACTAGCGGTATCATAATCAAGACCTTACCCATGTTTGTGGTTTGCTTGTTAGTGGTAATAGCACTTTTGTTGTGAGCTCGGTGTTCTTGGATGTGTGCTGATAATTGATCAAGTGTTTCTCCAAACTCATTAGTAAAAGCACGTACAAAGAAGTGGAGCCGTTTTACAACGGGAGATCGCTCGTCCATAAATGTTTCTGATGGAATGTATTCGTTCTCTTGCTTAGACGCATCGATTTCCTCATCACTCTTATACGGCTCTGGTTCGTTTTTCTCTAACCTTTCTGCCATTTTTGCCAATTCACCTTCACGCCAATTGACTTTATGAATCCTGCTTCTCAACTCCAGAAAGTCCTGCACTGTGAATAGATGTTCACAGAACTGTAATCTGGAATATGAACTAGATCTCCAGCGTGTGAGAGATGTTTTTTTGCATCTTCAGCTTTCTACGACAATTTTTTCCAGGTTCGGGGTTTCTTTTGATTGGTGATGCTCTGAAACGACCGAAAATAAATAATTATTCTAACTATTATTTCAAAGTTTACATCTCGTTTACCCTGCAAAGTCAAAAAGTATTAGATTATGTGCAGGCTTTTCAGGTCTAATTCTCTGCTTCACCTGTCATCCATTATAGCTCAATCGACATTTTTCGCCTACAGTTATCATTATTATTGTCAGGTTATTAATATCGATATTTCTTTAAAAAAAATACAAATTTTCGTAAAAAATATAAATTATCACTAAAAATTAGTGTCCGACCGAAACTAGTTTTTACGGCCGAAACCGAAACCGAAACCGAAACTTCCATATAAGGTCATTTTGTCATGGAAAAAATAGTCAATCTTAATAAATCAGCCTTTATTTTAAAATCATATATTAATCATTCAGTCTGATATTTGAACTAAAAATAAACATAACATTATTGTCACTCCTTACTTCAAATAAATTATTTATGCTTTTTGAAATCGTAATCGTACATCGCTTCGTAAATAATGTTAAAAAAATAGTAGGTATTACCTATTTGAATATTATTAACAAACTAGCTGACCCGACGAACTTTGTACCGCCTCAGAATCAATAACTATTGAATTAAATTTAATTTAAGTTGAAAATTATACAATGAAGCAATTATCGATGCCCAACTGTCCGTGTTTTTTTTTTGTCAGTATCAGAGATGGCGTTGTGTACGGATTTATATTTTTTTTGATTTTCTTATTTTCCACCTACTTACGGGAAATTTTCTAAGGAAGCGGGTACGGGTGCCGCCGCTCCGGGAACCATTTATTGGATAGCCGACGCCTCTGTCGTAGGTCACCCCAAGTGGTTTGCTACGTTTAGTAATTTAGAAGGGGTGACCGGGTTCATGGGGTGACTTTTGTGCGGGACCTGGCAGCGGATGCGTCTGCTCACCTGCTGCGTGGCGGGCCGGATCGAGAGAGTCTGGTTGAGGGAGGCCTTTTGACCTTTCCAGTCGGATTCTCTCGACTAATGGGTCGAAAGAGTCCAGCTGGAAAGGTCAAGGTAAAATATCAATTTCGGTTAAGGCAATGGCCTTGCACCGCAGTTGGAGGGATGGATTCACTCCCGGATACACTGACCTCCAGATTCCTACCCACCCTTCATGCCTTTTTCCTTCCCAGAACTTCCTATCCTACCCTTCCTTACAAAGACCCTCCACACAGCACCCCCTAAGATGACAAAGGTCCTGAGTGGAGCTTATGTAAAAAAAATACGTTTCATTTCCGGGATTTATTATTATTGTATTTTTCCTTTGGAGGGGTGCAGAGACATACGTTCACGGTTTGTCTCATTTTCGACTATTGACATTTAGTGTGTAAGAAAGAGAGGCAGCATTATATGATTAAGAACAAAAGCTAAACAATCAACGCATTGACATTTGACGTTTTTGAATTTTTGGAATTCACGCACAGTTAAATATTATGCCTATCAATATTGCTGCAGTTTTTTCAAAATATGTGAATTCGTTCCATACAAAATGTATAAAAAAAATAATTTTCTTCATAACTCTCTTTTTCGTTAATTTTTTGCGATGTTTTAATAGTTATTCTGTTATCCGGGGAGGAGACAAATCCAACAAATCAAAGAACATCAAAATCGGTGCAGCCGATCTCGAGTTAAAAAATAGTAACTAACCTGACTTTGTTTTATATACATATTAAGATAACAAAAAATAAAAGTTAGAAAACAAAATTAATTATTTTAAACCTAATTTGTTTAGGTACCTACACTTAACAAAATATACCTACTCTTTCATATTACAGTAGGTATATTTTGAACAAAATAATTTGGGAGGTGGGAATGGGTACCGCCGCCCCGGGAACCTTTATTGGATAACCAACACCTCTGTCATAGGTGACCCCAAGTGGTTCGCTACGTTTGGTGATTTAGCAGGGGTGCCCGGGTTCATGGGATGAGGTTTGTCTAGGTCTTGAAGGTGGATGACCAGGACACACTGAACCCCAGATTCCTACCCACCCCTTTTCCTTCCCAGAACCCTCCTCTCCTTCCTTTTCCTAAAAAACCCTCCACACACATCCCCAAAGATGACATAGGCCCTCTCAAATTATTTTCTTAGGGCCTATCATGAACTAAATCATTTCAATAGCGAAATAAAACTTATCTATTTCGAAATAACGTTAAGTATAAACAACTCAAATTTCACAACAAATAAACCAAACTACCGCAAAGTTCGTGGAGCGAACACAAACAAGTGAATCAAGTCCTGAGACCTGACACGACTATGGGCGCAGCAAAATGACACTTTGTGGCTCGTAGTTCAGTGTACCGAACATGTCCGATCGCAAAACGAAACCTCCCGAATTCAGTTTCGGTTTCGGCCGTAGTTTCGGCTAAATGGCGGCCGAAACCGAAACTAAGCCGAAACTCGTTTTTTGGTCGAAACTCGGCCGAAACCGAAACCGAAACCGAAAGTTCGGTCGGACACTACTAAAAATACAAATCATCATAAAGAATGCATGGTAACAAAGCGCCACAATAATAACAAATAACACGACATTTATTAAGCGCAATTTGGCAACATTAAAAACTAAATAGTTAGAAGAAAAAAAAACAAGTTACATATCACAAGGGCGCCTCTGTCTGTACAGTGAAAATACAGGGGGATTATATTTCTACCCGGTTGGATAGTATTGTGTGGCGTATTGAGGTAGCTGCTGCATGATGGGATTTATTAACACGTGTCTTGAAGAGGAGCGGATTACATAAACGAGGAAAAACAAATGCCGGTAGCACGTACAAGCCGAAAAACGAGTCGAAAAACGACCTTTTCTCATGATGCCAACATCAAACTGGTGTTCCGCTAAAGTGAACTATGGTTTGCGCTTACGTTTTGAAATATGATTTGGTTCAAATATCAATTTGGTTTGCATGCCACATAAAATTTAAAATTAATTAATTACACTTTAAAATTCATTTAAAATGTTTTATATTACATAAAAATTTGATCTTTACTAATGCGTCCATCGATAATGATTTTTTAAAACGTGTCGCCTCACCTCTGCTATTAATTTATCAATACAGATTGTTATGAAAATAATTGAATAATGTTCAAAATTGCCCCAGGGTTGTTGATATTTGTCTATAGTAGTGGATTTAATTATTTTACTGGCCACTTATAAATTCACTTTTTCTCCAAGTGGTTTTACTTTCGGTCGATAGGGGGATAATGATCGTTTTCCAGTACTTTTTGGATTCGCGTCTCCAGGGCAGGACGTGAATCCGACAGTCGAAAATGTGGACTCTAATTTATTTAAAATGTTAAATATTCAATCGGCGGGTTATTTCTAGTTTATTTAAAATGTGAACGAGTTTCCTTTTATTCCCAGCCGATACAAGGTTATCGCGCCTACAGAATTCTTATTTACGGGTATTCCAGTATAGAATCCCGTGGTGCGATAATGGCGGCTTGACCGACCAAGTTTTACTGTAATCTGCGATTATATTTATCATCCGTCATTCGACGAGATGGATTCTCAATTATACAAAGGGACACGACCCGTCCGTGTAGTCCCCGCCGATTCTTTTCACAACCTGATGGAGGACATTTCCATTACTGCAACCACATGATGGAGGACACCATGGTGATCTCAAACGTAATAATCACCCAGATGGATGAAGAAGCTTGCAAACCTGGCGCGGAGGCAACGTGATGGAGAAAAGGGGCCCCTCACGGTGCAATATTAGGCATCCGGAATCGTCGCATAAAAATAATAGGTTTTAGCTAGCTCTTAGTATGGTCCACAGGTATGTTAATATTCCAATATAATAATCTTGTTTTACATCCTCTCTTTTATTTCTTATTTTCCAAGCTTCACAACAATGATTAAAATAACAGTGCCCACGCTCTGACGGGAGTATTCATGCCTACCGACACAGTCAGCATATCTCGTACCTACGAGATTTGGCGTCCAAGATCCTATGGGATTAAAGCTGATAACTGTGTACCTTCATATATATAACCCTGAATAATTAACATTTAATGCACCCACTTAATAAGAGGTGTATATGATCACATAGTAGGTACAAACACAACACATCGCTTCCAGTGCCAACACCCTGATATATTAAATACCCTGTTTAATAACCTACCCTACATTTAATCTCTTTATAACAAGATTTATTTGAATGCGAATCGTTTTAGTCACTGTTGTGGGCTAGAGAAAGACCCCGAGGCACGACTGTACCAATTAAATGAAGGTTGAATTGTAAAAAAATATTTTAAATTATTTTTCAGAAGTAGTTTGGATTTTTAACTTACTTTGGATATTTTCATCACACACAACTAACTCGACAGGTCTGATAAGCCTAACTGGGATTGTACACCTGCTTACTACGAACGATAATACATTTTAAACTGATAAACATATTATCAGCGTTGGTATCAACTGTTTAAAATATATTTAAATTAGTCGTTTGTTGCATGGCAATATTTTTATTCTGCTTTCCTTGTGTTTATTTTTACACATCTAAATACACGTGGAGCATTCACCAATCCGTACGAACTGAATCAAAATCTATTAATTATTTAAGACTCTCATATTATAAGATTCGTTTTCTAGATTTTCACGGCCAAAAGTATTATGGCTAAAAATAAAAGGCGCCAGGGTAAATCTGGGTAACACAGACAAAAAAACACATTTATGAAGAGCTTTAAACATTTTACTGTCATTACAATGAACAATTTTTATTATGGGCTATAACACTTAATGTACTTATAATGACATGCATTTACTTATAATTATTAACTTATGCTATATATAATTTCTTAAACAGTTAAAGACATCAAAAAAGTCACTGGAGACCAAAATATCACTTATATTATTTAGTCCCAATTTGTCATGAATCACTGGTTAGAAAGTAAGTTATGTAAGTCTCATATTTTATTTATTGTGATTTATTTTTGAGGTATTATGCCGGGTTGCGCTACCTAAATTAAATTTTATTACAAATAACTCACAAAAAATACCAAAGATGCTTCCCAAATCTTGGGAAATTGAATTTTTAATGACCAGTTTATCATAATTAACCAAAAAAAATTTAAAAAACGCACAACCGTACTAGATATTTGCTATATTGGTTGGGTATTTTGGCCTTAATCTAAATTTAAGATTCGGATGGAAAAGGCCGCGCTACCGTTCCTATGTTTGTTACACAAATTTAAGATTCGGATGGAAAAGGCCGCGCTGCCCATGCCGTTCCTATGTTTGTTACACAAATTAAAGATTCGGATCGAAAAGTCTACCCTGCCGTTCCTATGTTTGTTACACAAAATATCCCATTTGCAGTAAGTAAACAGAAGGTACAAGGTATAAATATCCTGTGTTAAAAATTTAAGAAAAAAATTTTGGTTTTAATGAAAATTATACATAAAGTCAACTTTTTTTAATAAATGAGGTGTCAAATATAGCTTTACAATAAAAATAAAAATATAAAAAAATATAAAACTTTTTTTTTATTATCTCATAATGTTCTAAAATACATACGATATTGTAATTTACGAGACGAGAAAGAGGAAAAAAATCTTTATTCATAATGATTTATCATTAGTTCTTATTTGTTGACTTATCAAGACGTTTAAAAAAATGCGACCACCTTTAAAAATCACTACAAGGAAATCAATCATACGAAGGAAATATCGTGGAAACTAATCAGACTCTAAAAGATTAAAAATGTCAAATAATATCCAAACACTATCAGTGGACGTACTTCCATATCATCTTTCATCTTCTTATCTAAAAGATTGTTTTTTAAAATGCGTATGGCAGCAAAAAGAGTTAATTATTGCAGCCAAACAGGTGGTTAGCTCCTTGTTTTTCTTCATTAGTGAAAAAAAATGAAGGTTAACGGTTCGTTTTTTTTCTGTTCTTCTTGGCTTGTCTTCCTCTTCTTCGCCTAGCTGGATTAGTTGGATAATAATGTATATTTTCGTGTTATTGGCTTTAGCCTAAATTGTGTTTAACGAAATGAGTTTTTTTAAAAAGATGCTCTCTCAAAAACAATTGCACCGTTTCATTGATGTCATCAGGGCGTAACAAATATTCATAAGCATTTTCAGGTTTCAGTTCTTCCTCATAAAATTCGTTAATCTTTTTTTCCATATCCTGCTCATTTTCGTATTCGTCCACAGAGCAGAGTCTATAGCCATATTTTATGGTACGACTTTTTTTGCCCTTTTTCTTTAAATACTTTGCAACCATGAACTGTTCGTCCATTATTGCCAATCCCACGTATTTGTAAATGTCTGATATGTTTACTTCTTGGTTATTTTGTCTAATTTTTTGTTGGGGAAAATAACTCCCAATCAGTCCATTTGATTTTCCTTCGAGGAAACACCGATAAAGGAATTTGAAATATCCCTCACGAGTTATTTCATGTTTTTCTGGATTCACATATGTTAATAAACAATTCATAATTCGTTCCACTGCATCTGTCGCCAATGCTCTGCTTTCTTGTATTTGGCCATCGTCAAGAATCATGTACTGTTGTTCGAATTTTTTGAAAATAGTGATTCCTAAGTGAATAACTGTGCTCTCTATGTCTACTCCAATGAACTTGCAATGGTTTTCCAGTTTCTCAATTATTTCTGTTGCCTTATTTGTATTATTTTTTCGTACAAAATGATCAAATGTTTCAGCAAACATCGTTGTTTTTGGAATTGTTCTCAAGGCCACGCCGATATCCGTGGGTTGCCTGAGTGGTTGAGGAGTGGTTCCATTTTTTTGGTAACGTTGTACATAGATGAAACCCGTGTGTTTATCTAGTTGTTCGCCAAATTCAATTATAAAAGTACGCACAAAGAAATGGAGACGTTTTACAACCGGAGATAGCGGACCCGTAAATATTTCTTGTGGAAGAACTTCATGAATTTGCTTAGACACTCTGAATTTATTGCCGCTTTGCTCATCCTTATTCGATTCTAGTGGTTTGGTTTCAATACCTTGATCAGACGGTTTGATTTTTTTGACAAACTTAGCCTGTTTTGGTTTATTTTTGTTCACCATTTTACCTGCCGCCTGGTAATGCTCGTCATTTGATCCTGATGGAGTGGCTTTAATATTTTGCTCAGACGCTTCGAATTTCTTACCGCCATGCACGGCTTTTTTTGAATCTAGAGGTTGGGTATCAATTCCTTGCTCAGATGGATTAATTTTCTTGCCAACATTAGGATGTTTCGGTTTCTTTTTGTTGAAAGTTTTGCCAACCGCCTGGTATTGCTCATCCTTCGATTCTAGTGGAACAGCTTCAATATTTTGCTTAGATGCTTTGCTATTCTTGATATTCTCAAACACATTTGGTTTATTTTTCTGTAACTTGTCTGTCATTTCTGCCATTTCACTTTTTTGCCAATTTGACTAATGTTCCAGGAAAGTGGGAAACTAGTACTCCAGCGTGTGAAAGACCTTGTTTTGCTTCTTCTGCTTTCGATGAATTTCTCCAGGTTCGTGATTTCCTTTGATCGATGACGATCTGAAACACGAATAGCTATGTATGAGACGATGTATGAATGTAAATGTGCAATGAGTATATACCAAGACAGAGTAGTGCATCGGTCTGTTCCCACTGCCTAATGCCTACTCCTTCGGGTTAGTTATATTTAAGTTTTAATAAACAAGCTAACAAAAAACGTGACTTATATAGTTCCTCGTGCATCCACAGGCAATAATATTATTGGAACGCTTGGAAGTAATAATAATAACTATATATATACATGAATCAGTCCATAAAGATAGAGACTTATAATCGTGTTTCATTCAGATTGTGGAAGAGGTATGTCATTCGGAGAGGGGGTCTTTTTTATTTTTATAGTGATACCCCACAAGAGTCTCAGCTGCTCCCGTCTAGAGCCAGTGAGACTTTGGCATCCCCAATTGGGGTATATTGTGAGACTGAAGGTAGAGGGGAGGGGAAGGAGATAGGGAAGAGGAAGGTGGTGAAGTACCTTAACTTTAACTACGTGTAGTAATATTTCTTTTGTTTTTATGGATAAGATGTTTATACTAGATGTTTTATGATCTATCTAGTTATCAAATTTAATTTATAGGATGGCCACAACTCGTACAGGTAAGCTACAATAACCACTTAAAGACGATGGGGAAATTTGTTTTAATTATAGTATGGACGATTGAAACATATGTGGGGATAATTGAAACATTCTAAATATCTAATGGAGTAATTTAAATCAATGTTAAACATTTTCATTATTATAATAGTAATTAATGAGATCATGAAGAGTGATTAAACATCCCACAAGTATTTTAAAAACTATAAACACAAAATGTCTTGAAATGAAACATCTTTAAATGTATTTTTTATTATTTGTGTTTAACTGCTCTTAGGTGTACTAACTACGAATATTTGACATAATCAACATACTGTAACATAGTTTTACTGCGATATTATTCTGGAGCAGAATAGAACTGTATTAAAAATAAGTTTTTTACTTTCATAAAAATGTGCTTGTTTCAACCATCACACTGTTTCTATCATAATAATATGCAAGTAAAGGAATACATGTCTGAACTTAAAAAATCCGACGACCTCAATAACTCAAAATTAGATGATTTTACTAAACGATTCCAAGCATTTGAACAATCGATGAGCAAAGTCGACAATCTGGAACGAGACGTTTCCTCTCTTCAATTGACAATCAAATCAATGCAAGAAGATTCAAACAAAAGGGAACAATGGATGAGGCTTCAGAATATTGAAATAAACGGAATACCTCAAGATAAAAACGAAAACATTCCAAACATCCTATCAGAAATAGCAAACCAAATTGGTATTCACAACTTTAAAACCAGTGAAATCGAGTTCGCCACCAGAGTCTCGGCGAAAGACCCACTTCATTCTAAATTAATCAAACTAATAATTATAAAATTCACCTCCCGCTCACGTAAAAATGAATTCATCTCGGAAATTCGACGAAGAAAAGGAATAAGCACGAAGGACTTAAATTACCCCGGTGACGAAAGAAAAATCTATGTCAACGACCATCTGACCAGCTTCAACAAAAACCTCCTTTTTCGGGCCAAGGGGTTTGCGAAGGAGAAGGGGTACAAATTCACGTGGCTAAAAAACAGCATGATATTTGTGAGGAAAAATCCTACTTCGCCCCCCCATACTAATTACCATGGAAGAGGACCTCAATAAAATTTCCTAAGTCGTTCTGCATCCTCTTCGCGTCGCAAAATAGATTTTTTAATCAGTCATGTATCTCCCCACACATTCCCCTACTCCCATCATCCACTCCTATTACACCTACCCTCCCTATCCAATTTTGCCCTCTCCCTTAAAATTTCTAATTCACTTCTAACTTTTCAAGTAAACTTTTCAAGAACCAATTTGAAAACCATGTAACCGCCTGTTGGCGACCACTACCTGCTACACGCTTTACACTCAGACCTACTCAACGAACTATCACGGTCTCATTTACACCAATTGCCTTTTCTGCTGCTGTGGTAAACAAATTATTATATTCTAATTTTTCCACAAAAATTTCACTAAAATACCTACTAAATAATATTATGAATAGTTTTTACCTTAAATATGGGTACCTACCAATATCTAATTATATCAACATCAATTATATCAACAATAGTATCAATAGCTGGACCTGAGATGCGTATTACAAGACATATACGTTATTATTATTTTAAAGTCTGTGTTGCACCCACATGCATTGTGTTAGATGTACTTACTCTGTTACATTGCGTGCCCTATAACCGAATTTACTTATCTTACGTAAATACTCGTATATTAATGCACGTTCGTAGGTACTTAATTTACGTAGGTACATCTAACACATGCATTGTGTTAAATGTACTTACTGTCTTAAATTGCATGCACTATAACCGAATTTACTTATTACACTTATCGCTTATATGTATAACTTACCGCTTACATTTACTTAAATAATCTTCCATGTCTTTAGCAATATTTTACCAGAATGTTAGAGGTCTTCGAAACAACGACGATCCTTCAAAATACCCTTTCAAACGATTACGATATAATCGCTCTTACAGAATCATGGCTCAACAAAGGCTTCAGAGACGAAGAACTTTTCGACACTCGGTACTATGTATATCGTAGAGATCGCGACTACGCTTCCACCGGTCAACGTCTTGGCGGTGGTGTAGTATTAGCTATTAAACAGGAGCTGATCAGCATCGCCCGACCTGAATGGACCTCTTGTGCTGAAGACATTTGGGTCACTATTCGCACTAATAGTACACCTCACCGTTTAGTCCATATATGCTGCGTACACATCCCCGGAGGGACTCAACATCAATATTTAATAGAAAATTTCCTAAACATGTTATCAGATGTAGTATCAAATAACCCCATGGATTCTTTTATTATCTCAAGTGACCTTAATCTTGCTGAAATTTCATGGACCCAAACTACGTCATCTGCTCACTATGCAGCTAGTAATTACTCTACTCATGTAAGTAATCATTTCGTAGACTTTATGCATTTTTTGGACCTCTCGCAATACAACGGTGAACTAAACTCAAGCGGCCATATCCTAGATCTGATACTGTCAAATCTCTGTCGAATCTAATGACGACCCGCTAGTTCCCGAGGATGCACACCATAAAGCTTTGTCCATTAGTGTGCCATTTCAGGAAACCCCTTCATTGACAAATGCGAAAAGGAAAGTTTTTCTATGTAATCGCGGAGACTACGAATCAATTAATTTCGCCCTAGAACAAGCTGACTGGGCATCCATTTTCTCTACCTCCCAAATAGAACTAGCGCTTGATGCTCTATACATTTTTAAAATCCCTCACAAACCTTCACATTCCTCATAAATTTTCATGGAACTTGAAATATCCTCCATGGTACAATGCTGCCCTTATTAAGGTAATGAAGGAAAAATCGAAATATTTTAGCAAATATAAAAAAAATACAAAAATCAGGCTGATTATCCTTCTAAAACGGCCCAAAGATTTATGTCGGGAAAACAAATCTCGTTACTTAAGTAAAATCGAAAATAATATATCCTCCAATCCACCTGCCCGCAATCCAACTGACGTCGAAATCCATACATCCAATATAAGCAATATTGAGGTGACACGAGAAATCGTCTTAAAATACCTTAAGGAAATTAATACTTGCAAATGTGCAGGTCCTGACGAAATACCTTCAATCCTTATTAAACGATGTGCAAATAATCTAGCCTTACCCCTCTCTTTGATTTTCAATCGTTCTCTTACCAAATGAACTGTCCCAGTTATATGGAAATCCGCGTTTGTGATAAAAAAAAAACTGATGTCAAAAACTACAGGCCAATCTCCAAACTTTGCATATTCAACAAAATTTTTGAAAAAATAATCTATGATCAACTATATGCTGCTCTTAAACCTAGCCTGAATATGAACCAGCACGGTTTCATTAGTGGTAAATCAACAAGCACAAATCTTTTAACTTTCATAGAGTACCTCTAGGATAATTTGGATAACCGAATACAAGTGAACACTATCTATACCGACTTTAGTAAGACGTTTGATAGGGTCGATCACTCAATCTTGTTAAACAAGCTCTTAGAGATTGGTATACACGGCAATCTTTATCGTTGGCTCTCTTCTTATATATCCAACCGTAGCCAAATAGTAGTGGTTGCTGGATTTAAATCAGATTCTGATGCTGTTACATCAGAAGTTCCTCAAGGCAGCCTGTTGGGATCATTAGTATTTAACATCTATATCAATGATGACGGTAACTGTTTCCTAAACTCCCAAACTATCCTGTATACAGATGACATGAAAATATTTTCACCTATGAACTCAATCGAGGACCGTCAGAAGCTGCAAGATGATTTGCTACGTTTGAGCACGTATTGTAATGCCCATTGTCTGGAAATAAATATTTCTAAGTGCTTCATCGTACGCTTTACTAGAAATAAAAACGTATTAATCCATGAATACTCAATTAATCATGTCTATCAAATTCGAAAGTAAGGACCTTGGGGTTATACTTGATAGTAAACTGAATTTCAATAAACATATCGACCATATAGTCACTAACGCATCTTCTATGCTTGGTTTCATAATCCGCTCCTGTAAACAATTTAAAGACCTTACTACTTTCAAAACACTGTATTTCTCATATGTTCGTAGTATCTTTAAATACGCATCTCAAGTGTGGAACCCAGGCTATGCAGTGCTCAAAAATAGAATTGAAAGCGTTCAAAAAAAATTTTTAAGGTACCTCAATTTCCGCTCTTTTCGATCTCATGTTAGTAATGAAGACTTTGCAAAGTTCATCAAAATACAAACGTTAACTTGTCAAAGAAATATAGCAGATTCGGTAATGTTATTTAAAATTACACATAACTTAATCGATTGTCCTGACCTTCTTCAACGCCTATCATTCCATGTTCCCAATCGCAACAGCAGGCAGTCGCTTACCTTTAATCTCTCTCTTTGCAAGACCAACTCCAAACAGAACTCATTTCTCTACAGATCCACACACTCACTTAACTTAAATTATTACCACATTGACATTTTTAACTCAACTTTACGTGACATAAAACGAAAACTCACCAAGCAACAACTCACCAAGTAACTAGAAAATACAATCCCTATATATATTCCCGTCCTTTGCCTCTTAATCCCCCCCCCTTTTTTATATTTTGTAACTAAAAAATAAAACTAAGAAAATACCCTTACAAGGTCACACTTTATTATTAACTATCATCAGTGGAAAGTTCATAATAAGGAACTCCAGTGAAAAATATTATGACTATAAAAAAATATGTTCATATAGACCAGGGGTGGGGAACCTGCGGCCCGCGGGCCGCATGCGGCCCGCGAGGCCTTTTGGTGCGGCCCGCGGGCACTTTTGGTGCGGCATGCTGAAAGAACCACAAAAAATTACACAGAACGGGATGGGTTTTTCACGGTGTTTCAGATGCATTTTTAAGACGTTATTACAAAATTGTTACTAGCAAGTTATTTAGATACCAATTAAAACGTGATAAAACCTGCCATTTTCCTTTTATTTTAATTTGTTATTGTGAAACTATAGTAAAATTCCATCGGAACTTTTAATTAACTTGAACGGGACAGTCCCGATATATCAGGATTGATAGCAACTCTATTCGGAGGTGAATCTTAGGCAGTCTGTCATAAAAATTATTTTCTAGTCGACGTTGCGAAAGTAAAATGGATAAGAAATAAATAACATCATATTAATGACAACTACAACAAAAAGAAAAGTTGAAGCTGAGTGAAACGTGAAATCATTTGAAACTAAATTAAGGCTGTGGAAAGTAACTCGAAATGAATAACACAACGCATTTTCCAACACTGCAAGGACAAAGGCCTTCTACATCGTTTGAATACGCTGGTAATTGCGCGAAATTAAGTGAGGCATTTAATGAACGATTTAAGGACGTGAAAAAAGAGGAAACGGATTTGAACATATTTGCTACACTGTTCAACGTCGATCCATTGAATGTGCCTGATAATCTGCAGCACGAAATTATTCAAATACAAAGCCAGGATGAACTAAAAGCTAGATTTAACAATCTTCCCAAATCAATATTGGTTATATTAAGTCAAGCACGTCCCTTAACATATTGCATATAATACAAATATTAATGCCATGATAATTGCCACACTTCTGGCATAAAAAAAATCACTACATGTAATTTATTGTAATTAGTTAAATAAATATAAAATTATATTGCGGACAATAAATTTGCTACAAAATGTAGAACACCCATTCACGTAATCAGAGTAAAACTTAATTTAAGCTGGTTGACTAGTGGACTTCTATGCAGAATCTTTCTAAAGGTAAAACCAATCTTGTGTTCACAATGCAAATTCCTGTTGCGGATTCATCTGCTAACCATAACGCAATTCGAAGGTAAAACCATTTTGTTGTTCTAGGTGCAGTATTAATTAAAACTGGGGACTCACAATCCAATTTCCTCTGACGGAAAAAACAGTTTTGTGTGCAAATGCAATTAAAAAATTCCGTGAAAAAATTCAATGAAAAAATTCCATGTGTGGTTTAGTCTGCTTACGCATTTTGTAGAAACCCGTTCTCGTTTTTGAAGTGCACTTTTAAAACTCTAGTTGCTTTTTTGTTTCCAGTATTAGAGAAAAGCTATTTTTATAATTTCAGTAAAATGGCTACACTCATTAATTTTAAGTCTCCGCGTATAGATTCACCCCATAACTGAAACCAGTTCTGTGTTTAGAATGCAACGAAATAAATTGCAGGTGGGGTTTCATTTTTACTTTATGCTGCCAGATAGGAGGAAAGCCATTTTCATGTTCTGAGTGAAGTTTTAATTCCCCGCGTATAAACTAACTTTATAATTAAAACCACTTTTGTGTTAAGAATGCAACGAAAAAATTTCAGGTGGGGTTTTACCTCGCTAACGCGTTTCGTAAGAAACCATTCTCGTGTGTAAAGTGCATAAATATAAATGTGTGAAGTGCATAAACATACAGTTATAAATTTGTAGTTGCATATATGCTGCCAGTATTGGAGGAAAGCAATTTCACGTTCTGAGCATAGTTTTAATTTTTAAAACGTATCAGGTTTTATTTCATTTGCTGACGCATTTCTTATGTTGGAAGTGCATTAATGAAATTCTAGTTTCTTACTTTATGCTGCCAGAATTAGAAAAAGCCATTTTCATGTTCTGAGTGTAGTTTTAATTTTCCGCATGCAAATTTAACGGCCCGCGGGTCTAAGTATGAACATCCAAATGGCCCGCGACGCTAAAAAGGTTCCCCACCCCTGATATAGACCAATAAACGCTGATTCTGAATATATAACTTTTATTTCATAATATTAAACGCAGAGTTTTTAAAAAAATATTAAAAAGTGCATTTTTAAACCTCTCCTCAAAACACAATGTTAAGTTGGCATAACTGAAATGGTGAATGGTGACGTCACGCGTCACCACTCACCCACTGTCACCTGGTGATCGCATGTATTGTATTGTCAGTAGTCAGTATTGTATTGACATTTGAAATGACTTAAAGTGCACGTATGCAATTCAACATTTCGTGTTTTTGGTTTATTTTCATACTGTTTATAGAGATTTAGATAAATAATAGTTATTGTGTTTATTGAAACATAATTTAGGCCCTCAACAATTTATGAAAAGGGCTATATTTGCGGACAATCTGGAATAAATTTTGCCTATTTGAGGTTAAAGTCGACACAAAATACGATGTCATGTATTTGCAATGAAAGAGATGATTTGTTTTTATATTGCACTTTGATTAACTACAATAACAGTAGCGGTAAAATGTGGACATTTTACCAATGTTTTTCTATATTAAAAGCAGTTAATCTTGAATAAAAAACGAATTCTCACACCGAAATGTCATAGTATTCATTGGCCATCATTCCGTCCACCATTTTAAAACAGGGATGTTCTGCCCAAAAAAAATATTTCCCTAGATTTTGAAGTGAAATTTCCCTAGAATTTCACATTTACGCAATTACCTACGTAGCCACCTGATTGTGTAACACTAATCCTGTTATATGTTAATTAATATGATTGATTAATTGGAAAGATATCGGAACTTGGTAAATATACTAATAATACTGTGCTTTTCCAAATACACTTTTTGCTACGTGAAGTAATAATTTAAAAGTACGAATACACTCACCACTGAATTAGAAACTGAATTCCAAATAAAAAAAACACTTTGCAAAATAAAAATCCACCGCAATCACCGAAAAAACGGAACTTAACACATAAATAATTTTTTTTTTTCAGAGGTCCCATTTATCTTTTTAGATACATAGGGAACGTACCCATACTACGTGACAAACTTTTTGCACTTTTTAACCTCCCCCCCCCCCACCGTGACCAAAAACCTGAGCAACCCACCGCTCATTTGTACCAAGCGTGGTATTTTGAAGACCCCCCCCTCCCGAACGTGTCACGTAGTATGGGTACGTTCTCTAATACCATTTTGAGTTGTCAGTGTTAAAAATAACATTGCATGTAAGTACATGAACAATAATTAAGATTCATAGGAATCCCAACAAATATATATATAATACCAGTAATATTGTCATATGTAATAAAAATTTTGCCAGAGTTCGAAATTTCCCTAGATTTTGTCCTGATTTCCCTTATCCCTAAAAAATACTTTTCTCCCCTATATCTAGGGAAATTTCCCTCGACATAACATCACTGATTCAATATGACAACTTGAAGGTAAATAAACTATCGGTGGGTGAAGACCATATCACCATATTAACAATCCACCATAGATATGGTGCTTTTCTGATGGTCTAGAAAAATTAAAACTTTGACAATTATTTTAACTATTAAAACTAACTATAAAAATAAAAATAAAAATGCAGTTATTTAAGTTTGAAGGTCTTTATTCAATAACAAAAATAAAAAAAATTGGACTGGAGTTCTCTATTGGCATAATTAACATCTTATTATTGTATTATTTTGTAATCTCTGATTTGCTAACAACTTTCTCTAAAATAAATAAAATAACAATGTACAATTTACTTGAGAGCATTTTTTCTGTGTAATATTCAACAATTAAGAAGTCGAAAGAACAGAAATTAATTGAATTTGCGGTTCGCGATGTCACATCATTATACAAAATATCGCAATATTTTAGAAAAAAAAAAACTTTAAATAATCGGTTAAGAGGCATTAAAATCTGTTAAACAAGTAAATAGTATCTATTAGTATTGTCACATAGTTCGACCCTGAGTGACCTGCGTTCGCACGACAACTCAAGTTTAATAAAAATGGATGTACTAACATTAATAGAAAACATTAAAAGTGAACAAAAAAACATTTCGACCGTAAAGGACACTAAAATTAGAAATAACCTGGAACAAACGATTCAACTACTAGAAGAAGCATGGAAACGGGAAAAAAACCATTTCCAAGAACAAATTATTGAACTACAAAAAAAGGAATCATCAAGCTGGAAAAAAATTATGAACAAAAATCCTACGCAATGGTTCTAAAAGAAAGTGTTCAAATCGAAGAACCCAAATTTGCAATCTTAATCACCGCTGAAGGCAAAGAAACATCCGAAGACATAAATAGTATTATCACAAAAACAATAAAAGCGCCTAACCCAGGAATCGGAATAAGTGAAATAAAAAAGCAACAAACAATTAAATAATTATGACTTGCTCGATTAAAGAAGATGCTGAAAAATTGAAAATGGTTGAAATAAAAAATAAAAAAGGAATATCTGCAACAGAATTAAAAAAGAAGAGACCGTGCATGATTATTAAAGGTGTCGGGGGCGAATATAACGAAGATAATTTTCTAAATGATCTTATTTTACAAAAGAGTGAACTAAACGATATAACAAATGAATTCATTAAAGTAAGGAAAATATTAAAAAATAGAAAAAGTGATCAACTCCGTAACATAATAATTGAAACAACAGGCCCAATCCGAAAAATACTACTAGAAAAAAAAATAATATTGGCTTTGTCCGAGCGCATATACAGGATTACGACCCTCTGATGCATTGCTACCACTGCCTTGGATTTGGACATACATCCCTTAAATGTCTGAATAAAATGAACAAACCCAGATGCGTACATTGTGCAAAGAACCACAAATTTAGCGAATGCGAAAAAAACAAAGACAGTGTCAAACTGCGACAAAAACAACAATTTATTTGGAACAAAAAATAATACTCGACATAGTGCAAATAGTGAAATATGTACTTACTGAAAAAGAATGTCTATTATAGCACAACAACGAATTGATTATGAGTAAGTTATGGACGATTTTCTAACTGAGGAAATTGATAAATTAACAGATCAAAACAATGTAACAAACTATTAAAAAAGGCCCAAATGTTTTCATTGTTCTGCACCAAAACATCAGGAGTTTGCAAAAAAATCTGGATGAATTTGTAATAACACTAAACCTTCTCGAAATATTACTGATAAATATTTTGAATATCGTAGTATGAATTCGCGATGAATTGATCATGTTATAAAAGAACTTTGTGGTCTAAAGACGGAGTAGTGTGGCTTTGAAAATGAATCAGAAATTTGGTAAAAATTTCTTTTTGCACCCAGCCAGATATGTTTGCAATACCGAAACTACCAATCGGACCATCTTTTACGTGGGAATATGATCATCGGCGGAATTGAGTTGCCAATTGAGTTTGCTGCTACAGACAGTTACGAGAGTTCCTCGTTCGGCCGACGTTACTGCACCTACTTGCCGAGTTCCTCTCCTGGCTACAACCCGATTAGGTTTTCGAATACTTGTGACACCGTTCTCATCTATGTTATAGATGTCCTCGTACGCTAAATTGTTGAAGAATTCATCAACATTATGTCAATTTAAGCTTGTTGCTAGTGCCATACTCCATTTTAAAAAAAGTTCCATCCATATTCAAGTACATCTAGTGGGAAGACTTAATGATTTGAATGTCTGACCTTTTTTCATTACAACTTTTAAATTTTCTCTCGGTGTGGACGATTGAAACGTGGTTATGATTGAAACTTTGCAATCATCCCCACACAAGTTGTTTCAAACATCCCCACGCTGCATTTTCTACTTCAAAGTCAAAAATAACCCTGATAAATAGGCATTAACGCCACGCAAATGCATTATAAATATTTGTTCATATGAAGCGGATACTTTGTGATGTGACATTATTAATTTAAAATAAAACAATAACTTTGTAAACACCACTTTTATTTTTATACTTTATGCCGACCGGGTTTCGCTACAACCGTAGCTTCATCAGGGCAGTATAATTCTCTACTAACATTAGGTTACATGTGTGTTATAATATATAATGGGCCGGACTCGTCAAGTGTAGGGGGAGGAAGAAGACATAGATGGAGAATTGGGAAGGGAACGGACGTGTTCTTTATCAATAGGGAACAATCTTAGTATGGGACTTTTATTTAAATTTAGTTGATTATTAATTACCTTACTATTAGTGTTTATGGCTTTCCTAAGCTCAAGTGCCTCTAGATTATCCAACCTTACTCCGATATTGTTTTTATGAATCAGTTTGGCGCCGGCTGTTTGGTCAAATTTATGATCTTTTTAGATCAAGTGGTTGGCGAATTCTGAAAAACCCGAGCTGTGTAGACATCTGAGATGTTCTTTTACACGGGTGTGTATGTTGCGCGCTGTTTTACCAATATAAAAAAACTGAGCAGTCACTGCATTGAAGCGAATAAATTCCCGAGTGAGATAAGCTATCATCCTTATCCTTACCGTTCATTAAAAGTTTGCCTAGATTATTATTAGTGTAAAATGCTGGTTTGATTTCTGATGGGAGATTTTTAACACTTTTTTGAGAGAAATTATTGATGTACAGGATTCTACGCCATTGATACGGTTGATGTTGTTAACCTGTTTCCAAATATTTCCGTAGCCGAAAGCAAAAATATATTATCTAAATTGCTACAAAATTCAAAGTTACCAAATAATTTCACTAAGGATTTATCTCACCTGTTTAATATATGTCTTAACCAAAACTATTTTCAATACAATGAACGTTTTTATCGACAACAAGAAGGATTGGCCATGGGGGCAGCGACATCGCCTCTCATCGCTGATATATTCATGGACAATTTAGAGAATAATATTTTTAATAGTAAATCACCATTATTACAAAACTTATTATTGTGGAAGAGGTATGTTGACGATGTTTTTTGTGTTTGGTTAGGAACAAAGAGACAATTAAACTCCTTCCTGCTGCTAATAAACTCCTTCCATAAACAAATTAAATTCACCATAGAAATAGGAACCAATTCTACCTTAAACTTTTTAGATCTTACGTTATCGATAATAAATAATAAAATTGAATATAAAATCTACCGCAAACCGACGTTCACCGATATAATGATTCACAATTCATCTAACCATCCCAACTCCCATAAACATTCAGCTTTTCATTCCATGACACATAGATTAGTTACAGTACCTTTATCAAATACTAACTTTGCAATAGAACTATCTACGATCAAACAAATAGCAATAAATAACGGTTACAACCCAAAAATAGTAGACAACATTCTAAATAAAAAATTAAAGAAATTATCCACAAGTAAATTTTTATACAACAGTCCACCTCATAATAATAATTTACCAAGTAATAATAATCAACCGTATCAATGGCGTAGAATCCTGTACATCAATAATTTCTCTCAAAAAAGTGTTAAAAATCTCCCATCAGAAATCAAACCAGCATTTTACACTAATAATAATCTAGGCAAACTTTTAATGAACGGTAAGGATAAGGATGATAGCTTATCTCACTCGGGAATTTATTCGCTTCAATGCAGTGACTGCTCAGTTTTTTATATTGGTAAAACAGCGCGCAACATACACACCCGTGTAAAAGAACATCTCAGATGTCTACACAGCTCGGGTTTTTCAGAATTCGCCAACCACTTGATCGAAAAAGATCATAAATTTGACCAAACAGCCGGCGCCAAACTGATTCATAAAAACAATATCGGAGTAAGGTTGGATAATCTAGAGGCACTTGAGCTTAGGAAAGCCATAAACACTAATAGTAAGGTAATTAATAATCAACTAAATTTAAATAAAAGTCCCATACTAAGATTGTTCCCTATTGATAAAGAACACGTCCGTTCCCTTCCCAATTCTCCATCTATGTCTTCTTCCTCCCCCTACACTTGACGAGTCCGGCCCATTATATATTATAACACACATGTAACCTAATGTTAGTAGAGAATTATACTGCCCTGATGAAGCTACGGTTGTAGCGAAACCCGGTCGGCATAAAGTATAAAAATAAAAGTGGTGTTTACAAAGTTATTGTTTTATTTTAAATGCATTATAAATACTCTAAAATAGATAAAGAAGAGAATGTAATAAAACGTTTCGTCAAGCTGCGAGAGTAAAATGAGTTATAACATAAACAAAAATGTCGTAAATATTTACTTTTTAGTGCGAAATCCAATAATGTCCCCTATGCACGATTGAGTCACTCGCCGGGTAGTGCGCTTTTGTAGAAACGTCCCAACAGACCTGACGGAGTTTCGAGTGTTATGTCACACTGATCTGCGATATTATAGTTTTCGAGTAAATTGAAATGTTTCAATCATGACTTATTTCAATCGTCCCACTCTACCCTAATATAATATAAAGCACATTTTAGAAATTGCTCACATTTATTTAATATAAGCTTAAGTACCTAGCGTGGCCCGGGCTTTTGATCGTGTCTCTAATTTTAGATCCGAATAGATTTAACTCATTCAGATCTAAAAGTAGTGTAACTAAACTCACCTTGATGATTCTTTATTTCTACCTACTGTTAAATTCAATTTTTTTGTTAAATTAAATGAATGCCAATCACTTTATAAAACACAATTTCATCCAATTAATGTTATTAACTAGGTACTTTAACAACAGTGTTTCTTCGATAATAATTTTTTTTTTAAGAAAAAATAGTTTTTTTTAATGTGAATATAGTGTTCTGTATTTTCAGTACCATTGCACCATAAAAGAATATTTGACAGGTTAATTGATGTTGCCAGCCTACAAATTTAGTAGTTCCATTTTTTATATTTTCTACTATTATTTGACAGACTATACGTGAGAGAGCTGTCTAACTTCGTCTGTGATTTCATTCAGAATGTAGGAAGGTACTGAGACGTGCGGGGCTTTTTTTTACATTAGCTCCACACAAGAGGCCCTGAGGAAAATAATTCCCTTCAGGAATTATTTCCCATCAGGAATTATTTTCCTCAGGATGCTACGTGGAAGGTCTTTTTAGGAAAGGAAGGAGAAGAAGTTCTGGGAAAGAAAAGGGTTTGAGAGGTGGGTAGAAATCTGGGGGTCAGTGTGCCCAGGAGTGACGGACGAATGAAACCATCCCTCCCACTACGGTGCATGGCAATGTCTCTTACAGGCCAATGTACGGGACTCCCTCAACAATTCTCTCCCGATCCGACCTGCCATGCAGCTGGTGGGCAGATGCATCCGCCGCCAAGACCCGAACAATTCTCACCCCATAAACCCGAGCACTTTTGCTAAGTCACCAAACGTAGCGAACCACTTGGGGTGACCTATGGCAGAGGTGTTGATTATCCAATAAATGGTTCCCGGGGCGGCGGTACAAAGGCGGGGCTGAGGGATTATTCGCATTTTTACAAATATAGAAAAGATGCTCTTACGCGATATTTGTGCAAAGTTTAGATATAGGTCTGTAGTTTTCAATATTATATTTGTTCCGTTTCTTCAAAACGGGATAATAATAGATTTTTAACTCACCTTCGATTATTCAGTTCACACGAGTGGCTCGACAGAATTGATAAGCTTAACTGATAATTTAAATTGTGTACGATAAAATATAATGCATTTTCATCAGATAATAATGTACAAGGGCCGGTCTCACCAAAGTTTCAATTTTAAAGCAATTATTGAATTTAAACTTGCATGAGTACAACAATTTCGTTTTTTCCCGACGAATAATAATTATGAAAATTCATTTACATAATGTGTTGAGTTTCAAATATCTCATTATTATCTATGTCATGTACGAGAAAAAGACATCTAAATTCTAAAGTCTCTTGCAAGCAATTTCTTGCCGGCAGTGTCTCTCTCTCTCTCTCTCTCTCTGGTTTCAATCCTGGGATTGGTTTGCAGCAATTTCATCTATTCGTTTCTTCCACTCTTCCCTGTCTTGTGCGGCTCTTTTGAAGTCTGCATATGATGAGCAGCGCACGTCCACCAGCAAGTCCTCCAGGTACTCTCGGCGTGGGCGTCCCCTAGCGTTTGTCCCCTCGGTCGTACCCTCCATTATGGCATGCAAGAGGCCTTCTTGTCTTATTGCATGGCCGATCCATCTTGCGCGCCTTTCGGACAAGGTCCTGAGCAGGTGCCTTCCTCCTTCGATTCTTTGGAGGACCTCCTCATTTGTGATGTGGTCTCTCCAGGAAATTCCCAGTAGTCTTCTATAGGACCACATCTCAAAAGCCTCTAGTCTCCGTTTATCTCTTTCGGATAGGCACCATGCCGGCAGTGTAAAGGCATCTTATTCATGGATTCTATCACATTTCTGTCATTAATAACCACTGGAACGCTTTTTGCTGAATTTCAGTACCTACTACAAAACCTAAGTTTGCTTAGCTGCTGAATTTCAGAAAATTTTCCCTAAATGCATTCAAATTTTTTTTGTAATATTTTCAAATACGCCCGCGGTTTTTTATTTAAACGTTTTTTTAATAGAGGGAAAGATACTACTTATATTCGTAACAACAGATGGCAGTGTACTCTAGTTAGATTCGACATATTGGTAAACAAAGTTTCATGTTCAGAAAATTTCTGTAAAGTATTAAACTGTCAGATTGTGTTCGTGTAAAATGCGGCATTTTATCGTGGTTTAGTGGATTTTTCTAACATATTTGAATACCAGTATTATAATGAATGAATTTGCAATGCATTCAACTGTTTCAACGTGTTTAAATAAAATTTTGTGGTTATGTTCTTGCCATTTTTTTTTGCCGAAAGGACTCTGTTTGACAATGCGATATTTTATATAAATAAACCAATAATCGAGTTAATTGGTATTGTGGATTTAAGGTAATTGATGTATCTGTTTGATGTACCACAGATATTTTTGGTGAGTCCTTTATGTATTCTTCTTCTTCAATGGCACTACAGCCCATTTCGAGCCTTGGCCTCCTTCAAAATAAGCCTCCACCGCCCTCTGTCCTCGGCCGTCTTCTTCCAATCTGCAACATGGAGTAATCCTCTTGCATCCTTCCTGACATCATCCTTCCATCTCAGTCTAGGTCTGCCCGCCTTTCGTTTACCTCCCGGGTGTCCTGTCAGAACCTTCTTCGGTACTCGTGTGCTTGGCATTCGGTGCACATGTCCGGCCCATCTTAATCTTTGGAGTCTTAAATGGGTGGAGAGTCTGGGAGCTTGGTAAATATCATAGAGCTCATTATTGTGGCGGATTCTCCATGCCTCTCCCTCTCGCACCGCTCTCACCCTTTATGTATTACATTTTAGTATTATTAAAAGTGTCAACATTTTTTGACTAAATTTAACAACATATTAAAATTCAGTTTTGTTGTAAACATATGTAGATTGTGATTATAAAATAGATCATTTAAAAGAAACTTAGTAGAAAATAATTTATGTGGAGAGAAAATTGCACTTCCGAGGAGAGTTTATAGGGAGGTAATCCTGAGAATAGTTCCGTTTTAAATGTTAACGATTTTATAATATATTTTTATAAATGCTAGGAATATGTGATAATCAACCACAGATAGGTGAATTCATTGACTATATGGTACAATGATCAGTTCATATGTTTGTATGGAAAATATTCAAAACGGTCACCAAAATATCACGAGCAATCCGAGGAAAAAAATTAAAAACGCGCCGTCGCTCCAGTGGTTAAGGTGAAAACGGATAAAGACGATATATCGGTAGTGGGGAAGAGAAGGAGGTGGGGTAGAGAAAGGTGGGGAAGTACCTAGCTATTCAGATCTGTTCACCAAATACTGCAAAAGCAATTTCAAGTAACGCTTAGTTGTCAGTCACCATGGTGAAATTATCTACCGCCTTGAAACTTGCCGCAAATATACTATATTCCATTTTAAATAAATAAATTGTGAGGGGACATAAATTAATTAACTCACATTTAGTTGCGCGCGCTGAATTTTCAATCCACGACCTCCGGATTCATAGTCAAGGATCGCAACCACTCAATCGCGGAGGTCGTCGTAATTATATAACAAGGTTATCATGTATCTTCATTTTGAAAAAAAATACACATGTTTGGCTGATTTACAGAGCGCCGTTTTTGTGAAAAATCAATTCAAGGGCGCTGTACAAAAAAATGTAATTAAATTAATGTAGCTGACTTACAACTAAGTTTTATAATTATAACCAGTGGCTTACATATAAGATTTATAGCTAGTGACTTACGACTGAGACTTATAACTACTGACTTAAAACTAGTGACATACGAGGGTGGTCTTAAAAGTTTCCGACCTGAACATGAAGATGGCAGTACTCGTCAATAAAAGCTAGTGAATGTAATTGTGCATCTTTTGACAGTTACTCACCAAAGTTTCGGCCATTTTGGACGCGCAGTTTTTAATTGACAGTCGTTTGAGTGAGTCAATGTGTGTGTTTTTGTGAAAATGGAAAAATTTGAGTATCGAGCTGTTATTAAATTTATGTTTTTTTTGTTTTGGCATGGTGATCGAAAAATCCACAAATTCTATAACCGTCAAAGCAATAAATATGGAAAAATTAAAAAAAAATTACAACTTCAACTTAAGAGGAACGTTTTCGGCGCATTTTATACAAATCTTAATTTTAGATTTGAGATCAAAACACGAAACCAAACTTAATTTTTTTTTGGAATCCAAATTTTTTGTAATCAATTATCTAGTACGGATGTGAGCTACTTTATTTATTTTTGCTTTAAATTATAAGATATAGGACATTAAAGAATTTAATATTTTAGAAGCAACTTGGGTAATTATTTGTGAGTAAATGAAAAACATTAAAAAAATAATTTAAGTTGGAAATTTTCAACTAACCCAGGAACTTCCATTTAAAAAATACTTGTTATAGTGTATAGTTAAGTTGCTGATATCATTTATGAAAAGAAGTGGACCCAAAACGAATCCCTGAGGTACCCGAGAAGAGAGTTTTGTGAAGTTGGAATGTTTATTTCCAACCTTCAATGCTTGTGAGCAATTCGATAGACAGGATTGAAGCTGACGAAGAAAACGCACCTTCTAAATACAAGAGCTAAACAAAATTACTAATCTATTGAAAATCAAATTTAATAACTAACGCCTTTTACGTCAGGCATATGCCTGGAAACAATAAATTATCATGAAAACAAGCTTATGAGTCTGAGTAGGAGTGGTTAGGCCACGTTGAGACGATTTATTAATATGATTCTATTTAACTCCGCAATTTAAAAAATTATGTGCCTAAAATGTTTTATTACCGGGTTTAGGCATGCCGAAATGTTTTATTACCGGGTTTAGGCATGCCGAAATGTTTTATTACCGGGTTTAGGCATGCCGAAATGTTTTATTACCGGGTTTAGGCATGCCGAAACAGTAGTCACAATAATATAAAACTAAAATACTTGCAGAACTTAATAACGACATTATTACAATATTTTTTTAATTTATTAAATAGAGTTCTACAAACTTAACACAAAAACAATTAATATATAATATTAGGTCCTTACATATGAAATTGGCGTTTTGTATGGGAGGAACGTAAAGTCGATTTTTTTGATATAATATATTTATTTAATCAAAGTATGTACCATAGCTATCTATGCACTTTGCCATCTCATAGGTAGTTCATCGATCCCTTTACTAAAAAAAAAACATTCGGACGGGAATCAATAGAATCTTTGAAGGCGGTTTGGATTCCGCATCGGAGTTGATTTTTTTCCCTTGCAAGAAGTTATCCAAATTTAGAAAAAAATGGTAATCTGTTGGGGAAGGGCCGGAGAGTACGGTGGATGTCTTAGACATTCCAATTGAAGCTCCTCTAATTTGGTAGACGTCTGTTGTGCAGTGTGTGGTCTAGCGTTCTAACGCGCGTTTGTTGATTTGCTTCACTCAATTCGTGAGGTACCCACCTTTCAAGCTTTTTCACCTTCCCAATTTGCTTCAAGTGGATTAAAACAGTTTTATCACTAACACCGCAGCCTGCAGCTAACTCGGACGTGGTTTGCGATGGATCCGCTTCCACAATAGCCTTCAATTCTTCATTATCAACTTTGGTCTCCGGCCGTCCACGGGGCTTGTTCTGCAGGTCGAAATTTCCAAAACGAAACGTTGGAACCAAAAACGCACTGTGTTTTCTTTTGCGGCACCGTCGCCATACACATCATTAGTTAAATTGAGGAAAAAACAAATGAATTATAATTTTCGAAACACAAATACATGAGTAAATAGCTGTATAAATTTGAATTTGGAATTCCTAACCAAAGAGAGATATTTGAGATCAAAGTTGCCAGTACGGCAAAAAGCCAATTTCATATGTAAGGACCTAATATACGATATTATCAACTCGAGCGATGGGTGCTTGGTTTTTGATTTGGCCATTCAACTTAGTTAGTATCTTTCCTCAAAATGTTAACATTTGAACTGTTTATTGCGGATTAAAGTTATGAATCCACTAAATTTCACCACTTTACCATAATCTTGGTTTCCGTTAATTTGGCACATTATGGCAAGCGTTCGCTTAAGGCGTTTTGCAAACTAGTCATATTTTTCCAAAAATCCTTCGAGTGGAAAAAACCCAAATTTAAAACTGCTTTTAGTCCAAGGAATTACAAATACCTCTCCACTAAGCGCTTTTTAATCCACTTTCAATAACAACAAAGAAAAAGGATAATTCAAATGATTTCAAAAAACAAATCAAAACCGGGCTAAAAGATATCAAAGAAGATTATTTTTTTAACATTAGCTTAACACAGTTGGTCCTGAGGGGCGATTCCATTATCGCGGGTGCAACATTTAGACGCATGTAAAGTTTCCCAATAATAAAATAAAAAAACACTATTTATGAAATTATTCCTGAAAGAGCTACATTTTAACATATTCACTTTTTATTCGTTTAAAATAATTTTATTGAAATATTTCAATAGTCTGGAGGGAGGTTTAAAGTGCTACCGCGGGTGGACAAAATCGGACAAACCTTTCCAGATCATAAGATAAAAACACAAAAGTCTGTTAATTGTGAAACATTTATTATGTTATGCGTTTATATTTCGTAATTAACTAAAAAAATGTATAGAAAACAAAAATAAATAATGAATTTTTCGCTTTTGAATCAATCGCGGGTGCAACATCAAATTATCGCGGGTGTAACCCGTCTAATTTAAGTGAATATAAACATTCACGATTTTTATAATTATTCAATTAATATTAATATCTTTTGGAATAATATTAATTAAATAATTAACATAGTTAAGATATAAATATTATTTTTTTGCATTAGCTCAACACAGGTGGCTCTGAGGAAAATTATTCCCCTCAGGGCCTATGTTTCTTTGGGGATGCTGTGTGGAGGGTCTGTGGTAATTTTGAGAGTTGAAGAAACGTTGGAGCTTCGTCATTTAAGTAGAAATGGGCAATTTTGTTTTAGGTGACACGCAGGATTTACTCTGATCTGATACTGAAGGCGCAGTTACACCAGGACACAGAATATTTTTTTTTTGTATTTTGTAAGAGGATCCAAATCATTATCATCCCAATCACTTTCTGTTTCAGTGGTGGTTTTTGGAGATTTCAAAACCAATGTGCGTTTGAGATGAGACAATGAGGTTCGCGCCACGGAAATGTTATCGCCGTCTTCAGATTGAATGAAATGTTTTGATTGAATGCCCGGTATAGTTTTCAGCCCTTCCCATTTATCATCCAATATGACCAACTTTTCTTTAACTTCTTTTCTTACTTAGAAGGATTTTCATTCAACTTTCGCTTATATTTCTACGATGCAGTCTCTTTCCGTTGTTCTTCTGTCATTTTAAACGATCATTCTGTCATTTAATAAAAAAAAATTATGTAATTATAAAAATATAAGTATTGCTGCATCAAAATAAAAAAAACATTAGTTTAAAAAAGCCATTCTACATTTGAACACAATTATATGAGAAGTTCATAAATATATAAGAGACCGAAATCATTCAGTGTCCTGGCCTGGGTTGGGGTTGGTTTGTTTACCCAGCTGGCAGATAAGACGTTTAGCGTCTGCAACTTGCAAGTTTGAATAAAGTTATCAATTTATTAGAAAATTTATCAATGTTAAAGATCAAAATACCCGAAATATTCATGTGAAAGAATAAAAAAACATTCAAACACAAAAGACACCGGGCGTTTCGTTAGACATTTTTCATATTTCTGACAAAAAAGAGGGATACTGGAACTCGAGCGAATAAACATATGTAAAAGTTAAAATATATACCTACTTCATATCCTGAAACATTATATTTATAATATTGTAAAATAGTAGACATAATTTATTTTTCAGTAGAGTGGGAAAAAATAAAATTTGAATCTAAACAAATGGTTGGGGAGGTATATTCAAAGGCGTACTTTTTTTAATTATGTGTGTTAAACACAAAATATAAATTATGACTTATAAAAATAATTATTTTTATTACCTCTAATTTATATTATAATCGATGAAATTCATATACATACATGTAAAAATTCGAGCTGCTTTCTACAACATTCGGACGTTTTTTAAAACAATTTAGTTCGGATAACTGAAATGTGAGTTAGCATGAAATTTAATTTCCAAAAAATCTATTGCGTTTGGACAACGCTTGGATAATTGAAGCGTATTTGTTAGAACTAGATTTTTTAATTATCTGTTGGACGTTTTCTGCATAACCACAACAAATTATTTATCAACATTTTACGAGGGTAGGCTGAAAAGTAATGCACACATGCTTGTACAGCGCGACCTCCGTAGTCCGGTGGGTAAGACTCTTGACTCACAATCCGGAGGCCGCGGGTTCGAACCCGGCATGCGCAAATAAATTTTATTTGATTAATTTGTGTTTTCACAATTAATTCATTTAAAATAATATATAGTATATTTGCGGCATGTTCCAGAGTGGAAGATACTATCAGTATCGCCCTGGTGTAAGACCACCATTCAAAATTGAAACGTTGCTTGAAAATGGCTTTAGTCGTGTTTAGTGACCAGATCTGAATAGCCAGGTACTTCCCAACCTTCCCCTTCCCCACCTCCTTCCCCTCCCCCCTACCTTCAGCCTCACAACATACCCCAATTGGAGATGCCATAGTCTCACTGGCTCCAGACGGGAGCAGATGAGATTCTTGTGCGGTATTCACTGTAAAAAAAAAAAAAACAGCGCTAACAAAATGACTTTCAGAAGCGCGCCAGGTAGAATATGGTGAACTGTAGTATTGTCACCCTATGAATGCATCTGGTAAGCCATAACTAATAGGTACCTTATATTTTTTGTTTACAGTATAATGTTATTGTTGCCAACGATGAGCATACTGCCCAGCTATAATTAAATTATTAATAATTCATGTCTGAATAATTGTTCTCGGAGCTTCATTTGTAGGTTCATAATTATTTTTTTTAAAGTTAACATGCATTTTTTTTAAATTACTTTGTAAAACTGCATATCTCGTTACAAGAATACCCTGGTGAGATATGCAGCTTATGTTTTTTCATATATTTCTCATTTTTCAATAAATAAATAAATATGGACGTCATATTCCTCCTCTACACGTACGCGTAAGTTTGAGGTCGTTGAATTCATATAGTGTATTTTGAGAAGCGGAAGTATGGAGACGAGTTTAAGTGTTATGTTAATGCAAGGTAAACAGCGTGCTGTTAACGAATTTTTAACTGCTGAAAAAGTGACTCCTACCGAGTTTCATCGTCATTTAAAGGATGTTTTTGGTGACGATACTGTTGATAGGTCTACAAAAAATCTATGGGTAATAAAATTTCATGATTGTGAGCCTGGAAAAGCAATAATTGTTGATGAAACACGCAACGGACGTCCGATCATTGACACACACGATAAGCAATCCAAACTCGTCCATAACTTGATTCAAAATGACAGGTGAATCACTCAAAAGCGTATCATTAACCATTTTGGAATATCCAAGGAACGTGTCGGCTTCAATATTGAACAATTAGGATACTGTAAAATCTGTGGACGATGGATATAACGCCGTTTCACAGAAGAGAACAAATAATGTCGATTAGGATTTCTGCAAAACCTGAAGTTTCAACCGATTCCACACCCTTCTCACTCCCCGATCTTTCGCTTTGCGATTTTTATTTTTTCCTCTACCCGAGAAATACCTCAAGGGTAATCATTACACCTCGGACGTTGAAGTGAACTGTCAAGTCCTGAATTCGAGAAATGTCGGAAAAATTTCACTTACGTAATGAAAAAACTTATTACACGTTGGGAAAAATGTGTTAGCCTTAACGGTGATTATGTTGAAAAATAAATATATGATTTTGAAGCTAAGGAATTGCACATTAATTTACTTTTTGCCCGATCTTGCTTTTTGTTTTCGTTCGTGTTTTACAAGCATGTGTGCATTACTTTTCAGTCTATCCTAGTATTTTATTTACAGAAATGCACATAGTATCTTATCAGGTAGATCAGTGGCGGACTAAGAGTGGGGGGGGGGGGGGCGCAGAAACTGTTTAAAACGGTTTCATGTTTTGCTGTATATATAATGATTATTTTTACAGTGTCCTGGTGCCTAAAAGCTTTGTTTACGATTTGATCAATGGAACATGGAGGCGTTTGGAGACTCCCCAGGACCAGAGGTTTGTGTGAACAAGAATAAAAAGCTTGTAAAATTACATCAACTTAGAGGGGGGGAGGGGGCTCATTCAGCTTTGCCGCCCCGGGCCTCTGACGGGCATAGTCCGCCACTGAGGTAGATATTGCAGAAATGCGACCAACCTTAAAAATATTTCTTGGAAACTAATCAAAACTTCAGCGAAAGATAAATAATTATCAAATAACATCGTATCGTTATCTAGTTTGAAAGTAATACCAAATAATGAAACATCCGTACTGAACGAATGTGGAATACGTTTTTACATTCACACAACAAACTTACTAACTTGGTTGGTGACTTAACAGGTGTGTCTGATTTCATGGAGTAAGGTTTAGGTTTAGTCTTACTGGTTCCAGACGGGAGCAGCTGGGACTCTTGTTAGTTATTCACTTACTAACTACTAACTGCTCCCGTCTGAAGCCTGTGAGACGATGGCATCCCTAATTGGGGTAGGTATGTTGTGAGGCTGAAGATAGCGGGGAAGGGATGAAGATAGGGAAAGAGGATGGGGGGGGGGAAGTACCTGGCTATTCACATCTGGTCACCAAACACGGCTAAAGCCATTTCTTGCGACGTTTGAATTCAGAAAGGTGGGCTAACACCAGGACGATACTATATAAAAGCAAATATACTACACATAATTTTTAAATTAATGAATTGTGAAATAACTAATATCAATCAAACAAACTATAATTGGGCGAACCGGGATTCGAACCCCCGATCTTCAGATTGAACCCAGAACCTCTCGGCAAAGGCGGAATTGGTAAACGCGCACGTCCGGTTAGACGATAGGTTCTGGGTTCGAGTCCCATTTGCAACCATTATCTTTTTCTGTTTTTCTGTGTCTTGTTCTATTTCATATTTTCGTTTAGATTATTATTGTTATCTTCTTCTTCAATGGTATATTATATTGATAGGAATCAACCTTTTTCTTATGAAAATTGAATATTCATTTAGACTTTTATAAAAAGTCAATAGTTCCATATAAATTAAAATTGGATATTTTATCCGTGACGCTATCTAGGTTACAAACCAATTTTTAAATATATCAATTACTTAGGTAAGACAATAGACTGCCAACTCAAATGGACTTACCATATAGAAAAAAAACTGTAAGATACCTAAATAACATATTAATATTGTCAATATCATCATCATCATCATCATCTGTGGCTTTACAACCCAGGTCGGGTCTTGGCCTCCAGCAGAGCCTGCCTCCAAGACTGTCGGTGTTGTGCTGCGTTGCGCCAGTTTCGGATGCCGATGGTGCTTGCATCCTTCACCACTCCATCCAGCCATCGAAGCTTTGGTCTTCCAACTCTTCTCCGACCCCCAGGTGCACCATCCATAATTCGCTTTGGAATATCTCCTTCGCTCATTCTCTGGATATGTCCAGCCCACCTGAGTCTTCCAGTTTTGATTTCCTTGGAGATATTAGGGTCCTCGTAAAGATCGTATAGCTCCTGGTTGTATCTGATACGCCATTCTCCATTATCACAGACTGGGCCGTAAATCCTTCGCAGCACCTTCCTTTCAAAACTTTCTAGGGCTCCTTCATCACCCTTACTGATTGTCCAGCATTCCGAACCATACATAAGAACAGGTCGTATAAGGGTCTTGTAAAGCAGGACTTTAGTTCTTCTGGTAAGGTGGCGAGATTTCATATGCTTCTGTAGCCCAAAGTAGTATCGATTTGCAGCTACTATTCTTCTTTTGATTTCGCTGGATACATTGTTGTCATTTGTCACCATAGTACCGAGATATACAAACTCGTTGACAGTTTCAAATGTATAATTATCTATCTGTATACTTGGTGGTTTCTGGCGTCCATGTATGGGCATATATTTTGTCTTCCCCTCGTTGATGACCAATCCCATGTTCCTTGCCGACGTAGCTAAGCTTTTAAACGCCGATTTTAGTTCATATTCTGAGCGTGCGATGATATCTATATCGTCAGCATAAGCAAGGAGCTGAACAGACTTGTTAAAAATATGGCCTGTGGTTTGTATACCTCCATTTCGGATGGCCTTTTCCAGCGCTAAATTGAAGCGCTAATATTGTCAATATAAGGACCATGAATTACCTTGTTTATAACGCTTTGGTGCTTTCATCCATTTCCTATGGAATAATCGTATGGGGAGGAACATACAATAAACATGAAAAACAATTAGAAATTGCAAAGAAATCCATCATTGAGGCAATGTACCAGAAGGCCAAGGTATCCCACCAATCAGTTATTTCAGGAAACTGAAATAATGGAACTAAGGCGGATCTACTGTATCCAATATCTAAAATTTATATTTTCTCGTCCTTCCATTGAAATAAGATGGTGATTTGATGTGTACATGGACGATGATTTCTAAATATAATAGTGAGCTCCGGCGTTATGAAATTATGTCCTATACCATTCATCCTATTGCGATGAAACTTTGGTGAGTGTTGTGCGCACGTCCGCGAAGGTTTCTATATGTAGGTACTGGTGAGCACTGGACATGAAAATTGTTTTACAAGTGTTTATAGGTGGCGCGCGAGTTGCGATGTCCGTGCTTTATGTAGTTCGGGAACGAGGGGGGGTAGGTTCGGAAGGGAAACGGAGGCGATAACGAGGACGCATGGGAAAGGACACCCATTGACACGCACACTGGCTAGTAATATATCTTCTTATATAATATAAATAAATCGCGGAATGTGTTGCTAAGCGCATAACTTTCGAACGACTACACCAAATAGGATAATTATTTTTTTGTGTGTTTATTGTCAGGACAAGGTTTTTATAAAAGTTCCGGTGAGCTCTTGCATTATGAAATTTGTATAAAAAAAATGCTATTGGTGGCACGCGAGGTTTGAAAACCGAATGTATGGGGGAGGGGCACCAGGGAGGGGGAGGGGAACCTAGGAGGGGGGAGGGGGATCTGGGAGGGGGGAGGGGAACTCAGAAGGGGGGTTCGCAGGACGGGGAGGGGGGGGGGGAGTGGAGTGAGGAGAGGGAAGGTGGAGGTGACAGAACTCTGGAGGGGGGTTTGCGGGACGGGGGAAGGTGGGGGAGTGGAGTGGGGAGAGGGAAGGTGGAGGTGACGGAGTGGGAACGCGAGAAGGGAGAGGACGCAGGAGAAGAAGGGGAGGCGGAAGGGGGACGGGACGAATAGGAAAGGACACTCAGGGAGAAAAAAATTCTTTATTAAATGGCATAGCGATGCATGCCGGGACCAGCTAGTACTAAATGAAAAAAACACAATTTTTTATTTGAATTAACAAATGACAGCCAACTAGGGTTCGCTTATCTCAAGCTTCATCAGGGCTTATTAAATTAACTAAAAATATTACATATTTTCATTAAAATATTTCGATGCGTGATATAAATTATGCGATAATATTATAATTTTTTTAAAATCAATACCAATCTTTTGACACACTTAAACGTTTTCCAGAACGAGACAAAATGTCCATCATGATCAAAGGAGATGCGAAAAATACATGTCAGAATATCAAAAACATTCGAGAAAAATCCCGATATTTATGTGTCTATTAATTATATATGCCTGTCAATTAGCCAAATTTCTTTCAATTTTCGATTTTGAATCTCGGGCAAATCCGGGAAAAGGAACAGATGGTGTTTTTTTTTTATTTTTTTTACATTAACTCAACATCGTCATCTGGGATGCTGTGTAGAGAGTCTTTTTGAGGAGAGGAAGGAATGAACATTGGTCTTGAAGAGACCCATGTTATAGAAAGGAAGAAAAACACAGAGGCCGGCAAATCATTCCACAGCCGAGCTGTTGAACACAAGAACGAGTCGAACAAACGACCCGTTCTCATGTGACAAAGTCAACCGTGTACAAATGTTGGGCACGCGTTTGGCGTGTTTCCCGACTATGCACCGGTGCCGAAGGGATCAATGATGCTAGTTCTTCGGAGCATCTTCCATTGTAATACCGGTAGAACAAGGATAGCATTCCCACCCGACGCATGTGCTCTATAGATTGCAATCCGTCTGTTAAGATGGGAGAATCTATCAAACGGACCGCCCGTTTCTGCACAGAGTCGAGGGTATTTTTCAGGTATTTTGGAGCTCCATACCAGAGGTGGCTGCCAAATTCAACCGTATTATTAGGAAATAAACACATTTAGTACGCAATTGAAAGCATTTTTATTGTCACTATAGCATAGCATATTGAAATAATAAAGGCTTATAAATGTTTAAAAAAAAAACAACTATAAAAAGCATTATTTATAATATGTACCAATTCGTTGAATAGATAATACAAAACTTCCATGTTTCATATAGATTAGAATAGAAACCAATGTCCGCCTTCCAAATTAGTTCTGTCAGTACTCTTTTTCCTTTTACAATACAGAAACCGTTTCCCTTAGGCCACGTCCGCATAGGCAGGCGGCTTGCTTAGCGCCTAGAGCCTAGCGAGTCACCTAGCGAGTATCTTAGTAAAACGAACGTTCTCGAATTTTAGCAACCGGCCGCACTGCGCGCTTGGCGCCTAGATAGGTAGTAGATAGCCGCTTGGCGTGTATCCAGGTAAACCAACGTGTTGGTTTTTTGCCACTAGGCGCGAGGCATTTTAGAAGAAAAAATTGGATGAAATATTATTAGACAGTTGTCAGAAACTAAGGGAAGATGTAGCAATCTAAGTAGAAATAGATGGTTAGTACTAAAAAGTGATTTATTTATGATGAGATTTTTTTTTACATTGAGAAGTTAATTTTGGTTAAGAATTTTCGTGATTTGTTTTTTGGGATGTTATGCCATGTTGCAGCTCATCTGCCCTGATGATAGTGGTGATGGACACTGTAACGCTGTCCGAAACTTTGGCTAAAGGAGGTAGCGTAACACGGCATAACACCCCAAAAACAAATATCGAAAATACTTCTGGCCGTGAAAATCTAAAGACGTACATGGTTATGAATATTTTAAAAATGAATTTTCTGTAAGTAGCAGTTTTAGAACTAATTTTGAAAGTGACATCTCGTCAACGTGCCGACAAGCAAATGACCAAGACACCTAGCGACCCACCACACAAACCACCTTCAGTGCGGCCACCATGTATCCTAGCAAGTAGCCAGAGTGCAAGCCACCAGGCTCTAGGCGCTAAGCCAGCCACCTGCCTGTGCGTTCGTAGCCTTACGCAATACAGAAGCTTTAATAATATAGAACAACAAAATATTGGTTGTGGGAGTGTTTTATAATCCAAAAGTCTGACCATTCTTTATTTAAATTTCAAATACAAAACTGTGTTTCAAAATTATTATTTAATTCTTTATTTCGATTATGGATGGCGATATACGATATCAAGCAAGCGTAAGAGAGACACACCGCAAGTGAAATGCGCTAGAACCAAAAGGCAGTAAGTTAGTGGCGACATTTTTTTCTATCCTAATCTACCTGGAACATGGATGTTGGGTATAATAACAATAATAATGATAATATTTGGATGACTTGTACAGCGCCGTTTTTTGTGAACAATCACGTCAAGGGCGCTGTACAAACTTATAACATAACATATATTTATAACATAACATATACTTATAACATAACATAACAATCTTACTTCTAACTACAAACTAGACAAATCATTATAACAACTTATGGCTAAAAATTGCATCCACGCGGTTCATCGATCACCGATACGAAACTATATGTACAATGATTTGACCGATGAACGCGTTGCTGCTTAAAAATGTACTGTACAGGCATCCAATTTGTGAGGCGAGTATGGGTACCGCCGCCCCATTTATTGTATAACCAACACCTCTGCCATAGGTCACCCCAAGTCTTTCGCTATGTTTTTTGAATTAGCAGGGATGCCCGTGGTCATGGGGTGAGGTTTGTCTGGGTCTAGGCGGCGAATGCGTCTGCCCACCAGATGCACGGCAGGCCGGATCGAGAGAGAAGTGTTAAGGGAGTCCCTTTGACTTCTCTAGCCGTACTCTCTCGGAACATCTCCTCACACCTCAGTGGGAGGGATGGATTCATACTTCCGTCACTCCTGGACAAACTGACAAACACCCCACCCCAGATTCACTTATGATCGTCACTCCAGATTCTTACTCACCCTTCACACCCTTTTCCTCCCAACTACTTCTTCTGCTTCCTTTCTCAAAAAATACCCTCCACACAGATTCCCCAAAGATGACATAGGCCCTGAGGGGAATTATTTTCCTCACAGCCTCCTGTGTGGAGCTAATGTAAAAAAAGAAAATATATATAGACCGTACTTACCTAGTAGGTCACTTGACATTTCTCTAAATAAACACACTGCTTTTTTTTACATGAGCTCCACACAGGAGGCCCTGAGGAAAATAATTTCCCTCAGGGCCTATGTCATCTTTGGTGATGCTGTGTGGAGTGTTTTTAAGGAAAGGAGGGAGAGGAGAGTTCTGGGAAGGAAAAGGGTTTGGGATGGGTAGGAATCTGGTGTTCAGTGTGTCCTGGTCATACGACTCCAAGACCTAGACAAACCTCACCCCATGAACCCGGGCACTCCTGCTAAATCACCAAACGTAGCGAACCACTTGGGGTGACCTATGGCAGAGGTGTTGGTTATCAAATAAAGGTTCCCGGGGCGGCAGTACCAATTCCTGCCTCCCAAATTGATTGCTTATTGTTTATTTAGAGAAATTTGGGTACAGTTCGCACGCAGGGGACGTAATTGGGAACACATGATATTCAATCGTGATATATATTTTAATAATACGAGTAGTATATAATATGCTTTTTAATTAGCGGTTTTTGAAAAGCAAAAGCAAACAAGAAAAAACAAAAGCAAAATCTATCTATACAGTTAAGTCACCAAACGTAGCGAACCACTTGGGTTGATCTATGGCAGAGGGGTTGGTAACAATAAATGGTTCTCGGGGCAACGCCACCCATAGCCGCCTCCAAAAGTACCATCATAAACATAAAAATTAACCCCTCCGAAAATCGCAAATATTCACTTATAATGTCTTAAACGAAATGACCGTTTTACGAAAACTTTGTATTACCGCTTCACAATTAAAGCTCTATAAATGAAACATTTTTGAACGTAACCGAATAGTAAAAACTGTTTTAGAAAGGTTACAAATTGTTATAGGTATTACAAATAAATATTAACATTTGTAAATATTAAAATTTTGAATGCGAACATTAAACAACATGTAAAAATGACTCACGTGATGTTTTTATGTGAAAACGGTACCAAAATCACAGATTATGTAAACAACAATACTTATTCTATTGTATAAATGTATAATAAACACTTTCGTCACCTCACTTTTTTATTATTTCATATAAAAATATTTAGGAAAAATTAACGATGTCGAACGGCCCGCAAGCAATTTGGCGGGTCAAAATATGTGTCAACCGCGCAACTGACTTGTTATATATTTCTATGGACAACTTGATAAGGACGTACAGCTTGATCCACTATCGACCTTTTACTTTTTATTTTAGGGATGTCACTAAAACAATAACGATTTCTATGTAGACACACGCGTTGACGTATAAACATGCTTATTGTACTTGACTGCTATCGTATTTTTAACGCATATATCTGCTTGATTTTCGGAGGGGGAGAGTGCAGATTTCAAGCATGCACGAATTAAACTGCGCGAAATGTGATTCAATGTGCACATCCCTTCTGACTTACAGATGATTCATCACGAGAATACCCAAGAGAAAATCAGTAGGATACAGCCACTGGTAGTAGCGAAACTCCCGCAGGAAATCTCATAAATTACTGTTACATGACTAATTTCGTTTACCAATATTACATTGCCATAGATACACACGGTCGGAATTTCATTTGGATGAAATTACACGTGGAGAGAATTACACCTTCTGGAATTGGACACGTTGAAAAACCAAACCTAACTTTTGTTTTTTTTTTTCTAATGTATAATTGATTGAACGCATACCCTAAACTTTAAACATTTTAAATCCGATTCTGGTAGAGTAATATTGGTGCTTTATCCGGCTTTTCTAATCATCATTATGGTACATTTTTTATCCATCTTCATGATGGGCATTGTTATGTTGTCCGAACCATAGATTCAAGTCATGAACTGCTGTGTGCCTTAAAAATCTTTAGCTGGCATTACGTTATACGCACTATACTTATCTTTGATAAATGCTTGTCAATGTTTTAATTTATGTATTAAGTCTTCAGTTCTCAATTTCGCGGTTCTCCAGTGAAAAATTAAAAAAAATATCAAACAATATCGCAATGTTATCTAGAATAAACGTTGAAATAAATGTATTGTCTGGTCCGTACTGAACGAATTTGTTTTCATATTCCACAACAGACTTACTTCTATTAATGGGATAAAGTCTTTCGTTTGCTTCTCATCCCATCCTTTTGTATCTTTGGACTACATATGAAAATGTAAAGGATTGGTTACTTCTCTGCTTTTCTTCGTTTCTCTTCATCATATTGCTGGATTCATGGAATAATAAAAAAAGACATGCTTTCAGTACAGATTTGAATGGAAATCGTTATAGCCACTGACTTTGTTCCATTTGGTTGTAGACCAATTAGCGCTCGGTCTCTCTTATACTTGCCTGACATCGTATATCACCATCCTGTTTGAACTTCATCGCGTTGGTCAAACAATTCTGCACATGAATTTAAGCGTAGAATCCTTCAACTTTTGGGTGACGAAATACGTCCACATGGTATTTCTTGTGTTCTTTTTCATTAGCTGGCCTCTTTCAATTCCAAATCGCAAAAGATAACATATAAATATATTAACTATTGTGCAAGATGACGAAAAGTTTCGTAGTGTCTCTGTTCTGCTTTGATCATCTCCGTCTTCGTCAAGTAGCTGGATGAAGGAGATATATTATTATCTATAATTTTGATTTGAGTTTTGGTAACGTTTGAAGTTTTTTAATGAAATGAATTTCTCTTAAAAGATTTTGTTTCAAAAAATGTTGTGCCGTTTCAATGATGTCATCAGGGCGTAACAAATATTCATAAGCATTTTCCGGTTTGGGTTCTTCTTCATATAATTCGCGAATCTTGATTTCCATATCCTGCTCATTTTTGTATTCGATCAAAGAACAGAGTCTATACCCATATTTCATGGTATTACTTCCGTTGCCTTTTTTCTTTAAATATTTCGCTACCTTGAACTGCTCGTCCAATATTGCCAATCCTACTTTTTTATAAATATTCGATATTTTTATTTGTTTGCTATTTTGCATAATTTTTCGGCGTGGAAAATAATTTCCAATGAATCCCTTTGATTTTCCTCCAAGAAAACACCGATAAAGGAACATCCAGTATCCTTCAGGAGTTAATTCATGCTTTTCTGGAATCATATATGCTGATAAACAATTCATAATTCGCTCGACTGCATCTGTAGCTAATGCGATACGTTCCTGTAGTTGACCTTCGTCGAGAGCCATATATTGATATTCAAAATTTTTGAAAATAATACATCCCAAAATAATCAAAGCTTTTTGCAGATCGACTCCTGTGTACCTGCATTCGGTTTCCAATCTTTTAATTATTTCTGTTGCCTTCTGTGTACGTTTTTTAAATGTCAAATTTTCAACTATGGAAACAACACTCATTGCTTGCGGAATTATATTCATGATCGGATCTGTGTTAGGGGGTTGCCTAGGTGTTGTGGGGATAATGCTGTTTTTCACTGGTATACCCTGTTGTTCAAGCATGTACCCTGTGTATTGATCTAGTTTACCTCCAAATTCTTTTATAAAGGCATCGACAAAGAAGTGGAGACGTTCCACAACCAAAGACCGTTCATCCTTTAACGATTCTTGTGGTTGGACTTCAACCACTTGCACTAGCGTTTCAATTTTCTTGCCGTCGAGCTCATCTTCATTTGAGTTTAGTGGTTTGGCCTCAATTTCTTGTTTAGACGGTTTTATTTTCTTCCCAGATTTAGTCTTTTTAGGATTATTTTTTTCTGCTTTTTCACCAACGGCCTGATGCATTATCTCCAGCATTTTCAGCGCTGCTTGTTGATATTGCTCATTCCAGTTTTCTTCTTGTATGAGGGTTTTATTCTCTCGCTTAGGCAATTTGCCTTTCTTACCAATCTTTAACGTTTTCTTCGGTTTCTTTTTTTCCAACTTTTCTGTGTTTTCTGGGTTTTCTACGCTTTCCGCCATTTCTTCCATGTCACTTTAACGCTAATTGACTTGATGAATTCTGCTCCTCCACCCCAGAAGGTCCATTCGTAATGGTCTGAATTGCTGACTGTAGATTTGAAGACGATAGATTGCTTACGATAAGGTTCAAGAATTTCTTTGATTGATGGTACTCTGAAACAGACAAAAGAAAATGATCAGTTTTTGATGTTTACGGCGTATTTGCTAAGCAATTATAGAACAATGAAACGTTACCCCCAAAATGCTTGTAATAATAAAATTACATGTCATTTTTTAAATTTTTTTATACTATTTATTAACAGAAACAAACAGTAAATTAGATTCTATGGTTAAAAAAATTTTCAATTAATAAGTATATTACACGGTGGGTAGGTACCTATTAAGTGTTTCATTGTAGTGTCTTATTTATGGTATGTGTATTAAGTAATTACCGGGTGTATGCAGTGGTAAGGTGTGTGTGTGTGTATGTGTGAGAGTATGTGTATATGTATGTATGCACATTAAACAAATCATATTATTGAGATGATGCTCTTTTTAAATTTGGGCAGTGAATCGGAGAAAATGTCGATGTTAGAATTTAGACCAATAATATTGAACATATGAAGAGCACGATCGATTGGCGAATTAGATGCTGCATTTGTCTTGTATTTAAGCGTTTGGAATAGTTCTGAATGGCGTCATGCATTTTTCGAGCAAAATTCAGAGGCATTCCAACTAAATTGTGCAATGGTTCGCACTTTCGCACTTACTTTTTTTTTACATACTAATTTTTAACAACAATAATAGTTTAAAAAACGATTATTGTTCTGTTGAAAAAAAATTACCTACGATGAGTAAAGGCGAAAAAGGGGAAAGGCGACGATTTGTAACAACTTGTTATGGAACACATTAAAACATAAAATACAATGATTGAAAAAAATAGGTATACGATACTTGTGCCTACATAATAATAATAATAATTTGCATAGCGCCGTTTTTGTGAAAAATCACCCCAAGAGCGCTGGCATACTGGACTACTATAATTGAGCAAAACTGTTGGGGTTCCTAACTCGAAATCCATCTTAATTTAAATTTATTTTAAGTATTTAATAATAATAATATTTAATTTACAAAAACAGTTTATTTATAAACAATTCGGCTACGTAACTATTATTTCACAAGACAGCTGTTTCAAATTCTGAAGGCATTATCAAACTGTGGTTATACTACTTACTAAAGATAATATAAAGAAACGGAAATTCTAAATGATATTAAAACTAAAATTAAGATTAAGATTGCGACCTCACAATTACTAAGGTGGACAAGGGGAATTCGATAGTTATATACAAAGTACATTACGTAAATAAAGTAGAAACATTATTAAATCAGGATGTTTTTGAAATCTTAAAAAACGATCCAACAGACAAAATTTCAGTAAACAATCGCAATGACAAACAAATATAATTCGCACATTCGCATTATAATAAATGAACAAAAAATATAATTCACTCGCCACTAGTAGATATTATGTTTAAGCCAATTTCAAATACCGAATTACGCTAGATAAGAAAACCATTAGTATTAATTTGGGAATAACTTACATAATTACTAAACTAACGACCTTTAGTCAAATTTAAACAAAGCAGTAATTGGGGAAGCTTTAAAAAAAGTAAAAATCATTAATTATTTTCGTCTTTTTACTCGGAAATCAATAAGGCCATCCTACTAATATTATAAAGGCGAAAGTTTGTATGGATGTATGTTTGTTACTCTTTCACGCAAAAACTACTGAATGGATTTGAAAATTCTTTCACTAATAGAAAGTTACATTATTTGCGAGATCTATAGGCTATTATTATGTAGCCTGTAGATGGTAAGCTCTTGCGTTATGAATAATGTCTGGCGTTATGAAATTATTTCTCATACGTTTTCTGTCACTAACAAAATCGTTTTATTGCAAACGTCAGAAAAAAAGCAAACCAATTGTCGCCTTGGAAACGATGTTTTTTTTTTTAATTAGGCAATTCACCCTAAAAAGAGTTCTTTGTTGGGGACGTACTTAATAACTATCTTTAAAAATGAATCACCAAAATGTATGCATGCGCATAAACCCGAACGACTGCACCAAATTGTTTTTTTTTTGTTCTTTATTTTGTATAAAACTACCGTTGATTTCTGGCATTATGAAATTTGTATGAAAAATTATAATAGGTGGCACGCGAGCATGTTGAAAACTGAATGTATCGGGAATGAATGTGTGGAATGCGAGAAGTGAGAGAGGGGAGTGGGGAGGGGTGGAGGGGATGTTGGGAGTTGTTGGAGATGTTGGATGTCGGTGGAGGGGGAAAGGGGTGGGGGGAAGGGGTTAGGGGAGGATGGAGGAGGGTGTGGGGAGGGGTAGGGGGTGGGGGGAAGGGGGTTGATGGGGGGAGTGGCGTGGGGATAGTGGATAGAATGTGGAGGGGTAGGAGGTGAGGGGAGGGGTGGGTGGAGGGATAGGAGGAGGGAGTTGATGGGGGGAGTGGAGTGGAGAGAGGGAAGGTTGGGGAGGATTGTGAGAGGGAAGGTAGGGGAAGGGGGAAGGGTGGACGAAGGTGGGGGAGGTGGTGTGGGGAGGGGTATGGGGTTAGGGAGGGGTTGGTGGAGAAGGAGGGGGAGGAGAGGGGGGAAAGGGTGGGTGGAGAGGGAGAGGGGGAGGGGGATTGATGGGGGAAGTGGAGTGGGAAAAGGGAAGGGGAGGAGGCGGAGTGGGAAACCCCTAATACCATGGAGCGAAGCCGCGGGAAAAAGCTAGTAGATAATAAAAACAAAAGCAATAAAAAAAATCATCAAAAGCACCTATCTGAGAATAATATAAATGCATCGCCTGTAAGTGGCATAACCACAGTTTTATAATGCCTACATAAGGCGAAATAGCTGTCACGCGTAATAATTTTTACATAGCACAACTTGTTCATAAATAAACTATTTTTTATGAATATAATAATAATATAAAAGAAATTGAAATATCAGTCAATGACTTTTTAACAGAAACTTGCCACAAATACGCCATAACAAAGAATTAAATTAGGTAACCGTAGGTAAGATAAGATAAACAAAATAACTTTGGAGCTACATAATAGTATTATACCTATCTAGTACGATAATAGAAGCGATAATTGAATTCGATCTTTAATATTTATTAGTCAAGGTTTTTTAATATAAAATAACACAAATAAGCTGCAACAAAGTAACAGGTGAGCCAATGAAATGTAACGATTCGCGTAGAAGCGAAACTTTACCACAATCTCAAAGTGTAAAGAACCAAGGAGCCTTGAGCAGGCCAATGAGCGCAGACCTCGCGTCGTTTCCGTTTTATATCTCAACCAATAGGAGCCTTGAAAGGAGTATAATGCTTCGCAGGTGCTGTACGCGTCATTTCCGTTTCATCCAAATTCCGAATCGCTAACGGGGCTAAGGAAGTTTCACTCGAAAAAAAAATGTGTACGGAAAATGGCCTCCATTTTGTTGCACATATTCTTGGGTACACAACAGGACGATTTGGAAATGTCACTGCAGAAAAAGTTAGGCCCTTAGGGTCTTCGGGTAGCGTACTTCCAATACCTACCGCGTTACAGTCGCGGCTACCATTGCTACAATTGTCGGGGGGGGGGGGGGGGGGGGGGAGCGCAATGTGGACACTAAGACAGGGTTACTTTTGCCACAACTGTAGGGGGCGTAACGGGATACCACGATGGGGTTGTATTTGCCACAACGGAGGGGGCGTAATGGGATAGGGAAAAAAATGGTGGCAATCGCTTGTGCATGTGATTTCACAACAAACTTTAACTTATGACCCCCCCCCCATACCCCTTGTCACACAATGTCACACTTCTAAACTCCCCTTCCCCTTAAGATGGACCTTAATTGGATAGGATGGGGCAGGATGGGATGGGTCTCCTTCCGCCCCCCTGAAAGTCTGAAATGCCCCTTAATTTTCTCTTTGTCTTCTACCGCCCCCCTGAAGTTCTGAAACGCCCCCAAGGGAGCTTTATCGCCCACGTTGAGAACCTATGGAGAAGATCATAGGTTCTCAAAGTGGGCAATAACGCCCCCTCCTGTGGGCGTATCAGACTTTCAGGGTAGCTGTAGGAGCCTAAGAGAAAATTATGAGGCTTTTCAGACTTTCAAGAGGGCTGCAGAAGACCAAGATAAAATTAGGGGGCGTTTCAGACTTTCGGGAGGGCGGTAGGAGACCCAGAGAAACCCATCCCACCCTATCCCATCCCGCCCCACCTCATCCCTTTACGCCCCTGTTGTGGTAAATATAATCGTGATAATAGCTGTTTCGGATTCAAGACAAATGGTAAGTAAACGCAGTTGAGGGGCGCTAATAAAAAATATGTTCTCAAATGGGCGGTGGGCAAAAAAGTTTGAGAATCTATGGTGTAGATTATGTTTTCGACAATAAATTTTAAAGAAGATGATTTTTTTAAGGTTTTTGGTTTTTTTGAAATCGGTCGGTTTATTTGCTCACCTAATAATGGAATAAATTAGGTAATTAATAAGAGATAAGATAAAAAAAATTACTTTGGACCTCCATAATATGAACCTACCTAGTACGATAATAAAAGAGATAAATATTATTCAATTCGATCCTCAACGAAACAATACAAAAAACTTACTAAAAAATGCCTTACTAAAAAACCCCGTGAAAATTTTATTCAATTGACAAACGGCCGCGGATGTGAAAACATTACTAATTAAAAAATTGTTCATTGAAAGAAATACACATTGTTTACACGGCCTGAGAGGGTAGTTTATCTCTGTTTTAACGATTGGTGTCCGAAATTTTTTCAACGTATATTAAATGTCTTGTGTATTTCTTATTTTTGAAGATGTCGTAAAAGCACATACCTTTATAGAAACTAGATAAAATTGCCTTTTAGATTTTTGTATCTGAAATATACGATCGTTTTTGAAAATTGCAGTATTTTAAGTTTCAACATGAAAAAATTAAAAAAAAACAGCTGAATGTAAACATATTCTATTAAATGGTCGAAAAATTTTGGAAAATTCAAAATTTGAAAAATACACACCTCTTACCTGATGAATTTGGAAGAAAACTGTCACTTCACTTTTTATCTCGTTCATACAATTAAAAAGGATAAAAAATATAATAATAATTCCGAAAAAATAACTGAAAAATCTGACATCTTGGATTCATTTTTACGCAATTAATTCGTCGATTTCTCGAATTTGTTTTTATTTACACATGTATGAGGCTTTTACATTATTAAATAATATTACTTTAATGGAAGTTTTATTAAATTCACGCAGAAAAGTCGTTAAAAAAATAAAATTTCAGAAATAACCTATAACCTATTGTTAACGAAACTAAATCATCAACAAAACAATATTTAAAGGACTAAAACTGAAAAAAAGTAACGCCAGCATTGGTAATTATGTTGAATTACACTAATATCACAGTGAATTGATCATTTAAACGAAAATTATCTTCAAAAACATAAAAATTAACTGCAAATACAACTGAACGTTTTTTTACCGCGAAGTTTATAAAACAAGATGGCCGCGGCCGGCGCGGCGCCTGCGCAGATCTATGTGAGATTCAAGGGGACCAACATAAAAATCATAAAATACGTGATTGTGTTATTAGTAAAGACGTAAAAACACAGTGCACCGCGCAAGCAACAAATATGCAGTTGACCGCTCGTTAAGGCGTTTTGTTATTAGTAAGGCTGGGTGTATAATCATGTATTCAGTTAGCAAACTAATTGTAACAGCACACATCAGAAAGACTTCGAAAAGTCATGAAAAATAATTACTAAAACTAGTCTGTATTTTTTTGTTGTGTTTAATTCGTAGAACTCGATTATTAAAAAAATTATTAAGTGTAATAAAAATTAAATTACTGGCTGAACTTAAGACGCCCCTACCCGAATGTCTAACGATTTCTTGCAAACTTCCCTTAAACATTTGAAGCTCTTAAAAAAAATATATGTTATTTTTTAAGATAATATCTAGACATTTGTTGCGCCGAAAAGCAAATTATATAAAATTCCCTCGATAGAAAAAAATCGCAAAGTATGCTCCAAAAATTATTATAAACACTTCTTCAAACTTCGCAAAATTACTTTGTATTATAAACAATAATAATAATTTAATTTAATCAAACTCGAAAGGCACTCCACCATTATATTATTAATATTTTTATATTTTTCATTTCTTGTTATTTATACGTCCCTCGTAAATTCCTATTTTCGAAAATACATTAAACTGGATTCTAAAAACAATATTTCAGACGATACCTAATAATTACACGCTGCGAAACAAAATTTAGAAATTCCATTGGCGGTTATTCCCGTGAATTAGACGACTAAATCCTTTGGAAATACCATTGTTATTTATATCATGCACTTTAAAAGGAAAGAATTAATGATTCCACATTGAGTAATAAGTACTGTATTGACTTCATAAGATCAAAAACCAGTTCATTCCTTTATTTTCGATTTAATACCTATTACCTATACTTTATTAATGTCATTTTGACTCTGTTTATTTAATCGGTGTAATTGTAATTACACATTGTGTGATCTAATAATATCAACGATACGAATTGCAGGCAGGTGAAAAAACGATAGTTTTAATGTTGTAAGTTTTTCCAAAAAATCCGTGACAATCCAGAATACATCAAAACATTGAACTTCAAGCAAGTACATTTATTGAAAGCAGGACTGACGACATCCATATATTTATTGGCAGCAGGCTTGCGGCCTCAACGGGATTGGAAGATTTTAAAAAGGATGCTGTGCGTCGCAGTGTGATGGATTTTTATGACAATGGACAATATCCCACTCTTGCAAATCTTAACAAAGTTCTGGTGGATAAAATATTTTTTTGGATCTCATGAGACGTTGCGATGTATTTTTCATGATATAACTGCAGTGGCGATTTCGTAACCAATGAGGTTTATCCGAGGTGCGATTATTGCTAGTTGAAAACTTTTTTTTTTATTATTATTTACAATAATATAATTTCATTGTATTATAAACACGTTTATTTCATTTATTTTACAAGTTACATGTGTGAAATAATTCAGTGTTTCTTTAAATGCTGTTTAAGACAACCCTCGCAAGATTTTTGCTCTATATTAAACGAGTCGTGTTTATTGAACATTTTCATAATTTTCGCAACGATTTTTTCGCTTTACATATTAGCGCGCTCCTCTAACATTCGTAATTACATATCGCTCTATCATCTTTTTTTTGTGCGCGGTTGCGGGGCCTTAATAATATGCCTTACCTTAATAACATAACTTATCCGATTCTTACACAGTAAATTTGATTTACTTTAAATTTGAAAAAAATGGTAAACTAGGTTCGGTTAGGCTCGTTTTTTTTATTTATTTTAAATTGTTTTTAATATAATGATACAATCAAATACATTACATGTTATATATCACCTAGTAAATTTTTTAATTTAAAAGATACGTTGATTAAATTCGTTTTACACCTTTTTTTAGAGCAAAGCTTGTGTTAAAAAGGAGGAAAAATCTCATGTAAACCGCAACTCGTCAATTTATTTTTATTTTTATAACAAGTAATAAAAAATAACAATAAAGAAGAAAAAAGAAAAAATAATACTAAAAATAATAAAAATCAAAAAGAATAATAATAATAAAAAAATAATAATTTATTTTTATTATTTTTTTTTGCACAAATAATAGAATAAGTAAAATAACATAAAGAAGATGAAGAGATAAAAAAGAAGAGAAAAGGAAAAACTAAGAAAAAAAGGGATATCTAATATAATAACTGAGCTGTATCATATAAGTTATTTATAAAGTGTTTTATCGAAATTTAGAATTTTTTTATAATTTGTTTCGAATCTTAATTTCAAGGGAAATTCGCTAAACCATTTTATATTTGTAGAATTATTAGGCTGTGGTTGTGTAAAAAGAGTTAACCTCACATTATTGAAACAACCTTTGTGTATTTGTAAAAGCGTTTTTTTTGTATAAATAACTAGCTGGTAGCCGGCATGCGTTGCTATGCAATTTAATAAATAAATTGTTCCTCCCTGCGTGTCCTTTCCCATTCGTCCCGTTCCCCTTCCTCTCCCGCGTCCTCTTTCCCTCTCGCGTTCTCATTCCGCCTCCTCCGCTTTCCCTCTCCCAACTCCAATCCCCCCCTTCCCCCGTCCCGCGAACCCCTCCTCCCCTCCCCCCTCCCACATTCAGTCACGGTACATTCAGTTTTCAAACAGCTCGCGTGCCAACTGTTGCAATTTTTTTGTACAAATTTCATAATGCCAGAGCTCACCAGTAGTTTTATACAAACCTTGTCGTAACAATAACGAACACAACAAAAAAAGAATTATCCAATTTGGTGCAGTCGTTCGGAAGTTATGCGCGTACATACATTTCGGCGATTCATTTTTATTTATATAGAAGATATAGAAGATAGAAGATAGAAGATAGAAGATAGAAGATAGAAGATAGAAGATAGAAGATAGAAGATAGAAGATAGAAGATAGAAGATAGAAGATAGAAGATAGAAGATAGAAGATAGAAGATAGAAGATAGAAGATAGAAGATAGAAGATAGAAGATAGAAGATAGAAGATAGAAGATAGAAGATAGAAGATAGAAGATAGAAGATAGAAGATAGAAGATAGAAGATAGAAGATAGAAGATAGAAGATAGAAGATAGAAGATAGAAGATAGAAGATAGAAGATAGAAGATAGAAGATAGAAGATAGAAGATAGAAGATAGAAGATAGAAGATAGAAGATAGAAGATAGAAGATAGAAGATAGAAGATAGAAGATAGAAGATAGAAGATAGAAGATAGAAGATAGAAGATAGAAGATAATAAATGAAGGGACTTTACATTTTTTAAATAATTTGGTGGTGTTTGGAATTATTTTTATAAATATTCTTTGGATAATTTTGAAAGGCAAAATAGAAGTTTTGAATGCACCACCCCAGTAAACAATTCCATATTGTAAAACTGATTGAATTAGAGGAAAATAAATGGTTCTTAATAGTCCAAAATTTGATATGTTTCGTATTCTAATAAAATCGTTAATAATTTTCTTAACCTTTCTACTGTTGTATTGATTTGTAATTTCTGCTTTGTGTTACAATTTATAATTATATCGAGGTATTTTACATTAACAGTTTTTGCGTCACTTTTGATGATATCACTTTTATGAGGTGTTCTGATTTTGAAATGTTTTGATTCGTCGTGGAACCATAATTGAAGAATAACAAAATATCAGCATACGGTAACCAAATAAAACAAAACAGACATATACAGAACAAGATAAAATCGCACACAATATAAAAAGGAACTTTTTTACGTATATATTATTATTATTTTATATTATTTTTTACGTATATATATATATATATATTTTTTTTTTTAAAGAAAGACAAACATTCCCGGGTTACGAATAACCCAACAATGTTTGAAAATCTCCTACTACCACCACAGAAAGCCGAAAATGTTGCTTGTGTTGTGATGGAGGACTTGGCCAGCCGAGGAATCGAACACGCGACGCTCGGGTGGGACCCAAGTGCTATGCCCACTCAACCACTGACCAGTCAAATTGATAATGGGGTTTTAATTAATTTTTTATACCCCATTAGAGAAACATTTGAAAAAATTTAAGCATCGCCAAAAAACACAGTTGTCTGGTTCGCCTAAAAAATGTTCAAACATGAGGTACGATTAGGGTTGCCAGCTCCCGTTTTATGTATGAGAGGATTTGATACGATTAAATAAAAGTCATAGGATGAAAATAAAGGACATCAATAATTTTTTAATAAAATGCTGTTATGGTATCAGTAGCGACATTTATGAATAAAATAAAACACAATGTTAATACGCAATGTAACATAGTTTGTCGTTAATCGAAGCCAAAGCATGTAGTACGACCTTAATTAGTATTTTTACGTTTAAAAGTATACTTCATATTACTTGTGGCTGCTCTAAGAGCTTTTTCGTTTTCTATAATGAAATTATAAAATTGTTTGCATTTCATGTTGACGTTCGAGTTTACTTGTAGTTCTGCTTTTACAGTGTCAATATGAAACTTATTTCGGTTTTTGGTCCACGTATTCGTACACAAGGAAAAAATTCTTTCGGCTTGGGCATTAGAAACTGGGATGGAAAAAAGTATTGTATTATTTTTAGCAGATTCTTGTATTCATCCGTAGATTTGAGAATCTTAATACAATTTTCAAGAATACTTTTACACTTCTTATCGTCTATAATTTTCGTCAGGAGAGGCTTTAATATACAGAAACCACGCTGATTCATTTTTTTCCAAATTAAAGGACAAAGTATTGTCCTCTATTGAAGATTTCAAATTAGAGGACATCAATTTTTGGGTCTGAAATACAGGACATCCTTTAAAATAAAGGACGTCTGGCAACCCTAGGTACGATGGTATTTTGTAGCACCTACCCTGATGTATGGCAGTGAGGCATGGAACCCGCAGAGGAAGAATGAAGTAGACTGAATGCTGTAGAATTGAAATCCCTGAGACGTATGTGTGGTAAAAATCAGATATGATCGTGTGAGAAATGTGGAGTAAAGAATGCAAGGCTGATGCAACTGTAATTGGAAGATTAGGAAAGATAGTTTGAACGAAAGTAGTGTAAGGAGAAGTTATGATGCAAATGTGAATGGTAGGAGAAGTCGGGGACGCTTGAGGAAAACTTCAGACGATCAAGTGAAACAGATGTTTGAGTCGGACCATGTCTAGAGTCAGAATAATAGAAGAGTATGTATGAATGTAAATGAGGCAAGGAGTGTGCGCCAACGAGTGGCGGCCCGTCCTCTCTGCCTACCCCCGCGTAGAAACGGTGTGATGTTTTTTTTTTTTTTTTAAATAAACCAATACATATAATATACAAAAAAAAAACAAATACATATAATATATAATATTGGTGGTAACAATACCTCCCTAATTGAGAAATTCTCGTGTTTGGTTAGTTAGTTTTAGATACGACAGCCTATACGATACAAGTTTGTTTTGAGGGAGACAAAATAATAGGTCTGATTAGGTTACTTTTGATTAGATCATAGTTGTGCTTTTTATCACTTTTTTGTAATGTTTCTTATTTCACGTTATTACCAACACCTCTGCCATAGGTCACCCCAAGTGGTTCGCTACGTTTGGTGATTTAGCAGGGGTGCCCGGGTTCATGGGGTGAGGTTTATCCAGGTCTTGGAGACGGAGACCAGGTCACACTTAACCTCGGATTCCTACCAACCCCTTAAACTCTTTTCCTTCCCAGAACTCTCATCTCCTTCCTTTCTTAATAAAAAACCCTCTACATAGCATCCCCAAAGATGACATAGGCCCTGAGGGAAATTACTTTCTTCAGGGCCTCCTGTGTGGAGCTCTTGTAAAAAAAAATTAACACTACTCCTTATCACTAATATGTATCACTACTATACTAACCATACAACTACGTGATACACAGATTAAACACCGAACACCAAATGTTAAGTTTAAAAAAAACACAATTTTTATGACCCTGAGAACAGAAAGCAAAGAGTGAAAAATATTTTCGAAATGTATCAATCTTCCTTTACAGGCAATAATGCTTTTAACGAGTTATTTTTGCTGACGGCAGCACAGAAACAAAACACAAGACAAATAAAAAGCGATCTTTTTGGTAACTATTACAAAATTTCTTCCTTTTAAAACATTAGTCTTTTATTTTTATGTGTGATTGAAAACTTCCACGTCGTCATTTATCCTCTAAAAAGTAAATTAATATCTTAATTTGATATCCAACTCTTAAATCAAATAAATGCGATTATGTATTACCATAGAAATCACGTAAAAGCTTTGCATTTGTGGATTTTTTATTACGCATTCCGTGCATCAAAGGGTATCAATTTAAAAATAATAATAATAATAAAAATATTGACCTACTTTTGTATCCAGATCTGAATGGGGTTTGAACTATCGTAAATTTTATAATATGTTGTTTTCAGTATTTTTTAACAGATTTTTATTTAATCACCTTGATTATTTTGAGCACACACAACTAACCCGACAGGTCTAAAACGCTTAAATGATAATAGAAGTTGCATATCCGATGTGAAGATAATAAATTTAATCTGAAAGTGTCATATCAGGGTCGCCATAAACAGAATAGGCTCAAATTAATGATAATTATTAAATGACATCAATATTTTCGTTATTTCTAATATTACCTTTTTATGCACGAGGATCAGTCAAAAACTAACGCCTCTTATTTTTTTCTACTTAAATAAAGTTAGATGTAAAAATTTTGAATTTGGTGCTATTCCTCAAACCTTCTATAATTTGCTGCTATAGTAACTTTTTGCGTCAACAGGTGACAGCACTGCGTTGGCTTGCAAAATGGCCGACATCGATGTTCGTATTAGACAGCGTTCTGTGATTGATTCTTGACTGTAAATGGTGAAACGCCCATTCGCATTCATGAAAGACCATGATGAAACAGTGGATGTCAGCCCTGCTAGATGATGGGTTCGTCGCTGTAACGAGGCTGAAGGACAAACACCGCTGTCTGACAAAAAGCGGAGCGGCAGGCCATTGATTGCAGTGACTGCACACAACGTTCGTGGTGACCCCAGATAACTACAGATGTCGCATTCTCTTCCTTAGCAAAGGCAGTGTGATGACGATTATTCGACAACTGATAATTCAACAAAAGTTTGTGTAAGGTGAGTACCAAGAAAGTTGACCGGCCAGAATAAAGAAACAAGAAAAACAAGAGACTCACAACACTTGCAGCGCTTATTTACGCAAAAAAATTGCGCCCGGAGACGAAATATGGGTCTCTTTTTTAAATCTGAATCAAAGAGGCAGTCAATGCAATGGCATCAAACAAACTTATCAAGGACAAAAAATGTCAAAACTGTGTGATCGGCGCGCGGGGAAAATTATGGCGATGGTGTTCTGGATGTGACCGCGCTTTTTACGTAACTTTTATACATGCCCTTGTTAAAATATGGACCAAAGCTGTGGAAATGGATGGAGATTATATTAAAAAGTAACAAACTAATCGTCAATAGTGTAGTTTTCAACCCAAGTAATTGCATTTTTTATTTCTTGACAACTGCGGGAAAAAAAATAGGAGGAATTACATTTTGACTGACCCTAGTAGGTAGAAAGTGATGTAGGTAGTTGCTTTTACTTGTTTGTACTTCAAACTGCACAATTTGCTTTCAATAGAATATGTTTATATCTTAGAAAATGGATCTCTGACCCTAGTATGTTCATAACACGAGGGCTGTTGTAAAATAAAGTCTCCAAGGTGCTGCGGTCGCGAGGAACAATTTTACGCGAGAGCCTGGTTTCCCTACTCACACTCTCTGCGACACTTAGTCTCGGCGTGGGAGCCGTTCGCGATGAAGCTTCCGCTCGCCGCACCCGCCAAGTGTGAATTACGCTCTTTAATTAGATTTTTTGTGCGAAGAACAAAACCCCGGTAGAAATTCATTCTCAGCTATTTGAAGTATACGGAAAACAATGTATGGGTACGAAAACGTGCGCAAATGGTGCAGAGAATTTAAAAGCGTACTGAACGGTCATCGGTTTCAGATGAAAAAATTGCTAAAGTGGAAAAAACAATGATTGGAAATGGAAGGGTGACGATTCGGGAGCTCTGTGATATGATCTCTGATGTCAGTGAGACCACCATTGACAAGATTTTGACAAAAAAATTAGGAGACAACAATAACAGCCCTCAGATTCCTTGAGTGCTACGACAACGATGGCGAAGAATTCTTCATCTCAATTATGACTGGCGACGAGACCCGGAGACAAAGGAACAATCCCAGTGGCATCATTCAGTTTCTCCGAAGCAAAGTTTAAAAACGAATTACAGAGCGCAACTCACACCTAGCGGGTGCGGCGAGTGGAAGCTCCATCGCGAATGGTTGCCACGCTGAGACTAAGCGTCACGTGGTGAGGATTTGACAAGGGAAAACCAGGCTACACACCAGTGTTGCAGGATTCCGCGTAGAATCATAACTCTCGACCGCAGCGCCTTGGAGACTTTATTTTACAGCCCTAATATGTACATAAACTTTAATATCTCACTATCTGTAGTTTTGTCCAAGCCACTCCAGTCTAAACATAATTATTATCTTCAAGATAATATGTTTCTCTTGTTATGCCGCACCTATTCTTGGATTTTTCACACGCTATTTTAACTATCCAGTTGATTATTCAGACTTATCCAAATACAAAGTTCTGAGATAATGATGAAAGCAATATTCGAATGCTCACCATACATAAAATATTATTTATACGTGTCCGTGTTTTACATATTAATAAACCATAAAAGATAACTATATTTTTATATGCTTTTAAATGATACCGTTAGGTATAACGGTCCAGTAGGTACATTAGTATATTTTGAAATTTCCTACTAGTGACCCAGAAAATTTCAACAAGTTTTTCTGCATTATTATTGATTTTGTGGTGTTTATGAGTTATATGAGTTGAGTATTGTTCCAGGGTAAACTTTTGTACATAACTGCGTCCTCAACTCAAATATTGTTTTTTTTAGATGTCTGACTAATCAACTGGGCGATCGACATATCTTCAATTGTTCACAGAAAAGATTTCTCTGCCTGGTTAGAAAAATACGGAATTCACTTTATTAAAATCACCAGATAATAATATTATGAGTATTTACTAATATATAATAGTTTTCTTCTTTAACTAAGCATTTTTGGAAAAACTAAGCAGAAAAAATTATATTTCAATGACTTATTGAGTAAAACCTCCAATTGCAATATTTAATCGGAATAAAAGACTAATTAATAATGTTAACCACTCTCACTCTCAACCAAAAAATGTAAACAAAAAAATAATCGGTCGTATCTGACAATCGAACTCAAAACCTCTGTAAGGGCGTGTAAATAGCCCCAGACACGAGAGAATACTATGTAATTAATGAAAGATGAACTCTTCCCTATGTGATACAAAACAGATTATACAGCAATTCCAAAATTCTCAGTGAAAACAAACAAAAACTCACTCTAAGAATGCAGCTCTCCACAGGATGTCCAGCACAAATGACACGAGTTTCCTTCAAATAATGATTTCGCCAAGGCGGTATTGTACAATCTCAACAGGTGTTTATCACAGGAAGGTAGTTCACACAATGAATATTAATTTGCAAATTAATAATACGTGCCATAACCTCACAACAATAATTCGATTATGGGTTAATTATTTGATTAGGACTGACATCTATTGGTTTTAACCAACACTCACGTCGGAAGTAATTGCTTGCTCCACAGAGGTCAGAAAACGCCTGAATTCACTGAATTTCAATGTCACATAGGGAAATTCGAAATTCAACCACCATAGATGGCGCCCCCATGGTCCCATAGCATAAATTATTAATTTAAATGAGATTAATGCCCAAATGTATTTAAATATATTTTATGGCGCGTATCCAACCTCTGTCTCGCCGGGATATTGCTCTGACAACCGACTTAATTCGACCGCATCCGTATATTTTTTTTAACAGTATCACTCTTCTGTTTCACATTTATCGTTTGCGAGTGATTAAGATATTATTATAACCAGAGAAAACCGGAAATATGTCATTTTTAAATAAATTTTAAACGTATTGACTCTTTTCCGCAAAAAATATAAAATGATTTCGAAATATTGTTCTTTTATCTAGTAAACGCACGTTTTAAATTTTGAGAGAAAGTGTTTATTTTTAGTATAATAAGGTTATACCATAGGTCGTTGGCAGATTTGTTAAATTTTCAAACGAAAACTCTTATTTTACGAGACATATTTGACAGCATGTAATCATACATTATTGTAAATCAATACGTTTTCTAGTATGTTTCAAAATTTTAATTTTAGTTCATAATATATCCGAACACTTATTTATGACGAAAATTTCTATATTTTGTCTATCTATTTATGGTCTTACAAATAAATATATTTTAGTTTTTTTTACATTCTTATTTTGCTTAGACATCATTTAAAAATGATAAATACTTCAGTTTTGGATGTTGGTAAAAATTAAAGCAAATTTGGAATGAAATAAAATCGATATTGAGTTTTAATTTTTAATAGCTGGTACGGAGAATAATTAATCTTTCTTATTGGAACCGCCCTGTACGATCGTAAGAACATCTTTCGACGAAATGTGGATTTTCGGCCACTGGCTGGTTAAAGGCCCTTAACATTGCCTTCAATGATTAGAAAAAAGCATTTCCTGTAAAACCTGCCATAAAGCAACGACGGTTTTCTTTGAATTTCAAATGTGTTCACCGGCTAATTTAGATAGTTACGATGTAGAGAAATATGAATCATTGGGCAGAAAAAGACCCCGCTATCTCAAAGTGGCCTGATCCGTAATCTTTGATTGTACTTTCAATTTCTCTAGGGCTGAACATTGGGATATATTAATGAATAGATAATTAGTACCAGGCACACTTCTCTTTTTCATATAGAATCCAATAACACTAATGCAGTGAGTAACTCACCAATTACTCGCGCAATCATAACTTATACCCACTATGAAAAATTACTACACTTAGACATTTTTCATGATTCCTTGCAAACATACAAAACTAATTTATTAAATTTCTTGGCGTGATATAATTGTTTTAAAATTACTTACACTTAACTTTTCATTAAACTTTAATCAGTCAACTACAATTAGTGAGCATATAATTCTTGATTTTAAAATGTCTCCTTATCTCCCCCCCCCCTTTTTTTCTTCCTTTTTATTAATATTACTCATTCATTCAATAATTAAGTTACTAGACCGGTTCATATCTCAGGCATAATTACCAAATGACATTCTATGGACTTACGTAATAGGTACATAACCATGTAATAATTTAATTTAACATACCTTATAATCTGTATTATAATGTACTGTGTATGTCTTAATAAACAAATAAATAAAAAAAATATAAAAAAATGAAATAATTTAACTTTGTATAAACCACTTATTTGATGCGCAAATCCGACCGGTTTCGGAACAAACGTTCCTTCGTCAGGGAAAGCTTATACTAATTTGACAGTTTCGAACAATGTTTTATTATGGTAGGGGTGGAGCTGTTGCTAGATAATAATGTAGATTGGGTAGGTAGGTATTAGTGTAGAGTGGGTGGGTAGGGGAACAAATCCATGATTCCGCTTATTAATCCCCTACCCACCCACTCTACACTAATACCTACCTACCCAATCTACATTATTATCTAGCAACAGCTCCACCCCTACCATAATAAAACATTGTTCGAAACTGTCAAATTAGTATAAGCTTTCCCTGACGAAGGAACGTTTGTTCCGAAACCGGTCGGATTTGCGCATCAAATAAGTGGTTTATACAAAGTTAAATTATTTCATTTTTCTATAATGGATAACCACAAAGTAATAGCTACATTCAAAAAAAAAAAAAAAAAAAAAAAAAAAAAATATATATATAAATACGAACTAGAAATATCTTTCACGTGGATTGTAATGGTAAACAATGTTGCCACTGACTTAGCACTTTTTCAGTTCGAGCTCATTTAGCAAGCGTTCAGTCTCTCTCTCTCACTCGATCGCCTGACCATCGTCATCCATTTGATCGAAATAAGAAATTCCTTGAAGATATGAAGCTCCGCAGTTTTTGGCTGCTAGGTCTTGCGAGCGTTTTTTAGTTGGGCTTCGCCCAGTTTGAGCGTAGGTAGCCATTTTATAAAGAACTGGTTCCAAAAATAGCCAGTTCCTTGGATCCACTGATTTTTTTTACCCGATCTTCGGGCTACCTTGGGCAAGATGAAGGGCATCAATAATTTTTTTTGATGGTTGGTTTATCTGTGAGTGGTTTACATTTTGTTTAGATATACACACACATACAGATATTTTTACATACACCCATGCATGTATGTATTCATATACGACAAATATGTATACCATAATAAATATATATTTATAAATATTTTTTTTATATAAAAGAACAAAGGTAAATTTTATTATAGCGTGGATGAAGGATGGATATGGGCAGGAGGTGGAGAGGATTGTCATCGGGACTTGATTGCCCGAGACATGAGATGCTTGGGTTCGGATTTGAAGTAAGTTTGGATAAAAATGTTTTGGCTAGGTCTATTATGTGTTTTTTAAGTGGAGGGATTTTCGAGCCCGAATTAATAATGCTATTTCGGACGAACCAATGGCTTTTAGTGAATCTTCTAAGCAAGATATTTTGGAAGGTTTCTAGACTCTTAGTATTGCTTGTGGCCCAAATTGGGGCGACGTGAGTCATGATGGGTCGCAATTTTGATTTGTAAATGAGAACTTTGTTCTGCAGCGACGTTTGCCTATTATAATGTGAAAGCGGGTAAAGGGATGCAGCAGCGTTTTTGGTTTTTTTTTTAATTGTATGTTTGATGTGTGTGACTTTTTTGTCGAGGGTGACTCCAAGGTATTTAACGTTATTTTGTCAGGGTATTGCTTGGCCGTACATGGAAACTTGACCCTTAAGAGTGCTGCGAACCTTTCTTCGAAGGCTTTATACGAATGTTGGTTCTCCGTGAGTAGAATAACGTGTATGTAGATATTGAAGAGGGTGGGGGGAAGCAGGGACCCTAAGTATCTATAAATCCGTAGTCCTTATACCTAGGGAAGAAACGTCCACATGCGTGCTGCTGACGTAAGTAGCGAAATCTTGTGACGAATTCTTGAATTAAAAACCGAATAACAACGGCAGTTTTGTTTGAGATTCAACGTACAAAGTTTTTATTTGTGGCGCAACGTGTACGGTGTGGCGTTAACATGCGTTCGAAACGGGGTTCTGAAATTCAACCACGCTGACGCTGGGGTAATAATAACGTTCAATGATGAAACACAGTCATGTTTTGGAAAATTTAAGCAAATAATGGTTAGACTTTTGGACCATGAAAAACGCATTTTCTTGTGTTTTCCTTTATTGAAGTGATACTTCTTTAGCTCCGTTGTGATTTGGAATTCGGATGAAACGGAAATTACGCATTACAGCACCTGCAAAGCACCAATCTGCACTCATTGGCCGCTTTGATTATGATGTTACATTTCAAGGCTCCTATTGGTTGAGATATGAAAAGGAAATAACGCTAGGTCTGCCCTCATTGGCCGCTTTGATTATGATCTCACTTTTCAAGGCTCCAATTGGTTGAGATTGTTTTGGTTAAGTATCGCTGTTACCGCGTGTGAACTGCTCTCGATTTTTTTATCAACATTAATTTTCATTTCTGACTGAGCATGGCTAAGTCAGTATTAACCCGACCATTTGGTATTTCATCCGTCAACAATTTTGTTATGTTCCGGCTCCGGTTTCAAGATGGTGGCCATTATAATGACTCAGAACTAACTCAACTCAACACCTCTTCGAAGAGCCATTTAAAGTTATGAAAAAAAAAATTAAAAAATAACCCATATCCCAACCTTACATAACCTATTTAGCCAATTGCTTATATACAATTTTTGACACAAACCAGAGCTGAATTCATACCGAGTTGTCCGGTCACCATTTTTAAAACATCGCGTCGTGTTTTTATCGAGAGTATTTATGAATCTACCTACTTAAAAATCTTTCAGAGGCAATTTGGGTTTTGTTTTAAAAATAAGAGATAAATTAGGAAAACACCTTTTTTATTGCGGTACAAACTTTTTAAATTTGAATAAAAAATACCCACTTATCTCTAATTAAAAAAAAACTTTTAAAAAATAAATCAGGCCATCAAACTATAAAAAATATATCTACCACTCTAAGGAGTTTCAAATGTAAGTACTATAAATTTATTTAAAAACTGCCTGACCCGACGAACTTCGTACCGCCTCAAAATCAATAACTGTTGTGTTAACTTATTAGCTGAATTAAATTTTGTTTTTTTATTAAGTTAAAAATTACACAATGAAGCAATTATCGATGCGCAACTGTACGGTTTTGTTTTTGTCAACGATGTTGACGTTGTGTACGGATTTATATTTTTTGTGATTTTCTTACTTTTCCACGGGAATTGCGTTTCATTTTCTTTATACGTGTGAGGGAGATTTATTATAATTATTATGTTTTTCCTTTGGAGGGGTGCAGACATACGTTCACCGTTTGTCTCATTTTCGACTATTGACATTTAGTGTATAAGAAAGAAGGGCAGCATTATACGTTTGAGAACAAAAGCAAAACAAAATCAGTGCATTGACATTTGACGTTTTAGAATTTTTGGAATTCACTCACTATTCATTATTATACTTATCACAATATTGCTGCAGCTCTTACAAGAGATGAGAATTCGTTCTATACAAAATGTATGAGTTTCTTCATACTTTTTTTTGTCGTGAATATTTCCGATGTTTTAATACCTATTCTGCTATTCGGGACGGAGACAAATCCAACAAATTAAAGATCATAAAAATCGGTCCAGCCTTTCCTGAGTTATAAGTGGTGTAACTAACCCGACTATGTTTCATATATTAAGATATGTTGTGTGTGAAATGACTCATACAAACAAATATTAATCAAATGACTTACTTCAGTATTTCGAATCCGCGACTTCTGGGCTAGTAAAAAACTTTTTTTTTAATTTGTGAAGGAGAAAGAATTTGGCCTTGGTGGCTTGGCATGAACTACTTAACATTGTCAATATTAACGTGATAAAGGTTTTTATCAATTTTATGACTGATAAAAACTAAAGTGGGAAGGGATTGCTTAAGGTGAAACACTACTAAGTAATGCAAAATCGTGCGTTTGTGGTTTGAAAATTAGATCGCTTACAAATATTTTAGATGCTTTAATTAAATACCGCGAGTAGAACATATATTTGCCTTTGAAATAATCGAGTAAATTTTTTATTAATCTTTTTAAAAACCTCGAAAAAAATAAAGAATCAGGCCTATAAAAACTGCTTTAAAGTTCAAAATCTCCTACTTACAAACCCCTTTTTGGTTGTGGTTTTATTGCATAATGCGGAAAATTAAATTCTTTAGAAAATGATCGCAAAAAGTTTAAGTATTTGTGCGTCCACATCTATCAAATTTGCGCATTACAATCAAAGATATTTGAAACACGTTGCAATCCACATACCAGCCGACTTATGCAAAAAGATTTTTAAATGACCCGTTCTCATGAAGCCGACATTATCTGTGAACGGGTGTTCGTGTACAAACAGAAAGAACGCGGTTTTCGGTTTTCTGATTAGTCGGCGCATGGGCGGCCAACTGGCGCAGGCACACCTATAAGAATGTTTGTATGTAAGGTACGAAACCACACACAGTGAAGCCAGGTTCAGATTTCCACAACTCGGTGCAAACTGCCGCCGGCGGCCGAAACCCGCGGTCTCTTTGATAATAATAATAATGATTTATTGTCTTCATTTCTTTGTTTGTGCACTTAGGATCGAGTCCATCCAGTTACACGTATGAACACCGGTGCACGGGGGATTAATGCTGTTAGATTTTTGGAGCAGTTTTAAAAATATATATTATACGGATTCTTTCGTAATCCTCTAACTAGCTAGGGCTTATAACAATACCCTTTCGTGATTCTAACTAACTAGTGCTGCTGAATAGTATTGTCGTAGGGCGGCGACAGTCAGTAAGTTGCTATGCCATATCTCCATTTGTTTTTTATTATATTCGGTAAGCTTTCCGGAAAGAATCATTTTTCACCAAGAAACACTGACACATTGTCAAACCACAGTGAATGAGATTTATGATTGTGTAGAGTGGATTGATATGTTTGTGTAAAGAATGACTGGCGAAGGACCTTGATTTTGTGTTACTATCACTGCTTGAGATGATAAAAATACATGTGGCATAGAAAGGAAAGGACTCACCGAAAAGGATAAAAGAACTTGTAGGCTGGCAATGCACTTGTCTGCTTCCTCTCCCATCCAACAGGCACAAACAGCAATAGGCGTGAGTTTAGTTTATTTGATAATACACGGCGGAGTTATTTTAATGGCGATTAACCGATAGCGGAAGCACAATGCTATATGTTGCGGCGGGAGTTTATTACAGACTGAGTAAGAATTGACGGATTGGCAATAGGGATAGGAAGGAAAGGAATTTGCAACAATATTAATACCAATCCCAAGCAGTGATAGTATGTATGCGTGCTATGTAGGTATGTGTATGTGTAGGTATGTATATAGGCGTAACCACACAGATTGCTTTTTTGAAAAGATATTATTTTTTTTCCTTAGACTTTCTGCGTGGACTCTCAAATGGGGGATGCGGCCTGCACAGCCACGTCCTACCTGCGGGGGGTGAAGGGCAGAGCGGGGGTAGTGGGAGCTCCAGCCTCGGGGGCTGCTTTGCGCTGTGGCATACCGGATGATGTGGAAGGGGAGAAGTTTGGTACCATCGTAGAGTGGGCACTGGATGCTGGAAAGTCCATAGGTTTGTATACAATGTATTTTCAAAACCGACCGTCCCCCTAAATCTCCACGTCTCGCCGAGTTGAAGTACCTTCCCAAACTGTCTACATAGCCCATAAAACCCACCCATCCACTTCCCAAGCCCAGGAAGTAAGTTCCAACATCTCTAAAATTTCCATACCCACCCCTATTAAACATACGATTTCATTATCTAGCGGCTGTGATGTTCGTGATGCGGCAGATGTAACAAGATGGCCGCCTCGACGGTGACCGTCAGAGATGTCAAGTAGGATGCACCAGGGTGCAGAGTTGTCGATCTATACATAGGATGCTACCGTTCACCACACATTATATCCATTTACCGACACAAAAAAAGGTTACTGCTATGACGACCGTCATGAAAATGGTGGCAGACGGTTCATTCATCCTTCATTTCGTCATTTCATTCCGCCCCTTTCCCTCGAAATGACCCGTCTGAACACGCGATGAAACGAAAGTGATGAGAGACAGTGCCGAATGAAGCATTCCGACATTGCTAGATATCGGTGTTCATTCGCAACCGGAATTAACATTTCGATATGACATCACGACGCGAGTGATGTGTGTGAACAGACTTTCATTCGCGAATCAGTCGGCCGAGAATTTTCTGGCGTAAGGACTTGTGGCCGGAGCGGCTTGGATGTCAAAATGCTCCGTTTTGTTAGCTTTTCGAAATAACTCCTACATGTCTCATAGAAATCGTTGTTTCTCTCTTACTATCACAGTGAAAAATTAGAAAGAGAAAACAACGCGCTATACAATCAATTTAACAAATAACCAAAAAATAATACGAACGTACACTTTTATGAAATCAAAGTTTCCAATCGAAATTTGAAAAACGATTATGAAATTTTGTGAATTTTTAACGAATTATTTTTATATGAAACGACAAAAAAGTGAGGCGATGAAAACGTTTATAATTCAATTATTTTACAAAATAAGTATGTTTTTTTTTATTTTTTTGGTTACCAGTAATAGGTCAGAGCCATTTTTAAAACTTTTAAAAGCTTTCATTAAAAATTATTCCATTTAAAAAAATACCTACATGGTTATTTTCAATAATAAAATTTGGAAGCATATTTTATCACCTTTTGGATACGTTCACAAATATTCCATTTATATGGATTTTATTGCAAGCCGAGGCCTATTTTGGGATAAAAAAATTTTCATGGTGCAAAAATACTCATAGATATCAGTTTTCAGGTTATTATTTAACCATGTGTTCATTTTATGGTGTTGCTATTTATTTACTGTTTATAAGAATCACCAATTTATCGTAATTTAGTTCGACGTTATCGGAAATGTCAATTTGAAATTGTAAATATTTCCGAATTGCCAACGCGTGCGACGAGTGAATTCATATCGAAGGAACCGTCTGAACACGCGGTAAAACGAAAATGAAACATTTCCTCGAGTAAACCTTCATCCGAGTGATGTGTGTGAACGCCCCGTAAGAAATCAAGGCCTCCTGTTTTATATGGATAATATTCGAGGCCGACTAAAGTACAAGCCTGGGCGCACGACCACCAAATTACGTGTTAAAATAGTCAAAACGGCGTGATTTATTTATTTAATATTTTTGCGGTGAAACAACACATAAAGCAGCAGTAACAACGAGTATCAACAACAATCGCCGCCAGCGAACTATCGTTGCTCGATGGTAGGCAACGACTTGATCACGTGACACTCAAAATCCATAGCGCGTCCAGTCCGCGCTCAAGTTTTACGTTAAGTTTTAGTGACGTCATCCATCGCTACCACCCACGGCTGGAACAGTAAACCTAACTAACTAACAGGCAGAGAGGACGGACCGCCAACAACTCGATCTTGGCACACACTCCTAGCCTCGTTCACATTCATACATCGTCTCAGTAAACCTATAAATCGGGAAATCAGCTTTAATTGAATGTTCTGTTCTAAGGTATTGTGACAACGAGCAGCGTGACCCAGGCTTCAGTGGCGGGTAGTTATGGACACAGCAGTCTATCTTCTTGGCAGAGTGATGCGGATATCGAACAAGCGGACATCGACCAAACTGATTGTCCTGACCTAGCCTATCAACTCATCCACAAACACCCTGGAAACAAATTCAAGGTAGATTACATTTTTTTTTGCAACAGCGACCCCCAGATTATTACCCACCACTAATATCCTTTTCCTTCCCAGATCTTCCTCTCATTCCTTTGCTAAAAAAACCCTCCTACTACCATCCCCAAAGATGACATAAGCCCTGAGGGGAATTATTTTCCTCAGGGTCTCCTGTGTGGAGCCTATGTAAAAAAAAGGCTAGCATTATTTTCGGCCCTGCTTGTTCGCATTGAAGGTGGAATATGAACACACACACACTTCTTAGTGACAACGTTATTTGTCCTACATCAGTCTTATAATCTTAATATTTAAAACAAATTTGGGTTAGTTACACCATTTATAACTCAAGGACGGCTGTACCGATTTTCAGGATTTTTGATTTGTTGGATTTGTCTCCGCCCCGAATAGCAGAATAGCTATTAAAACATAGGAAAAATTCACGAAAAAAAAATGGTGAAGAAAATTCTTTACCTCTTACATTTTGTATGGAACGAATTCTCATCTTTTGAAAGAGCTGCAGGAATATTGTGATAAGTATAATATAGAATAGTGAGTGAATTCCAAAAAAATTAAAATTATAATGTCAATGCGCTGATAGTTTTGCTTTTGTTCTTAAATACATGATGCTGCCCCTCTTTCTTACACACTAAATGCCAACAGTTTAAAATGTGACAAACGGTGAACGAATGTCTGCACCCCTCCAAAGGAAAAATACAATAATTATAATAAATTTCCCTCACACGTATAAAGAAAATGAAACGCAAATCCCTTAAGTAAGTTGAAAAGTAAGAAAATCACAACAAATATTAATACGCACACAACGCCATCTCTGATACTGAAAAAAATAAAACACGGACAGTTGCGCATCGATAATTACTTCAACTTAATAAAAAAAACTGATATTAATTCAGCCTGAATTTAATTTACCATTTGTTGGATAACCAACACCTTTGCCACAGGTCTCCTCAAGGGTTTTGCTACGTTTGGTGACTTACCAAGGGTGCCCGGGTTCGTGGGTTGAGATTTGTTCAGGTCCTGGCGGCGGATGCGTCTGCGCACCTGCTGCGAGGCGGCCAGATCGAGAGAGACTGGGTGAGGGAGGTCTTTTGACCTATCCATCCAGACTCTCTCGATACATCTCCTTCCATGTCAGTTGGAGCAATGGATTCATACGTCCGTCACTCCTATACACACTAACCCCCAGATTCTTACCCACCCTTCCTACCCTTTCCCTTCCTTCCTTAAAAAGACCTTAAGATGACACAGGACCTGAGGGAAATTATTTTCCTCAGGGCCTCCTGTGTGGAGCTAATTTAAAAAAAGCTAATAAGTTAACACGACAGTTATTGATTCTGAGGCGATACGAAGTTCGCCGGGTCAGCTAGTTATGATAACAACAGTTAGAGATTCTTGTAGCACATTTTAAAATATGTATATAAACGTCTTTAAAGTGTGCTACAAATTTAACTTTTGGTATTTTTTTGAAGTCTATCTATGAGGGCCGTCCGTAACAAATCGTTGCCTTAGTTCGTATTTGTCCAACAGACCATTAGAAAATTTGACTGAAGGCGAAGGTTTTCTTTGATTATTTCAATAAAACAATATGATAGGTTTAAGATAAAGCTATTTCCGTAAAGATACAGGTCTCATTAGTTTAAATAATTCTTAGTTAAGTATTTGACTATAATTTTTTATACCTTATTTTTAATTTTAAAGTGGAGATTGAACAAAAACTAAAATGGTCTGTTAGACAAATAAGAACTGAGGCGCCGAAATCTCGTGTCACGGTGTCATGTATATTTGGTAGGTATGAGGATAGGTTTTAAAGTATATTTCATACCGTTAGGTGATTAGGGTATCCCTATCCAGATTTTTTTTTTTTTTTGACAATTTTTTTTTTTGTATTTTCATAAAAAAATACCTATAACTCAAAATTTTCACCCTAGTACCTTCAGTAGCAACTTTAGTATCCTTCCATTTTTTAATCGTGATTTAGTATTTTTGTTGTCGTTAGTATTTCAAACAGAACGAAATTATTTATGTCGTTGAATTATAGATCCGCCTCATCGAACTTTCATCCACACATGCGCAAGACATTCACGAGAAGCGTCGCATCATTTTGATACTTCATTCAACATCGTGTTCTCGCCTGGGCAAACCATCGAGCTTATTTGTGTTGGCTAAAGACGGACTGACAAAAAATATCATTCACTCTATTGCTCTTCGAAATTGATATTGATTTTCTTTATTTCATTGTCCTACTTAAGGATAAAAAATATATTACTTTTTCACTTTACATTTTACTTTTGAGAAATCAATGAACGTTACTTATACATTGAATTGAGAAAATAAATGGTTGGTGTTTTTTGTTATGTTTTTATCGGCGGGCATCGTCTACAGCGCTCCATTCCTCTTTCTGTCGTAGATCCCATCCCCACACACTTGCAATGCATTCGTTATTTTTTATTTAACAACCAAAATATTCTCTAGAAGTAATTTAAACTGCAGAACAATGTTTATCAGATCAGCTAGTAATATATATTTTTCCCTTAAAAAGAAAGACAAACATTCCCGGGTTACGAATAACCCAAAAATGTTTGAAATTCTCCAAGGTACAAGTCATATAAACTCGCTTGGCAAAATGAGTAGGACTTTAAGGGAAATATAGTTCCAAATTCAAATAGTACAGGGTGGCCCTTAACTGTATACCTAGTTTCAATTAACAATAAATAAATAATGGTAGAACTTAGACATGTTTTATTAATATTTTCAAAAACTACGATAAATGGAAATTTTAATGACATTAAGGTTTAAAAATTATATTGTCCAAGTGAGCTCCATCAGCCTGTTGATATTATCTAAGGCGGATTCGAAAATTCTCAAAAAACAAGTTGACAAGTTGACCGCGGGAAGGCGTTATTTTCCCGTACAATGTTTTGTTTTAACTGATTTATTGTTGCCGGATTGTCTTCGTAGATTCTTGATTTTAAGTATCCCCACAAAAAATAATCACACGGGCTGAGATCTGGGCTGCGTGGGGGCCACTCAATGTCTCCTCCTCGTGAAATGAGTTTTCCGGGGAACATCTCCTTCAAACGGTCCATGGACAGTTTAGCAGTGTGACAGGTGGCGCCGTCCTGCTGAAACCAGCTCCTGGAATTGTGGCCTTGAAAATCTTGAAGATCTGGGACCAACAACTCCTGAAGCATCTGACAATAATTCTTAGATTTCACTGTCATAGCAACTCTCCTTTCGTTTTCAATAAAATGTTGACCAATGATACCCCTAGCTGATATTTTATTTTATTTTATTTTTTTATTATTATTGTACAACAGAATAATTCCAATTACAGTACAATTTAGTTACCCTATCCAGCATTTAGGCAAGTGACTCTTCAATAATGTTTTTAAGGCATATAAAGAACAGTCACTTACATCCAAATGGTTTGCAATTTCATTTAACAGCACCACTCCCCTCGTCATGCTATGCTTTGCCAAGACGTCTGTTCTGCCGTTCGGTACTTTAAATAAGTCATGATGTCGACTTCGGCTGTAGTGGTCTGGCACATATAAATCATAGCATCCCAAGAGAAATGGGCTATTGATGAAATTGTTCCAAATTTTGAAAGACAGAATAGCAAGACTTGCTTTCCTTCTAGTTTCTAGGCTCACAGAATCAGTTTCCTCAAGTAAGTCAATATGGTGCATGAACCTTGGATAGGTTCCATGCTTCCGCATATAAACATAGCTGAGGAATTTCTTCTGGATTTGCTCTAACATATCAATGTACTTCTGGTGGTACGGTGTCCAAACATCGCTCGCGTACTCCAGTTTGCTTCTCAGTATGCCATCGAATAACGCCAGCATATCTTCTTGGTTATCAAATTGCTTACAAGTCCTGATGATGAATCCAAGAAGTTTGTAGCAAGACTGAGTGAGCTGCGATATATGGCAAGAGAATGTCAGTTCGGGATCAAAGACGACACCGAGATCTTTCATGGATTTTACACGTGATAACGTTTCGCCTTTTATTTTATAATCGTAAATTATAATGTTTTTACAACGAGTGAAGGACATTGTGACACATTTCTTTGTGTTAAAATCTAATTCGTTTGCCAACGACCATTCAGAAAGTGCATCCAGATCAGTTTGCATTTTAAAGCAATATTGTTGGCAGCTTATTTCCATTATTATTTTAAGGTCATCAGCAAATAGTAGACATTTGCCGTTCCTAACACAGTTTTGGATGTCATCTATAAGTATTAGAAACAACATAGGTCCGAGGTTAGACCCTTGAGGAATTCCAGATTGCGCTTGGAATTTTTTTGAATTATGTCCATTTATCGAAACAAATTGACTTCTGGATTTTAAATACGATGAGAAAAAGTTCAGTGTTGGTAGATCGAAGCCTATTTTAAACATTTTCCTCAGAAGTATATCATGGTTAACACGGTCAAATGCCTTGGCAAAGTCGGTGTAAACTACATCTGTTTGGTGCCTTGAGTCCAAACTGGTGGCTACCAACCGCGAAAAATTAAGCAGATTTGTGATTGTTGATTTCTTTGGAAGGAAACCGTGTTGATTTTCACCAATGAATGGCGCAATCTGGTGACTTAATTTGTCAAAAATCAATTTTTCAAAAAGTTTGGGTAGCACTGATAATACGGCTACCGGTCTGTAGTTTTTGACGTCTGTCTTATCTCCAGCCTCAAAAATAGGACTGACTCGGGTCAGTTTCCAAATTTGGGGAAATGTAGAAGTCAAAATACTAGAGTTAAATATATAACAAAGGGCTTCACTTATCATTGGCGCTATGCTAATGATAATACTGGAAGGAATTCCATCCGGTCCTGTAGCCTTGTCTGTCTTCGGCTTACAAATGTAGGCTTCAACATCTTTCGGATTAGTAAATCCAAGAGATATGTCACCTAAGTTCCATGGAATTTCTGTTTTCGTAAATTCCGTACTGAGATCCGGGGTTTTACTATCATATACAGACCGAAAGTAGTCTGCGAACATCTGACAAATAGATTCTGAATCTGTTATAAATTCGTCTCCACTCTTCAGGCCATTATGCGATCTGGAGTTTGCTTTCTGTGATTTTATGAAATCCCAGAAACATTTGACATCGTCTTTAATCCCGTCCTGAATTCTTTTTAAATATTGCTGTTTAGTTACGGCAATATCTTTTTTGAGCTCGGATTGCACCGCAGAAAACAACAAGTAATCAGACTGCTTCTTGTGCAATCTATACATTCTGCGATGCGCTTCCTTGCTTTTTATTTTGTCAATAATTGATTTTGTGAACCATGTTGGGTAGGTTACACTCACATTTATTGATTTCTTAATCGGTACACATAAATCAAAAACACTTGCTAAAACATTATAAAAATAATCTACCGCAACATCAACAGAGTGTATGCTTTTAAGAAATGTCCGGTCAAAATGTGACAAAATGTTTTGACACAATTTTATATCAGCGTGCTTAAAGTTATATTGCAAGTAGCAGTTGGTAGATTGTGCAGACGAGGCGGGGCGAGTGCAGGCGTGGGGATTGTTGTGACCGTTACGTCGTGTGCGCGTGGCTCGCGCGAGACTCGCCATGATGGCCAGTGTTAATATTGCAGCCCACACAACGACCTTCGGGCTATTCAAGGGACGTTGATGCTTCTGTCAGGGGGTCTTCTTCTTCTTCTATTCTCAGACCAATACCGGCAATTTTGTTTATTAACATGGCCATTGATATGGAAACTGGCCTCATCGCTGAACATTATGTTGAAAAAATTGTCACAACGTTCCAGCATCATATTGGCAAAATTAAGTCGAAGATCGGTACCATTCGGCTTCAATTCTTGCGTCAGCTGAATTTTATAAGCTTTTAGATGTAAATCATGGCGTAAAATTCTTTGTAAAGCGGTCCTTTGGATGGATAAGGCTTGGCTTCTCTTGCGAGTAGTTTGTTGTGGATTTTCCCTCACTGATTCACTAACACGCTGAATAACTTTTGGTATCCTCGCTGACTTCGGGCGGCCTTCATTAATTGTTTTTACTGTTGAGCCGGTTGTCTTAAACATTTTGATCCATTTCCGAATAGATTTTGCGCTAGGTGCTTGATTAATGTCTCGTAAACCGAAATGAGCAGGGTACATTCGTCTCGAAATCGTCACGGAATAATTGCTTATGTAATTGCACGGACACATAATGGGCGCTGCTCTTCCGTGAACGGCTCCATGGCGACTAAAATTTCCATGAAATAACGCGTCTAATGCCTCATCCGCACGCTTGGCAAACCTCAACAAGCCTTCACAAACGCAAACGTGCAGATAGGGTGTTTGGCTTGGTTTGCGTAAGTTTGCAAGCGCTTGTAGCCGATCCGATAGAGTGTCGGTTTTTCGTCACAAATCAAAGGGAATTTGCCGCAAGCGTTTGCAACGCATCCACACGTTTGTGAGCACTCAGTCTCGTCTGTGCAGTGGTGGCTAACGGACGTGAGTTGTGGTTAGTATATTTATGCGTGAGTTGTACTTCAAAATGAGTGACTGGTCAAATGAGGACGTTTTACGATGCCGGGAATTCTATCAGGGAGAGCCATGCATTTGGAACCCAAGCCATAGAGAGCATAAGGATAATAATAAGGTTACCGATGCATGGAGTCGCGTTAGTAACTTTTTGAAGAAACCTGTAAAGGAACTGAAAGCCAAGAAGGAATTTTTTATAGTCAGAAAACATCTAAAAAAGAAAGAAGAACGTATTCGTTTCTTCCACTGTTTTCTTGTATTTATAATAAAAATAACTTAAGGCGATCTTATAGTCCAAGCAAAAATCGAAGAATTTACGTCCTTTTATGGGAGGAGTTTAAAAATACTTGAGAAAAAGCTTTTGGAAAGGTTGGAAAGGTATTTGAGATTTTTTTTACAGGTTGATTTCGTAAAGGCCTGTAAAAAACATTAACTCATTTTTTTCGCATTGTTTATTGTATTAAAACAGAATTTCAAAATTGATTTCACGAAACAAAGTGACGCGGAGCCTAACGTCCGTTTCCCGCTCTGTTTAGGGGCGAACAGATAAAAAAAAACGGGCGTGACTAATTATGTAGCCCTTCGGTGGACGGCATAGAGTTCACTTTGAAAATCCAAATTCGTCTACTGCCGGCCGTATTGTAAAATAATAACGCGAAAATGCATATTTTATTTTATTTATCAATTTTTTTGCGATTATTATAAAAGAAATTGAATTTGATTAAATTAAACAATAAAACCATATTCGATAAGGGGTTTATAAATAGGAGAATTTGGACTTACAAATGTTTTTTACCGACTTTAAATTTTATTATTTTATAGGCTTATTAAAAGACTTAAAAAAACTGACCAATATTTTTTAGGGCCAAGATATGTTCTACACGCAGTATTTAATAGAAGCTTCTATAATACTTCTAAGCGATCCAATTTTCAAAACAAAAACATACAATTTTGTATGATTTTGCATTATTCACAATAGCTTCATCTTAAGCCAAATGTTATGGCCGATGCAACAACCTCGACGTCCGTCATGCTTGCCTCTTCAGAACAAACCAATGCACTCGCAAGCGTGTGGATGGCCACGTTTGAATTCCGAAATCAAGCCAAACGTTTGTAGAGATTTGGAGTTTGCGGCAAGTGGCAAACGTGCGGATGAGGCATAACGATACCTTCCGAACCGCGTTCGCCCCATGCATTGTTGAAAAATTAACGAAACAAACCGCCAACACAGTTAAGTTCCACCCTGTATATAAACATAGCATATTGTTCTAATTAAATCAACAAAATATTATGTATTCCAATCACTATTATTTATTGTTCGTTAAATTCAAATCAACCTTGATCATAAATTATTTGCAAAAAGATAACGTATCAAATACATTAATAACGTCATGTGGATGTATTAATAGACGCATCATGATAAAATTAAGCCGGACGTAGTCTATGCATTACTTATCTTATCGATTATATTCAGAAACAATCGTTCAATGGCGTCAGTTACACACATGAATTAAAATTACCACAATCATAATATTATGATACTTGTCATTTAATCATATTGTTGCTTTTAATCAACACCCCATCAGATGAGATTTGATAATTTGACATATTTTTTGACGTTATCAGTTTCGTTAACGCTTTTCGTATAATTCATTGTAATTATGTAATTCTAGCTTTTGCCCCGGCTTCGCACGCGCCACTCGCCTTTCTGATAGCTTAACTCTCTGAGGTGACTTTTATGTTTTCACTCTGCTGAAGAGTTGTCTGATAGACGTCCTTTTTACGTAGTATTATTTTAAAAGTTCTTTTGGTGAATAATGATATTTTCTAATCTTTATCTTGATTCCATACTTCGCAGATTTGTTAGGCATACAGACAATTAATTTGCAACGACCTTAGGAAGCCATGTAGTAGCATTTAATTTTATTTCATCGATACAGGCGTATTCATATCTTCATTAAAACTTTTGTCTTCTTCGCTCCTAGAAATTTCACACTCTTCGTGAGTTTTCTCTCCAAAAAAAATTTACCGGCTACTTGATTGCCGAATTCACATCTTCCTCTTCCCGCAACCACAGCCGAATTTTCTCATCATTTTTAACATCAGTTGATGTTCTATTGTTCTTGTGATTATGTCAAATGAAAGGTTTCAGTTTTATGCAGTCTTTAACTTTATTCACCTCTGAAAACGTACACTCACATAATATGTGATTGCAAATATTATTAACTTAGTAATTGACAATAGAGGTTAAACAGAATTGACAACAAAACAAAGTTTATGACTACCTTATAACCAACCTAATAATTGGATTTACATTGCCATATTCAAACACTTCTCTTCCATGAAAGTCTATTTGCTCGCCATCTAAAAATAACTAGGCTGCTAGACTAAAACATAGACCGGAGACTTCAGGGTCTTATAAATTTTAAAAAGCAATTTTTATATGCGAACTTTTCATTTTACGGTCTTAATAATCTGTTATTTGTACACGCACATGCTTTCCCTATTGAACTTCTCCTGGCTTTTGTTCTCGAATTTACTCTTCTTCCATTCTGTTATTTTATTCTTCTTCCATTATCAAAGCTCATCAGAAAAAAAAGTTACATCAGAAAATCGACTCCATGTGCATACCACTAGTTTCCGGACACCATGTATTTTATCCCGCTGTTCCTATCTCTATCAATCCGCTCTACGTGTTTAACTTTATTTTTAGGTGATCCTAGGGGGAGGCCGTGAAAACTTCCAGCCGACTATAACCAACGTCCAGGGCAGACGAAAGGATAAGAAAAACCTAGTGACAGAATGGACAAATGACAAGGTGAACAAGAAGATAACGAGCCAGTTCGTGAGTACCATTCAAGAGCTGAGCAAGGTTGCCAACACCACGGAGACACTGCTGGGTCTCTTCAGTCCAGGGGCTATGGAGTACCACATATCCGCCAATGCCTCGCAGCCTACCATTGAAGAAATGACAGAAGCAGCCATCAAAGTCTTATCCAATAACCAAAAGGGATTCTTCTTGTTTGTGTTTGGTAAACATTTTTAATTATAATATTATTCTGGTTGATTGACTCTACTATTTTGGCGAAATGAAGTTAATGTTAATGGAGGTCAAAATGGGATTCTGTGATAACTCAGCTAGTCGACGACATTCAGAGTAACTTGGTTCAGCACAGATATGCCTCCAGTGAACTGATGAAGATAATATTCTTTTTTGATATATTTTGTTATTTGCGTAATATGTCCACATTCACACAATTCAAAATCGTTTAGGCTCCATTTATTAATGAATTATACATTCCCAACGGTTGTGACTGCACCGAATGCGCTTTAGTGAGATTCAAGGTTTCCGAAGGATAAAGAACCCTTATAGTTTAAAAGTTCGAGCCACAACAAGGTGCTTGTTTTTCTCGTTTAAAATATGCCACTGACAAAAGTTGAGTTTGCCACAACCAAAACCAGAGTTTTGCCTTCAGTCCAAAAGGGTGTCTCATTGACATGAGGCGGGTAATCATTACCCGGGAAGTTGGCATGGTTGGCAATAGATTTAGACTTTCTAACATTAGATTTTTTAATATGTCGAAATTGCTAGCCACCCGCTAAAATGGTAGGTACTCTTGGAAAAACTGTTGAAAGAGGATGTGGAGTGGATCTCCAAAAAAGAACGTATAATAATAATAGTGGATAGGTATTTGGATTGATAATGTTGATGTTGATAGTCCAAAATTGCTTGAATTGATATTCTTTCGGATTCCAATACGTAATATCAGCAGCCGGGATTTATTTAAGCTCGTCTTTACCAAGAAAACTAAAGGACAGAAATAATTATACCAATTCAGGGGACATCTTCAATTTGTCACAAAGAAAATATAAAATGATGTTACTGAATCAGTTTAGTTGTGTGCAATAAATACTGTACATTTTTACTATCCATAATATGTAAAAGCCCCTAAAAAGAGTGTTCATAAATAATAAAAAATTTACCTCGGAAGGCGATTTTCTTCGCGTTGCTTGTGGTTCAAAACTATTCGAAAAGCAGGTATTATTCTTGATACACATTTAAACAACTCATGAAATCAAAAAAGTGTTTCAAGTGTAATACGTATGTTTTGTTTACCAATCTGGTTAAATAAATATTTTATTACTTGGAATCAACAGGATTTCTTGGGAAGTATCTCTTCATTTACAGCGTGATTTATTGTTTAAAATTTTTCAAAATCTTTGTGCTCTTTCACAGGCGGAAGAATCAACGACGCCCACAACGAGAATAAAGCCAGAATAGCAGTGGACGAGACCATAGAGCTGAACAAGGCGGTCAGGAAGGTCTCAGAGATGACTAACCCTTCGGAAACCCTAACAGTAGTGACTGCGGATCATGCGCACACCATGACCCTTTCAGGGTATGCCAGCAGGTGGAACGACATATTCGGAGAAGCCCTCCCGCCCACGGATGACAACGATACTGATGGTTTTCCGTACCTTAGCATCAACTATGGAAATGGTCCAGGATTTAGGAAGAGGAACCAACAGGGATTGAGGACTCACGTTGTCAGAGAGCAAAAGTACCTGAATCGTAAGTTTACAGTCTTTAAACTGACGATTTACATTACATTCGGCGATCTAGCAGGGGTGCCCGACATCACAGAGCGAGGTTTGTCCAGGTCTTGGCGGCCGATAAGTCGAGGCGGGCCGGATAGGGAGAGGCCGGTTGAGAGAGACTTCACCTCTCCAGCCGGACTCTCTTGACCCATCTCCTTGCACCGCAGTAAGAGATTTGGATTCGTACATCTGTCACTCCTGGACATACTGACCTCCAGCTTCCTACACACCCCTGATACCTGTTTCCTTCCCAGAACTTTCTCTCCTTCATGGCGTTAAAAAAAACATTCATTGATTATCATTTTTAGCGTCGATCCCAGAGCACACTTTCTACATGTTTAACCTATCGCAGCACTTGGAACCTACACAATCTAATTTCTAAGGTTGTGCAAGATTAGATTCTTAATTTCGTAATAATTCACTTTGAATCTTTTTGTACCTTTTTTCTGTAGATTAATGGGCACGTGCTCCATATTTTTAATCTACTGGATTTGTGGAAATAGCAATGTTTATTTATTTAAGTAGGGTTTTTTCCCTTTTTCGCAAAAATTTTTTTGTACAAAAATTTTTACATGTTTCTTAACTACCAAACTAGGCAAATGCCCGTATCGTGGTATTAAATATTTATATTTTTATAAATACGAAAGTGTGATTATTTCTTGTCCTTTCATGATGCAACGGGGCGATTGATCGACTTGCTTTTTGGCTTTTGGCACAGGAATTGTTGGAGGACTGACAAGCGACATAGGCTTTCATCCTGAAAAAAAAAATCAGTCCCATGAGAAATTCTTTGTACCGTAATTTCTCCCTAATAAGTATTAGTAATGACACAATTATTAACTATGTATTTATTTTATCGTGGCATTCTTTAAAATAGATCCTTACCTTACCTTTACAAAAATTTAATTCTGAATACAAATTTTCATTCAGATCATCAGTTTTCGATGTACTAGTATCAATACTCGGTGAGTTCGATATTTTGTGAGTAATTTAAGAGTTACTTTAGATGTAGATACTGTCGTTGGGCGAAAGCTGTTTTCGATCCAGGGATTACGCATTTTAGGTGTGATAAGTAGATTTTTTTTGTCCTTTGTTTTTGTCAAATACTTTTTCCATATGTTTTTGACTCCTTATGTATAATTGTTGGATGTTTTTGAATTGACATGTAAGATTGCGATAAATTAAAAAGTGGCTCTGAAGGGTGATTTAATACTAACTTGATTACTAATAGTTACAACACATATTGAAAGGATGTACATACATCCTTTTCTTTTTCTTTGATCGCTGTTACATGACTTCGTTTTGATGATTTAAAATCTGTTTCCAGACGATCCGAGCTTCCAGTATCCATCAGTATTTCCGCTGGCATCGGGGACCTCTGGAGCAGAGGACGTGGCTCTATTCGCCAGGGGTCCATCGCAGCATCTCTTCACCGGAGTCTTCGAGCAATACCTCATCCCACATCTCATGGCCTACTCTATGTGCATAGGGCCGGGCATTACAGCTTGTCAAAACGCAACTTCTGATATGCCTTCTATATTATTGCCTTCTACTGAAGGTAATTCTCCAAAAAAGGTTAAAAAATCTTCTTCAGCTGTAGCGACTTTATCTCCAGTTTGTTTTGTTATAATTTTATTCAATTTGGTATTTTGAAAAGCGTTACACATTATTAAACAGATTAATGTAACATATCTACGTAACTACTTAAAAATGATAACGTGAAAAAAATGCCATGCACTTTGTAAGGAATTAAAAAAATATATAATTAATTTGAGATTGGCATTTCGGTTTCAGGGTAGGCTTATAATAAATAAGGAAAAAGATATTTAACCACAACCCTTTTGAATACAGTGATTAAGCAGGTTTTGATTTAAGATGGTATAAACCAGAAATTTGTCATTTTTAAATCAGATTTTAGACGTTATTGACTCTTTTCCATAAAAAATTATAAATTGATTTCGAAAGATTGTTATTTTAACTAGTTAACGCATGTTTTAAATTTTGAGAAAAAATATGTATTTTTAGTATAATAAGGTCGTTGGCAGATTTGTTAAATTTTCAAAAAAGATTTTGAATTATAAAACACCCATTTCAAATCATATTATACCATGCAGTAAAATAAATCAATATATTATCTAGTAAACGCATGTTTTAGAATTTTAATTTTAGTTTAAATAAAATTATTAAAAAATATATTCGTACATGTTTTTCTTGACGAAAATTAGTCCGTTTGTGTACTTATTTGCGCACTTACAAACTTACATATATCAGATAAGTTTTAAGATTTTCACGGCCAAAAGCATTTTCGTTATTTGTTTTTGGGGTATTGTGCCGTGTTGCGCTACCTCCTTCTTTAGCCAACGTTTCGGACATCGTTGCAGTATCCATCATCAGGGTTACACATCTACCGGATCTGCCGGATCTGCCGGATCTGCCCTGATGATGGACACTGCAACGATGTCCGAAACGTTGGCTAAAGAAGGAGGTAGCGCAACACGGCACAATACCCCAAAAACAAATAACGAAAATTACATATATCAGATTTTTTTATATTGTTATTTTGCTTAGACATTATTGAAAAATGATAAATACTTATGATCAAAAAATAATTACAAAAAGTACATAATTTTGATAGTTTTGTCATCAGTGGCATCCCGCTTTTTAGCATTTTTGGATGTAGGTATAAATTACAGCAAATTTAGAATGAAATAAAATCAATTTTAAAAAGCTGGTACGGAGAATAATTAATCTTTTTCATTGGGACCGCCTTGTACGATCGTTAGAACATCTTTCGACGAAATGTGAATGTTCGGCCGCTGGCTGGTTAAACGCCCTTAACTGAGTTTTCAATAAAGGTCTACACTGTTATTAAATAGTAATAAAGTTTGTAATTCCAAGCACCAAAGATTTTACGACATGTTTATTAGTTAGGGCCTTCGCTTATGGAGAAAAATATCAATTTTGTTCATTAGGTTAATTGCGATTGCGTTGATAACTGTTTTTTTTTTTCATTTTTCCATGAGCGAGGCCCTAAGGGAAAATGGTTTAAACCTACTTTTTATAAACCGTGTTCACGTTCATACCATAAAACTTCATTAAACTTTAAAAATAATAGTTGTAAGTAATTTTCATACCCGATGTTCAGAATTCGTTTTTCAAGTAAAACGTTTATTTAAAATGTCATTAATGTATTTTGTGCTTCCAAAAAAATATCGATATTTTGTATTATCTATAATAATCGCTAAATGTGTTGGTAAGCGCAAATCTCGATGTAACAGACGTATCAGGTCTTTACAAGACTGTAAAATAAGGGGCACCGGTCTTGTGCACGCCTTCCACTAGCTCACGCTGATGATGGTGATTGTAGTAGGGCTGGCCTCCCTACATCCAGTGGTATGGCCCTGGATGCGCCTCGTTTCTGCCTGAGCGGTGCCTTGCAGTGCCCAGAGTCAGGGCCGACTGCAGCGGTAGGCACCGAGTTCCCGTTCAGGCAGAACTTCGGCAGGAGGCAGCAGCTGGCAGCAGGTCGCAGACTTCCAGAGGTAGGTGTCTGGACCACTTGTAGAGTAAATAACAAGACTTGTTGACTGTTGAAGAATAACTTATAACTTATTTTTGAAAAAATCGACATATTTATTGGATTAATTGAACCCGACGGCGATCGGACATTGTTTTATAAAAAATGTGGAGGGGATTCTGGCCTCCTTGGTGGCTAAATAATGGCCCTTGTTGGGGCCGCAATATTGAAGAATGCGGGCTCTTGTTGTCCCTAGCAGCGTAGCCGGCCAAGGAGTGACTCCGGTTGGCTTCTTCTGGATGCCTTGTAGGGCTTTAGATTTGCCCTTGTGGGCTTTATGTTTGCCTTTGTGGGCCTTGTAGTAATAAAAAATTAGGCAAGGCCGTCCGTCTTCCTGGCGGAGGAGGAGGAGGCGAAAAGGCCGTCCGACTTTGGACTTTGGACTTTGGATTTATTTATTTTTCAGAGTACCTAAACCGAAGTTTACTTGCTCTAACATATTTATTTAAGGATTATCTAATGATGCTTTACATGGTTTTTAATGTTAATGAGTTTTCGAGAAATGAAAATTTAATTTTACTGCGGCTTTATGCAGGAATATTCTATACGTAAATTATTAATCTCTACGTAAGACAGATTTGGGTTTTTTGTATTTAAAGTGGTCATTCTCGCTGTATTTAGCGAGAGAGTTTATAGTGGGATTAGAGTGACTATCTAGGCCAGCGTAAAACCTAGAAGCCTGTGCAAAGATAAGGTCTTTAACCAACGGGACGTTGGATTCATTGTGGAGAGTAGATATTCTACTCCAGTGAGGTGCATTTAAGGCGAGTCTAATGCATTTATTTTGAAACACTTGAAGTTTATGAATATGGGTTTTTGCTGCATAACCCCAGATTGGGCAACCGTATGAAAAACTTGATCTGATGGTTGTCTTATAAAGCAGTAATTTATTGTCTGTAGATAGACGGCTATTTCTACACATCATGGGATATAGGGATGATAGATAACGATTTGCAGCTTTTCTTTTTTCTTCTATATGTTTTTTCCAAGTTAGTTGATAATCTAGAGTGACACCGAGGTATTTTAAAGACGATTCCCATGGAACATTTTTCCCAAACAGTTTAATGAAAGGGGGCCGTTTAGGCCGTGTTTTGTGGAACACGGTCGCGACACTTTTGGTCGGATTGATAGAGATTCTCCACTTTTTACACGGCGGAGGAGGAGGAGGCGAAAAGGCCGTCCGTCTTCTTGGCGGAGGAGGAGGAGGCGAAAAGGCCGTCCGTCTTCTTGGCGGAGGAGGAGGAGGCGATAAGGCCGTCCGTCTTCTTGGCGGAGGAGGAGGAGGCGAAAAGGCCGTCCGTCTTCTTGGCGGAGGAGGAGGAGGCGAAAAGGCCGTCCGTCTTCTTGGCGGAGGAGGAGGAGGCGAAAAGGCCGTCCATCTTCTTGGCGGAGGAGGAGGAGCAGCCTGCTTGCCTGTTGGTGGCAAGCAGACTCTCTTCCTAGTGAAAAAGGAGGCAAGGTTGCCAGAGCAGATTTGCTCTTCCTTGGCAGCGAAGCCGGTCTGGGCAAACCCTTGTTGCTCCTGGCGGTGGAGCCGAAAAAATGGCCCTTTTTAGGGCCGCAAAAATAAAAGGGAGGCAAGGCAGCCATAGCAGACTTGCTCTTCTTTGGCAGCGAAGCCGCAATACAGGCCCTGACCGGGGCCGCAAACTTTTGCTCCGGGCCAGGATGACGGCCCTTCATGGGGCCGCAAACTGGTTGCTCCGGGCCAGGATAACGGCCCTTCATGGGGCCGCAAACTGGTTGCTCCGGGCCAGGATGACGGCCCTTCATGGGGCCGCAAACTGGTTGCTCCGGGCCAGGATGACGGCCCTTCATGGGGCCGCAAACTGGTTGCTCCGGGCCATGATAACGGCCCTTCATGGGGCCGCAAACAATAAATAAAAAGGAGGCGGAAAAATAATGACAATTTGTTAGAAAATGTCTCCCGGTGGCAACCTGGCACGCAAGCTTTATTTGGTTGCACCGGGGCATTGTACATAAAGACATAAAGAAATTGTAAGAATAAAAATTAGAAAAGAGGGTGTGCAACACGTCCGTTACACTCGAGATCAGCTGAACCGATTTCGCTAATTCTTTTTTTAGAATATTCCATAAAGTACGAGGATGGTTCTTACGGAGAGAAAAATTAAGAAAATTGCGCAGAAAATTGGATAATTTCAGAAAACATCGCACGTTTGACAGATTGCGTGTTTGAGAATGACATTTTGAAAAACAATGATTTGTTAAATCAGGATTCTATTTTTGAAAATCTTTAAGTTGATAAATATATTTAAAGTAGGTACTCCCCTAATAATTTGAATCGAATCAAGAATTTTAGACATTTTAAATAGGTACCTATGTTAGGTACCAAATTTAGTATACATGAAAAATGGAAATTTGAATAAAATTTTTAAAAGGTGGCACGCGGGCTCTTTAAAAACTGAATATACCGGGATTGAATATATGGAACGCGGGAGGAGGGTTGACGGGACGAGGAAGCGGGAAGACGGGGAAGGTGGAAGGGGAACGCGGGAGGGGAAGGGGACGTTTGAGGGGGGTGGGGAATTCGGGAGGGGGGTTCGCGGGACGGTGGAAGGGGGGGGGTGGAGTGGGGAGATGGAAGGTGGAGGTGACGGAGTGGGAACGCGAGAGGGGAAGAGGACGCAGGAGAAGAAGGGGAACGGGACGAATGGGAAAGGACACTCAGGGAGAAACAATTTCTTTATTAAATGGCATAGAAACGCATGCCGGGACCAGCTAGTTATAAATAAATAAAAACACGCCCACATCACACAGCAAAGATATTTATTATACACTCTTTATGTTAACATATTTATTATTTTCTAGCCTATCTCTCATACAACATAACCGTTAAGTTACAAACATAACATTTTATGTAAAAACAGATAATCATAACGAACGTTTTACAAATGATTTCGATGGTGATATTACTCCCAGTGATGGGTTACTTATTAGGGTGACACAAAGAATAACTCACGAAGTGCCTCGTGGGCGAAATTATAGGCTCAATTTGGCCTTATACCTTCATACAAAACTGTGATTCACAACGATTACGAAATTCAAATGGGATGGCGTTATACAATTTCAGGCAAGTGCAAGAAAGACGGACTGTGTGATAAATGGTTTAGAGCCAATGTTAAGTCAGTGGCACATTTGTTTCGATTCAAATTTGTATGGAAGGCACTTCTAGAGCTATATTGCTTGCTACGGGGTGATACAATACGACCTTTTTTATTTAATCATGGGGCTAGGTTAAGAAATATATGGTTTTTGGTTGTTATTAATATTCATAATTTGGTGTGATCGTTATTTTAAAAATATATATATTTAAGCAAAGTTGCAATTTTTATGTATGACAGCTGTTTCGTATTTTGAAGACATGATTCATTTTAGATTTTTTGAAACCGAAAAATTGCGTTTGTCACTTTCACCCTTTTACCTTCGATCAATTAAAATTAAAAGTCAACGTATGTTGCTGAGGAAAATTTTCTAGAAGCCCTCAAATGGCGATACAGCTATCAGGCATAAAATTAAAACCTTGAAGAACTTATTAACTTAAAAATTTGGCAAAAGAATTTTACAAATCAAAAAAATTTACCCTTTCTTCAATGGTGTTTTAAAAATGATTATTTTGTTATACTTATTATGTAAGTACCTGTTATGTGTTATATACTCGTAAATAAAAGTAGTGAAATTATTGATTTATTTTTTTAATCCCTCAGGAATCTTTTTACAATAACTTGGTGAAAAATTATGAGTGTTTGAGATGAATCAAATTAAGTTATATTAACTAAAATATGTCCTTTTTTTACTGAGATGCAAAATAATATTTTATTAAAACTAGATTTGATAGTGTTAACAACTTTCCAGTTTATATATAATTTTAACAATAATTTTGTTTTTGGTAAAATGTATTATTTTTATGTAACCTAACCTAAACTTTGAAAGTTGTATGGGTTTTCTACGAGTACAAATTATTAAGAAAGAATTTTTTATCAAACGTATTTCTAACAAATTCGTTATTTTGTATTACGTATACGAATGGACGTGGACGTTAGGAATGGACATATTTTTTACGAATTTATTTATAAAATGTTATTTTTTCTAATTCTTTAGGGCCGCTTCATACATCTGCGGCGACCGGAGACCTTTAAAACGGCAGCGGATTTACTACTGGTTATTTTGGAGCACATAATTCCACTTTATCCAATTCTTCAGGGTATGCATGGCACGATCAAGTGAATCCGTTGAGTCGGGCCATGTCAAGAGTCAGAATAATAGAGGATAATGTATGAGACGATGTATGAATCTGAATGAGGCAAAGAGTGTGTGTGAAGACCGAGTTATTTGCCTAACCCTGCGGGAAATGGCGTGATTGTTAATTAGTTAAGAGTATAATCGTGAGACCCGAAATACCAATGCAATTTTGCAAATTTAATAATTTAAAGGTTCATCAAAAAAGAAATACAATCAGTGGACAAACCTTGAAAATAAGAAAAGTGCGTTAAAACGTGTAAAAAAAGAAAGTCGATTTCCACTTTTTTTTATTAGCGATTACCACACAACCGTCTATAGCCAGTCTATCCCATCCCCATATCGACTTGTTTCAGATGATCAAGTCAGTACCATCGAGCAACGACAATTTTCAAATAGCGGTGATTGTTGTTGATACTCGTTATTACTGCGTTTTACCGCAAACGTTTTAAATAAATAGAGTAATTAGGCTATTTAAACAATGTTGTTAGGCTGAAGGTGGTAAAGAAAGGAAGGAGATAGGTTTTCCCTATCTCCTTCCTTTAGGTAAGGTAGAGAAGTACCTGGCTAATCAGATCTGGTTCACCAAACATCGCTAATGCCATTTCAAGCAACGTTTTGATTATGAATGGTGGTATTTCAACAGGGCGATACTAAAAGTGTTCACCTTTCTAATACATGCCGCAAATACGCTATACATTATTTTTAATCGTGAAATCAAATGCGCTCGCCTGGATTTAAACCCGCGTCCTCCAGATTCGTAGGTAAGGATGGTAACCACACAGCCACGAGGGCTGTCGTGTCCAATCTCTCCTTTTAACGACACTACGCACACACCAATACTGACAAGAGAAATAAGTTAACGTAAAATGTTATTAATAAAAAAATGTATGAAGTAAGTTTGACATAATAATTATAAAATGAGCTATCAGAAATATACACCGTCACACGAGAACAAAGCTCTCATTTATTGGCCTATTTCAGCATATCGTTCACCACATATTCTCAATGGGAACTCTAAAGTGGCTTACTAAGATCCCTTTTTAGCATTACGTTCCCGCCTTAAATGGAACCTTGTTAGGGTCAATAGTATAACGTCACGTAATACGGGCACAAGGTCGACTTGTGTCAAGTGATCAAGTTAGTGCTGTCGAGCAACGACAGTTTTCAAATAGCGGTGATTGTTGTTGATACTCGTTGTAACTGCGTTTTACCGCAAACGTATTAAATAAACGGAGTACTTGGACTATTTAAACATGTGAGGCCTGTAATTTCAGTCGGATTTTGTAAATCGTATTCTCGTTTACTGGGAAATTTCCATTGTGAACACCAGAAAAATATTAAACTTTTACAAATGCATCTCTTTTTGGAAGATCGTCGTGTATCTATGAAACGGTCCAAATATGTGAATTATTTATCTATTGACAATGGCCATGAATCAAAAGCTTTGAAATTACTATCTATGATTCAGTTTTGTCTTAAAGACACCTCGTTATGATTTTAAACTCTATTTTGATTTTTAATAAATTACCTTGGCATGTTTTCGTAATTTTAAATTTTATGTTATTATTACAGAATAAGAAATGGTGTCACTTTACTTTATTTAAAAAATAATAATTTGGTACCTTTAAATATAGTATCTAAAAAGATATGGTGTATTTGTTTACTTAACATGGTGGAATACGCAGTAGGGATGTTTTTTTTTATAATTAATAGTTAATAATAACTACATACACTTTTAGTTTGTAAAACATACACAGATGTTGAATATAAAATATCTTTTCAGCTCTATAAGCGTTTATGTATTGGTAAGAACCTATCTAGGTAACTACCTAGTTGTGGTTCTCATTAGATTCACACCTCCGCTGAAGTTTTGGCAATGCAACATTAAATACCACGCGCACTTATTACGTCGTGTTTTCCATTTCCCTTATTAGTCCAGTCAAAGAATGGTCCTTAAGGAGGTGTAGAGTGCGTGAGCAAGGAACCTAAGCGAATCCTTCAGAAACTTGTTCAGGGTACTTAGGGTGTGAACATACCAAAAGTCCTGACGTTTATGTGGTCATCACATCCGCTGAAACAGCAATGTTGAGTTAACTGCAACCAACCGTGAATTTTTATCGACGAGTTGACTGAAGATATTGTGAATGCCCGATCTTAGCGGGACAACTTGACGTCTGAGAATGTCAAGTTCACTATCGCATTCATTGCCTTTTTACAAACTCGAACAGCATCGTAGCAAGTTATTGTGTGTGGCATGGCACGAGAAAACTTAAAATTGCTATAATTGTTGACTGGTTGGAGATTAATTTGCAGATATATATTATATATTCCAAAGCGAATAATATTCTGTACAACTTCTTTGAAATATTTTTTTTTCTGAGGAATATTTTAGTCGATATGAAGAAATGTTTGATGAAAAATGTGAAGAAAAATGATTTTTTTTCGAAAACATCTACTTTTGTGGAGCGTGCAACTAAAAACGGCTGGGATTCGAAAATCACACGTATAATAACAGTTGTAGATAATTTTATGAGCTTTAATTTATTGATATAAAATTTTCCCCTGCAACGCACCGTTTTTGAGATATGAGCGGAAACCCGGAAATTAGGACTTCCCCCCTCCTTCTTGCTCGCCACCTAGACGTCAGGACTTTTGGTATTTTCATACCATAAACACCTTGAACAAGTTTCTGAAGGAATCACGTAGGTACCTGCTCACGCACTCTACATCTCCTTGACTGCTCCAATTACGCCCCGGCAGGCGTAATTGGAGCAGTCCGCTCTGGGCGCCAACTTGACAAGGCGCCAAAGCGCCAAGGAGATAAGCAGCCAAGGAGCCAAGTAGCCAATGAACCCAGAAACCAAGGCGCTGATAAGAAACTAACACCTAATACAGTACCCTTGAGGTGTTTATTAGCGGCAGGCGCCGTTTGGCGGGCCGGCCCTGCTTAAGGTTTCGAATCAGCAAACTGTTAAACTGAAACATTTTTTAAAGTGCAGAGACGTGAATTTAATAGAACCAGCTAATTTATATTAGATGTTTAATACACGTAACATAACAATCACTTTTCAGACCTTAAAATAGATGTAAGTATTTTCTAACATAAATTAACATACACTGTACTTGTGATGAAAACGTTATGATAGATAAAAATGATTCAAAATAATATTTAATTAGAAAATGAAGTTTGCATCGCTCTTCGACTGTTGGGAAGTTACAGAATATAAAATGGGGTGTCGTTAAATAATGTTTACCATAATATTTAGGTATTTATATATACCTACAATGAGTTCAATGTCGAAGAGCTCAGCTCCATCGTTGATGTCATAAAAATATGATGAAATAATGGAAGGCCCAAAAACAATTTACTGATTCAAATTTACGAGCATTACATGAAGATGACAGGTCCAGACTGTTTTGTTGAGGGAGTATGTTTCTGACTTTGAAGTGTATTCTTTTTGACCACTGCAAATCTCATTATCGAGGATTAACTTTTGACAGGTCTGGCTTATTGACACAAAACTCCACAAATTCCGAGACTCTGCATATCTGCCCTGATGATGGACACAGGGCTGTCTAAAGTTGAGTTTAAGAAGACTCAATAACCCAAATAGTTAACTAACAAGACAAAGAGACATGAGCACTGAGCACTACAGTGCGAACCTTTTAGAAATTTGCAGCTTATCTTTTGATTTGCATGACTTTCTTTTTTGCATCTTTGATTTTATTTAGGTGCCTAAATAAAATATGATTGAACGATATTATGAATTACTTAATGATAAGGTAATTATGTCGAAGGACTATATTGGGCAGGTGATTGATTGGGTTATTTTCAAAATATCGTTACGTAATATCGCATTTTAATCAAGTCTGATAACATTTATTTGTTTCTTGATTAACTTGGATTTTTTTAATCAGATTTGAGAACATCAAGGTAACATTTTTTTGTAGATTGCAAAAATTCTTGCAATATTTCGACTGAGTGCCAAAATTTCGGCAATTGGTTTACGGCCAAGCTCTCATATTTTCATATCTCACAAACAATTGATTTTGGGAAGGGTTTAAGTAATTTATTGTTCAATCATTATAAAGGTATATCTTGTACCCTAAGTCTATTGATAACGATTACGTGTATTCTCACATGTTCCTTTGCTCATTTTTACATTAAATTACCGAAACAAATTCATAAATTAAGTCATCAACTAAAAACAGTATGATGGCAGAGATCCGATTCACAAAATATTTTTCATATTACAAAGAAATGTTTCGAAATGATTTAAAGAAATTTTGAAATCAAAATAAATCGAAAAATGTGACATCGAATAAAGTATATCTAATAGGACATATGTAGATCAATTATTAAATCAATGTATTAATGATATTCAGTTGGTTTCGCTGCATTTTGTCAAATCTTTAAACACCCTGTATCACTAAATGAACACATGCATACATACTTGTCAATTAGCAATTACAAGTATCTACCTTACCGTAACACCAAACTACAAAACATAATACACTCAGTTTGCATATTAAAAAGCTCTGAAATCAAAAAGCACATAATTTGAATGTGAAAGCTGAAACCTAACACTTAAATATTATTCACTACTGGTTTAAAATGTGGACTAGCACAGATTTTATTTATAAACATCAGGGAAACAAAGTGTAAAACAGTGAAACTTTGGGACGGAAAAACGGTTTTTCTTGCACTCTTAAAGACATTTTTATTATTTTCCACTTATTTTATCATACTCGCAGTGTTATAACGGGTGTCCCAAAAGAAAGTAAATATTTAGAGAATCGATTTAAAAAAAGTAAGGGTTCTATCGAAAAAAATGTTTATTAAATACTTAAATACACAATTTGGGAATTTATTTCTTAAAAGAAATATCGTCCAAATGTGAACCAAGCATTCATTTAAACGAAAAGTAAAATTTCTTACGACGGCTCGGCAGGTAGGCTTCGTGATGGCTGACATTTCGTGATGGATATTTTCTTTTAATTGCATCAGGTAAGTCGGATTTTTGGCGTACACTTTAGATTTGAGATAACCCCACAGGAAAAAGTCCATAGGGGTTAAGTCAGGACCACGAGGAGGCCAATTTATGTCACCTCTTCTGGAGATCAATTTGCCAGGGAAAATTTCACGAACTTGTGGCAGAGACGTGTTGGACTATGTAATGTTGCTCCGTCTTGCCGGAACCATGTTCTTTGGTTATAGCCAGTAAGTTTGTAGGGGTGCAGCATTAGGTGTTTGTGCAAAATGCTGTGTAACGATGATCTATGCACATTGAAAGCACTTGCGCGCTTCCGAATCGAAAGTTTGAGTCGTCACGAAAAGACTGATACACACTCTCTACTTTTTCTACCGTTCTCGATGACCTTGGTCGCCCGGATTTTGGTTTTGCCAGCGTTGTACCGATCTCTTCAAACTTTTTGACCCATTTTCAAATGTGAGGTATGCTTGACGCATCATTGAATTGACGAAAACCTCAAATTTGCAAGAATCTTCTACGCGCCACAGTCGCCGAATCAACATTTTTGTAAAACTCACGCACGCATAACGCTCGGTCGCTCCCGAGAAATGCTTCATTGCGACTAAATTCCCAAGAGCCAGACTACTGATTTACATACCCCCCGCGCCCCTCGGAAAAGTTGCGTTTACACAGAAAGCAAAACAAGTATATACTTTCTTTTGGGACACCCTGTTTTTCAAATTTTCATTAATAAGAAATTATTTATGAAAGTTATAAATAAATTCTCTAAATTTTTCAATATATTATCATTAGCGGCTGTTAATTTAATTAACGGTGCCAATTTTATACAAATTGATGCGTGAATAGTTTTTTTTAAATATTTTTTACCAAAAAGGTTAACGTGGAGATGTATTCATTTCATTCTTTTAAAAAATGGCCAGTGATTTTACAATTTCTATATTTTTACTGTTTGTAAGTTGTAATAATTTTAAACCTTTTTTAATTAAATAAGTTTTCAAACGAAATAAATTATATAAAGAGATTACTAATTTAGTTAACAAAATTATTAATTTAATTAAAAAGGAAGACATGAATGCTTTAAAACTAGACATATTCCAATTGTATCTTAGGCCTTTTAACCCTTAGAGCCCCGGTGTATAATTTATGAAAATAATCAGATTAATCTATTCAAAGAAATGGACGAATGACGAAGCGTTTAATGCCTAGCGAATTGGGCTGAAGGGGTTAACATTAATTATTTTACTTTTGAATATGTTTATTGTATTTTAAAAGACATCGATCATAACAACATCACACACATAGCCATTATAGTTTAATTATTATAGTTTTCAAACACTTATCTTAATTCTAAAAGGGATTTCTTGATCTTTTAACCCTTCACCAGCAAGGTAGTCAGAATCAATACCGTTTGACAACACGAGTCAATAGTAAAAAAATGTTTACCAGTTTTTTTTAATATGAAAGGTGAGTATGGTGAATTTCTCTTCCATAGTTGGAATGATAAATAATAATATGAACAATTTTAACACACGTCAATTTTTGAAACGCACACTGGGTAGAGAAGTTAAATTGTTGAAAGAACTTGTTTTTTATTTGTTAAAAAAAAATCATTTAAAATAATTATTGTATACAATTCCATTTTAAAAATCGGAACATAAAAAATTAGTTCTTTATGTTATTCATAAGACTGATTTCAATAAAAAATATCTATAAATATTCAACTAAAAACATGTTTAAATCATTTCAATTAATATTACATTTATTATTTAAATCAGTTCTCAGTGGTATATTATTAATAAACCATTTAGGCTTTGTTTATATAATGGCTTGTTTATGTCTAGTGAATTATACATTTTAAAGATTAAAAGAGATTCTTTAGTATGATAAATAATATTAATGTGCTGATGAAATTCGATATGTAATTAGAAAAATAATCAGAATTTTGTAATTGATTAACAAAAGTTAAATAGTTTGCAATGGCATATTCAATTTTATAAAATATTTAATTAATGGAAATATTAGTTCAATAATAAGTCAATGCGTTAAGGTCGCCTGTAATAATCTTTATCATCCTTGCATTCTAAAACACGCTATACGGGGTGTTAAGGGACGTACTTGACTTACCTTAAGAGGCATATAAACGCTAGAAATATTTCGAATCTCATGCCTGCAAAATTTTAAAATCGAGCGTCTTATTTGCACGAGGCTAGTAAGCGAAAAAGTGGTTTTTATTTATTTTGTGCATAATTTTATAAGAACGAAAAAAAGTTAGAACATAGAAAACCTCAAAAATAATCTTTTCCATAAAAGGGTATTTTTTTAAAATTGTTTCTTGTTTTACTCCGTAGTCCAGTGGCTAAGACTCTTGACTCACATTCCGGAGGTCGCGGGTTCGAACCCGGCATGCGCAAATAAATTTTATTTGATTAATTTGTGTTATTTCACAATTAATTCATTTAAAATAATATATAGTATATTTGCGGCATGTTCCAGAGTGGAAGATACTATTAGTATCGCCCTGGTGTAAGACCACCATTCAGAATTGAAACGTTGCTTGAAAATGGCTTTAGCCGTGTTTAGTGACCAGATCTGAATAGCCAGGTACTTCCCAACCTTCCTCTTCCCCACCTCCTTCCCCTCCCCACTACCTTCAGCCTCACAACATACCCCAATTGGGGATGCCATAGTCTCACTGGCTCCAGACGGGAGCAGTTGAGATTCTTGTGCGGTATTCACTGTAAAAAAAAAAAAAAAAAGTTAAGTCATGAAAAAACATTTTTTTTTGGTGGTTTACGCTTATATTTTGTATAACGTAAATAATAATTTTATTGTAATTCCAATACATAGAAACGCTAGTAAAAGCTTCGATTTATCCGTAGCATATTTTTTGATGTTCATACTGTAAGCCGATTCGTCGTAAAGATTAATCTAAAAAGTATCTTAATAGGATTTCACGCATATATTCATCATCTTAACCAGTGATTCCTGACATTGTTTGGAGTAAATACTGTAAATGATATTTTGGTCTCCAGTGACTTTTTTGATGACTTTTTTTTTCCAAAATTTTTTTCTTCAAAATCAAACACAAAAAAATTTCTTCCACGTTTCATCACTGGTCACTCAGCTGAGTAACCGAACAACCCCTAACCCCGCCTCCAACTGTTTAACACACACCATTTTTTATGTTTTTGTAGAAAAAAAAAAAACATCAAAAATGTCACCAGAGATTAAAATTTAATTTACATTTTTACTCAAAATAATGTCAGGAATCACTGGTTAAAGTAAGTCCTGTCCGTCCCTTAACATTCTGTATATTTTGAATTCGTAAAAATTTGAAACATTTTTTAACAACTTCGAAGCATTATCAGCACATTAAATTTTTAATCACAAAATTAAAAAAAAATAATACATCCTAATCTAAAACACAATTGGGTGATCTTAATATAAAAAACCAAATTACAAATTAACTATGTTATTGTATTTCTATTTCAATGTTATCATTTTATCTCTTTGGTTATTCACTTTTCATTAAATCCAAGTTGAATTTTAATTGAAAATTAAAATATAAACCTTATGTTGTAATGAAGGCTTTCAATGCAAAATTTACAGTAGGAATTCTTCCAACAATTTATTCCGCTTCTTTGTCATATTTTTTATAATCTTATGTAACGAATCATTGCAGAAATATTATGAAACTTTATGCAACGGTAGGTGGCGAATTCTAAGGTTTTTATGAGTGGAAAACGTTCAGATTTATAGAATATTAAAATGTCCAAAATCATTTTTGACTCCTTCGAGAAATTTGAGGAGGAAAGTATCTTAGACTATTAGGAATATACACTAGAATAGGGATAAATCTGTGATACCAAAAACTTAAAAAGAAAATTGGTACAAATGCTTTTTACGTTGTTGGTATGAATTTTGGTCTGCAATTTGCTTAGTTTCGATTACATTGTGTGTGGATTGTATTACAGATGAAGTTTTTGCAGTAGTTGTGATAAAGGGTATTATTTATAATAGTGGACTTAATATCCCTGTAGTAAAAAAGGTGCAATATAATACGTGAGATGATACAAGTTTCATAGTCATGCTATCGAAATATTTGTTGATACAAATTTATGCAAACTTTCCTGTCAACTTTTAAATATTGGTGATTCATTAGTGAAAACCAATCGAGGAATGTAAAAAATCGTGTTGAAATACGAAAATTTTGTGGAAAGTGCAAGTGACAAGTATTTATAAAAATTGAAGTCATAAATGATAAATTAACAATAATATGTCATCTAAAAGGGGTTCCATTTAAAATCCTTGCGGAAACCTATTATAGCATATATATCCTAACGTCGTAGTATAAATTGTTTCAATCTTGGTTTTTTATCACATATTTCGACTGTTATGTGGCATCTACCGCTTGCTCAGTTGGACAATAGATGGCGCCAGTGTTTGAACATCTTTTGGTCATGTTCGCATTAGTTTATTCGTGTCTTGGAGGACATGTTATTTTTTGGACCTGGTGGTCCTCTGGCAGGAATCTGTTGATTAGCCCAAGGACCTGCACAGGATGGCGGCTGAGGACTCAGCACTTTAGTTCTTGGAGGTTAGAATCGTGACAAACTCTGTAATGAGAAAGTTCAATTAACAATTTGTGCAAATTAACTGCGATGCGTTACAAAGTGACCTAGATAGGCTTTGCAAGTATTGCAAAGTTAACTGTTTAGAAAGCAATGTTTCCAAATGTCAAACTATGACATTCACAAGAAATAAACATGTTATCAAGTACTCTTATTCACTCAATAATGAACCTGTCATCTCGAAAACAGAACTTGGTGTTTACCTTGATAGCAAACTTATATTTAATAAGCACTTCGACTCAATCGTTCACAGGTCATATAAAATGCTTGGTTTTGTTCTTCGCATAAGTAAAGTGTTCAATAACCCGCGTATAATGTTATATTTTGCATTAGTCAGAAGTACACTGGAATATGCTTCGCCAATTTGGAACCCGCAATACAAAGTATACATAGATAGCATAGAACATTTTCAAAACAAATGTATAAAATATCTTACCTTCAAATTCAACAATAACTTTGAATGCACATTTCAAACTTTGCAACAAAGGCGAGCAATGGCTGATTTGACATTTATACACAACATTTTAAATAATATCATTGACTGTACCGAACATATTTCCCTTGTTAATTTTAATATACCATTAAGACGTACACGCCATACAGAACTGTTCCACACGCTTAATTACAAGACAAATGCAGCATCTAATTCGCCAATCAATCGTGCTCTTCATATGTTCAATATTATTGGTCTAAATTCTAACATCGACATTTTCTTCGATTCACTGCCCAAATTTAAAAAGAGCATCATGTCAATAATATAATTTGTTCAATGCGCATACATACATACACACACACATACTCACCCTCTCACACACACACCTTCCCACTACATACATCACCCGGTAATTACTTAATACGCATACCATAAATAAGACACTACAATGAAACACGTAATAGGTACCTACCTTGTAATATACTTATTAATTGTAATTTTTTTAACCAAAGTATCTAATGTACCTACTGTTTGTTTTTTTTAATAAATAAAATTAAAAAAAAAATAACAAATTAAAGCACTTTTTTTGTAGTTCGTTTGAAGAACTTCAAATAATATTTTATATGTATTTAAAATTGAATAAAGGTTTGTCATGTCTTGTGGCATCAGAACGTTTTCCTCATTCAAAGGGGACTACCCGTGTGAAAGGTACACATTTTTGAAAGATATGCTTAGCATGACTCTTTGCATGGTACTCATTTTTGTTATAACGATCGAAATCCCAGTGATGAATTAGCATACGATTATGTACTTAAGCGGACAATGCATATCAATTTAGGAGGCAAGTATGGGTATTTGTGGAGTTAATGTAAAGAACTATACCAGTCCAAACAAATCGCTTTGGCAATTCTAAACTAACTAACCTCCTTGCTGTTGAAAAGGGAATGGAAGAGTGTTTGAGGTATAGAATAACAACCATGGTTTCTTACCATCGTAGTTAACCATGCCGTCTCCGTCTAGATCGGCTTCCTTGATCATGTCGTCAACCTCTTCCTCGCTAAGCCTCTCTCCCAAGTTGGTCATCACATGCCGCAGTTCCAGAGATGAAATCATCCCGTCATTGTTCTTGTCGAAGACCCTGGAAACAAAATCCAATCAGGGTAAAGTAACAAACTACATACATTGTAGAGAACTTTGATGTAGTCTAATACAGTTTCTAATGTTAGTAGCACCGTTCATATAGCAATACTTATATGTTTTGGGATTTATGCATTTTTAATAGTTAACGGCCAAGCATTCCACTTTTGTTTCGAAACTTTTTGATATTGGAAAATATTAATGCAAGTTAAAAATATACCAATTAATAGTAAATCAGTTATGCCATTTTAGGTCCTTTATTCAACATTAATATAAAAACCTAAAATATCATCCGTGTTTGTAAAAAAACACGAGAATTAAATGATGTCCCCTTAATAAAAATTCCAAAATACTGTTATGAACTTCATTATAATGAACTTCACGCGAAATTGACCTCTAAAAGCTTAAAAGTTGGTTAAATTTCAAAGCATATCTTTAATTTTTATTTTATAATGTTCACAGTTTCGATCAATAAAGACTATACTTGGTCGAAGGTTCACAGACAAGAAAGAGAAGGAAAAAAATTACAAAAAATAAATACCAACCGTCCAATAACCGTGTACCAAACCCAGCCTTACTAATAAAAAAATGAGAGCGTGTTATTCATAAGCGGTAGAAGTGAAACCTTCAGAAAACTAAAATAGACAAGAGCGGGGAGGCTATGAAACACCGCACAAAGAAGGAGACCGATAGGCTATGAAGCACCGTACAAAAAGGAGACCGATTATACTATCTCATTCTCTCGCAGGCTATAGATGTATGTGTTTGTCTCTTTTTAGTGTCGCTATTTTTCATCCATCGAGTTTCAAATTACAATGGTGCTAAAGAAGTTTCCACTTCAAAAATCACTTCCCAACCGTTAAACGGCGTTTTAGTTAGATCCGATTTAAAATCCATAAAAAAAACTATAACTCTATTATTTAAATTCAGCAACATTGCATTTGGCATCTGGTAATGATCCCTTGCTTGCGCATTTCTGTTTGTTTTTTACGAATGTAAAAAAAGTAATATATTGATGGTGAGCTTTTTTGACGTCTTCTGAAATATCTTCATTAATCTTGGTTTTTTTTTATTGTTTTTATTTCTTGCTATAGCAATCCCGATGAGTTACAGAACTCATTTTAGGACAGGAGGAACATACAAATCATGGGTGGGAGGAAATAGTTAAAATTTTACATAGGAATTTGGATATTAAAATATAAGATTCACATACAATATAGAAGAAAAATAAAAGACATATTGAGTAGAATAAACAGCAATGGAAAAAAATTAAAGAAAAGGGAACAAGGTTATACATATATGGATGATTACAACTTAATGGAAAAGAAAAGAAGAGAAAAGAAACAAGACAATTGAAACATGACAAGAAAATTACAAAGTTTCATCCTTATACATACTTAAAAAATATTCTTTTAAAAGCATTACTCTGATTTTTTTTTATTTTGCTGAATTCCCTTGTACATATCTGGTAGCGAATTATATAGTGTATAGGCAACATAGTTCAGAGATTTTATCCCATATTTTGTAGTGTGTGTTTGAGGTATGCGGATTTTATTGCTATTTCGAGTATTGTGAGTGTGGATGTCTTGATTGTAAAGTGGCTTGATGTTAGTGTGAGTTGATTGTTGGGTAATTTGTAGGATGGTGCTTGTGATTTCATGTTTAGGAAGGACTGTGATTGGAAGAATACCGGAAACTGAATAGATGTCTCTGACATGGGTGTCCCATGGAAGTCCAAAAACATTTCTGAGAGCTCGGTTTTGAACCACCTGCAGATCAGCTATCAATTTCTTTGAGGCAAATCCCCAGATACAGCAGAGATAAGAAAGGTGTGAATGTACCATGGCATAGTACACTGATGTTAATAAAGGTACGGGTAGTAATCCTTGGAGTCTATAAAGTACACCAGTTATGGTTTTGTTCATAAAATGGTCAACTAACCAATGTATTCGTATAATTCAATATATTTACCACTTTTTGTGTTATCCTCTGTCAGTTTTAATCAAATAATTACTTTCATTTTATGTTAAGTGAGGTTATACCAATAGCATAGAATATTCAAATTGAATTTTACGATCAGATAAAACCCTCTTTGGCTGTACAAATAAATCGTATCTTTCAATGAACCATTGAAAGATACGATTAAATGGCTATTAAATGTCAGTTTTGATTTAACATTCTATCAGTAAAGACACTTATCAATTGTTTAAAAATTTCACCACGTTTATAAATAAGTCTATACATCTGTGAAAAAGGAGAATATAAAATTTTGGTTTAGTGAAGTCAAGTAATTTTTTTTTTGTTTTTTTTTTTACATTAACTCCACACAGGAGACCTTGAGGAAAATAATTTCCCTCCTATGTCATCAAAAGGGCCTATTTCATCAGGGATGCTGTGTGGAGGGTCTTTTTGAGGAGAGGAAGGAATGAACATTGGTCTTGAAGAGACCCATGTTGTAGGAAGGAGGAAACACAGAGGCCGGTAAATCATTCCACAGCCGAGCTGTTGAACATAAGAACGAGTCAAAGAAATGACCCGTTCTCACGTGACAAATGTCAACCGTGCACAAATGTTGGGCACGCGTTTGGCGTGTTTCCCGACTATGCACCGGTGCCGAAGGGATCAATGATGCTAGTTCCTCGGAGCATCTTCCATTGTTATACCGGTAGAAGAAGGATAGCATTCCCACCCGACGCCTGTGCTCTAAAGATTGCAATCCGTCTGTTAAGATGGGAGAATCTATCAAACGGACCGCAAGGGACATGAAAAATTTTGTAAAATTCTGGGGGCTTTCCCTAAATATGTCCGGAATCTTGCAACTACAGTGGGATGTTATTACGGGGAGTTAATACATATTCAAAGAGGCGACACCAAAATCGTTTGAAAAGAAGGAATTGAATGCGCACTGTGAATGCGCAAAAAATGAGACTTTAGGTCAAGCTGTCGCACTTTAATCTATTCATAAACAAATTTCTTTGTTTTTGAAGAAAACGGTAAGAATCCGCAAAACTGGAGACATTTGAAGGAAGGCCATTGTCCAGACTTATGAAGAAGAAAAATTATGAGCCACTTTTGTATCAGGGGGCAATTTGGATATCTATATAATATAATTATACATAGCACAATTCTCGCCACCACCCAGAAAATAATCGCTTCTTTTTAATATTTTTTTTCAGTCAACAATAATATTACGAAAACGAGTGACAAATAAGTTGGTTTATAGTTATATTCAAACGTATAATCGGTTGAATTATACAAGCTGTTTTTGAGATAGTTTCGGATGGTAAATACATTTCATAAATTACAGTACAAGTTTCTTGTCATTTATTTTTTATGGGTATTAAATTAAACTACTCACATTTTCATCTACCACGAAAGTTTTTGGGATTGGCTTATCGTTGTAATAAACTTATAAAAATTGGTGTATCAAAGTCGCCCACTCCAAAAGGTAAAACAGTTTAAACAACAACAAAAAATACCTAATATAAAATTATCCAACCAAAATTATTTTATAAGAAAAAGATTTCTTGTCGTTTATTTTTCATAGATTTTGTATTTCACTACTCTTATTTTCATCTACTACAAAAGTTTTTGGGATTGGCGTATCATTGTAATAAGCTCACCAAAATTGGTGTATCAAAGCCGCCCACTCCAAAAGGTGAAATAGTTTCAACAAAAAAAAAATAATATAAAATTTCCAACCAAAATGATTTTATATGAAAAAGATTTGGTTTCTAAGTCTAAAATTGTGTGTTATATCTTACTGAAAAGCCTCTCGCAATTCGTCCTCGCCGTCCGCTCCCTTCATCTTCTTGGACATCATCTGCAGGAACTCGTTGAACTCGATAGTGCCATTACCATCCTGGTCCACTTCATTCACCATGTCTCGGAGCTCAGTCTCTGGAAATACCACATTGAAACAGTTAGAAGATTTGAAAATGATAACCATCAGACAATAATTCATAAAATAACTTGAGTACAATATTCCGATCTAGAACCAACAAAGATATTCATGTACAAACCGTAGAAAGATTAGAAAATAAATTCTTGCGCTTTCCAGAATTTAAATTCGGTATTTCAATTTTGTTGAACTTACAACACTCTTTTAAATAATACGAATTTGCTTAAATTAAAATGAAATTGTCAGATATAAGGACTTTCACTGACTTGAATGGTATTTGGGTATTTCTATATAAAATTACAAAAGATGCATTTGGCAGTCCAAAATTGTTTGCTTGATATTGATAAGCTTTCGGATGTTAATAAGACGTCCGGGATTAATAATTTCAGTGCTGAAATTCTGGGACTTCTCACCATAATAAATATGTAGTCATCATTACCAAGAATACTAATCGAAGAAAATAATTATGCCGTGGCAAGTGGACACATTATATCACTAGATTAATACAACAGATTGTTTCGGAAGCAGTTCAGATGTGTATGTTTTTTTCTATTCCTATGTAAAAAGCCCCTAAGAAGGGCTCTAATAATTAAATAAAAATTATATAATCAGTTGTTGAAAGACCAGTGCAAGAGAGGAGGATTTTTAAAGGAACGAATTTTAGCTACCAAACTTTAGTAGTGTTTTAAAACTAATTTACTGAAGTTTGTGAAGAATTTTATATGTTTTTAGTATTTCGTGTGTTTATTGAGAATCCAATAATAATAATTTAGCAGAAATCCGTATATTTAATTTGGCACGAAATGCATAAGGGAAAAATATACACATGCATGCCGGAATGGTGAACAACTTGAAAAAATCTTTACATCGAACCAAAGTAGGTAATTCGAAATAAACGCGTACTTCCTAAATGGATCAAGCAATAATTTATCGGAGTGCTGTTTGCCAAACACGTGTTGTGCCTATTTTCAAGTAACTTGCAGTCATATTATTTTTATTTTATTTCTGATTTTATTTTTGATTTAGGTTTGATTTATTTTAATGTTTTGCCTTTGATTTTGTTTTTGATTTTGTTTTGATTTTGTTTAGGAATCTGAGGTTCAGTGTATCCTGGTCATCCACCTTCAAGACCTAGACACACCTCATCCCATGAACCCGGGCACCCTTGCTAAATCACCAAACGTAGCGAACCACTTGGGGTGACCTATGGCAGAGGTGTTGGTTATCCAATTAAGGTTCCCGGGGAGGCGGTACCCATTCCCGCCTCCCAAATTGTTATGCTCAATTAGATGTTCTTTGTGAAATAACAAAAAAAAAATAATATGTAAGAGCCCATCTGGGCGTGAAAATCAAAAATTAATATCTAAAAAAGAAATAAATATGATCACTACTGCTTAATTTTTAGTACAGTCTTTATGAATGTGCTGAGTTTATCTACTTTATAATTTGCAGACCATAATGTTTCAAGGATTTCTTAACCTTTACTTAGATCTGTTGCAAATAAGAACTTAGAGAAATGGAAATTATGTCACCACATTTTGAGATTATGACAAAATTAAGATACGAAAATAAAAGCATTCTTTGCGTGACACTAAAAAAGACAGAAATTGGCTTTTGTTGTGGCGTTATTGATATTGGTTCCATGATGCCCCGGACAGATGATCCCTCAGACATTTGATCCATCTGACAGTTTATTTGACCCCCTCCCCGCTCAACTAAAGGATATTTTCTGTTGTTCTACCTTCCTGGTGACTAATTTTTGCAATTTGGTAGGCTGTTTTGGAGGCGGGTATGGGTACTGTCACCCCGGGAACCATTTATTCAACGCTCCTGCCGTATATCACCCCAAGTAATACGCTATGTTTGGTGATTTTGCAGAGGTGCCTGGGCTCATGGGATGAGGTTTGTCTAGGTAGCAATGGCCGATGTTTTTACCCACCCATTGTGTGGCGGGCCGGATCGGAAGAGACTGGTAGTGGGAGACCTTTTAACTTCTCCAACCAGGACTCTCTCTACCCATCGCCTCGAACCGCGGTGGGAGGGATGGATTCATACGTTCGTCAATCCTGAACACAATGACCTCCAGCCCTAATACCTTTTCCTTATCAGAACTTCCTCTCCTTCCTTTCCCTAAAAAAAACCTCCACACTGCATCTCCAAATACGACACTGGCCCTGAGGAAATTTCTTTTTTTCAGGACCTTCTATTTGGAGATAATGTAAAAAAAGGACGTTAATTATATAGGTACGACGTCTTTTTTATTCGGCGATATATCCTCGCTGCATACTCCTTCGCAAAAGTACAATTGTCAGTAAAAATATTTGTATAGTAGAAGTCTCTTCATGACCAATGTTCATTCCTTCTTCTCCTCAAAAAGACCTTCTACATAGCATCTCAGATGACATAAGCCGGAGGGATTTTTTTTCCTCAGGGCCTCCTGTGCGGAGATAATGTAAAAAAAAGAAAGTGATAAGAATACCGACTTATATTGTTGACTTGTTATACGGTCGCATATTCTCACTACAAACATTACCAGGGAGGAATTGCAACATAAATAATCCTTTGTGGGATCAAGTGTCCGGTGATCAACTGGCAGAGCGATCAACTGTACGGAGGATCAAGATTTGGCTCACCACTATTACTCTGTAATGTATTCAAAGTAAGCGGTATCTTTTAATAATATGTTATATTTGCGGCACGTTCCAGAGTGGAAGCTACTCTCAGTATTGCCTTGGGTAAGAACATCATTCAGAATTATAACGTTGCTTGAAATGGCTTTAGCCGTACTTGGTGACCAGATCTGAATAGCCAGGTACTTCCCCACATTCCTCTTCCCCATCTCATTCCACTCCCCATACCTTCAACTTCAAAACATACCCCAATTGGGGATGCCATAGTCTCACTGGCTAAAGACGGGAGCAGTTGGAGACTCTTGTGCGGTATTCATATTTAAAAAAATGTATTAAAAAAAAAAAAAAAAAATAATCCATGACAAAGTATCAGAAACACTAATGTTTTATATTATTGTAGAAAGCAATCACTTTGTGGTTTGACATAATATTTAATAAAATAAAATACTTTTTTGTTTAAAACCACGAGATTTATTAATTTATGAACCGACCGGTTTAGCTTTATTAAAGCATCATCAGGGTACAAATTAATACTAAACAAGAAGTACATAATGTATGCTTATATATAACAAAATATAGAGGGAGACAACATGATACAAATATTACAAACACATAGACGGCCATAAAATACATTAACATAAGTACTCAAGTAATGGGAAAAACCGAAAGATAATTATGTCACATAGACGGCCATAAAATACATTAACATAAGTACTCAAGTAATGGGAAAAATCGAAAGATAATTATGTCACATAGACGGCTATAAAATACATTAACATAAGTACTCAAGTAATGGGAAAAACCGAAAGATAATTATGTCTTTCGGTTTTTCCCATTACTTGAGTACTTAATGTATTTTATGGCCGTCTATGTGTTTGTAATATTTGTATTATGTTGTCTCCCTCTATATTTTGTTATATATAAGCACATATTATGTACTTCTTGTTTAGTATTAAGATAATTATGTCTTTCGGTTTTTCCCATTACTTGAGTACTTTTGTTAATGTATTTTATGGCCGTCTATGTGTTTGTAATATTTGTATCATGTTGTCTCCCTCTATATTTTGTTATATATAAGCACACATTATGTACTTCTTGTTTAGTATTAATTTGTACCCTGATGATGCTTTAATAAAGCGAAACCGGTCGGTTCATAAATTAATAAATTTCGTGGTTTTAAACAAAAAAGTATTTTATTTTACTAAAGTTTTTCTTTATTTACCTGTAGGTCTTTGTCCCAGGGATCTCATGACGACCCCCAGCTCGGCCATTGTGATGGTGCCATCCTCGTCCTTGTCGAACAGCATGAAAGCTTCCTTGAACTCTGAAAACAGCATTATATTTATTATATTACTGATGGCTAAACTTAGTAACAGACTTTCTAAGACACTTGCCCGTACCCCTCTACATCTTATAAGTTCTGTCTTCCTCTAATGTGCTATCCCTCTCTCTTTACTTTAATATTACGTATAATGTAAATGTAAGTAATTAGATTAGATTATAATTAATGACAACTATGATCTATTAATCAGACTATGCACAACTAAAAATATTGTATAATTATGCTACTTTTGTGTAACCGATCTTACATTACTTTCTACTTGTTAATTTTTTTGTACGGATGTAATCTATTTGTAATCTACATTGAACATGTACTTTTTTAGTTGTAATGTTGCCAATTTCATTGAATAAAGATATATTATTATTATTATAAATTTTAGATTTTGCGAACAGTAAAGTGGACCTGGCATCCAAAAAAGTAAGTTTCTAATTTTCTCTTATTTATTAAATCACTACCAAAATTTCGTCTGATATCATTTAATTTTTAAGTAGGCACTGAGATACACACCTACTAAACTATTTTTAACATTTTTTAAAACATACAATAAGGAATTATTCAATTTGTCGGAATAAATGTGATGATCTTAATGGCATTTTTTTTTAATAATCAGTAATATTATTATATACGCATGAAAAACAGTTTATTTATAATAAATTCTGTAATGTAATTATTATTACAAGTGACAGCTGATTCGTTTTCTGAAGGCATTATGAAACTGTGACCACTTACAGACAATGTATTTTATTTTTATTTTATGAAAGACAAACAACATTTCCGGGTCACAAATAACCAGACAACATTTTAAAATCTCCTAATACCACCACAGTGAGCGGAAAATTTTGCTTGTATTGTGAAGGAGGACTTAGCCAGCCGAAGAATCAAACACGCGAAGCTTGGGTGTGACCCAAACGTGATGCTAAATCAGCCACTAACCAGTCTCTATAATTTTATTTTTTCTATATAGGTACTTCAAATGAAAAACTTATTGATTTCAGTTTTATAACTTATGCCCTTATTGATTTCCGAACAAAATGTCGGAATTTATTAAAGGCATCATCATCATCAATCATCATCAAACAGTATTAATAGGCTAGCATCTGCGTGGTTGAATTTCAGAACCCAGCCCTCAAATAATATCTGTGTACGTGGAATTTCACACAAAGCTACTGTTATAATTCGGTTTCAAATTTAAAAAATTGACACAAGATGTCACTACTTCCGTCAGCAGCTCGCATATAGATGTTTCCCCCCTAGATATAAGTTAAACCGAGGGGATATAAGTGCTACGGATTTATATGTTTTAAGTATCCTTCCGGATTTGGAAAGATTGACGGCAATTCTTGACAAGTTGTTATAAAATACATATAACGTCATTGCATGTCTCGGTTACTTGTTCGCGGTTACTTTGTCACCGTTATTTTGTCACTGTTACTTTGTCTTGGTGAGTCGCCGATGAGCCTGCGGGGCGGGTTTTAAACTGCTGGTTATTAAACTATAACCCTTTAAAATTTCCTCAATTAGGTTCTACATTGTTTAAATTTGACATAATGTCGATACGGAAGTATTTCCAAGTGATGACTCAGGGGTTTCTTTTTCCCAGCATGATTAAGTATTTTTATGATCTCTAATAATTCAACTTGGCTTAAACATGTCTAATAGTGTAGAGCGAGTTATATTTTTTCTTTCCTTTATCAGACTAGCTTTCGCATTATTATAATTTTTGTTAATTTCATATTGCTCTAAAAGATTGAGTTTACGGCCTCTGTATGTGTTATAGAGTTGGCATCACTAAATAGGTGATTATTATCTATCTATCAATCGCGTGTATTCTTTGAATCTAGTATTAAAGGACCGGCCAGTTTGTCCAACATAAACAGCGTTGCATTCGGCACACTGCAGTTTATAAATGCCGCTATTTTTTAGTTGAAGTTCTTTACTTTTTGAGTTTTTAAGAGATTTTTATTTCAATATCTAAGCAACATTATTAGATACAATTTTATTAGATGTCGGTCCGATAAATTCCAAGCAAATAAATTTATTATATTACTAACCGCTGGGTAAATTAAGTAAAGCTTATTTTATCAATGTCTCTACCCTTGAAGCCGTTATTTTTAGAAATGGTTAAATTTGTATTTTTTCCTTCTCGCGTGCTTTATTGTCGAGCGGGATGTTAGAAAGCCTATGTATCATTGAGCGGTAAACAGGCAATTTATGTGACCATGGGTGAAAGTAGAGAAAATAACAAAAACATACATTTGGAATTTTCTGTAAGTCTACGTTTACAGACACGATCTTATCTTTTAAAAAAAAATTTTTTTAAATTTTTATTTCATCCGATCACTAATATTTTTAATTGCTTATATAAAAAAAATAATATTTACCAGCAACTTGGTCCTCGGTGAGTCCATATTCTGACTGAAACAAAAAATAAATACATTTATTAATTGAAAAACTTTTTATTTCGTAAATTTCCATTTTTCATATATAGTTTTTTAGAGGATTTACTCAAAAACTTCATTCATTTTCGTGACCGGGTAATTTATTTATTTTATTTATTTATATTTTATTAACGCCCTAGTGGGCTTTTACAAGAAAAGAAGCAAATATATAATTAACAATATTAATTACACGTATTACATAAACAATAAAACAGAATAAATATGAAGGCAATCGACTCGCTAGGTAAAGAATATTACAACATAAAAAAAAATGAAATGAAATAGTACAAGTTGTACTTACAAAAACTAAAACAATTCAGCTTTAAATATTTATACATATTATTAACAATAATAATAAGACCTGACATAGTAATAACGAATGGCTGTTGAATTAAATAGTAATAATTATAATTAAATAATAATAATAGTAATAATTAAATATTCACGTTATTATAAAACAATTAAGACAACCCTGATATCATTAAAGGGGGAAAAATAAACAAAAAATGTTTACAGTAAGTGCCTCACATAATAATTAATGTATAATGTGGTGAACGTATGTCTTGCGGTATAAAAGAGACATGCGTGTATGAGTGAGACAGCATGAGTAACGTATAAAAGGTTGTGAATGTTGTCCATTCGTCCTCTTTTCGTATCAGACTTCCTACGAAGCACTACTGTAGCAATATCACGGAATAAACAGTAATAGTCTACCCACGACGTATAATTATTGCAATCCCCCTGAGATTATCAAAAGAATCTGGATCCATCAGGAACGGAGTCCAGAGGTAATGTAGATAACCGGCCACGGTCATCACATTAAAATACCGTTTTCCAAGAAAATATAAATACTACATCACTAACACCATACAAACAAAAATAGAGTAGGGGTAAAAGCAATCACAAAAATAAGTTATCTCAAACACAGATTGATAAGGATCTTAAACGCCGAAACAGCTCTCACAGAAATAAAAATTAAAACGTCACACAGAAGTTTATAATAACAATATTAATTTGGATTCACTTTGGATTAAATTACTTTATTAATTCAGTTAACTGTTGAAAAATAAATAGTGTGATAACACAAGCAAAGCCGGGCAGCTGATAAAAACAAGGTAGGCACCTATTGAATTTTACAATACGTTGAATTCGTGATATTTGTCACGTATTCCATTATATTTGAATATTTCTTTTATTTTCGAAATGAAAGCGCTGAAATTTCGAAAATCTGAACATTCATATTCGGAAAATGGTCACGTATTAGAGAGAGAACAGCAGTTTCCCTACATTTCTAGCGGCAATGGTCCGGAACATCGGGAAATACATTTCACATAATAATAATATATTGATGTGGAAAAAAATGAAACCGATAGAAAACATGAGAGTGTGTTGGCAGCGATACAAGTTTCCTCAACGAAATTATCCCGGCCCCGGCTGTGTGAAACACGCGTTGAAATTATTATGATAAGTGTTTCACTTATTCAATTCCAAGCATTGACACATTGGGCAGAAGCTTTAGTGATATAAATGTAATTATTATATTTACAGGATGTATTAGAACGGATTCCATGACGCTTGATCCCCTGAGAGTTGATCCCCCTACATTTGAACGCCAGAACATTTAATTCCTTGGATGCTTGATCCCTGTAGACACAAGATAGCTGTAGGTAATAGAATATCAACTTTTGTTATACGGCCGTGTATATTCTATGTATGCATGGGGATTAAGTATCCGAGGGGAACTGTCCGAGGGATCAAGTGACCAAGGAGACAAATGTCCGGGGGGTGAAGTGTCCGAGGGATCAACTTTATTTTCAGATTTTTTTTTTTTTTTCTTTTTTTTTAAATTTTATTAATTTTTTTTTTTTTTTGGTTGCATCCCCAATTGGGATATGATGTGAGGCTTTAGGTAGGGGTGAGGAGAAGGAGATAGGGAAGAGGAAGCTGGGGAAGTACCTGGCTATTCAGATCTGGTCACCAAACACGGCTAATGCCATTTCAAGCAACGTTTCAATTCTGAACGGTGGTCTTACACCAGGGCGATAGTGAGAGTATCTTCCACTTTGGAACGTGCCGCAAATATACTATATATTATTTTAAATGAAATTTGAAATTTGGGAGGCGGGAATGGGTACCGCCGCCCCGGGAACCTTTATTGGATAACCAACACCTCTGCCATAGGTCACCCCAAGTGGTTCGCTACGTTTGGTGATTTAGCAGGGGTGCCCGGGTTCAAGGGGTGAGGTTTGTCTAGGTCTTGGAGGCGGATGACTAGGACATATTGAACCCCAGATTCCTACCCACCCCTTAAACCCTTTTCCTTCCCAGAACTCTCCTCTCCTTCCTTTCCTTAAAAAAACCCTCCACACAGCATCCCCAAAGATGACATAGGCCTTGAGGGAAATTATTATCCTCAGGGCCTCCTGTGTGGAGCTAATGTAAAAAAAAATGAATAAATTGTGAAATAACACAAATTAATCAAATAAAATTTATTTGCCACACCGGGATTCGATCCCGCAGTCAAGAGCCTTACCGCTGGACTGTGTCCGAGGGATCAACTGTTCGGGGATCATCTGTCCGGGAATCAACTGTCCGTGGAACAATCTGCTCGGAGGTTCAACTGACCGGGGGATTAAATGGCCCAGGGATTAACTGTTGGCGTTAATTGTTTGGGGGATTTAGTCTCCGGGGGATCGATGGCTGGGGATAAAATATCCGCGAGGTCAACTGTCCTGGGATAATCTGTCCGGGATCAACTGTCCGGGGATTAACTGTCTGGGGATCAATTGTCCGGGACCAACTGTCCCGGGGATCAACTGCACAGGGGATTAATTGTGCGGGGCTCCTTGGGCTGGAGATAAAATGTCAGCGGGATCAAATATCCGCGGGGTCAACTTTCCTGGGATAAACTGTCAAGGGATCAACTGTACGGGGATCAAATGTCCGGGGATCAACTTTCCAGGGGATCAACTATCCGGGGCCCCTTGGGCTGGTGATAAAATGTCAGCGGGATCAAATGCCTGCGGGGTCAACTGCCCTGGGATAAACTGTCCAGGGATCAACTGTCCAGGGCTCCTTGGCAAGTCGGCAGAGGGTCGGCCCTGCAGATAGTTGTGTAAAATGTTATCTCTTTGTGCTAATAACTAGACCAGATGCCACACTGTGCTTCTATTGCCAACTAGTCTGCTAGTGGGAAGTTAGGAAGACCGCAGTTATTTACGATGTCATAAAACATCACAACTTGCGCTAAACTTGTCAAACTGTACAACGACCAGTGGTACCTTTCGGTGATCAACTACTTTTTATATTATTAGTAATACTTTCTCACAGGAGTTACAGCGGAAATTATTTCTTAATTTGTTACATCTTGAAGTAACAAGAAAGTGATGTAGATAGTGATGTGATGTAGATTTTCTCGAATAAAAAATCCAGTGATCTTTTATTACAACATTGATAACAATACTCTTGAGACATTAATACAAATTAAAGACTTGGGCATCACTTTTCAATTAAATCTTTCATTTGTTAACCATATAACAGAAATCTCTAATCAGGGCTTAAAAATGTTGGGATTTATAACCAGGCTAACTAGAAATTTTAACAATATAAAGTGTATTAAACTGTTATATTTTGCCTATGTTAGAAGTCAACTTGAGTACAATTCTCCCGTCTGGAATCCACATTATAGTATACATGTACAAGCTGTTGAAAGAATACAGAACAAATTCTTACGTTTTCTAAATTTTAAAATGGGTATTCCAGCAATTATGTTGAACTACAACACTATTTTAAATGATATGAATATGCTCAAATTGTCCGACAGAAGAATTTTCACTGACTTGGTATTTCTATATAAAATTTTAAATGATTTAAGTTGATAGTCCGATATTGCTAGAATTGATAAGTTTCCGGATTCCACTACGTAATACCAGAAGTCAGGATTTATATCAGTGTAGAAATTCTGGAACTAACTACCATATGTATTCCTCTTTGCCCAGAATACTAATGGAGGGAAATAATTATACCAAGTCAGTGGACATCTTCAATGTATCTTTAAACAAATACAAAATACTGTTACTGAGGCAGTTCAGTCATGTACAATAAATATTATATATTGCGTTGCAACAACCTATTATATTTCTTTGTTAAAAAAATAGTATTTATATATTATTTAATCATAGTGTAATTTGTAAATTTCATACTTATGTAAAAGCCCCGTAAAAGGGCGTAAATAAATAAATAAATAAATAAATATTATATATAGTTAGTCGCTTTTACTTCTCTATACTTCGAACCACACATTTTGCCTTTAAGATGAAGCTAGCGAAATCCTATTTAGATGATACTATTTAGATTAATCTTTACGACGAATCGGCTTAAAGTATGAACATTAAAAATATGCTACATATTTTTTTTTTTTTTTAAGTTTTCTTTATTCATTGAAATTTTTTTTTTACAAATGTTGGGGATTTTTCGACCACCATGCTAGGCACATGCCCGTGTTGTGGTGGTCGATAAAGATAAATACGATATTGATAAATAAATTGAATCTTTTACTACCTTTTCTATGTATTGGAATTTCAATAAAATTATTATTTACATAACAAAAAACATAAGCGTAAACCACTAAAAAAATGTTTTTTCATGAATTAACTATGAAGAAAAAAATACCCCTTTATGGCAAAGACTAGTTTTGAGATTTCGTTTGTTCTAACTTTTTTCATTCTTATAAAATTCTGCACAAAATAAATAAAAAATACTTTTTCGCTTAGTTGCTTCGTGCAAATAAGAGGCTCGATTTTAAATTTGAAGGCATGAGAATCGAAATATTTCTAGCGTTTATATTCCTCTTAATAAAACATGTTTATTTTCAATTATTTTAGAAATTCGATCAACAATATTTTTTGTTGTTGTTTTGTTTTACATTAGCTCCACACAGGAGCCCCTGAGGAAAACTTTTTTTCTAACTTTTTTTCATTTTTATAAAATTATGCACAAAATAATTAAAAAACACTTTTTTGCTTAGTTGCTTCGTGCAAATAAGACACTCGATTTTAAATTTGAAGGCATGAGAATCGAAATATTTCTAGCGTTTATATTCCTCTTAATAAAACATGTTTATTTTCAATTATTTTAGAAATTCGATCAACAATATTTTTTGTTGTTGTTTTGTTTTACATTAGCTCCACACAGAAGCCCCTGAGGAAAAAAAATTCCCTTATATCCATTGTCATCTTTTCGGATGCTGTGTGGAGGATTTTTTAGGGAAAAGCAGGAGAGGAAGTTCTGGGAAGGTAAACGGTATGTGGGGTCAGTCAGTGTGTCAAGGAGTGACGGACGTATGAATTCCTCCCATTGCGGTGCAAGGTGATAAATGAAGAAAGTCCGGCTGAAGAGGTCATAATATCTCCCTCTACCAGACTCTACCGATCCCGCCCGCCACGCAGTAGAGAGGTAGACGCTTCCAAGACCTAGCCAAACCTTACCCCATGAACCCGAGCACCCCTGCTAAGTCACCGAACGTAGCGAGCCACTTGGGATGACCTACGGCAGGGGTTTTGGTTATCCAATAAAAATGTAGATATCCGGAAAGCACGCGTTGTGATCAAAATAAATAAAAGGACCATCATATGGTTTGGAGTGTTTGGACACGTGGGAAAGATGTATCCGGAGAATGAAGTGTCAGAAAAGTATATTATGCCGCGAAAGGTGATGGTATGAGAATTCTGGATAACACGAAAAAGGCATGGCACGAGCAAAGTGAATAAAGTACTCGAGTCGGATCATATCAAGAGTCAAGAGAGACAACAGAACGGTGACAAAACAGAACATAAATATAAAAGGTCATAAAATATTATTATTATTATGTTACTAATTTCATTAGTTTCTGGTACTGGACAGCTACACCAAAACTAAACGCCGAAACACACATTAATTTAACTAATTATTATATACCAGCCACGGACATATGAATATATCTGGACCTGCCCTAAGTGATAAAAAAGTATTATTTCCCCCTCCACATGGCGCCGGCTGTAGCTCCTCCTTGGAACCGGCTCGCTCCATGGGGAGGGGATATAGCCTCGCTTGAATCTAAAATGTGTGACGTCATCATTCTTGCCGTGAACAGCGAGAAGCTGACATCCATACATTTAACGAAATAACGGCAGCTTGTGCTATACAATATATCTACCTATCAATATGCACATAGCGAATGTGGGCGGTACTCCAATGTGCTCGTCGCTGGTTACAGGGGTAAGTAAATTATGAAACATTTGTAAAAGTGTTTTAACTAAACACGGCAAGAAAATATTGATATGTGTATTGGCGCGAGTCTTTTTGGGGCGAGCATTTGGCCTTAGCAAATAAGTTTTGAACGTGGCAAGCAATTCGCGCTCCCATGTAAAAAGGTCTATTCATTCAAAGCAGATTTTGCTTTTAAGAACTAAATGGTGATATTGTAATGCGAGATGCCTATATACTGTCAGATTGATTGTTCAACGAATGACAGTCATCTTTCCCCTCTTCCGCTCTCCATAGTTTGGTTTTATCCCTCATCTGTAACTGCTTGTCTATCCATTTGGATGTCTATGATACCAGCCCTACTAGGATTAACATGCATTACTTCTAAATTCATACATGAACACATACTTCACCACAATCCAAACATCTGCTCTAGTGATGGACAACGCGCGGCATAATAAACCAAATATTAATCATGATAATATTTTCACCTTGAAAATTTCAAACATCATTTATCGTTTAGGTTGTTTATCGTTGAAATAAAACTTCTTTACGCATGTTTGACTTGGGTAGTAAGCTAATGAATGCGTTACGAAAAGTGTGATGCGAACGGTGATCGGGCGAGGCGAATGGTCGGGCCTTTACGCACGCTCTAAGTTGAGAGGGCGATATAAGTTAGTGGAGATAGAAAGAGAGAGAGTTACGTTTCGTATATTACTGTAGGGGCAAGAGAGAGAGGTGCGAGCACAAGGAATCATTTATTAAATAACCATGCCATAGGTCACCCCAAGGTCGTAGGTTACGCCAAAGTCGTAGGTCACCCCACGGTCGTAGGTCACCCCAGGGTCGTAGGTCACCCCATGGTCATATGTCACCCCAATGTCATATGTCACGCCAATGTCATATATATCACCCCAATGTCTTTTATAAGTTAGTGAAGTTCTGTCGTGTGGTCTAAAGCACACCATTCATGGGACCATTCATGAATGTAAATGTTCCAAGGTATTAGCGCAGAGTTGTGTGGCGGACTATCCTCTCTGCCTACCTCTTCCGAGAAACGTGGTTAGTTATTTTCTGCCAAATGAATGGAATTTATGAGAAATATTATTGACAGGATGCCAGGCATGGAGGAAGATCAATGGGATGAAGTCTCCTCTACAACAGCACTGGACTTACAGAAACTTGACTCGAATGTGTGTGCTATCTTTTGCTTAACCCTCCGGGGAAACAGTTACTTTATACCAATCGAACGGAAATAATTATTATAATTAAAGGTGCTTTTATGAGTGGAATGGGGTGCATGGATCAGATTTTATCATTACGTATGCTCACTGAGAAGTTTTTTGCAAAAAACCAGAAACTCTTCTGTACCTTTGTAGATCTACAAAAAGCATACGACCGAGTTGACAGGAAAAAGCTATGGCAGGTGTTGTCCAAGTATGAAGTGAATACGAATCTCATACAGGCAATTGCGTCTCTATATGAGGGAATCGTTGCATGTATTAGGGTGGACGGCGATTTTACGGGGTGGTTTGAAATAACAAAATGTGTTAAACAAGGCTGCGTAATGTCACCGTGGTTATTCAATCTATACATTGACAATTGTATGTAAGAATTTAAAGAGATGAGATTGGGCGCGAAATTGAGCAATCTGAAAGTATGTTGCCTGTTGTATGCTGATGATGCGGTGCTGATACCTAACAGTATGGAAGATCTACAGTCTCTCGTATCTAGGATGAACGATGTATGTATGAAGAATGAGTTAATGATGAATGTAAGTCTAAATTCATGGTATTTGAAAGAGAGAATACGAAAACAATGTGCAACATAGTTGTGAATAATGAATACTTGGAGCAGGTGGATGAGTTTGTTTATTTGGGAAGTATGTTTACGAGAGATGGGAAGGCTGATAGGGATATTGAAAGAAGGGTGAATGAAGGTAACTCTATTAATGGAGGACTGAACGTCGTTGGCACCAACTAAAAACTGTCCGTAGGAGCGAAGCTAGCCTATATTAACTATTAACTATAATGGAGTACTGGTACCTCCCCTGATGTATGACCGTGAGGCATGAAACTGGCAGAGGAAAAGGATGAAAGTAGACTGAATTCTGTAGAAATGAGATCGTATGAGATCCCTGAGGCGTACGTATGTGTGGTAAAACCATGTATAATCGTGTGAGAAACGTGGAAGTCCGCAAAGAATGCAAGGCTGATGTAAGTGTAATGAGTTAGATCAAGAAAGGAACGCTCCGATGGTTTGTGCATGTAGAGCGAATGAACGAGGAAAGGAGTGTAAGGAGAACATATGACGCAAATGTGAATGGTAAAAGAAGTCGGGGACGCAGAGAAAGACATAGCAAGACTAACTTGAGTCAGGCCATGTCAAGCGTCAGAATAATGGAAGAAAGTTGTTTGGCGGTTCGTCCTCTCTGCCCACCCCTACGGTGAAACGGCGTGATGGTTAGTTAATGACAGGATGCCAGGAGCAGAGGAATGAGAAAGGGATGAAATACAACAAAATAACCACAACCCTACAACAGCACTGGACTAAGAAATTTGAATCTAAAATGTCCACTACTCTCCTAACCGTCCGGGATAACGGAATTAGTTATTTTATACCAGTCGAATGGAATTTATGATAATACTAGCTGATCCGGCGAACTTCGTACCGCCTCAGAATCAAAAACTGTTATCAACTTATTAGCTGAATTGATCTAAATTGTTTCTCCCTGCGTATCCTTTCCCCTCTCGCGTTCCCTCTCCCTCTCCCCACTCCACTTCTCCCCTTCCCCCGTCCCGCTAACCCCCCTTCCTGAGTTCCTTTCCCCCCTACCCCCTCCCCCGGTTTACAGTTCAATATTATACCCCTTACAATACTGCTGCAGTTCTTTCAAAATAGGAGAATTCGTTCCATACAAAATGTATGGGGAAAATAATTTTCTTCGGAGTGGAACACCCTTTAATTTTAGGGGTATGAAAAATAGATGTTGGTCGATTCTCAGACCTACCAGATAAGCACACAAAATTTCATCAAAATTGGTCCAGCCGTTTCGGAGGAGTATGGCAACAAACACCGTGACACGAGAATTTTATATATTAGATTAGATTATTGACATATTAGGGAGCAGAGAAAGATGAATGGGACGAAGCCTCCCTTACACCAGCGAAGGATTGTAAGTGTGTTGAGCAGAGTTGCGTGGAGTTCTCTGCCTAACCCACCAGAGAAACTGAGTTAGTTATTTTCTACCAATCGAATGGAATTTATGCAAAATATTAGTGACAGGATGCCAGGAGCAGAGGAAGATGAATGAGATGAAGTTTAGTTGCCCATACAACAGCGCTGGACTTACAGAAACTTCCCGAATATGCAAATCACTTGTGAGCCTCCTCAGTCTTCTGTACTCCCGGCCGTATTTCTCTTCCATTGTGGCCATCTTTACACAATTAGATTTATATCACCCTTCCAAACTTCCAGCGAAACTACTATTACCCTTCAACCACCTTAAATCGTCCTTGGTTCCATTCCACAATTCCACAACTACACAATTGTCGTCCGAAAACAAGTTGTTTATTCCGAATTACTTTGAACAGACCAACACATAAGAAGCTCTTCACAACAACAAATGTAATGGAATTATTTAATAAAAACTTCTTGTATTAAAACGCTTTGTCGTGACTAAGCAATTTCACTATCACTTCTTGAATATTATGCGTAGGTATTTAAATGACATTTTCAATTATTACGATATGTTATGAAAAATTTACATATATTAAATATTCCAATGAAGCGTTTTTTTTACCCTAACCCCACAATTTCAACTCCGTGAAATCGATGGAGTGAGTTATTATTTGTTATCATCTACTTCTATCTTACTTTTGTCCATAACTTTTCACTGCAATTTAAAATCAATTATTTCAAATATCTGCTTAAAATTTAATTGAAACAGTGATATTTTTCACGTACTGTTTATTTTAACACTTTTTAAACTGAAATTAAACCCGAAAAGCATTTATTCAGAGCAAGAATAAAAATTCACAAAAAAACCATAAACACTATATGCAAGAACGAGTCATTTATTGTATTTAAAACACTTTTTAGAAGTAAGAAAAATATGTAGTATAGACGGAACTTATTTAAAATCGAATCTATTAACAGCGAAAGTCAATCAATCGTCAGAACAATAAACTTGACCTTCGAATCGACAGCAGATCGTTGAACGAATCCGGCCGCTAAATCTGTTATCTGCGAAGTGGTCGATTAGCGTTGCCCGTAGTCACGATGTTACAGTGTATGTATATTGTATATGTCTGCAGATATGCGTTGTGTTATGTCGGGTTCGAATCCCGGGAGAGCAGAAATAGATAGAGCGGAATCTGAGGAACGGATTTACTACAGGAGCGAAGTCGGAGATATGTTTATAGCATTTGTTGTGATGAATTTCTACTAATATATACTACGGGTATGTATCCATGAATAATCAATAATAATTATCCAGGTTTAATGCAATGTTAAAATAGCTTTCGAGTATCAGCGCTCAGTTTTACTAATCATTGCCCGGAATTTGAAATGAAAATTTTGGAATATGTATATTTTTAAAAGACTGACGATTTCAAAGCTAGTAACTGGGTAAATATCAACTTAAACGCACTGTAACATACCATGCTGGTATTGCTCCCATCGCCTTTTTGGTATCTCTTTTCCCTTCTGCTGTGTAAATATTGATTTGATTTGTTGGATTATGTTTTGTTGTGCTGTTAAGCACTTGCATACTGCTTTCCAACAACGTATGCAGGGACACTGAAGGTCTAGATTCGTTCAAAATAAATAAATGTAGCTTCGTTTAACAAAAAAATTTGAAATTTGCTAGAGCCTTGAAGGAGTAACCATCTGTTACTTATACCAGGGCGGGTAAGTGGTGGATAACCTCCACCATGTAAATATTGCCCTCCTTGCCAAGATTCATTGAAATCGTATTTAACAAGGTTAGCTCTAAGGGTAAAGCGGTGATTGGCTATAAAGTCGTGACGTAGCTTGAAGTCCATTTGAAGAAAATTTGAATTTACTGCAATTTGGGAGGCGGGTATTTATACCGCCGCTTCGGGAACTATTTATTGGATAACTAACACCTTTGCCATAGGTCACACCAAGTGATTTGCTACGTTTCGTGACTCAGTAGAGATGTCCGGGTTCATGGGGTGAGGGTTGTCCAGGTCATTACGTGGTGGTACGGATCGAGAGAGACTGGTTTAGGCAGGCCTTTTGACCTTTACAGTCGGACTTGTCGCCCTGCACGGCAGTTGGAGGGATGGATTCATACGTCCGTCACTCCTGGACACATTGACCTCCAGATTTCTACCCACCCCTCATACCCTTTTCCTTCCCAGAACTTCCTATCCTTCCCCTTCTAAAAAAAGAACCTCCAAATAGCATCCCCTAAGATGACATAGGTACTGAGGGAAATTATTTTCCTCAAGGCATCCTGTGTGAAGCTAATGTTAAAGAAGATTAAGATGGCGTCAAACGACTGAATTCATTTACGAATGATTTATTTTTAACAGGTATAAATAAAAAATCATCATCATCACTCTTGGCTCTACAACCCCTGATGAGTCTTGGCCTCCTCAAGAGTCTTCCTCCACTCATCTCAGTTTTATGCCAGCTCTCTCCAGTTTACAAGCTCCAAGGTAGATATATCTTTGAGGACGTTGTCGGTCCATCTTAATCTTGGTCTTCCCTTCCCTTCCCATTCCCATCAGTCTTGAGTTCAGCAGGGCTTTGGTGCTTGATGCTCGGTCATTCTCTCTACATGACCCATCCACCGAAGTCTTCTCAATTTTAAAAATTTTGTGACGTTTAGATCCTTGAACAGAGTATATAGCTCATTGTTGTAACGTTTGCGCCAAAATCCTCTAGAACCGGTCAGAAGATACGCCTTAAATTTTCCTTAAAAAATAAATAATCCTGTACTGTACTGACAATAAGCAATGATTATTATTTTTTATCAAAACTAGTACTCGAATTAAAAGGGAGATAATCCCCAGATTATTTTCCATGTTACTTCCACATTCGAGGTTAATAGCGGCTTATGCAATAGGTCATAATTCTTTAGGTTTTACACAAAGTAGCTATATGCAAAAGTTTGAACACTAGTAACAATTACGCATTTAAAAAAAATATGAACGCATTTTAAATAAACCTACAATTTTCATCAGAAATTGATATCACAACCAACTCCCAAACAGAAAAAGTTTCAAGAGCTCTCTTGAGATAGATATTATGACGATCACTCTTACCGCTCTAGTCTTTTTAATACCTAACGTTAAGTTAATATCTCACGCAGGGAATAGAAAAAATTGAATGTTTTTAATTTATATATTGATTTTTCTATACATATTATAATGGCAGATAATCTGTAGAACTTGAAGCAGATGGCGCTAATGAAGTTGGATATCATTTTCTTGATACGACAGCTATTTGATATGTTTTAAAAAATAATATTTTAAGGGATTATGGCATTTTTAAACAATGTTCGTTAAATATAATGGATGGAGTGTCAAGGAGTTACTAAACAACGTTTTCCTGTTACTTTTGCATTTAAAAAAGAAACAGGAAAATGTTTCAGATTGTTTTCATATTTAACCTACTTTTTACAGAAAAAACATGAAAAATAAGTTATGCTGTATTCAGATTGTACTACGACAGAAATAAACTTTTTAGACGATTTTCAAAGAGCCAAAATATTGAAAAGTTAGGTTAACTAAAGTTTTGAAATAGCTTTTTTTGTATTTACTTTGCTATTAAAATAGCGTTTTAATCCAATTAGATTAAACTTGTGATTAAAACATATTCCAGTTTCATTTGCGTAGACTGATAGATAAATATTTATTTCAAACTAGCTGGTCCCGGCATGCGTTGCTATGCCATTTAATAAAGAAATGTTTCATGTTTCTCCCTGAGTGTCCTTTTCCATTCGCCCGTTCCCCTTCCGCCTCCCCTTCTTCTCCTGCATCCTCTTCCCCTCTCGCGTTCCCACTCCGTCACCTCCACCTTCCCTCTCCACACTCCACTCCTCCCCCCCCTTCCCCCGTCCCGCGAACCCACCTCCCAAGTTTTCCTCCCCCATCATAGGTCCCCCTCCCCCCTTTCAGGTCCCCCTCCCCCCTCCCAGGTTCCCTCCCCCTCCCTGGTTCCCCTCCCCCATCTATCCCTCCCTCCCGCTTTCCATAGCAATAGCCGCTTCCTCGCGCGCCACCAATAGCAATTTTTTTATACAAATTTCATAATGCCAGAGCTCACCGAAAGTTTTATAAAAACCTTATCCTGACAATAAAGAACACACAAAAAAAAGAATTATCCAATTTGGTGCAGTCGTTCGAAAGTTATGCGCTTAGCAACAAATTCAGCGATTTTTTTATTTATTTATTTTTTTTTTTTTTTTTCCATCAAAAACATAGTATATACAAATATATAATTTAAACAATTTTATCGGTAGGATCGGTAGTCCCGCGAAGCTGCCACATGGCTGCTTATCTGCAGGTTCTACCTCAATATACACTCGTTATGGTAAAAAAATAATATGTGTAATTTCAAAATTGTAAAGGAAATTGAAGACCTCTGTAAGAAGATTTAAGATTACAAATATTTAAAGGAAATGTAATAAAAAAAATAGCATAACAACCAATCGGATAATACAATAACATAACAACCAATACATAACGTATATATAACATAATACATAACAAATATTTAGCAGATTTGTTGTCATTTAAGAAAGAGGTACAAATATTTAAGAAGAAAATAACTGCCATAACATCATCAATCTTTTTTTTTTTCTTTGTAATTAATTTTTTTTTTTTTTTTTACAGATACATGGATTTTTCATTTATTAGCCACATTTTTACAGTTTTCGTGCTTAAATTCTCATTTTCCTCTAAAATTAAAATATTTTTGAGCTTATTAAAAATCACTGGTACACAGTACCTACTCCAGCGTTCGGCTTCCATACTTATTGGATATTTTAGGTATTTTTAGGCCTTTTTTTTCTGTGAAACGTGTGCTGTGACTATGCACCAGTGGTCTTTTGTAAGTATTATCTCCCCAGTTATCCTTAATGGTAAGGAACCAATATATACCCTTTATTGAGAGCAGGCCCTCAGCACAATATAAGAGTTGCACATTGTGTCTTTGTCTATATATATTTGGTGTTGTTTTATAATAGAGGTTTGCAAATTTTGTATGTACTTAACATAAGTCATGCTTGTATTACCCCAGCTTCGAATTCCATATCTGAGAATAGATTCCACCAAAGAAAAATACACTAGTTTGAGTGTGCTATGAGGCAAAACAAATTTTAATTTATAGAAATTGTTCGTTAGAGCTCTAAACTGGTTACATATTTTAGTAACTTGCTTATCCCATTTAAATGTGTTATCTACTTTTTATCCCAAGTAAGTATACTCCTTGAATATTCATTTTTAAATTATAGATACTAATACTTTTACTAAATAAAAATAAATAAATACGAGGATTTTTATCGGTTAATATTTATATTGTATTTTTAAGGCACAATCGAATTTTTCTTAATTTGGAAAATTGCTTCCAGATGTTTACGAGGAGATAAAGGCACAGTGCAACATTGTGACCTATTAATTAATTTTTTAACTAAACTTTTGTAAAAAAAAACTGGCCGATACATAGGAATAATGACTGGCTTGATATCCAACTACAACCGCCAACGTCTGATTCAATCGTTTCAGATTACATGCCATCGAATCAAATGAAAGAAATAATACGAATTTGATATTGCCATTTAGAGAAACTTATATGTGAAAATAGATGGATGGCGAAAGGAAAGTCAGGATAATAGACAGTGTTCAAGTAAGTGGAAGAAAATGTTGAGTATACCTTTGAAAGATTTGGCACGATCGAGTGAATCAAATACTTGTGATATATTTGGTATAATGCATGAATGGGAATGAAGCATACATGACAACGCGGGGAAATGTTGAAAATTAGTTAGTTAGTTATAGGAAACAGACTTGCAGATACGAGTGGAATACTTGACGAGATAAAACTCATTGGAAAACATTAAATTAGAACAATTGTATAATATTCCCATTTCGCTCCCGTTTCCGACGGCCAATTGTCACCGTATAATCCCAAAATAATCACAATAATAGTACCAAAGTCAACAAACGGCATCCACCTCGTAAATGAAAATAAACACGACGCCAGCGATACCTGGCGCTGGAAATGAAAAGCTCGCGGTCGGGAAAAAACATTCCCTGCTTTATCTATTTTCCGGCTAAAGCTTCCGTTGAAAAACACAATTTTATTTTGTGTTTGCGACTCTGTAAGGTTTAATTTACATTTCTTTATGGAAAACAAGCATATCGTAGCAGAATCGGGACCTATATGTCCGCATACATTTCGTGCTTTTATTAGCAAATAATTGCGAGAGAAACTTTCCACCATTGAAGTTATATAGGCCGTCGTCGGGGTGTTATTTATAAAATGTTTTTCGATAGGTATCCACTTAATTTTTACATATTTTTATATAAAACTAATTAATTTATTAAAACATCTTGAATCCCTATTCCCGCATTAGCCATCTTTAAATGACCTGTTTTATTGCCTTGTCCCGACTGCTGTTTTTTGTCATGCTACTTAAGAGGGTGTAACCAGAGAAAACCAGAAATATGTCATTTTTAAATCAGATTTTAGACGAATTGACTCTTTTCCACAAAAAAATATAAATGGATTTCGAAAGATTGTTCTTTTATCTAGCATTCGCATGTTTTAAATTTTGAGAAAAAATGTTTTTTTTTTTAGTATAATAAGGTTACACCATAGGTCGTTGGCAGATTTGTTAAATTTTCAAAAAAGATTTTATATTATACCACACCCATTTCAAATCATATAATCACGCAGTAAAATAAATCAATACATTATCTGGGTATCGCATGTTTTAGAATTTTAATTTTAGTTTAAATAAAATCATTCAAAAATATATACGTACATTTGTTTCTTGACGAAAATTGGTCCGTTTGTGTATTTGTTTGGGCACTTACAAACTAATATATTTCAGATTTTTTTAACATTCTTATTTAACTTAGACATTATTGAAAAATGATAAATACTAATAATCAATAAATAATTACAAAAAGTACATTATTTTAATAGTTTTATCATCACGCCTTTCAGCATTTTTAGATGTAGGTATAAATTAAAGCAAATTTGGAGTGAAATAAAATCGATATTGAGTTATAATTTTAAAAAGCTGGTACGGAGAATAATTAATCTTTCTCATTGCACGGTCGTAAGAACAACTTTCGACGAAATGTGGATTTTCGTCCGCTGGCTGGTTAAACACTCTTAAGTACTTCAAAATATATTTTTTAAGTTTGTTAGGGGCTTAGTCTCAAATAAGATTAGTTGACAACCTAAAGCTAACTAACTGCAGGACGGGTGAGCGGAAGGGGCATTTTTTGACCACATTATAATATTAAAACTAAGTAATGCAAAATTGCAAAATTTTTAAGCATGGTTTTGTAGTTTATATGGAGCACGAACCTCTAATAAGTTCCATGCGTTCACATGTAGTTAGATATACCAGAGATTTTTTTTATGGATTTGTTCCAGCACACAAGAATTTAATTTGATCCTTATCAACTTGAGTGAATTTTGGCATATATTGGCGCCTTTTTAAATGTCTCCGATTGCTTTTACGATAAAAAAAGGCAATTATCTACTTGATTCGACAAATTAAAAAAAATATATATTTGTAGCTCCGTTTGTTATTTTGGACTTAAAACGAAGTTATTGAAATGCTTTATCTATTATGACCATAGATGTCGCAAATCCGAACTTTGTAGACTATTTTATAACGACATTAAAAATAAATTTAAAAAATATTTTTACACTTGGAATTTCTAATCAGCTATATACGGTTAAAATAAGTCCCTTTTCCATAGATATGCATCTTTCATTATCAAGTATACCACAGACAATATACAGAAATCGATAATATTCTATGTTGACTCGAACAGGTACCTCTCACAGCAGTTTCAAAGTAACAACACGCAGGATTCGTGCGATTATAAATTTAAATTTTTTTTAATATATTTTTTTAAATCCTACAAATATGATATAAACGGTAAAATACAGGTTAATTCATTGGCTATATGGCACTATAATAAGTTTGTATGTCTCCATGTTAAAATCCGAAGGTATGATTTTTTTAATGTTCAAAAAATTCAAAAAATGATCTTTTGAAAATGTTGAGCAAATGAAGAAAAAAGTTTTAAAATGCGCTGTCGCTTCGGTGGTTATATAAATTACTTGCCAATGGTCATGCCAGTCGGGAGAGCTTTTTAAAAAATAGAATCACTTCGAATATCGATATGTTTAACATCAATGATGTACAATTTAGACAATTTATTTTTTGTTGTTAGTTTAAATCTGCTTATATTATCTTAAATATTTCTCTCTTTTAAAAACGCTTTTAAATGTTAATTTTGTAATATTTTAAATATAAATAAATTTTATTGAATTGAATCGCTAGCGTACTCTAACTAACGATGACTAAATGTGACTCACCAGATTAATGGTGACGATGAGCTCGTACTGCTGGTGCCTTTGACCCTTCTTCTTCTTGCCAGGCTGGGTCTTGGCGGTGGCTGCAGCCTGCGCGGCCTTGGGCGGGGCGGTCTTCACCTGACCCTTCTGCGCTGAGGGCGGCTTGGATGGCGTGCGCGGGGCTCCCTTGCCCGGCTGGCCTTTCTGCGCGCCTGCTGCCGCCTTCGGTCCGGGCGGCCCGCCCTTCTGTGTCACGTGGCTGCTGCCGTCCGCGGGCTTGTTGCGAGCCTGCAAAACATACATCATTTTAGTACATCAAAATTTGCATTATTTAAAAAAAATGCTTTTCTAGTGTCTCTGATACCTAAGCATTCTCGTAGATTATAGGGATGAGATCATACCAAAAAATAAACGAAAATAGTTTTGACAGGTAAGGGGAGATATGAAGGGTAGAAGTGAAAGATAAAAACACTTATATTCCCAAAATATTAGATAAATGACGTCAATCTTGTTATTCTACCCAGTTATTAAACAAAACCATAACGAATGACTAATATATTAGCTTGTGTCGCTCTCCATAGAGAGAAAACAAATCCTTATATTTAAACGCCCGGGGTCTCAAAAGTTTCGAATGATCTGTAGCTATTCGAAAACGTAAAAATAAATGTTATTATTTTTCACTATTAGCCCGCTAAAATAGCCGGAAATTTTGAAAAAAAAAATAGATTTCGTGATTTGGAAAAAAAAAATAAAACAATGGGTTCATATTTTATATTTTGTACCAAATTTATTTTTCATTCCCTAACTGCAGTACAAAGAACTCATTTTTTTTAAAAAACATATGTGATGTGTTGGTTAAAAACATAAAAGGGGAAAATAACCCCTTTTCTGGATAAAACCAGAATTCTTGTTGACTTACTTAAGGTAATGAAAAAAAAATATTAAAAATTTAAAAAAAAATGGTTTTAGGTTTGTTTTCTGATTTTCAATGCATTTTAGAGGGCTAATAACCATTTAAAAAAAAAAAAAAAAAAAACGCAGTTCTTATTTTCTTTGCAAGACGCAACTTTTGAGACCCCGGACATTTCTGAATTCAAAAGTTGAAATAATTGTCACACCCTATTATATATGTCTCATTCCTGTAGTAAAAATTTGTATAATATTTTTTTCGCAGTTAGGTAGGTACCCATGTAGTCTAGGTACTAGCAACTATAATAATTGAGGTTCATGCAAAGGGATTGTTTTGCTTCACGAGTAAAGTCAAGGCGTAAAGTGATTGATGTTTACGAAAACAGTTTTAATGGTACTATGCAAATTAGATTTTGAATCAAATATATTCTTGATTGTTTGTGGATAGCTAAGTAGGTGTATTCAACCCAAGAATATTAAACCTGTGATGAATATTTTGAAAACCTGTATTTAATATTCGGAAAACCTGTGTTGAATCTTCTCTCGGAAAACCTTTCCTCAAAAGAGCTAAGTGTGTAGAATAACGTATTTCAAAAAATTATCTTCACAACCCTTTAATTTGTCATCCTTTATCACGTCAGAAAGCGTAGTTGCCTGGAACGTGTTCCATCATCAATCAAACAGTATTAATACGCTTGCATCTGCGTAGTTGAATTCCAGAACCCGACTTCCATTGCATGTCCGACGGCACGCCTTATGAGCCGCGCTACAAATAACATCTGTATTCGTGAAATTTTTCTCCTTCCGTCAGCAGCTCGCATATGGAGATTTATTCCCTAGGTATAAGTAGATACTAGGATTTATAGGCGGCTATATTCAATGTATATTACATATGGCGTCATTGCGTGTCTCGGTTACTTTGTCACGGTTACTTTGTCTCGGTGACTAGCTGTCACTGGATCGCAGTGGATCCGAGGAACTCTGCTAGTTATACATGAATACCTCATAGAGCGTTGAAACCAAGGGTTTAGCTGGTTACCGGACAACTTTAGAATGAAATAACTCAACACTTCCTTTGAAACGTCATTAAAAGGGATGAAAAAAAGGTTAAGATGAAGTTATACGTGAAATCCTATTTAGATACAATTTAGATTAATTTTTACAACGAATCGGCTTACAGTATGAAAATAAAATATATGCTACGCATAATTTGAAGCTTTTACTAGCTTTTCTATGTATTGGAATTACAATAAAATTATCATTTACATATACAAAAAATATAAGCGTAAACCACCAAAAAAATGTTTTTTCATGACTTAACTATGAAGTAATACAAAAAACAGTCTTTAAAAAATACCCCTTTATGGCTAAGACTATTTTTAAGGTTTTCTATGTTCTAACTTTTTTTCGTTCTTATAAAATTATGCACAAAATAAATAAAAACCACTTTTTCGCTTACTTGCCTCGTGCAAATAAGACGCTCGATTTTATATTTTGCAGGCGTGAGAAACGAAATATTTCCGCGTTTATATTCCTCTTAAATATGCCAACGTATGCATGGCACGTTAGGTAAAATTATGGGCTATTTTTCAATAAAAAAAATTCATAGTCTTCAACGACTTTTCGAAGAGGTTTGAGTTGACTTGATTCTAAGTTAGCATTGAACCGGTTTAGCTGTAGCATTCATGTGTGAGGGAATGGAAAAGAAAATTAGTTTGTTTTTTAACAAGGTATTAAAATAATAAAACGTAGAGTAATGTAAAGTGATAAATAGAAACAACATAACACAAAACAGAGGTTTGAATTATTTTTAGTTAGTTAAATTTTACGTTCGGTATCTATCTATAACTACTGATATATTTAATCCTTTTTTTTAAGATTATTTGGAGTAAAAAATGTAAATGAAATTTTATCTCCGGTAATCCCAGTCGAATAAACCAAACCAATCACCCAGACCCTAACAGTCCATTACACTGATTTGTTATGTTTTAAATTGAAAAAAAAAAATTGGAAAAGATATCGGGGAAAAATTTTTCATTTTTAATCTAAATGTCAGGAATCACCCGTTAAATTAAGTCAAGTACTTCCCTTACCACCCTGTATAATTATGTAACCAGTGCCCTTGGGGTAATTTTTCACAAAAACGGCACTATGTAAGTCATCCAAATATTATTATGATTACTTCTTCAAACTTCGCAAACATACTTTTTGGGATGCTAGACGATAGATAAGGTGCTCCCATAGCCGTTGTGCTCAGACGATGCACAGATGGGGCCTTAAAGAGTCGGCGATGTGTGAATGCGCTGCGGTACAGACCACCGAATATGTGGTCAACGAATGCCCGCTCCATTCATTTCCCGGCGGGACTGATGAGGTCCACAGAGCAACGCCTGAGGCCCTAGACTGGCTCGCAGACCTAGATATCCCCCTCTGACCCCTCACCATACGAAAGAAGAAGAAGAATTATTTATTGTTATTAACTTATGTGGAACCTTCAATTGTTCATGCAACCATGTATATTTTTTTAATATAATTTGTGTAAAACTGTTTGTTTCCCTTATAGCCCATTCACATGATTCACTCGGATGAAGGTTTACTTGATGAAATGTTCCATTCTCGTTTCACCGCGTGTTCAGACGGTTCCTTCGAAGGAAGAGTTCACTCTACGAAGTCGTCGAGCGTAGTCGCGGCGCGCATTGGAATTCGTCCGGCGCTGACGGCTAAGTTCGGGAATATTTACGATTTCAATTGACATTTCCGATAACGTCGAACTAAATTACGAGAAATTGGCGATTCTTGTAAACAGTAAATAAATTTCAGCACCATAAAATGAACATATGGTTAAATAATAACCTGAAAACTGATATCTACCAGTATTTTTGCACCGTGAAATTTTTTTTATTCCAAAATAGGCCTCGGCTTGCAATAAAATCCATATAAATGGAATATTTATTAACGTATCCAAAAAATAAAAACTGTTTTGGAAAGGTGATGAAATATGCTTCCAAAATTTATTATTAAAAATAACCATGTAATTTTTTAAATAGAATAATTTTTAATGTAAACTTATAAAAGTTTAAGAAATGGCTCTCCTTGCTTTTATTCTAACTAAAATTACTGGTAATAAAAAAACACACACACACACACTTATTTTGTTAGAAAAATAAATTATAAACCTTTCTGTCACCTCACTTTTTTGTCGTTTCATATAAATATAATTCATAAAAAATTCACAATGTTTCATAATTTTTTTTCAAATTCGATCAGAAACTTTGGTTCCATAAAAGTGTACATTAATATTATTTTGTGGTTAGTTGTTATATTGAATATATAGAACATTATTTTCTCTTTCCAATACCGTTTATATCATATTTTTCACTATGATAGTAAGGGAGAAACAACGATTTCTATGAGACGTGTAGGAGTTATTTCGAAAAGGGAACGAACAAAAAAAAACGAACAAAAAGAGCATTTTGACGTTTAAGCCGCTCCGGCTACTCGTCCTCACGCCAGAACATTCTCGGCCGACTAATTCGCGAGTGAAAGACTGATCACTTGAGTGTTCACACACATCATTCGCGTCACGTGATGTTAAATTCCGGTTGCGAGTGAACAGTGCCGAAGGAAGCATTCCAACATTGTTGGAATGCTTCATTCGGCACTGTCTCTCTTCACTTTCGTGTTCACACGGTTCAGTTCAAGGGAAAGAGGCGGAATGAAATCACGAAATGAAAGATAAATGAACCATGTGAATGGGCTATTACAAACAAACAAAAAAATTATTAAAAAATAAATAAAATATTTGGGTAGTTCATAATTAATCAATCATTTATTAACCTCGTGGTTTAATTTTTTCCTGTTTTGCAAAAATCGGAAGATTTTTATTTTTTTATGCTAATATTAATACACATACTAATAACGTGACAATATTTGCAAATCTTCTACAACCATCACGGTAAGCTGAGAGCGTAAGGAAAGATATCTACTAGTTTTTTAATATCAGCTATTGTTAAAGTGTTTTTTTTTGTGTTTTAAAATCTATACTTAGTGGATTTTATCTGTAGAACGGGATGCCATAAATCTTTCATGAAAAATGGCATCAATATTATGATGTATTGCAGCCGTGGGCGGAATTACGTGCGTACGTTCATGGATCTGCACATTACGAATCGATCATAATCGGCCGAAAGAATTGAAATCCCAGAGAAAGAATCGATGTTATTGCCTCCAAATAATATTATAGTACGCGCCAAACTTAAATTTCGATCTGAAGTTACAGTCACTTAACTGTTTTTTCCATGATCGTAAGCGAAAGAGAGCAATGCATAAAACAAACGTGCGACGGGGAAAGGAGTGGGCGGGGAGGCACACCGCTTTTCGGCCCGCAACCGGGCTCAAAAAGAAAAAGATGGAGAGATATGAAATTACGAATGTTAGAGGAAAGCGCTAACATTTAAAGCGTCAAAATCGATGCGAAAATTGCGAAAATGTTTAATAAAACACGACTCGTTTAAAATAGAGCTAAAATCTCGTGGGGAGCATCTTAAGTATCATTTAAAGAAATATTGTGATTTTTTTCGCAAATATAATTTATAAGATAATAGAAACAGGCTTGTTTTAAATAAAAAAAAATTTACATGTGCTCCACACAGGAGGCCCTGAGGAAAATAATTTCCCTCAGGGCCTATGTCATATTTGAGGATGCTGTGTGAAGTTTTTTTAAGGAAAGGAAGGAGAGGAGAGTTCTGGGAGGGAAAAAGGTTTAAGGGGTGGGTAGGATGGGGGTTTAGTATATCCTGGTCATCCGCATCCAAGACCTAGACAAACCTCACCCCATGAACCCGGGCACCCCTGCTAAATCACCAAACGTAGCGAACCACTTGGGGTGACCTATGGCAGAGGTGTTGTTTATCCAATAAAGGTTCCCGGGGCGGCGGTACCCATTCCCGCCTCCCAAATTATGAAGCATGCTTTGCGATATTTTTCTATCGAATGAATTTCATATAATTTGCGTTTCGGCGTGGGCAGCATCTAGACATTGTCTTAAAAAATAACATATATTTTTTTAAGAGCTAAAAACTTCAAATGGAGATGTGTAAGAAATCGGTAGAAATGCGAGTAGCGGCGCCTTAAACTCGTTTTTTGCGACGGTTTCTGATCGACGACAGGATAAAGTTCGGAGCTTATTACATTATTATAATATAATTATGTAATGATGAGCAAAGACATCGGCCAGACATGTCCGAAAAAATTGTTATATGTAAATGTGTACTTTCTATCTGGTACAGAACTCAGATTACTCATATAAGCAAACAAATCAATTATAATGCTGAAATGTATCATAGTGAATTAGACAAAATTTCTGGGTCACTTACCAGGGATATTAATTTCAAAATGTCATACTAATGTACTGGACTTTTATTCCTCCCGGTGCTATTTTATAGAATATTTAATATGTAAAACACAGCCACGTGTAAATAATATTTGATTTTTGGCGAGCGTTCGAATATTACTCACCTCATTATCTCAAAATTTTGTATTTGGAAATGTCTGACTAATCCACTGGACAATTGATCTTATGATGACCACTGGAGTGCTTTTTGCCACAATATGGCAATATTTAAAATACCTCGGATTGCTTTGTCGCCAATTTTGGCAAATTTTCTATTATTTGTAAGTAATTATGTAGAAGTTTACGAATTTAAAATATTTTGTTAATAAATCCTGCGAATATGTGAAAATCGACAAAAGGTATGTGAATTAATTGGTTATAAATGTAGAACCATAAATCAGTATTTATGTCTTCATGTTAAAATTCGGAGGTATGATTTTTTATGAGGAAAAAAAAGTTTAAATCGCGCAGTGGATAAATGACGTAAAGTAGGATGTTAAATGAAATAATTTTACTTTGTGCAGATTATGCACATCACAATATGTATTTGAATCTGCAGGCAGACGGGTTTTGACACTATCGTGCTTCTGACAGACAGTTAACGAATAAATTTGAAGCTTACTGTTGCGAACTGTAGAGTGAAACTCAATTTAAGAGTAGGTACCTAGTCGACTCACTATGCATAAGGCACTATTTCAATGTCACCATTCACAATCAAATTATGTAGCAAACTCACCAATTACTCGCTTAGATAGTTTAGCAACCAAATATTCAAATGATGTTGGCAATTTTAATGTGTTAATTTCTATGTTCATCCTATTTTTTTTCAACATATTATTTCAGATCATTTCGGCTTATTATTTATACATTTTTTCAAATTTATTTATTTAGAAACCACTGGGCAAACAGGGTGACCATGTGAGGCGGTATACCTAAGGATCTAGTCCTCGGGTCATAGAAATACAATGATCTGTGAGTTTAGCATGGTCAACCGATAAAACACTCTATCAATACGATATTGACCAAATCCATCACCTATGGTTAGTTATCAATATTTGCGATCACTTTCAACAATTTGTAAGATAAATTCCGACCGATGATTGATAAATTTTATTCCGGTATCCATAGAATCAGACACGTTTCGATTAACTGTCGCTTTATTTGGATAATGTCGTTCTTCGTACATCAAGTCCTCTATCATTGCACAATAACACTTTTTACAAAGGGATTCGGGAAAAACGTTGCATAAAAAAAAAATCTGTGTTTGGTAATCAGGACTGAAAATCCAGGTATTTTCCAACCTTCCTATGTTCTTCTTCCCTGTTTCCTTCCTCTTCTTACCCCACCTCACAACTTATATAACCTCTCACGATTAAACCTTTTCAAAATACGAGCTTTCTCTATTATTGACATTGGTGGGTGCAAGTTTATACCTTATTATAATATAATGCGGAATTATATCTCCCCCTTTATGAAAAAAATAACCGCATTTTCTTCAAGCCCAATTAAATTACTTCAGAATCATTAATCCAAGGTACATTATTCATTTTTTTGTGATGAACATAAATCGTGGTTGAAACTTCACTCATCCGAGCCATTTAAGCGCCCACAAAAATAAACTTTTGTTTATCCAACAAAGTTTTGTTCGCAGACATTTAGCGAACGGTTATAAAAAGCTGTGTGTTTTTTGAGGCCATTGTTTATATAAAATTCGTCTTTTTACGATCCAATGGCTGATTTATTGGGGAAAAAAACAGATTTTTGCTGGTGGGATTTAAAGCTCAATTTTTTTTTCTATTTTAATGTATAGAAGGGTCAGACTTTTTTTTATTTAAAATATAACAAAATACTTCTATCTGTAGATCACTGAAGAGATCTACAGATAGAAGTATTTTGCTCAATTTTCGCTTACGTCTGGTGAAATTGGTCAAACATTATAAAACACATTTCTTCAACAAGTTATAAATTTTATTGTCTAGGTTCTATGATAAGAAGATCTTGTACAATTTGGTGACATCAGTTTTTTTTAAATCGAAATTGTAACACACCTTCCAATTGTAATGCAGATTTCCGAGCGTATATTGTTTAGTTCGTCGGTCACGAATAGGGAAGGCAGGGTAATTACGAATACCTAAGGGAGTTCAGAAATAAATCCAAAGATACAAGATATAGGATTAATTTAATAAGTACTTCGGAAAGGTACATTAATAAACGTTACATTATTATAATCAACATAATTAATTTATCTTTATATAATCAACTTTTTAAACAAAAACAAAACCTTTAGTGTTCGTGTATACCCGACACTGGTCGGGCAATTACGGACACCTGGTGGGGCAATTGCGATCGTTCGCCATTGACCAGACTAGCCTAAGAATGAGATCAAATTTGACGGATGAGTCACAATTTAACTTAAATTTCAGATCAGTGTATGCGGCAAAGATCACAACGGTAGCCAAAGGAAGACGATTGCCCATCTGTGCCCAGTTTTTACAAACATAGCACTCGATCCAATCGTCACCAAGTGGGCTGTCTCCGTATTTTTCATTACAAAAAATGCAATAATAATCTATATTTTCTTTCGTTCTCTTTTGTATCTTTCTTTCCTTCACATTGTCATTGTCAGAACAAAAATCTTTAATATTTTTAAAATTTATTCAGTTTTTTTATTACTTTTCCACTTTTTGTCAGTCTCTTTTTTTTATTTTTCTTCTTCGCTTTTTTCAGTTTTCATTACTTTTATTGTGTTTCTTATAATTTGTTTTTGGTCAGCTTCTTTCTTTTATTTTGCATTTTTTTATTATACTTTGCTTCATTTATACTACGTGGGACAATGCCGAATGTTCGAGATTGACCCACTCAGTTCGTTCGCCAATACCCTTCAAAGTAAAATAACAAAAAATGATTTATAACTTAAAATCTTAAACTACTAACTATCTATGCCTGTAAATGTCGTATTGGCACTGAAAGTAATTGGTAAGTTACACTGAGTTTCATATATGGAAAAATTGTAACGAAAAGAACGAAATATTGTAATTATTTATAACTTGAACGTGGTGTATGTCTGTAGTGCTCCACTGTTCGCCTGGCACTAGTGATGGTGTGATTTCTAAGATGGCGATGAGTAAAATGTTGTCATCTCTTTCTAAAATAGTAAAATTGCTGTGTTCGGGATTACCCAGCGTTCGTGATTACCCTGCTTTCCCCTATTTTCTTAATCCTGTTTTGCTTATTCTCTTAGCAATATTGGTACATTTTAGGGATGCTGTGTGGAGAGTATTTTTAGGAAAATGAAGGAGATGTAGTTCTGAGTTCTGTAGTTCTAGGGAAGGAAAAATATGTGAGGGGTAGAAATCTGAGGGTCAATATGTCCAGGAGTGACAGACGTATGAATTCATCCATCCTGCCATGGTGCAAGGCGATGGGTTTAGGAAGTCCGGCTGGAGAGGTCTAGGTTAGGTCTACCTCAACCAGTCTCTCCCGATCTGGCATGCCACGCTAGGCAAATGCATTCGCCGCCAAGACCTAGACAAACCTCACCCCATGAACCCGGGCACCCCCGCTAAATCACCAAACGTAGCGAACCACTTGGGGTGACTTATAGCGGTGTAACTCAGAAACCAACTCAGAAAAGTCATAAAGAGTTAAAGGCTATTTTAATATTATTTTTTTCATAACTTATAATGACTTTTCAAAGAGATGTTGAGTTGACTTGATTTTGAGTTTGCATGGAACCCTTATGGCAGAGGTGAATGATTTGCGGGCAGGTGGTATCCGTACATGCCTCCCAAATTGAAACTATGTATGTGTTAACATGAATTTATTACCATACTCAATGTTAACATTTTGGACAAAAACATATAAGTGTAACTGGTACTGGTTTAGTTTTGGGCAAAGTATAAGGAATTATGGGCACTCTTTGGATCATAAAAATGAGGATTTAAAAGGCATCGAAATAATTAGACCACGTGATATTTGAATATTTATTTTGACGTCTCCAAAGAACAAAAAAAATTGAAAATCGTTTTGTTTGCTTATTTTAATCTCCTTTTTATGATTCCAAAGTCTTTATTTTCGGAAAATTTTAACAGCTCTACTGCAAAACTACAAAATCGCACATCCAGCATTGGTCTTCGGGACCCTCGATTTGATTTTATTAAAAATATTGTAAGAAAGAAAATAAGATTGTGTAATTATCACCTGTGCTTTAATTAATGATCAATATTTTATTAAACTAGACATGTTTTTAACAATCAAATTTAAACACTACTCAAGCCCCAACATTCCGAATTTCTTCGGGACCCTCGATTTGATTTTATTAAAAATATTGTAAGAAAGAAATTAATATTGTGTAATTATCACCTGTGCTTTAATTAATGATCAATATTTTATTAAACTAGACATGTTTTTAACAATCAAATTTAAACACTACTCAAGCCCCAACATTCCGAATTTCTTCGGGACCCTTGATTTGATTTTATTAAAAATATTGTAAGAAAGAAATTAAGATTGTGTAATTATCATCTGTGCTTTAATTAATGATCAATATTTTATTAAATAAGACATGTTTTTAACAATCAAATTTAAACACTACTCAAGCCCCAACATTCCGAATTTCTACGGTTTTGTAACATATTTCTCTTGATCACTTTAAGATTTTAAGTTTCTAAAAAAATAAATGTTTTTTGAAGATAATATTTAGACATTTGCTGAGCCGAAACGGTAATTAGGTATATGAAATTCCCACGATGAAAAAAAAAATCGCAAAGTATGCTCCGAAAATTAAAATCATAAACATGTTTTTTCTGTTATTTTAAAATTTACCTACATGAATGAAAAAAAAATCATAGTGTTTCTTTAAATGCTATTTAAGACGTTTCCCACGAGATTTTTACTATACTTGAAAATTTCGTGTTTTATTCAACATTTTTCGTGTTTTCTAATGCATAAGTTTCGATACTAAATAATATTACAAAAAAATGATAAGTTTAAAAAAAAATATATATTTATTAACCAAGAAAAGTACAAAATACTTTTTTTAATACAGTTTGAAGTACAATACATATTTTTTTTATTTTTTGGTATACACCACCTCACTAGGCTGAGCCTGTTCTGAGGTGGTAGGAATTTAATCAAATTTTGATTACTTAATCATGTAAGAAAAAAAATAAGATAAAACTGTTTTGAAGGTTGCGATAAAATTACTTAAGTTTTAAAAATATACAAGGAGTTAAGGGGCGTACTTGATTTACTTTATCCAGTGATTCCTGACGTTATTTGGATTAAAAAATGTAAACGAAATTTAGGTCTCCGGTGACATTTATGACATCTTTTTTTTTCCAAATTTTTTTTCAAAATCAAACAAAAAAAATGCTTCCTCATGTCGGCACCGGTCACTCAGCCGAGTGTCTGACCAACTCCTCACCTCGTCCACAACTGTCTGTTACATCTACCATTTTTTATGTTTTTGTAGAAAAAAAAACATCAAAAATGTCACCGGAGACCAAAATTTCATTTACATTTTTTACTCCAATTAATATCAGAAATCACTGGTCAAGTTTGTCCCTTAACACCCTGTATACATTCATTCTGTCGAATATTATAAAATATACACTTTATGGTAGGAGTAAAGTGGCCTTAGTTTGTGCAATTTTACTGCTTGTGTCATAACAAATTTATGCTTTTGCTTCTTTTCTCACAGTGTCATAAAATGATATGAAGTGTTTATGCTGTACGTATCATGTTAAGTTTACGGAAACTAAAATAAATAACAAACAAACTATAACTCAAATGCAGCTGTGATCATCGCAGAACACCGGCAGGAATACCAAGTGACAGAATGGTGATATGAAAATATAATTTACATTTGCCTAAAATGTATTTTGTCCATTTGTAGGTAGGGGAGAGCTGGATAAGTCGACAAACTTTTGTTATTTGAATTTTTTTTTCTTCATGATTTATACATTTCCGTATTGTATTTAAGCTTACTGGTATATTTACTTTGAAAATAGACGATTTAAATTTAACAACGCAATAAGTTTTTTAAAGTAATAATTTGTGATAACCTAACCCAGTGATTCTTAACGGGGGCGCCTGCGCCCCCCTGTGGGCGTTTTGGAGATCTGTGGGGTGTTTTAAATTTTTTTGCATTTTAGAGGCGCTGCAAAAATTCGAGTGGGCATTGTGTCAATATAGAAAATAAGCTCAATCACGGCTTTGCACAAATTAGAACTGTGGCGTATAGGTGTTTTATTTATGCTTCTCATCATTTTTATTTGTAGTAAGAAATCGGGGAGGGGGGTGGGGGCGCTGGATAATTTTACTGTGGTGAAGGGAAGATTCTTTCGATATGGTTAAGAAACACTGTCCTAACCGAACCCCCCGTAACACGGACATCCCTAGCATGGCGGGTAAAATAATACTAAAAAAATTTAAAAACGTAATAAAAAATAGGTTTTAATTTTTTTTGCATGTTTATTGTTATCAAGTTACGTTACTTTCAGAACTCCATTTTAATTTATTTTTTTTATGTATTCAAAAATATTATCATTTTTACTCAATTGATTAAAAAAACGGTTTACTTAAAAACATGTTCGGTTATGTAATTGTTTTTACAAGTGACAGCTGTTTCTTAGCAGCCTTGACAGCCTTAAAAAGGCGTTGTCAAAAAGTTTGATTATGCCTTCACCTTTACATATACGTACATTTTGGTAAAAAAAATTGTTTGTAATCTATACAAGTAAAAGATAAAGGCTTTGTGAATGCATTCTATTCAAAATAGATTATTTTTTCCATTTTGAATAAAGATTTTGATGCTAGAAAAAAAGACAGTTCAAATTATTCAATGCAAAATAGACGGACAAATAGTCTCGTGAAAGTGTCAGTTATTCGAGTGTTAGTCCTACAAAAAAATTAAAAATGCATATGTTTTGTTTGTTTATTAGTATTTTTTGTAGTTTTGTCATTTTGAGAAAAGTTTTTTTCATTTTTTATTTACTCATAATACCTTTCAAAATCATATAAATATTTGTAATACATTATTCCCAATGAGTTTAATAAAAATGATTTCGGGAAGGACGAATTTTTACACAAGAACACGAATTTAAAGGGTAGTTCTATGTAAACATTTTAAAACAGGCTAGACACTCTTAATACGGTGAGTTGAAGAATATTTAATTTTATTATGTCTCTAAATATGTCTCTGGTTAATACGGGCGGCTGCTGGGAAAATATCCTTTTAGAGCCAATATTTTTTTGTTTGATGTTTGAAATTTTAGGTTTTTAGGTAATTCGTTGTATTTCGTATTTTTTTTACAGTGAATACCGCACAAGAATCTCAACTGCTCCCGTCTGGAGCCAGTGAGACTATGGCATCCCCAATTGGGGTATGTTGTGAGGCTGAAGGTAGTGGGGAGGGGAAGGAGGTGGGGAAGAGGAAGGTTGGGATGTACCTGGCTATTCAGATCTGGTCACTAAACACGGCTAAAGCCATTTTCAAGCAACGTTTCAATTCTGAATAGTGGTCTTACACCAGGGCGATACTGATAGTATCTTCCACACTGGAACATGCCGCAAATATACTATATATTATTTTAAATGAATTAATTGTGAAATAACACAAATTAATCAAATAAAATTTATTTGCGCATGCCGGGTTCGAACGCGCGACCTCCGGAATGTGAGTCAAGAGTCTTAGCCACTGGACTACGGAGGTCGTCAGTGTATTCCGTATGTGTATTGTAAGGAGTTAATTCTAAATTTAGTCATATGAGTAGATGACATTAAGTGTATTTGATTTTATTGTATATGAGTATAAGTATATTAATATTATATAAGCGTTTTTACACTAATATCATGGTGTTTCTGGACAGCGCGGTCTGGATTTTGTTTGGTTTTGTAGGCGGAAATAACAGCGATTAGCGTTCACTATGGGCTTCTGGATCTCCTCTGTGGTATTTTTGTCGTTTGTTACCAGGAAGCGTATGTACGTGAATCTTTCTACCTTGTCAAAATTTTGGCTTCCACATGAGAGAGTTGGGGTTTGTTGGGCGCATCCTACGGCCATGTATTTGGTCTTCTGCTGGTTTACTACGAGACCCATATTTTTAAGATGTCCATTTATAATTATATTATATTATCGATCAATGAACCCGTGGATGCAATCTGTAAGCTGTTGTTGTAATAATATATTTTGTAGTCTATAGTTAGTACCTAAATGGGTAGATCATTGGAAAAAACTAATTGTACAGCGCCCTTGAGATAATTTTTAACAAAGTTTACAAAATATAGGTATTTATTATTAAGTGTAAATAGAAAAAGATTTTTCGTGATTTCCGAAGGGTCTAAGATACATGCAAAAATGGCATCATAAAAACAAACAAATAAATTACCAAAAAAGAGTTGCAGCAACTATTCCCGGTTTCCCCTACAAACGTGTCTACTCTACGTGATTGTTGGTCGACAGCTATTTGTAGGTTTGCTTGTTTTGGTCGTTATTTCAGCTTTAACTGCAATTATTAAATTTATGACAGAATTTACAGTCATATTGACACTTTATTCTTATTAAACGTCCTAATAATGGATTCGAGTATCGTGTTGGTGGGTTATGTTGGTGGGTTGTGTTGGTGTGGTGTGGTGTGTTCGGTGTGTTGGTGTTGTGTTGGTTGGGTTTAGTGCGTTTTGACTATTAAAGTGAAAAGTCCAGTGGTTGCGATACGTTTGTGTGTTTCGAAGCGACTATAAAGTAGAAATTATTATCAGTGTTTCTGTTTAAATTACTGTAATGGCGGGCTCGGGGTGCTAAACCTAGAGGATTACTTTTGATACAACGATCATATTAGCCTGAATTTTTTTTAAATTTTTAATTTTTATATAGTTTACATTAACTCCACACAATTAGAAGTCGTGGAAAATATTTTCTCCTGTGCCTTATTTGAGGATGATGGGTAGAGAGTAGCTTGTGTCGCTCTCCATAGAGAGAAAAAAATTGCCTTATTTTTAAACGCCAGGGATCTCAAAAGTTGCGTATGATCTGTAGCTATTCGAAAACTTACAGATAAATTATATTGGTTTTCACTATTAGATCGCTAAAATGGCCGGAAGTTTTGAAAAAAACGAATAGATTTCGTGATTAGGGAAAAAATTAAAAGAAAGGGTCCATATTTTATACTTTGTAGCAATCTTTTTTATACCATAAGTGCAGTAAAAAGAACGCAAAAATTTTTTTTAAACCATATGTGATGTGATCGTTAAAAATATAAAAATGGAAAATAACACTTTTTCTGGATAAAATCAGTATTCTTGTAGACTTACTTGTATTCATAAACTTGATTTTTTTCATTTTTGTCAGCTGTACGCAGTTTTTAATAAACAAACAAGGGTTAAATTATTGAAAAAAAAAATAATTACCATAATAAAAAAATATATGTTTTAGGTTTTCTTTCTGATTATCAATTCATTTTAGCGAGCCAATAATCTCTATCTCTTCTTCTCTACATATTATAAAGTAAAGTCCCCCGCGCCGTCTGTCTGTCTGTCTGTCTGTCTGTTCGCGATAAACTCGAAAACTACCGAACGGATTTTCATGCGGTTTTCACCAATAGATAGAGTGTTTCGTGGGAAAGGTTTAGGTATGTAATTTGTCAAGGATTTGTGTAAATTGAAGTGCCGGAAAAAGTCCAGCCGCCTGGTAGCTTTCATCGAAAACGCTACCTAATCCTTTTGGGATACAACAAAACAATTAATGGTGGGATATTCTTCTTTTATAAATCCACAAAAAAGTCCGCGAAGGCATATATCTATCTTTTACGGATAGCTTACTATATACATTATATATTCTTATTTTATTATTCTTATCAATTGCTGTTCGTTTGTCTCGCTAAAACTCGAGAGCGGCTGGGCCGATTTAGGTGATTTTGGTTTTGAAATGTTTGTCGTAGTCCAGGGAAGGTTTAAACGGTGAGATAATATGAAAAAATTGTGAGGAAGATAGTAAAAACAGTTCTACTGTTCTACCTACTTTCAGAAGCACAACGTAATCTAGAATTGGAATGCAAAAAAAAAAGAATTCCGATTGTCATTTTTCAGTCGCTGTCAAACGTTACCTGTCATTCTGTTACAATTTAAAATCTTCTATCATCAGTTTGTCAGCGTGTGACAACTTTATTTGCTGTTTTAATATGCCAAGGAAAAGACGAGCTGACATAGATCGTCGAAGTCAATCAAATGGGCGACAAGCTACGAGTACCTCACGTGCAAACCGCACTGATGATCTCTTCGCGATGAACTCAAAGACGGCGGTGGTTACAAAGGTTGGATTTTACAAAATGTTTTATTAGCCACAGCAACGCGTGGCCGGGTCAGCTAGTCATTTATAATTAAATTATCCATAAATAATTTTAATTGCAGTTCTCATTTTCTTTGCAAGATGCAACTTTTGAGATATCTGGCGTTTCTAAATTCAAAAGTTGAAATAATTAAAACACCCTTGTGGAAGGTCCTTTTAAAGAGAGGATGGTCTGTGAAAAATCGCCCTCAAAATGAGATTGTTGCCCCTATAAACTGTGTACAAACGGAATACATTGTTAATTGGAGTTCTGTCAAAACCCTGAAGAAGTCAGCTTTGCCGTACCTTTGCTTTACCGAAACATGTCGGTTTTATAAACAATAAAAGTGGTAAAAACGAAGTAATTCATTAATTTCAAACATTGTTAATTGTTATCAACTTTAATTTTTTGAACTCCATATTCATTATATTTTAGATTTTAGTATACAGAGGGAGGGAGGTACTAGACTTTTACTTTTTTTATGACATTAAATGGAGTAAAAAATGTCTACGAAAATTTTGGTCTAAGCGACATTTTTATGTCTTTTTTTTTTACTTTTTCAGCTTAAAACATTAAAAATCAGTGGGTAAAAAGAACTGAAAAAATATGAAAAGTCCGCGGAGACAAAAATTTAATTAACAATTTTCAATTCAAATAATGTCAGGAATCATTGATTAAAGTACGTAACTTAACCCGTCTGCTTGGTTCAATATATTCGCACCTCACAATTTGGAAGCCTTAGTTTCGCCCGAAAAATCAGAAACCGTCACTTTGGATCAAGATTGTAAAATATCTATTCAAGATAGCTTTCATATTTCAAAGACAATAAGAAGCATTATTTCGTTCTCTTTCTGGTCAAAGAACATATGTTTGCATGAGAGGAACAGAGATATATAGCTTTTAAAATGTAAGGTCGTTCGGGACGTTTTTGGTCTTATGAAAGTATAACGCAATTACGTGTTTGTTCCAGGGTAGTTATTATTACGTCTCACAGCTGTTTTGCCTTCCAGAGGCACGATCACACTGCAGTGAATCTACTTATTTATCAACGTTATTCCCGTTTACCCAACTAGTGAAGAACTTGTTTATTAATAAAAATGTTTTTTTATAAACTGAATAATAATATTATTCCATATGTAAAAGAAAAAAATAAATAATATTAATAATATATAGCGTAATCATGTGTTTGAATGCAGGCATAAACATAATTTTGATAACGTCATTAATTTTAACAATTCCATGTAAAGTCTGCCTAATGAAGACAAATGATTTTCAATATGTCTTTCCATGTACGGTAGCGTGTGTCAATTATTTCAACTTTTGAATTCAGAAACGCCCGAGGTCTCAAAAGTTGCGTCTTGCCAAGAAGATGAGAACTGCATTTAAATTTATTTTTTTAAAAATGGTTATTTGCCCGCTAAAATGCATTAAAAATCAGAAAATAAACCTAAAACCATTTTTATTTTTATTTTTAATAATTTTTTTTTCAGTAATCTAACCTTTTAACGTTTGTTTATTATTAAAAAATGCGTATAACTGACAAAAATGAAAAAAAAGTTCAACTTTATGAATACAAGAAAGTCAACAAGAATTCTGATTTTATCCAGAAAAAGTGTTATTTTCCCCTTTTATTTTTTTAACCAACACATCACATATGTTTAAAAAGAATTTTTTTTTTGGTTCTTTGTACTGCAGTTATGAAATGAAAAATAAGTTTGGTACAAAATATAAAATATGAACCCTTTGTTTTATTTTTTTTCCAAATCACGAAATCTATTTTTTTCGAAACTTCCGGCCATTTTAGCGGGCTAATAGTGAACAATAATTTCATTTTTTTTAAATGTTTTCGAATAGCTACAGATCATACGAAACTTTTGAGACCCCGGGCGTTTAAATATAAGGCCATTTGTTTTCTCTCTATGGAGAGCGACACACGCTAATGTACGGTCGACTCAAAAAGATGGAAAAAAAATATTAAAAGGTACCTAACTGAGAGAAAACTACTCTTATGGTGGGTTTCTTCATTTACCGAGAATGCTAATTGTAAAAGTATACGGTCAAATGCATAGAAATTTCGTTTAAATATTAAATTTCGATCGTTTATTTTTACAATTAGCATTACATTTAGCATTCTCGGTAAATGAAGAAACCCACCCTAAATCTGAAACATCAAAATCCACAATGTCACGAATTTTACATAGTTTTTTCTGAAAGTTATTTCAAATTCTGTGAAGCTTTGAAATATATATTTTAAAATGGGTATTCAAATTTTTCAATAAGTGGCCAATATGAAAAAATGTTTCGAAAATAAGTGTTGTGCGAAGACGTGTAAGACGTGTACAACCGTAAGAATGTGTATAACATGACATCATGTGACATTGTCAAAAATGTTTTATATAATTATTTTTTTAAGTATTCTTCCTCACAACATCGCGAGCCAATCTGAAAGAAACAATGCCTACTTGTGTTCAATGTTCACAAAATTTGGTGCTGGAGGAATCGCTACTCAGTCCGAACGTGAATTTCGAACCGAACTCGCCACTAACCACTCGCCAATAGCTACTCGCCAATCGCCACTTGCCACTACCACTCGCCACTCGCCTACCATCAGCTGCTCATCTTCACATCTCAGTCATGGTATGTGATCACATATTATATACATGGTATTTACTTAGCTACGTAAAAAAACCACATTCATTCATCTAATATCTAATTCATTTCAAATATCTATAAACCCTTTAATTTATTACTACAATAGTATAGTTAATATAATAGTTATATAAAAAAAATATTTTTAAGCACATTATTGGGTAAAAAGCTGTATATTTTTTTTGGCAAAATCGGTGAATTTTGCAGCAATAAAAGTAATTATTTTACATGAGCTCCACACAGGGGGTTCTGAGGAAAATAATTTCCTTCAGGGCCTATGTCATTTTGGGGATGCTGTGTGAAGGGTTTTTTTAAGGAAAGGAAGGAGAGGAGAGTTCTGGGAAGGAAAAAGATTTAGGTGGTGGGTAGGAATCTGGGGTTCAGTGTTCAAATTCGCGTTTTTTTTAGGTTTCTAATCATTAGTATATTTCGTATCATTAGCTCCACACTGGAGGCCCTGAGAAAAATAATTTCCCTCAGGGCCTTTGTCATCTTAGGGGATGCTGTGCGGAGGGTCTTGTGGGTGGGTAGGAATCTAGGGGTCAGTGTGTCCAGCAGGGGACGTATGAATCCATCCCTCCAACTGCGGTGCAAGGCGTTGGGTAGAGAGAGAGTATGGCTGGAAAAGTCAAAAGGCCTCCCTTAACCAGTCTCTCTCAATCCGGCCCACCATGCAGCAGGTGGAAAGACACATCTACCGTCAAGACCTGGATAAACCTCACCCCATGAACCCGGGCACCCCTGCAAAATCAACAAACGTAGCGAACCACTTGGGCTGACGTTCGGCAGAGGTGTTGGTCATCCAATAAACGGTTCCCGGAGCGGCGGTACCCATACCCGCCTCCCAAATTGATGCATCATTATCTCACCTGTAATTGACAAAATTCTTTTGTTTGTTTATTTGTCTATATAAAGTACCTTTACATTGGGTTTTTCGATGCCTGTCTCACTATACTTTTTTAAATTTCCTCAGTTTTAAAAGCTCGCTAACCATCAGCTTCGGAGTAAAGAAATATGTAGGTATCTACAATTCTGTCGTCTTGAATTCTTAGGATACGTTTTTTTTGTTTTGTTTTCATTTTCATCAAGAGTGTTAACTGTCGGGAATTAAATAAACACGCCATATCAATATTCCCGCCGAGAATATAAAAGTCATAATTGTACATTTGTTTCTCACATCATTTGTACGGAAAAATCGTAAGTAAAATAAAGTAGCGTAAATAAAATAAATAAATGGAATTATTGGAAAATTAGATCTGGCTTACTATTACAATTCTTTGATTGAACTATAAAAAAAGATTATGATTTTAATGAAACAAAACGCAAACCGTTTTTATATCAGTTATCGTTATTAACTACACGTGCCTAGACAAAATAATATCGTCGTTGATGCTATGTTATTTGACAAGTGACGAATTGCATTGAGACCAACTTAAAAAATAAGAAACTGCCATTTAAACTGTAGGTATGTTATACTATCCTTTTTAGTGATATAAAACCTTTTGAGATGACGAAAAGTTCAAAAATATAAAATAATGGATACTTTTTCATCGAAAAAATAAAATTTTAAAAGTTTTTTTACATACGACATATTGCAGACCCAACGACGAATCAGGTCATAAAATATTACCGCTTGACATTCATTTTCAAAATTGATTTGCTGTTATAAACATATTACAAAACAAAATATTGTTTTTGGATGCAAAGGAAAGACTCTTTCGGAATTTGATGCTATACAAACATACGACATATGTAAATAAAAAATTTAAAGTTTTGAATTGTAACAAATTAGCTAACGTTTTTTAAATCGCGTACCTTTTTACGTTAACTGATCTATCCATTTTATTAACTGAAAAATGCATTTATTTAAGGGTGGTTATTTTTGGGAAAGGAACGACAGGATGTTCTGTGAAGTAAAAGGTTCTAGGGGTTGGAATGAATCAGGGGGTCAGTGTGTCGAGTAGTGATGGGTTTATGAATTTGCTCCTCCCATTGCTGTGCAAGACGATGTTCCGAAAGAGTTCTGCTGCAGAGGTCAAAAAGTCTCCATCAACCAGTCTCTCTCTAGTGGGCCTGCCACGCAGTTGGCGGGCAGACGCTTTCGCTGGTCGCCAAGATTCAGACAAACCTAACCCCATGAACCCGGGCACCCCTCCTAAGTAACCAAACGTAGCGAACCACTTAGAGTAACCCATGGCAGAGGTGTTGGTTATCCAATAAATCACAGATTCTCAACCTTATTTTGCCCACCGCCCACTTTGAGAATATTTTATTTTCTAGCACCCCCCAATACGTTAGTTCTTGATTAAAGTGTTTTTTTTTATCCTTTTTAGACCACATTTATTTTACCTGCCCACACCCTCACTGTGCCATCTCAACGCCCCCTATTTTTTTCCGGGTCTTCTTCCGCTCCCCTGAAAGTCTGAAACTCCCCCAAGGGGGCGTTATCGCCCTCATTTTTTTGCCCACCGCCCACTTTGAGAATATTTTTTTTTCTAGCGCCCCCTAACCCGTGAATCTGAAAATCTGAAGCAGTAACTGTCGTCACGATTATATTTACCACAACGGAGGGGGCGTAATGGGATGGGATGGGGCAAGATGGGATGGGACAAGATGGGCTGGGTTTCTCAGGGTCTCCTACCGCCCCCCTGAAGGTCTGAAACGCGTTATCAGGCGTTACCGCCCACGTTAAGAACCTATGCAATAAATAGTTCCCGGGCGGCGGAACCCATACCCGCCTTCCAAATTAGAATTTGTCTGACCAAAATAGAAAAGGCGTAGATCGAGTTTTATAACATGTCGTTTGGTAACAGATATAGAACTACGCGGCCCGAATGGTTTTAACTGCAAAATACTTGAAATCTATACGAATGAAAACGATTTCATATCAATTCAGGTGGTTTGGCTGGAGTCCAACTTTAACTCCACCTCTCAACTCAATACTTTAACGCGAGAATAAAACATGCTTCACGTAGGCTGCATTAACGGCTAAAGTTCCACGTCGGGCACTACAAATAAATAAACAGAAAGTGAGTGGGAACCGTCCGGGTGTGCGCGCGATAATAGTCTTAATGGCGGGTTAGAATTTCAACGGCACTGTCAGTAATACAGGATTATCTTAGTAACATGCAAAATCGAATTTCAAAGGAATTGACACTTTGCTTCAGTGCAAACAGTATTTTTTTTTAATAGACGAAAAATAAGTATTTTTTCATCATCCGTTTGGTGCGGATTCTTTTACTTGTTGTAGTGTGTTTCTCTATTCCATGCCAACTCAGAATCACATCAACTCAACACCTCTCTAAAAGCTATGAAAAAAATCATTTTAAAATAGTCCATAACCTTAAGCTTACGTAACCTATTTAAGGGCCAGCCAGCGGCCGAGAATTCATATTTTGTCGAAAGATGTTCTTACGATCGTACTGGGCGTTTCCAATGAGAAAGATTAATTATTTTCCGTGCCAGCTTTTTAAAATAATAACTCAATATCTTTTTTTATCGTCGTGCACTTTCCTGAAGTATGTACTGTATTAATGTTATTTGTTTCAATTTATGTGACTACAGCTAGTGCAGAAAGATCATTTTCGAAACTAAAATTGATAAAAACCTATTTAAGAAACTCAATGGTACAAGACAGGCTACGTAGATACTAATATATTAATAATAGCCAAGTTACGTATTAGTAACTTGGCTATTCTGTCAATTGAAATTTCTATGGACCGATCTTTAAACATTGATGACGTTATTGATATCTACTTTTGCGGAACAGAGAGCTTGGAGAAAAGAATTTTATTAATAAATATTTTATAAAGATTTTTTATTTCATTATAAATCTACAGGGTGTCACGGGGTAAAGTGCATTAACTTCGGGAGGTGATTCTACACGATATTATAAGTAAAAAAGATATATAACTTTTTTCGAAATTCCAACTTTTGGGGGTAGTTTTGTGGTAAAAAGATAAAATTAGACCGGCGTGTGCGGGCGGCATTATTATTTTCCGCTGTTACGATACGGGCCAAACTCAACCAAGTATTATTGCCACAATCGTGCCGGCAGGCTCTCAGCAAGTAACGTCGTACCTCACACTAAGGATTTTTAGTGGGTACTTCTTTTTTTATGGGAAAAAAATGTAGGAATTTCGGAAAAAGTTGTTAATCTTTTTTACTCCTACCATCATATAGAATCACCTCCCGAAGTTAATGCACTTTACCCCCGGACACCCTGTATAATACCTATGCTATTGAAAATAAAATTTATTAGATATTTGACAAAAATGCACACAATATTATTAATTCTGATGGGTATCTTCCTAAGTGATTTATTAAAATTCAATTACAACATGACGATTTTTAATGGGGGGCCCCATCCAATGAATTCAGATAGTATAGTTACGCCTCTGGCTTTGGTGCTTACACAATTTAAGGATTTTTCGACCACCATGCTAAGCACATGCCCATATTATGGTGGTCGATAGACAATTGAGCGAAGAAACTTTTAGCTTTGTGGATCAAGCATCCCAGGTTTGATGAAAAGCAAATGCATTTTGTGTTGTATAATCGGAATTACATTTAAATGTTACTTCCGGAAGAACATTACGAAATAGCAAGGTTAACATAGTTTTGTAGCACATTTTTGTATTATAACCAATGATGTTAGCGAGTGGCATCTACCAAGTAATGTATGTCAAGAAAAGCTCCACTTGAGATGTTGTTGTTGTTGTTTTGTACCGTGTGCGGCAAAACTGCAGTGAATTTCATACGAAAACAAGTTATTTAGGTCATGCGGTTTTAACGTTTCTCTCCATACAGACAATATCTTATTATGTAGAACGATCACAGAATACTTCGCATGTCAGAGGCAGAGATGTTGAATAAATAAGAAATACATTTGTTTTATTTTGTTCAGAAAAATAAGACAGAATAGATAACTAAGTACTTTGCTTACTTAAGACGACAGAACATTCTAAAATAAAATCGGAATCATAACGACGTAAGTGAAGAAGACGCGAATAAAAATTTGCGATGTGCGGCATATTGGACGGACGTATTGGAGGAACTAAGGTCAAATATGCTGTAAAATACTGAAAAATATAGTCGGACTGATGTAGAATTTTCAATCAAACCAATCAAAAATTGTATATCATGATAAATATAATAAACAATAACGATTTGACAACAATAAAATTAGGTCACCAATAATTCTTATTACTTTTAAGGTATTTCCCGAACAATAGCGAAGTGAGCTACAAACCCGCGGTAATTAAGTCTTGTGACTGCAAAATTTAAAAAAAATCGTTTTCCAAACGAAGCAGTTTTTTCACTGAGCCCAGGGAAATTCGGTTTTAACCCGACCTATTTAAATTTCGTCTGTCTGTAGATTTGTTTTTACGTTGTGTTTTAAGATGGTGGCCGTTTTAATGATTAAGTAAAGATTCATTTTTTCAAATGTAAAGCTTTCGTGTTTATTGGATTTTTGTATTAGTTTTTTTTTTATTATCATGGGAATTACCTGAAGAAAGTTTGAAAAAGAATTGTTGTTGAGAAATCACGCTCCTTTGTACAAATTGAAGATATGCCACATAAAATTATGGTTTACAAAAAATATGTTAGGTATGTAAGTACCTACTTACTAATCTTATGATTTCAGAGGAAATTTTGATTTTGATTTATTATTATAATAATAATAAAAAATATGAAAAATTATTTCTTGGACGCGACGTCCAGAGTTCACAGAACTATTAGAAGATGCCTGTATAATGGTAGAGGTACACGTAAATCCAGGGTAAATCATTTAAAAGAGGACTCATTTGGTATCCAAAGTTTCAAAAAAATGTTTTTCGAACTAGTTTGGAACACCAGCCCGCTGTCAAGTATAAAAGAATGCTTCTAGTGTCGTTGTTATCCACACTAATAATATAAATGCGAAAGTGCCTGTTTGTTTGTTACGCTTTTATGCCTAAACCACTAAACCGATTTTTTTTTCACCAATAGAAAGCTACATTATCAGCGAGTAACATAGGCTGTATATAATGGTAAGCTCTGGCGTTATGAAATTTGTATAAATGAAAATGTGTGTATTTCATGTATTTTAGTGGCAGGGAGGAAAGGCAGGGATAGGTTCTAATGTTTGGGGTTCTCTCTTCTCTTCTCAGGGGTTCGCGGAGAGAGAAGTGACGAGGGAGGGGAAAGGCGGGGAAGATGGAAGGGAATGGGGATACCCGGGAAAAGACATGCAGGGAGAATCAATTATTTCTTTGAATGGCATTGCAACGCATGCCGGGTACCAGCTAGTCATAAATAAATGTTTTTGTCAGGAAAACCGTACTTTTTGCTTTTCGTTTTCATACTTGTTATCATAAAATAACAAAAGAAGTATCTTGTTGGCGTGTTTCGTGATCCAAATACTTGTCAAATCTATGCTTAAGAGGAAATACTAGCGGCGTTTTTCCATACAAACGTATTCCCCGTTTATCTCTCTGGATTTTGACCCTAGAGCAAAATTTTTTTTACATAATATAGATATTGACCACTAGCGTGTCGGTACGTTTTGCTTTTTTTGATAATTTACTTCTTATAGAAGTTAGGACCATCCAAAAATGAATAAAAATGCCTAATTTAAAAGCCGTCAAAAAACGTTCAGTATACAAACTAAACAATGTATTTTGAAAAAAAGCAAAACGTACCGACATAGAATATTTTCTTCTCATACAGTTTGTGAAAAAAAAATTAAAATCGGTCCAGTTTTGGAGAAAAAAAATGGGGAATACAAAACATCGATTTCGAAGATTTTATTTAGGTATTTTCGGCCCGATGTGCAGGTGTCCCTTTCGCTCAGTTCCCTTGAGGGGGGCGGGGAACGAGGGTTTTGACAAATACATACAAAGCGAAGTAGTGATGTAACGAATTTTATCGGTAGACTAGTGTTGTCCTTCCCCGAGTGATCGATATTTTTTATTCGTTTTTTTCTGTTTAGTGACTTATCGCGGTATACCAATACTGATCGAGCTTTCATACTAAAATTGAGCCAAATTAAAATTATTTATATCAAGTACTATAATAAATTTTCAATTTGGGAGGCGTTATAGGTACCATCGCCCCGGGAACCATTTATTGGATAACCATTACCCCCGCCACTTGTTCACCCCAAGTGGTCCGCTATGTTTAGTGACTGAGCCTGGATTCCCGGGTTCACGGGTGAGGTCTGCATGGGTTTTGGTGGCGGATAATTTTGTCCACTTACTGCGTGGCAGGCCGGATTGGGAGAAACTGGAAGAGGGAGATCTTTTGATCTCTACAGCCGGACTCTCCACCATCATTTCATACTTTTACCTACCTTTTCCCTACCCAGAACTTCCTTTCCTTCCTTATCCTAAAAATACCCTCCACACAGCTTCTCCAATGATGTCCAACAACTTCTCCAACAAAGTCCCTGAGCGATTATTTTTCCTCGGTGCCTCCAATGTGGGGTTTATTTTTAAAAAAAAAATCTGTTTCAAATTTTCGGTTGAGAGTCGCTTACATTGCCTTCAGTGATTAATTGAAATTTTTTGTTTGTAAACGCTTTATTGTACAAAATTTTTAATTTTTTACAACTAGACAATGAATTTTAAACAATTTATGATTTATATCTTTCTCTCGCTGGTAAATTTCTTGGTATGCGACCGTCAATTATTTCTGGTAAAAGGCATTGGAGGTAGAAGTTTTCTAACAGTGGTTCAATTTTTTGCCAGATTGAATCGTCCCTTTCAATTTTTTCATACAGCAAACCTTTAGGACTCCACACGACAAAATAACAGTATTTACGACGAGTAACGTGTAACTGGCCTTGGACTTGGTAGAAGTAATTGTGATTCCGTTTTAATGTTAAAGCATTGTCTTCAATTTTACAGTTATCAATTTTTTTTTGTTCAATTCCTTCTTGTGGTGACATATTTGCTATTCTATATGGGCATTTCACTTCAATTATAGAATCTTTGCCAATAAGGCCATCCGGACTTGCCGCTAAAAAGTTTTTGTTTTCATCGACAAATAGTCCACAGGCGAATACCTCTAATTTTGTTTCTTTTGTAAATTGCTCAATTGCTTGGTTTTCATTTTCTTTCCCATAATTTGTGGCCGTATTTCCTTTAAATGGCGAGTACAGTAACGAGTTTAATACTCTCGTAACTGAAGTTTTTGGTCGTAACTTACATATTTGTCCAAAGTTAGAAGCTGTTAGCCTCTTACGCCTTTCAATTGCCCACAAATTATTATTGCTTTGGCCCACCGTATTCCGTTCGAGTTCTTCCTTATTAGATGGAGATAATTCTTTGAGAAATTCTTCTTTTTTCGTTTCAAATAATTCAGGTGGCATATCTGGTTCTAATTCCAATTGACCATAATTTTCATCAGGCCCTGTAACTTTTTTTCTCTTTTCTGTCGTGTTTTCATTATACCTTAGTTTTCTTTTTCGACACCTCTGTGTTGTCTCATTCGAACGTCGTTTTCTTTCGATAAAATGCTTCGTGTAGTTGCCAGGACTGTGGCCTTGGATTTTTTTTTGTATACGGGAATGGGTTGCCATTTCACTATTCCACGAAGTTACTGCTCCAAAACATCTTGCTTGGTATGATCCCCTTTTTGTAAAATTTACTCTTTTTCCGCCTATAAATTTGGCAATAACGTTGTTGAATTGCTCCACAGTGTTATTTGTCACGTTAATAATAAGACTTTCCGCATTTGCTATAAGAGACGACAATAATTGTTGAATATCAGTCCATATTCCACAATCTTGAAGATCGCTTAGTAAATTTGGATCATTAGTGTACTTCTCCGACTTGCAATAGTATGACGAACATTTTGTGTGATCACCAAAAACATGGTTTGCGGCATTTTTTATGTCCATTTTCAGATTTTTTACTTTATCACTTTGTGGCGTGTTTTCTTGCTCTTTTCTGTAATTTACTGCTCCAACTATAGCTTTTCTCATTCGTAAAACGTTTGCTTCAACCTTTTTCCTTATTTGAACTGGTACAAAGCCTTTAGCGTTGTTGGTTTTTTTTCCAAGTGCTTTTATTTTGTTGCAAAAATTGCGAAGTAAGTGATTTTTGCACTCTATTTTTTGTACTATGAAGTTCGGCCCATATGGCATTTGCTGCAAAATTTTTTTCATGATGCTGGAGTCGCCATCTCCAATTAGTTTATTGAATTTCAATCCATGCATTTCAATGCTTCTCGAGAACCCTTCTGCTATAATGTGGGCTTCCATGGCATTAGCACTGTCACGCCAGTTTTTGAAGCACCTATGCTCAGATGCTTCTACTTGTAGTTTTGTAGCTCTAGCACATATGCAGCAGTACGAGTTTCGCACTCCCAGAAATAAAACCTTTTTAGTTCGCAGTCCAACTATGCATCCCGCACCAGATGAGGAGCTAAATCCACTTTTATATGATCTCTTTGCCCAAGAACCATCTGCAACTACCGTCACGAAAGGGTACCCTCCCTCGTCTACGTCACCATTTAAAATTGCAAGCCTTTTTTCTTCTTCACCAGCTGCGATCATTTCTTCTAAGGCACATTCTTCAAGTGTTAGCGCTAAACATTGTTCTATGTTCTTGTAAGTTGAAGGATTCATATTTGGCATATTCAATACCCCACAAATTTCGTTCCATTGTGAATATCCATTTCCTGTACATACTACTCCTTCGACGACAGCAGTATTTACGGACACTTTCAGTTTCGGGTCTTCGGAATGTACATATTCTATTTTCTTGCACATTTTGCACTCGAAAACATATTGGCTTAGAAAACCATTTCGTCGTTCCTTCACAAATTTTAAATCGGAAAATGTGCAGTTGGTGTGTTCGTGCTTTATATTTGAAATTTCTGAAAACAAATATTTTATATCAACAATTCTGCGACCTTCGTGAATATGGGTTTCATCAATATGGTCTGGTTTCAACAGAAAATCATCAAGCGTTGTTGGCGATGAAGAACTTGCGTTTTCTTCTATATTTGGAGAAAATGATTCATCCCTCGAAGGTTCACGCATTTGTGAAGATGTATCTAAGTTTCTAGCAGCATCGTTGATGACATCCATATCCCTGTAAATAAAAAGTAATAATAATTAAATTACTTATTTTCGTTGTACTTATAAGACAGAATTTTTTCGAGTTCCATACGCGAAGGAATCAATAGAGCCCATTTGTTCTCATCAAAATGTAATGCTTTATATCTTCTGTTCTTTTCCAAGTCTCGGTTACGCATGCTACATACAGGCTTCTCATAACATAAACCATTAGGAGGGTTCAGTAGTGAGAGGAAAACAGGAAAACTATATTTACTTACCTAGAGATCGAACGCGGTGCAACATGAATCTGTCGTTTGATAATAATAATCGGTTTTTTTCGTCTATTAGACGAAAATAAACGAGCTTTGTTTCCATTTCTTTTACCCATTATTTATCTGTAAGAAAAAGATATCACATTTTTTTAGTAGAAGTTAGATAATAGTAGCTGATTTTATATCACACACATACGAGAATCTTATGCTGCGTATAAAATTGTGAACCGAGGCGCGAATTGTGTAGTACTTGCACATTACTTAGGCTAATTTGTTTGCTTTTTGAAATAACTCATATAGGTCTCATAGAAATCGTTGTGTCTCCCTTACTACCATGGTTAGAAAAATGATCTGTTAGAAAGAGAAAACAACCAGAACATAATTAAAACTTAAAACAAAATAATTATAACCTTTTATGAAACCAAAGCTTCCGATTAATATTTGAAAAAAAAAAAATAAGAAACTGGGAATTTTGTGTTAATTTTTTGACATGAAGCGAAAAAAAAGTGAGTTGACGGTAACATTTATTTAATTATGTTTACTTTTTATTACACGCCCGTAGGGTTTTTGCAGACATTTACATACATTTATAATGCATATCGTTTGCTCAGGATTGATTTGTACTAAGTCCACAAAAACACGTACCTACTGAGAAATAAAAGTTTTGAATTAAATGAAGACTATATTAGCGAAACTCAATTGAAAAGCTGGAGACAATCTATGTCGAGTTTCGCTAATATTGTCTTCGTGTAATTAAATATTACAAATTAAGGTTTTATTTATAAAGTTGAAAATAAAAATAAAAAGTTTTGAAGTTTAAAAATATTATATATTTGTTTCCTTTATTTCAAACTGACTGTAATAAATATTTTAAAAAATGTGTAGGTTAATCTATCTATAGGTAAAAGACCAACATTTTTGGTTGAATTTTGAACGAACTAACCATCCTTTTTTGTATTTACTGCTTAAAGAAACTCAAAAATACAGGAGTACAAATCAAACCTCAGCAAGCGATATATCTAACGTTTTAAACATTATTTTTTACAAACATGTCAACTCACACGTATAATACACACAACACAATAAATCCATTTAGATTTAATTGTCTAATAAAATATGTACGTGCTTTTATCTTTTTGTTGTCGTAATTTTAATTAGAAAAAACGTAAGGTGGGCTATTTTCAAACATTTTTTATTATTAATAAAAATAAAAAAATTATATGTTTATTTCGAATTATAAAATTTGAAAGCGTATTTCATCATCTTTCAAAAACGGTTTTTAGTTTTCGGATGCGTTCGCAAATATTAAAGTTATTTGGAATTTATTGGAAAGTGGAAATATTTTTACTTTTCGAAAAACAGGCCCGAGGCCTGAGAGGTTAATACTAATTTTCAATAATAACTAATGCATCATAGAGAATAATCATATGTATATAATAATTCGATCTAGTTGGTTTGACTGCATATTTATAAACGCTAATACAGTGAAAACTTTAAAACTACTAACCTACATAGAGTTCTAGTAAAATAATACGTAATATGTCGGTAATCTACATACATTATAAAATATTTTAGTAAGACCCTGTATAGAGGGGTAATATACACTTTTCACACTGACATTCATCATAAATTTATGAATAGTTTAGTAGGTACTCACCGATATCCTAACTGTGTAATTCGTGACAAAATATTGGAGTGATGCAGCTAATGGTGAAATCAATCTCTAAACAACCACAAACATTGGGATCAGGACAAAACTTATATTTATCTCTCTGATATTCTCGCAACTTTGTTGTTTCAAATTACTTAACCAATAGGTACAGCATGCGTGATGCTTTACTTGTAGTATAACAATATAAATGAATGATGAGCGCAGAAGACATCTATTATATAGGAATACTTACGTTCAAGTCCCGACTCGACTTGACTTATTTGGTGCAGAAAATAATGAACTCTAGCAGGCAGACACCAGTCTATACACACGCTCAAGTCAAGACGCGATTGAAGATGCGCTAATCAGCAAGAAGCCACCTGTCTGAAGCGCTCATGTTGCAACGCGATTTATTTGGAAGAGTAGATATTATAACAAAACCCTGTAACAATCTGATACTGGACTTCGTCGTAACAAAGGTTGACCACCACAACACGGGCATGTACCTAGCATGGTGGTCGAAAAATCCTCAACTTATGTTAGGGAACGTACCCATACTACGTGACCAATTTTTTGCAATTTTTAACCCCCGCCCCCCCGGTAACCAAAATCCTTAGCAAACCGCCGCTCATTTGTACCAAGCGTGACATTTTGAAGACCCCCCCCGAAGAGATCACGTAGTATAGGTACGTTCCCTAATAATTAACGATGCAATGAAAAAAAAAAAAAAATGTATCTTTGAAAAGATGCCATGTGCATGGTTATAACAAAACACTGTAGGAAAAGTTGCAGCGTTTACTCATGACATTTTCTATTATTTTCGAGTTTTATTTTATTTCTTGCCACCTACTTGGTCACACCCGGTAAGGCGACAAACACACAAGACTCAGCATTACCGCGCGAAAACGTACACACGAGCTTCACACACTCACATATCTACTACGCGATGCTACTATAGATGTGTGAGTATTTGATCGAAGCGTGAACAGAAGATATTGTTACAATACCTATCGACGATATTTATAAATGACCGGCATAGCAAACCTCGTGCGTTTAAAAATAATGCGCCCTTTTTCTGTCTATGGAGAGCGGTACATCCTAAATAAGTCGAAACATGCCTTGTCCAAACCTGAGGCAAGAGACGCAGAGGGGGCGAGAAGGTGTACAAGCCAAACACTCACGTGCGGTCTCACCCACACATCGAGAGCTAGTTCTTTTTCGAGCGCGGTGCGACAGCGATAATTTTTGAAAATACCTACCGTCGAGATTTCTCACCGGTGGTATTACCTCTTAAATTTCCAATACAAAACTGTGTTTACGAAATTAAAATGAAATGGAGATCTATGATGTCAGGCGAGTGTAAGTGAGATGGAGCACTAATGAGCTATTGGTCTGAATGAAACTTTTTTTCCATTCAAATTTGTACGAAAGTCACTTTTAGTTTTCTTCTTATTCTATACTCATTATGTTTTAATGGGTGAGTAATTGTGAGTAAAATGCCATTAAGGTCCGTTTTTTCATAATTCGTCAAATTTAGAAAGTAATTTTTCAAGTACTGTGAAAATTCTATTGACGTTCTGTTATCATTTGAAAAAGATTTTATTGAAGGAAGCAAATACTTTGCGGTGTAACATTATGTATTAAATGAAAAAACCCACACTTTGTAAAACACCGCTGTTTATTTGAATTAATATTTAACAGCCAACCATGTTTCGCTTAGTCGTCAGGGCTTATCATATCAACTAAAGATAATTACATACAGACACATATAATATATAAAATAAATTAGGAAAATGAGTGAACGAGTTCTATTACTAAATCTTAAGAAATTAAGAGAATGAGTGAAAGAGTTCCATTGCTAAATCTTTCACTCATTCTCCTAATTTCTTTTATATATTAAATAGTACTCGAACTGTTGGCAGTTGATATAATAAGCCCTGATGAAGTTTGAGCTAAGCGAAACCTGGTTGGCTGTTAAATATTAATTCTAATAAAAAGTGATGTTTTACAAAGTGTGCTTTTTTATTTAATATTTGAAAAAGAGTTTAAAAATTATATGAAAAATGGACTCTTGCCGCAATCGGGATTCGAACACAGGGATTTTCCACCAACTGGGCAACACTCACTGAGCTACCGAGGCGATATTTAGACTTTATTTACAACGCAATTTAGTGACATTTACCTAGGAAGTTTGTAGCTTATTTGGAGCATAGGACGAAATACTGCTGAATTTTATATCCATCTGAGTTCGACTAAAAGTTAAATTTTATTTGGTTTAAGTTAGATGCACCCAAACAGTCGATTTCAGCAGAAAACTTCTTCACATTGGAACTTTTATTTGGCAAGGTCGGTTTATAGAAATCGCAATACCGATTTCCATTTTAAAATGACCAAATCTTGTTTTATTGGCATTCAAAATCGAGGGTACTGAGACGTAGCATAAAACTTTTCCTATACCTTAGGCACTAGTGGTGCTTTACTAACCAAAATAATAAAACAAATATCTTTATTTGTGATAGGTATCACAAACTATCTATCTGCATTCATAAAACAATTCAAAGCTAAACATTTTCAGAGGAATGTTAAAGTTGAAAAATTCTTAGAATTGACGCCATGTTTAATCTTCTTAACTCTTAAGAAATTTGACATATATTTCAGATAGTCAAAATATTTCCACTTTACAATAAAATCCAAATAAATGGAATATTTCTGAACATATAAACTAGAACTTGAAAGATGATAAAATACGCTTTCAAATTTTATTCAATTAAAAGTAAACATATACAGCCTTACTCATCATAAAACCGTACCACGGCTCTGTAGCGTCGCGGTAGCTACACAGTGGAGTAAGCCTACACTGCTCAGGGTAAAAATCTTTACTCATCATCATAATGTTTCTCGACAGCTGTTATGATTTTTTTACGGTAGCAACACGGCTCCAAAGCTCAAAAACGCGGCCAATTTAGCATTTCGCGGTGTGTTGCCAACTTCACGTTTTTTCATACGTCAACATCAGTCAACACAACGTTGACTTTGGTAAATCTATATTTAGACCTAAAATCTCCTTCCGTGAGTGCCGCAAATGGATCGTACCTTTTTTAAAACTTTTCCGTGGCCGTGGTGCACGAATGCCGCGAATACGGTCAATATTTGCCAAAGCTCAGTTCAAAACGTCAAGATTCTCATAAAAGTTCGCCATTTCGTCAGTTACAACGCACGGGGTACTGAGTTAACACTGGTGATCGGGTGGTTTAAATTCTGACAGCTACTACATCTCCCATACAGCGACTCGGTAAAAACACGCGCATGCGCGCGATTAACCCACCATGTTGAGTAACAATTTCACCTAACCCGGTCTTGCTCCGAGGTTGTATCTTATTTTGCGATGATGAGTAAGACTGATAATTTTTAAAATACATGATTTTTGCCTGCAAACATAAAAATTTAAAAAATGACTCACCTCCCGTTTTTTCTAACTAAAATTACTGGTAACGAAAAAAATTAAAAACAGATTTGTATTTTATTAGAAAAATGAATTAAACACGTTAATGTCACTACTTTTTTTTGTCTTTTTTCTTGAAAGTAATTAATAAAGTTAAATTTTTTTTTCAATTGTGATTCAAGACTTTGGTTTTATAAAGGTGTACATTTTACTTTTGTGGTGGTTACTTTTTAGATTTGAGTATAAAGTGTAGTGTTTTGCCTTTCTAACACCGTTTGTATCACATTTCTTACTCTGATAGTAAGAAAGTTACAGCGATTAATATAAGACATGTGAGCTGGGATATATATAGTCTCCTGCCATTCAACGGGTCAGATATTTACGGTTGGCGGCATTTAGAGTTTACAATCCCGCATCCCGCAATCCGGCGGGATTTAAATTATATTTCATGGTGCGGATTTGCGGGATTTTCTTATGGGGGATTAATGAAAAAATACCAAATTTACCCCAAAACGTGATGTGATGACAATGCATGCCAACTAGTGTGGAAGCGGAGAGAGCTTTTTCCGCTGGGGGGGTTTTGTACACAAATGTCCGGTAAAGTGTGTGGGTGACAGGTTATGGTCTATGTTTTTTTGCGATCTTATTTTTTATCAAAATCATTTGAAATACTTATTACCTAACGTTTACAATGCATTTTTATTTAAATATTACTGGTACCCAAGATGATTTATCTCAAATGACTATGGGGTGTGACATATTACATTTTTTTTTGTTTCTTACGATATTATTTTTTTAATTAAAGTCTACTTAAAATACTTAAAAGGTTGGTTCAAAAAAAAAAATTAATAGTTCATCAAATATTGGTAGTTAATTTTCACGTTCTATGTAAGTTATATTCAAGTTCTGTGATTATATTATTATAGGCCAGCTGCTTCATAAAAATGACATAAGAACTTAAATGGAACTTTCACTGAACGTGTAAATTAACTTCAATATTTGATGTACCATTCAATTTTTTTGAAACAACCCATTTTTATTATGTTACATTGTCAAAATATTTTGTTAATGTTATAAGCACCAAAGAGGATTAATACGAAAAGTCCTCCTTAATGACTCATCATTTTACTTTTTAATGATTTTTTTTTCATAATATACATACTAGTATCAAATATAATTGAAATCTAATTTCGATTCGTATAAAATGTATTAAAATTTGACAGGGTGTCAACTGAAAACGGCAAATTAAGCTTAGGTATATACAAATTGCATAATTTTGACACTCTCCGAAGAGTTGTTTCAGTTGTTTGTTAAAACTAAGTTTTATTTCGATATTCTCTACGTATTCAATGTGGCGGATTAGTATCTAATATTTTACTATCAACTTTTCCTCTGTATTCGGAAGATTACAATCCGTCCTCTAAGATATTCAAATCTATTTATTTCCACACAAAATCCAATACTACTTCACAAGCAAATCCTGTCCCATACCCTTGCTGTTGCTCCACTTGAGTGTTTATCATCCGAAAATCGATAATAATGTTAAACTGACAGCGTGTCAACCAGTGTTGCCAGTAGTACTTCGGTGTTGACACAATAGGGTAGGGGGTGGGTTGTTTATTTAGCATCAAATGTATTCGGAGGCTCTGTTGGTGATGACAAACAACATCCCGGCTACTTGAACATCCTCGCTGCAAGGACTTATGATATTGTTATTTTCTAAGAAATATCAACGATAAAGCATAATAAGTAAATAGCATGGACATAGAGCATGAAAGGAGAGCCCTACAAGAATACCTACTAGCCCCTCAGAAATTTGACATATTTTTCAGATGGTCAAAATATTTCCGCTTAACAATAAAATGCAAATAATTGGAATATTTTTGAACATATCCGAAAACTAAAAACTGTTTTTGAAAGGTGATAAAATACACCTTCAAATTTATATTTTGAAATAATAAGCGTATAAGTTTTTAAACATTAAATTTTTGCTTTCAAACAAAAAAGTGTTAAAAATGGCTCACCTTACGTTTTTTCTAACTAAACTTAACTATAACAAATATAAAAACACATTCATATTTTATTAGAAAAATGTATTATAAACATGGCACGACCAAGCACGAGACATGGCACGACCAAGTGAATCAGATACTTGAGTCGGGCCATGTGAAGAGTCGGAATAATAGAAGAGCATGTATGAGGCGATGTATGAATGTGAGCGAGGCAAGAAGTGTGTGCCAAGATCGAGTTGTTTGGCGGTCCGTCCTCTCTACCTACCCCCGCGGGAAACGGCGTGATGGTTAGTTAGTTAGTTAATATTATAAACGTTATTGTCATTTTTTTATCGGTTCATGTAAAAATAATTTATAAAAAAATGTTTTTTTCGAATTGCGCTTTAAAACTTTGTATTCATAAAGATGTACATTTTACTTTTTAGTTGGTGTTTTTTTTTTAGATATGAATATAAAGCGTGGTGTTGTTCCTTTTTAACACCGTTTAGAACATATTTCATTCGGTTCTGTTGAATGACCACCATTCAGTGTCAAAACGTTGCTTTAAATGGCTTTAGCCGCGTTTGGTGACCACATCTGAATATTCAGAAACTTCCCCAAATTTCTCTTCCCCATCTTCTCCCCCCCCCCCCCCCAATACCTTTAGACTCACAACACACCCCACTTGGGGATACCATAGTCTCACCAGCAACTGAGATAAAAATATATAATATTCACTACACGACTTATAGAAATATAATATTAACGATGGACTTATACTACATATTATTGAACTTTTGAAAAATCACGGGAGAGTCTGAATTATTGAATTTTGAAAATTTCAATAAAAATAATTTTCTAATAAATATATTATTAAAAGAATTTGGCATTCTCAGACTATAAAAATATTACCTTTTGTTATTTCGGCTACTGGCATTATACCTAGGTCTCTCATTCAAAATTTAGGCATATTAGATTTGTCAAAGAATTTATATATAAAAATGCAAAAATCAGTCATTTCAAATACATGTAGGAGCACAAAAGATTTTTTTAATATTTATATTGAGGGATCAGTAGGATTTATAGGTCCAATTAGGAGTTCCACAGAGCCGAACCCTCTGATATGAAAATATCTGGAGTCGGTGAATTATTTTCCCATTTGGTTTCTGGTAGGTTTACATGTTGTATTGTTATAGCGGGGATTGACTAGATGATCATTTGAGGAAGTTTGTGAAAGGGTTAAGTTTTTCCTGTGGGGAAAATTTAACCCGGACATTTAAAATAGGTTGGTGGGTACCTACTTCATTGCTCGCCTAAATTGTTCCCACAATCAGTTCCAATTTTGAAAATTACATTTAAAGTCAATGCAAATTTGAGTTCTCTGAACCAGCTTTTACATAGGAATAATTCACCCAGGAATAACTAACACCCAGAAATTAGTATGTTTGATGACTTGATTATTTATATTTTTAACTGTTTTAACTGCATGGAGAGCCATTCTGGTGTCTACTATATCAACGTCCTTATGTGCACAGATTACGGCTGGGAGAGCGTGTCCCAGAATGTTTTAAAGGCTTTATGAATTGATTTATCTTTCAGTATTACGAGGATGTTTGCATTTTTTCACTTTATTTGAAAACAACTTCTTGTTTATCGAAATTCATACGAGCTAATATGGGCGTTTTACGTGGAATTTTTTTTTCATGAAATAAAACCTCGATGTAAGATAAATATGGAACAGACATATTATACAAAGATTGAACTTTTATACGCTTCGCCCACCTCTATTTTATTTCATAATAATACCATCTTTTTTAATAGTGGACGATATGTTCAGATAATTTTTTTGTAGTAAAACTTATTTACGCACGCTCGACTTGGGGGGTAAGCTGGTGAATGCGTTACGAAAAGTGGTGATGTGTTACCAAAAGTGGTGATGTGTTACGAAATGTGTGATGTTACGAAAAGTGTGATGCGAACGGTAATCGATGCGAACGGTGATCGATGGCGAGGTGAACGATCGGGCCTTTATGCACGCTTGACTTGGGGAGTGATAAGGATTAGGATAAGGATAGTCACCCCAAGGTCGTAGGTCACCCCAAGGTCGTAGGTTACCCCAGGGTCGTTGGTCACCCCATAGTCATATGTCACCCGAATGTCATGTCACTCCAATGTCAATTTCAATGTCAATGTCAATGTCAACGTCAACGTCAATGTCAATGTCAATGTCAATGTCAATGTCAATGTCAATGTCAATGTCAATCTCAATGTCATATATTATTTTATAAGTTGTGAAGTGAAGTTTTACTTCAGTTGTGTGGTCTAAAGCACACTCGTTTTTTTCTTCTATTTTATGCCTTTAAAGTGATTCATGACATCGGGTCGTAAAATTTACGAGATAAGACATTCCTACGACATTGAGTGAATGTCCTTTGCTTTTGCACAAAATGTAGATACACACTATTGATATATTACAATAAAACAAATATGAAACTTTTTTCCACTTAATTTATTTGACCGTAACTAGTTTCAACTTGTTAGACCCATCTTCAGAAAGCCATCTTCAGACTCTCAGTCTGAACAAGCTGAAACCGGTTACGGTCTAATAAATTAAAGTTTTAAAAAAGTCTCATATTTGTTTTATTATAATGGAATTCCACTATGAATTGTCAATTTCAAAAATATAAATATTGAAAAGTCCATACTATTATTATTTAGCGTGAACACAAGACAAATAATTTTTGAGATTTTTTTTGGGAATCTTACGGAAGTTTGGCGAGCACCGTGTCAAAAGTATCGTTGTAGGCAGATAATGGAAAGCCTATTGTGGATGCCTAGCTCTTACAGAAAGAACACATTTGTGTGTCTGACTGTCCGTGGAATCCTAAGCATTTTCTCCGGCACCCCATTCCGAGGGCATCTATCCGTTTTTCGCTGGCTCTAAGGCTTGCCGCACACATCAGGTTTTCGAAAACCGGATTGGCTATAATACCGGGGCCACGCCCGTTGTCGGACCGGATTTGACGGCCGGCTCGGCGGTAATGAAAATAGGCCACGCCTTTCTGCGCCGGCCGTCCAATCGATTATTGTCTGATCAGACAATCGGATAGAAAACCGTATGCGGCAAGCCTAAGTGTCCATATTTCCACACCGTACAGAAATACGGGAAAAATCAATGTCCAAATATGTATACATATAATACATGTGCAAACAATGTTATTATCAGATGTCTAAATATTATTATCTGCGTCGCTGAGCCGCAATTCGGTTATTGTTTTATTTATGCTTTTATAGAGTCCTTAAGCAACTGTCGTCACGATCCGGTATGGTCTAGTGGCTAGGATACCTGGCTCTCACCCAGGAGGCTCGGGTTCGATTCCCGGTACCGGAAATATTTTTGGAGAGATTTTCTGTTTTTTATTTATTTTTAAATACCATTGATATTATATTTTTCAGGTTTTCTTTATTTTTATTCTAAACAACGATTTTTTTTAATAAAAGATATTAGTGCATAAACCTGTCTTAATTTCGAATTCAAATTCCACTTTTGGATCAATCGTATCGCGTTTGGATCGCACCCAGGGCATCATGTCGTGTTCAATTCCTTAGCTGGCTAAGTTCTCCATCACGACTCAAGCATTTTCCGCCTACTGTGGTGGTTGTAGATGATTTTCAAATATTTTCAGATTAATCGTAACCCGGAAATATCTGTATTTCTCAGGATATAGATTAAATGCGACAGATCTTTAGATTATAGAACGGTTATAAACGATAAAATGTCACATATAATTAAATGTAAATTGAAAGAAACCCGATGAAACTACACAATTAGAGGTTAGAGCTTTACAATTAGAGGCGCTTTTGTGTTTTGATATCTCGTCGAAACGTGTTCCACTCTTAGAACGCGAGAAGTGGCGCGCTTAGACCGGATTCGGTAGTTTTCGATCGTTCGGCGTTCGCGTTAGACCTAAAGAAGTGTAACCTTCTTTTTCGTTTTATATCTCATCTAAATATAATACATAATGAATGAAACCCACATTGAGCATCATCCGTAAACGAACTGGTTTCCAGGAACATAAAGCATGTCGCGATATATAAATCTATGAAATTAAGTTTACCACTGGACGATTATGGTCGAAAAACGGACCACTTTTATTTTTCAGCGATTGATAGCGGTCCAAAAATGGACCACATTTTCCTACCATTCGTAAAACATTTATTGTAATTGTTTTAAACAACACGAAGCTATTGAAATGCTTTATCTATTGTGACCACAGATGTCGCAAATCCGAATTTTGTGCACTATTTTAGAACAATGTTAAAAATAAATTATTAAAATATTTTTTTCCAACCGAATTTAGCTGTTTACGGATAAAATTAACTTTTTTTTACATAGATACGCACCTTGCATTATGAAGTATACCACAGACAACATACAGAAATCGTTAAGGCTCTGCAACCGGGCCGGGTATTTACAAAACCTATACCGATTCAGTCGCGGTAACGACAATTTACATTTTAAATATACCTCTATGTTGGTTATTTTTTATCACATTGCAAAAACAAAAATTGTTCTAAAATCTATTTCTGATGTGTATATTAGAAATTAATAATTTTATTTCTAAATATTTAAATTTTAATATTATTCCCATATATTGTAAATACACCTCTATATTGATAATTTTTATCACTTTGCAAAAACAAAAATTGTTCTAAAATCAAGATAAAATAATCTTTCCAATGTGTATATTAGAATTTAATAATTTTATTTCTAAATATTTAAATTTTGATATTGAAAATTTAAAGCGACTGAAACGCGGTAGGGATTGTAAATACGCAACCGGGCCCGAAAAGAAGAAGATGGAGAGATACGAAATTACGAATGTTAGAGGAGAGCGCTAACATTTGCAGCGACAAAATCGATGCGAAAATTGCGAAAATGTTTAATAAAACACGACTCGTTTAAAATAGAGCAAAAATCTCACGAGCATTATCTTAAACAGCGTTTAAAGAAACACTGTGATTTTTTACATACATATAACTTTAAAATAACTGAAACAAACGTGTTAATAATAATTTTTGGAGCATACTTCGCGATTTTTTTCTATCGAGGGCATTTTATATAATTTGCGTTTCGGCGCGGGCAAAGTCTATATATTATCTTCAAGAATAACGTATATTTTTTAAGAGCTTTAAAACTTACCGTGTTTAAGGGAAATATGTAATAAATCGATACAAATCCGAGTTGCGGGCCCTTATCCACGCCGCAGTTTCATGTAAAAAAACATCCAGGATTCGCTCAATTATAAACTTTACGATTTTTTTATAAATCCTACAAATATGAGATAAACGGCAAAATACAGGTTAATTCATTGGCACTATAATAAGTCTATCTTTATATTGCTGGAACAAAACTGGAGAAGGTACAAAGTATTGTATACTTGGGCTGCAATGTAAATGATAGATGGGATCCTTCAGTTGAAATCAAATGCCGCATTGAGCAAGCTCGTGCAACCTTTATCCGCATGAAAAAATGTTCTGCAGTCATGATCTCAACCTTGGATTACGAATGCGAATGGTCAGATGCTACGTGGTTTCAATATTATTTTATGGAATGGAAGCGTGGACGCTTACCGAAGAATTAATTAGGCGACTTGAGGCATTCGAGATGTGGATCTTTAGAAGAATACTTAAAATAAGCTGAATGGACAGGGTCACAAATGAAGATGTTATGGTTCGGATGAAAAAAGAAAAGGAAGTAATTAAAACCATAAAAATCCGAAAACTTCAATATCTTGGACACGTGATGAGACATCCAGAGAAGTATGAGATCTTGCATCTCATAATGCAGGGAAAGATTGCCGGAAGACGGGGCCCTGGAAGAAGGAGAACCTCATGGCTGAAAAACCTGAGACAGTGGTTTGGCCAGTCTACCGTGGAGCTGTTCCGGGCCGCAGTAAACAAAGTCCGCATAGCCAACATGATAGCCAACGTCCGTTGAACGGACAAGGCACAAGAAGAAGAAGAATAATAAGTTTTTGTCTCCATGTTAAAATTTGAAGGCACGATTTTTTTAATGTTGGTGAAAAAAAAAATTACCTGCTGGGAAATCTATTTATTTCTCGTGATCGCTCCAGTGGATGCATTTTAAGTCATCGTATGATTGCAAATAGTTTTTGTAAGTGCAGTATGTGCCTCATAAGATTTTTTACATTGGAAATCATTTTGTACGAAAATCGAATGGCATCGTTGCTTACAAATCATTATTAACCAGAGTAAACATGTGCGACGGATTTGCGTCATCAATCTACCAAATGTGTTTAGGCTGGTGTCTTCCATTTGATTAATTTCCCTTTGAAAATATTTTTGTTTCAGGCCGCCATTGACGAAGAGCAGATGGCAAGTGAGTTTACCAAATTATTATTTCAATATTCTAATATTTATCCGGTGTCGTTGAACATATTGATGAAGTGAAGAATTATTCAAAATCTATCTTTTAGTAATCAATTACGTATACATTTTTTTACTTATACTTCACATTTTATTCCTTGATGCGCACTGACGCTTAAGCAGAGCTCTGCCAAACCTGCTCGCTTTTATTGTTTTTTTTTTTTTTAATTTAAACTTTACTATTTAGTAACACTAGATAAAACACCTGTTCTGGGTTCTACATATTGCAATTATTGTTTAACATTATTATGTGATTTGAACTTCTAGTATAAAAAACCTATAAGTAGTATTTTTTGGGGCGGATTGTTTCGTAAAAGTTCAAACTTTAAATTCAAGTTCTGTGAAAGCTCTAATCCAGTTATGTTATTATTAGGTCCTAAATATGAAATTGGCGTTTTGCCGTACTGGCAACTTTGATCTCAAATATCTTCTCTTTGGTTAGGAATTCCAAATTCAAATTTATACCGCTGTTTACTCATGTATTTGTGTTTCGAAAATTATAATTCGTTTGATTTTTCTTTAATTGTTTTTTTTTCTTTGCGTCACTTAGTTCACAAAATGGAAAACTTGAAATATCGCGTTTTTTCGAAATTTGGATAACTTCTTGCAAGGGAAAAAATTCAACTCCGATGGAGCAGTCCAAACCGCCTTAAAAAATTTTTTGATTCCCGTCCGAATGGTTTTTTAGTAAAGGGATCGATGAACTACCTATGAGATGGCAAAAGTGCATAGATAGCAATGGTACATACTTTGATTAAATAAATATATTATATTAAAAAAATTTACTTTATGTTCCTCCCATACAAAACGCCAGTTTCATATGTAAGGACCTAATATTTATTTATTAACCAGTCGTTTCACAAATCTGAAATAATGATAGAACTTGAATAGTAGATAATAAAATATGTTTTCATCATGGGCCGGATGTTTCGCAGTTCTTGAATAATTTGATGAATTTATTGTTCATATTCTGTGAAAAAATCCTTCCTTATTGTGTTGCTTCTTTTAGTTGTATTGTATTTATGGTTCGTTTATGTTATTCTTTATTTTCCAGTTTGTATTTTTATGAAATCTTTTGACTTAATCTCGTATTTTTTTCTTTTGTTTTGAGAGCAAGATTATTTAATAGTGTTTTCATTGCGACCGGAACGATATTACTAGATTTTGGTCCAAGTAGTTCTGTGTTCTTTGCCTAAAAGTAGAATTCATTGGGTATTAATTATTTTGGTATCGTTTTTTAAATATTTACGAAAATAATATATTACTCAATTTATTTTATTATTAACTCTCAATTTTCCAGTGCTTCGAAGAGCTTTCGCCATGTTCGACTCAAGCAAACAAGGACGGATTGAGAAAGAAAAAGTCAGAACTATCCTCAACACGATGGTTCACAGCTACGACGACAAGGAGCTGGAGACACTTCTGGATGGAGAGGATAACGAAGGTTAACTGAAAGATGTTGATTATTGAATCCCTTGAAAACACTTTTATCTTCTGACGACACTTTAGCCAAATGATTTAATATTGTCTTCAAATCAACCTTTAATGCAATTTTGATTTTTTTAATGGTTTCAATTTCATTTAACCTTCAACTTAATTTACCGATTCTCGGTCCATCAGCTTTGGTTCAAATTTTAAGTTAAGTTAGTTACTATCAGAAAAAATATTTTTCAAACTGGTGCATATTTTTGAATTGGTTTTTTATATGAATACCGCACAAGAGTCCCAACTGCTCCAGTCTGGAGCCAGTGAGACTATGGCATCCCCGATTGGGGTACATTGTGAGGCTGAAGGTAGTGGGGAGGGGAAGGAGATGAGGAAGAGGAAGGTGGGGAAGTACCCGGCTATTCAGATCTGGTCACCAAACACGGCTAAAAGCCATTTCAAGCAACATTTCAATTTTAAATGGTGGCTTCACACCAGGGCCACACTGAGAGTATCTTCCACTCTGGAACGTGCCGCAAATATACTATATATTAATTTTAAATTAATTAATTGTGAAATATCACAAATTAATCAAATAAAATTTATTTGCCACGCCGGGATTCAATCCCGCGACCTTCGGATTGTAAGTCAAGAGCCTTTACCGCTAGACCACGCCGGCCGTCTTATTTCTAAAAATATAACTTATTTGTCAAGAATTCATATTACGTAAATAGAATTCTTAATAGGTACATAATATTGTTGAGTATCATTTTATGAAATCAATTCGGATACATAATATGGAAACGATAAAAGTTTTAAGAAAGTTAATAGCCCTCAAAACTGATTTTAGTGTAATCTGTTATACTGAACATGGTTCTCTTCTTGACCTACTTAGCAAACCCTCGAGGCTCTAGGCACTCTAGGGATTTAGTTGATCCTTAAAATCTTTAAAGTTGAAATGGCCTAGTTTTCGATAAAATAATGTATGAAATTTCACAAATTTTATTTCAATCATATTATTTTCCAGGAACCGGAAAACTAAACTTCGATTCATTCTGCAGAGTTGCGACACATTTCTTGGATGAAGACGATGAAGCTCTTCAAAAGGAATTGAAGGAAGCCTTCAGGCTCTACGATAAAGAAGGTTATTTAAAAATATGTATTTTGTAGCGAGTACCTACCTAAAAAGAAATTTTATTTATTATTAGCTGGTTCCCGGTATGCGTTATAACCTAACCTAACCTAACCTAACCTAACCTAACCTAAAAAGAAATTTTATTTATTATTAGCTGGTTCCCGGTATGCGTTGCTATGTCACTTAATAATGAAATTGTTTCTCCCTGCGTGTCCTTTCCTATTCGTCCCGTTCCCCTTCCGTCTCCCTTCCTCTTCCGCATCCCCTTCTCTCATGCATTCTCACTCCGCCTTCTCCACCTTCCCTCTCACCACTCCACTCTCCCGCTTCCCCCGCCCCGTGAACTCGCCTGTCGAGTTCCTCTCTCCCCTCTTGAGTTCCCTCCCCATTCCCGCATTCCATACATTCGGTCCCGGTACATTCAGTTTTCAAACACCTCGCGTGCCACTTATTGCAATTTTTTTATACATATTTCATTATGCCTGAGCTCACCACTTCTTTTATAAAAACCTCGTCCTGACAATAACGAACATAAAAAAAGAATTTTCAATTTGGTGCAGTCGTTCGGAAGTTGTGCGCGTATATACATTTCAGTGATTCATTTTTATTTATATTTTTATTTATTTATTTATATCATTACATTTGATACATTTGTATGGCAAAAATAACATAATAATAACATTGAAAAATAACTATAAAATGTGTACAAGTGTTATTATGTCTTGTGGGTCGATAATAGTTTCTAGCTAGGCAGATTGCCCGTTCTAAGGAAACAAATGCTGGTGAGAATGCAAGAAAAAAAAAAAAATTAACAAAATGTTCATTTTAATTTTTTAAATAAAATATACATTAATAAAAATGCCTGAAAATTTATTCTGTAACAAAAAAAGAAAAAGAAAAGAAAAATGTTTTTTTTTTTTTTTTTTAAATATATAGATAGATAAATTGCCGTATGTATTATGTTGGCAACGCTACGGCCAGCTACTCGCATACAAACGGGCAGCTCGTGGCATTTCTTCATTGACCGGGCTCCGATCACACCTCACTCTCCCCCTCTCTTATATATATTAAATCCTGTTAAAGCCGTAAATATGTATTTGAAAAAAAAACAGAGTACACAATTCACATGAGGTAGAAGTGAAACCTGCAGAAAACTAAAGTAGACAAGAGTGGATAGACTACGAAGCACCACAAAAAGAGGAGACCGATAGACTACGAAGCGCCGCACAAAGAGGAGACCATATACTATCTCATTCTCCCGCAGGCTAAATCCTATAGTAGTAGTATGTGTTTGTCTCTTTTCATTGTCGCTATTTTTGTGCCAAAGAAGTTTTCGCTTAAAAAACTCCCGCGGACTCGAGAAAAATTAGGGAATTGTACAATAATTGTATGATTTGTGAAATTGAAAGTATTTTTAAAAAATGTGCCGCGAAATCATAGCTTATCAAAAACTAAATTTGTCAATTTTAGGCACGATCAAAATATTTAACTTTCGAATGAACACCGTTAGTAAATTTGAAAAATTACGACATCTGTCAAAAATTTTAAACAAATAAAAACATATTTCAAAGATTAAATAATTTTTGTACTTATTTATCGCTTATCTGAAATGTTCTCAAAATCAATTGAAATTTTTAAAATTATACTTAAAATTAAAAAAATCTAAGATCTGGAGATCATTGAACTGGAGTTTCAGACAGAATCACAACCGAAATGATTATTTCTAATATTATTAGCCCGCAACCCGGATTTGTACCGATTTATTACATATTTCATTAACACGGTAAGTTTTAAAGCTCTTAAAAAAATATATGTTAGGTATTCTTGAAGATAATATTTAGACTTTGCCCGCGCTGAAACGCAAATTATATAAAATTCCATCGATAGAAAAAAATCGCAAAGTATGCTCCAAAAATTATTATTAACACTTTTTTTTCAGTTATTTTATAAGTCATGTGTATGAAAAAATCCACACTGTTTCTTTAAATACTTTTTATGATAATGTCCGCGAGATTTTTGCTCTATTTTAAACGAGTCGTGTTTTATTAAATATTTTCGCAATTTTCGCATCGATTTTGTCGCCGTAAATGTTAGCGCTCTCCTCTAACATTTGTAATTTCGTATCTCACCATCTTCTTCTTTTCGGGCCCGGTTGCAGAGCCTTAAAACTTATAAAAATCCTTCCGAGTTCACACACTACCTAAACACTAAGTTGTTTCACAAAATTTGAAAAATTCAAGTTCTGTGAATGTTCTATTCAAGTTCTCATATTATTTCATCATTTTTAGTTGTGTCACAAAACTGAAATTGAATAGTACTTACACAGAACTTCAAAATTAGCTTTCACATTTTATGAATTGTTCAAATTCTGTGAAGCTACTGGACCCAGCTCTGCTACCAACCCTAAAAATATATCCTTTTTTAATAAAAAATCAGAGTGTGTAATTCAGACGCGGTAGAAGTAAAACTAGAAAGTCGATAGGTGTCACTTTCTTTTCTTTTTCTAGTTTTTGTGGTTTGAAGATTGGATATTGATTTCACAAAATAAAAATGTTTTTTTTTGTATTTGGTAGGATTCGAACCCCCGTTTGCTTGATGTCTGTCTCTCTGGCCGCTGAGACTAGCCAGGCACCTTGCAAACTACGCTATGGAAGGCATGCGCCGAGGTGCGAATTTACCGCGTTATATTAGAACCGAGTATTTGTGTAGAACTGAGTTATGACGCATTTCCGTTTTACCCGAATTTCAAGTCACTAACGGCGCTAAAGTAGTTTTACTTCAATATTTACTTCAATAATATAATTTGTTGAATTTTAACGATCCTCGAAAATTTTAAGGCTTAAAAACGGGTATTTAAGATATATTGCCCATTCACTTCCCTACGTTGCTCGGAAACCGGAAAACAGTCACGGTTCATAAATTCCATCGGTTCTAGCGGTTTGTTTCCAGAAAAATTAAAATAAACAAAAACAAATGCTACTCTTTCTCTAGTGATGGGCACCATCGAAACGTTTTAATATTTGGAATATTCGATACCGGAACATTGTAATAAACGAATTAAAAGTCGAGTTGATCACTACTTGGACACTGATTTTTAGTTTAACCCTAGAAAGATAATCATACGTAAAATTAACGCATGTGTTTTAACTAGCTACAATATTTTATTTTTTAATTGATTTGAATAAACCAATTGGTATTATATTTTAACATACAAGTGACATAAAAAACACAACAATTTGTGAATATATTTATTTCTCAGATGAAAAAAACGAATCTTGAAACTTATTTAATTATCAACAAAACAGGAATAATTTTTCTTTTATGTTAAATCACTTATTTCTTATCTTCCATTTTGACTAATGTACTAAATAATTAAGATATATTATATTTAATAATAACATGCAGTTATATAAAAATCAATCAGATACAGCTTTGGAACGTATCAATATTATACTTTTTTGACTCATGCGGTCGTTATATCTCAAAACTGGTGATACCTACCTCAGTGACGCGGAAGGTCAAAGTAGCGAGTGAGGTGTCCGAAAAGCACAGCGACTGATTCGCACTAATTAGAACGAGAGAGCAATAATTCTGGCACGCATGCGTAAATTTTACGTAGACTATCTTTCCAGGGTTAATGTTCACACAATGACAATACAGAAGTCAATACAATATTGTCCTGACCCAAGCTCCGTGAATAGTGCAGGACAAAACAATGGGATAATACAACAATTCGACCTACAGTTCAAACGTGGAACCCTGCGAAAATGAATACTCTACAACGCGCCTTAAGCCTCGATGACATTGGGCGAGTTTACACGCTACCATCTGGGAAATTCACTATCTGTAAGTAAACTCGCTCAGAGTAATCGTATTACTTGCTAACTAGTAGATTGTCGACTATCTACGAAAAAAGTTGAAAGGTCGTCAACTTTACTTGCTACTCGCTTACTCGTGATTGGTTTATTTATGCGTTGAATATAGCCGCCAACAAACAGCTGACTTCGACTGTCAAACATCTGACAGAATTAGTTCACGCAGGCTTCGTTATTCTCGCTGTGGCGCTAGCAGCGACCTGCGAGCTCAGTTTCCTACAAAAATGTCGTCGGAATTAGTCGCTACTGAGCGAGAGGACAGTTATGTGTGTCATGACAATCTCACTCACCGATTTTCCCGCTTTTAAACTTAGTAAATAGAAGCTTGTAAACCGTCTCAATGTAATCGAGGCTTTACGAGCGAGTTCGCGAAAAATCTTGGGTCTTTTACACAAAGATTTATTGGAATTGTTGGACGACGAACTAAATAATAAACTGTGTATTAGGAATTGCATGGGGTGCAGATCTTGTATGGGCAATAAAAAATCGTGTTCACAATATATTTTCGTAATTTCTTCCATGTTCCATTTACGCGACATACACGCGGACTTGGTCCTATGGAGATGGCCTGCACGTCAGGACAACGTCTTTGTTCATTGTCTTGTCCTCCAAACATCTATTCACACTAGGACAACGGGTTCGAAGCTGGGACAATCCAATATTGTCTTGTCCTCGTGTGTATTAGACATAATGACAATCGATTTTTTTTTGTAAAATACCGGAAAAAGTCTGGTTCAATAAACTCAAATTTGCTATGAATTTAAGTGTCAATTTCAAATCTGGAAATATTTTGTGAAGGATTCAAATAAGAGATAAATTTGATTATCTTAAAAAATAAATAGAAGTAAGCAAAACAAAAAGTGACGTTTCAGATATACACCAATGCACATGATTCTTAGTACCTACATATATATATAATTGATGTGTTTGTCCCCTTAAATTTCTATAATACATAACGTCGTCGCTAATAAAAATAAAAATATTATATTTTTTTAATGCTCTTATAATTAATATTGTATTACTTGAAGAAAGTTGAATAGAATATTATATATTCCCATGAGAACGACCATACCTCATTATTTTTCGGCCCTTTTTTGTGTATTACAACGCGAATGTCATTTAAAATACCTAACAATATGTTATCTCTAAATATTGGTTAACCCTTTTTTTCAAAGTTGTGATATCGAACGTTATTAATACCCCAGCGTCTGCGTGGTTGAATTTCGGAACCCAGTTTCGAGAGCATGTTGATGCAACGCCGTACTGTTACGCCACAAATAACATCTGTGTACATTGTACATGCAATTTCGTTTTTTAATTCAAGAATTCGTCACAAGACGTCGCCACTTACGTCAGCAGCTCGCATGTGGACGTTTCTTCCCTAGGTATAAGTACTACGGATTTATAGAATAAAAGTATCTTGGCACCGCGCAAATCTATAAAAACTGATTGGACGTATTTCACTCACAGAGTTGGGGAAAAAACAATCATCCCTCAAAATATTTCTGACGGCCCCGAACTAGACAAGGCAGTTGACGACTTTGCCGATATAATCACATCTTCCATCACCGATGCCTCTAAAACTCTTCCTGAACGTTCCGCCCTTAATCTCAAAAGTGACCTCCCAATCGACATCCAGGAATTAATCTCTACAAAAAACAATTTTCGCCGACACTGGCACAGAAACCGAAATCCCTCAGTCAAAAAAACTATCAATAGAATTCAAGCACTTATTAGAAAGAAACTTTCCGAGCTTTCACACTCCACCTGGAACAAAAAAATTCAAAATATAAATCCACAGGATGGCTCCCTATGGAAATTATGCAAATCTCTCCAAACTACCCCATCCCCAAACCATCCCATTCATACCGAAAACGGCCTCATATTTGACGATCAAGGTAAATCGGAGGCGTTTGCCGATAATCTTGAATTTCAATTTAGCCCCAGCTCCAAGCACGCCGACCCAGTCCATATAGCAAATGTCAACCATCAAATAGACATAATTTTCGACTCCCTTCCCGGAACAAATGTACATTTCACCACCCCATCAGAAGTCCGAAGGGCCATAAAACACCGCAGCAACAAAAAAGCTCCTGGTCCAGATGGCATAACAAACTTTGCCCTTAAAGCCCTCCCCCCTAAAAGCATTCTCGCCATTGTGAGCCTCATAAATTCCGCACTCAGACTGCGTTATTTTCCCAAAAGTTGGAAACACGCGCACGTCATTCTCATCCCAAAACCTGGGAAGGACCCGAAATTCTGTGAGAACCATCGTCCCATCAGTCTTCTCTCAAATGTTGGTAAAATATTCGAACAAATTCTCCTTACTCGGCTCTTAAAGCACATTCACGAGGTGAAAACCCTCCCTGATGAACAACATGACTTCAGATCTCAACACTCAACCCTTCATCAACTACTCAGAGTTTCCGAACTGATTCTAGGCGGCTTCAACTCCCAACGGTCCACTGGCGCCATTTTCCTGGACATAGCCAAAGCCTTCGACAAAGTGTGGTCGAACGGACTGCTTCTCAAATTGCACAACATTGACATCGATCCCCAACTCCTCGGTATCTTAAAATCATTTCTTCGGCACCGGACTTTTCAAGTAAAGATCCGAGATGCACTCTCAACTCCCAGATTCATGACAGCAGGCGTCCCGCAAGGGTCCCTGCTTTCCCCCACCCTCTTCAATATCTACATACACGATATACCACTCACGGAGAACCAACATTCGTATTAAGCCTTGTACGCTGACGACACCGCCATTATGGTTCGATACAGTTCTCCCAGGATGATCACACTTCGCTTACAACACAACATAAACATACTCCAAGACTTTTATAACAAATGGCGTATAGACGTGAACCCTTCCAAGAGCGCTGCTATTTTCTTCTCGCGAAGAAAGGTTCGCAGCACTCCTAAAGGTCACGTTTCCATGTACGGCCAAGCAATACCCTGGCAAAACAACGTTAAATACCTTGGAGTCACACTCGATAAAAAACTCACATGGCACACACACATCAAACATACAATTAAAAAATCCAAAAACGCTGCCGCATCCCTTTACCCGCTTTTAAATTATAATAGTCAAACGTCACTACAGAACAAAATTCTTATTTACAAATCAAAATTGCGACCCATCATGACTTACGCCGCCCCAATATGGGCCACAAGCAATACTAAGAGTCTAGAAACCTTCCAAAATGTCTTGCTTAGAAGATTCACCAAAAGCCCTTGGTTCGTCCGAAATAGCATTATTAATTCAGGCACGAAAATTCCTCCACTTAAAAAACACATAATAGATCTAGCCAAAACATTTTTCTCCAAACTTGCTTCAAATTCAAACCCAAGCATCTCATGTCTCGGGCAATCAAGTCCCGATGACAATCTCCTCCACCGCCTGCCCATTTCTATCCTTCATCCACCTTGATGCGCGGGCTATAATAAAATTTACCTTTGTTCTCTTATATAAAAGATAAATAAATAATTATATATATTTATTATGGTATACATATTTGTTGCATATGAATACATACATGCATGGGTGTATGTAAAAATGTCTGTATGTGTGTGTTTATCTATACAAAATGTATACCACTCACAGATAAACAAACCATCAAAAAAAATTATTAATGTCCTTCATCTTGCCCAAGGTAGCCCGAACATCGGGCAAAAAAAAAAATCCATCAGGTGACATTACTACAGTTTGCAAGACAAAGGGGTTAATTTCTCCCTGTAACTTGCCAAAAACCAATATATAATATATAATATAATATAAGTATCTTTCCTGATATGTAGAGATTACATATGGCGTCATTGCCTGTCACAGTTACTTTAACTCGGTGACTAGCTGTCATTGGATTACAGTGGATCCGAGGAACTGGCTATTTTTGGAACCATTTCTTATCGGATTTATAAAATGGTTACCTACACTCAAACTGGGCGAAGGCGAACTAAAAGCCGCCCGCAGGGCCTAGCAGCAAAAACCTGTAGAGCGGGTTTTTAACTGCTAGCTTTTATTAAATAAACTAAACGATTTTTTGTTCCTCCTGAAAACCTGCATAAAAAGAGATATGCAATGTTATAATGTGAGCGACTACACGTGTCTTAGTTGAAATTTTTCGATTTATGAAATAATATAAATCGAATCGAAATGTACATCTCGAATATGCCCATCCTGCCCTGATATTTTTAAAAACAGAAATAAAACAGCAGCAATAAATCACGTTTCGAGCAGCAGATATCGTTCCACTTAATTTATTATGAATAACAACCATCCATAAAATAACCTAGATTTTCCTTGTTCATAAAATGTTGAATCCAAGCAATGTTTTTATTGCAAATTTCAGGAAATGGATATATTCCCACAAGCAGCCTCCGGGAGATATTGGCTGCTTTGGACGACCAGTTAACTCCGGATCAGCTCAATGAGATGATTGCTGAAATTGATACTGACGAATCAGGAACAGTGGACTTTGATGGTAAAATAATCGGTTACATCACGAAATTACACAACTATAAATTTCACCTACCTTTCAGTGTTGGTAGGACACGACATCAGGATGAGTTTGTATGAGGTACTCGAATACTGAAATGAGATGTTGATCTGTGTCACCTTAATTGAGGTGAGGTGTGACCAAAGATATTGGAATATAAGTAGATTTCTGGTATTTATTTTTTATTTATTTATTTATTTTATTTTAAATGCACATTTACAGTTACATAACCAATAATAAGCATACATTTTATTTTATTAAGTAATAATAGCGTTTTTGAATTGATCAATATTTAGTTTAAAAATATCTATATCAGGGGGCAGGAAATTTAGTAAAATAATCATTTTTCCGAGCGGCATTACTAATGGTAAGTTAGTTCTGCATCTCGGAACAACAAAAGTTCTGTGTCTGCGTGCTCTTGTGAAGTTGTCGGGGACATAAAACTCAAATTTTTGTAATATATCGGGAATACAGATGTTACCGTTTAAAAGTTTATATGCTGTTGTCAGCAAAGCAGTTTTCCTTCTTTCGGCGAGGCTATTAATACCCAGCATGCCGGACAAAAAGGCTGATGGATATAACCAGGGATAATATCCAAAGTCTCTAAGATACAAATATCTCAGAAACTTCTTTTGCACTTTCTCAATCATTAGATGTGCTATCTGCTGTTTTTACTATGTGGGTCTGCGCTTCCGGGTGTCGCCGATATTGTTTACCAATTAACAAATAAACTAAAAGAACAAATAATTAACGAATAAACCAAACGAACGTTAAACTAAATGAACGAATTCTTTCCTTATTTAAAATATATTGTTAACCAATATTAATGCACACTTTAAAAAAATCAACGAAATGAACAAATTCTTTTTGTATGAAAACTACGCTAATTAGCGCGTAGTCCGGCGACAGTTGCGGACACCATAGCATATCTCTTCTGTATTTGAATATCTTTGGGTGTGACAATATTTTGGCTTACGGGGAAGAAGAGGGGGGGGGGGGGGAGGAGTTTGGCTGGAGAATTTCAGAGAACGTGTTTATTTTACATTAGCTCCACATAGGAGGCCCTGAGGAAAATATTTCCTCTCAGAGTCATCTTTGGGGATGCTGTGGACGTATTAATTCATCGCTCCAGCGATGCAAGGCGGTGTTCTGAGAGAGTAAGGCTGGAGAAGTCAAAGGGACTCCCTCAACCACTCTCTCCGGATCAGGCTACGCATCGCAAAGCACTCGCTGGCGGGCAGATGCATCCGCCACCAAGACCTGGACATACCTCACCCCATGCACCCAGGCACCTCTGCTAAGTCACCAAACGTAGCTAACCACTTGGGGTGAGCCAGGGCGGCGGTACCTACACCCGCCTCCCGTGTTTGTTTTCCCCCGCCCTCTCACAATACATATTTTGTAAGATGGGGGATATTTTACGTGTTTGTATGGGACATTTGAGGTGCCTCGTGTAGGAGGTACTCAACACACTACTAATATTATACTGCAAGAATTACACACACGGAGAAAAAATTACATGTAAAGAGAATTATTACACGTACTTACTTCGCACTTGAATTAAAAAAGTCATAAAACCTAACCATACTTTACTTTACCTAACGTTTTTGTATTTTTTTATGTTTGATATTATTTAGCCCTCATTTAACTCTAAAAATTAAACCTTTTAAAAACAGTTTTTTTTACGCGTGCAATTCCAGATTCTCTAACCAACTAACTAACTAACCATCACGCCGTTTCCCCGCAGGGGTAGGCAGAGAGGACGGACCGCCAAACAACTTGATCTTGGCATACACTCCTCGCCTCGTTCACATTCATACATCGTCTCATTCGTGCTCTTCTATTATTCCGACTCTTCACATGGCCCGACTTAAGTATCTGATTCCCTTGGTCATGCCATGTCTTCCTCGGGGATCCCCGACTTCTTCTTCCATTCACATTCGCGTCACATATTTTCATTACACTCCTTTCCTCGTTCATTCGCTCTACATGCCCAAACCATCTGAGCGTCCCTTTCTCAATCTTACTCATTACGCTTACATCAGCCTTGCATTCTTCGCGGATCTCCACATTTCTCACACGATCGTACATGGTTTTACCACACATACGCCTCAGGGATCTCATTTGTACAGCATTCAGTCTACTTTCATCCTTCCTCTGCCAGTTCCATGCCTCACTGCCAAGGGTAGGTACCAGCACTCCATTATGGACATTAACAACGGCGTTCAGTCCTCCATTGTACGCATTTGTATTTTTGAAGATATGCGACAGAAGAATATGACTTATCCAGTTTATGAAAAAATGATGTTTGAAGTATTTGACGAAAGTAATTCCTTGAAATTGAAAAACTTACGTAAAATCTTAAATTTACACAGTTGTAATAATTGTTATACCGCCTACATTTAAATTTACAGAAATAGTCCAAAAACCGAGAAAAATTAAAAAAATATATATATTTCAAATTTTCTTTGGCACAACTACTATCCAACTAAAATTTGTTTTACGCATGTCTTCTAAAGCTTTAAAAAGCGTGTAACAATTAAAAATATTAATTTTCAAGCCACAATGTTAAATATTGTGGTTCTCGGTCCAACTTTTTCGATCGTAATTCATCCTCTGTGCTTTCCAACTAAAATGTCACAACACAGCCGAGTGGCATTTTTGCTTTCATTTGAATATATTTTCGGAAGAAGTAATTTATTGGTATTACATGTTGAGGGTGAGCTTCCCTTCTTTACAAAATAAACAATAGTGTATCGATCATAATATTATCATTGTGGGGATGGACTCGCAATTTGCATTATTGATGGAGCAGCCTTCGATCCATAGATATGAAGTGAACAAGATAGACAAATGAAAGTGATTTGCTTCACATTAGTGAACCAATAATGAATGGTTAAGTTAGTCACCTACTAGCCAACATAACGGTTTAAGTTAGTTACCTACTAGCCAAGGTAAATGCTTAATTTAGTCACTTACCAGCCAAGGTAAATGCTTAAGTTTCTGCTTCTAGCTAACTTAGAGGCTAGTTAGTGACCTACTAGCCAACTTAAAGGCTTAAATTAGTCACCTGCTAACCAACGTAAAAGCTTAAGTAAGTCACCTACTAGCCAACGTAAAGGTTTAAGTTAGTCACCTAATAGCCAATAAAAAGGCATGTTAGTCACCTGCTATCCAACATAAAGGCTTAAGTTAGTCACCTGCTAGCAATACTAGCCAACGTGAAGGCTTGTTAGTCACCTGCTATCCAACGTAAAGGCTTAAGTTAGTCACCTGCTAGCCAACGTAAATGCTTAAATTAGTCACCTGCTAGCCAACGTAATGGTTTAAGTTAGTCACCTAATAGCAGTAGGTACTAGCCAAAGGCATGTTAGTCACCTGCTATCCAATGTAAAGGCTTTCGTTAGTCACCTACTAGCAGTACTAGGCAACGTGAAGGCCTAAGTTAGTCACCTGCTATCCAACGTAAAGGTTTAAGTTAGTCACCTACTAGCCAACGTAAATGCTTAAATTAGTCACCCATTAGCCAACGTTAAGGCTTAAATTAGTCTCCTACTTAACGGTAAGTACCTACCCAACGGTAAGTACCTACCTAAGTCAGTTACTAGCCAAAGGATTGGCTTAATTTTGTCACTTACTAGCCAACGTAAAGGCTTAAGTTGGTCACCTACTAGCATTACTAGCCAACGTAAAGGTTTGTTGGTCACCTGCTATCCAACTGAAAGGCTTAAGTTAGTCACCTTGCAGTACTAGCCAACGTGAAGGCTTACGTTAGTTACCATCTGCTATCCAACATAAAGGCTTAAGCTACTCACCTACTAGTACTAACCAACGTAAAGGCTTAATTTAGTCACCTACTACTCCTACTAATAGTTTATTTGCATTATGTGGAAAATTAAGTTTTTTAGATTATGATCTGAACATTTTGGAAATTGGGCCTGAACTTCACAAAAACCAAATATTAACTAAGGAATACGTGATTTCGTGTGGCGCGACGAGATGGAACGCCTTAAATTTGTTACACACTTAAGTTTGTTGCACAGCCATGAAGCATTAAGTTAGTTAATGTAAAAACTACTCGCTAATGCAAAAACCTATGTCATATCGTAAAGAGTTAAGTTAGTTACCTACTCACTAACCCCAGTGAGTTGTCAAACAAACAAAAAACGGTTATGCAGAGGAGTGATAGCGGGCAACTTTGTATGTTTTCCTCGCCAAGCTAAGATCTCACATTCCTTCATCCCACAGGCTTAACAGAAAAAAACGTAACACTAGTGATAACGACCTTCCATCCTTGCTTTAAACACTGTCCTAAGGAGTAACCCTGGTGTAATAGCTATCTCTTATTATTCACGTATTTTTATACAGCTACATTTCACGCTTGTATCTTGAACGGCAGACACCCCTTATATTTTTTTACAATACCCCTGATATTTTAAGTTAGGAAAGATATCCTTGTTTTACCGATATTTCAACTAACGTCATCGATCCTTTCAGCACCGACTCGTTCTTGAGTTCAACAGCTCAGTTTAGGAATTATTTACCAGCCTCTGTGTTTCCTTTTCCCTTTAACAAAATGGGTATCTTCAAGACCCAAGTTCACTCCTTCCTCTTCCCAAATAGACTCTCGGAACGGCATTCGCAAAGTTAACACAGGACCTCTAGGAAATTAATTTCCTCAAGTGGTGAGAGGAATCTTTGTCTCATCTGGACAAAAGACATTTAAAGCAATTTTTCATAGTTTTTCACCAGAACGAAAAAAGGCAAAGCTTATATCAAGTAATTTCAGTCAACAAATTGCTGACCTAGTGGTTACTATGTCCGTGGTTAAAGTAATTCACTATAATAACCCTTGTGACATTTATTGACACTTCGGAAATAACATATTTGCTGATGAACTATTCAATTTGTTTTCGTAGATTAAAAAAATTGTTACACAAGAATTGTTTACACACAAAATAACATACATTACGCTACTTTAAAAATATTGCCACTTTAATTGGACGGTAGCTTTCCACGTGCCGTAGAAAGCAATAATTACGATTAATCGTTCAAAGTAAAATGCTTTCACGTAATAGATTTATGTGGTGTAAACACCATCATTTAAATGTGAAAAAAACATGTGTATCGATCGAATTACATAAACCGTTTCCACGTATAACTTTTACCAAGAAAGCGGGAATGGGTACCGCCGCCCCGGGAACCTTTATTGGATAACCAACACCTCTGCCATAGATCACCCCAAGCGGTTCGCTACGTTTGGTGATTTAGCAGGGGTGCCTGGGGTCATAGGGTGAGGTTTGTCTAGGTCTTGGAGGCGGATGACCAGGTCACACTGAATCCCAGTTTCCTGCCCACCCCTTAAACCCTTTTCCTTCCCAAAACTCTCCTCTCCTTTTTTTTACATTAACTCCACACAGGAGGCCTTGAGGAAAATAATTTCCCTCAGGGCCTATGTCATCTGGGATGCTGTGTGGAGGGTCTTTTTGAGGAGAGGAAGGAATGAACATTGGTCTTGAAGAGACCCATGTTGTAGGAAGGAGGAAACACAGAGGCCGGCAAATCATTCCACAGCCGAGCTGTTGAACACAAGAACGAGTCGAAGAAACGACCCGTTCTCATGTGACAAATGTCAACCGTGTACAAATGTTGGGCACGCGTTTGGCGTGTTTCCCGACTATGTACCGGTGCCGAAGGGATCAATGATGCTCTAAAGATTGCAATCCGTCTGTTAAGATGGGAGAATCTATCAAACGGACCGTTTATCTATCCATTCTTTCCTTTAAAAAACCCTCCACACAGCATCCCCAAATATGACATAGGCCCTGAGGGAAATTATTTTCCTCAGTGCCTCCTGTGTGGAGCTCATGTAAAAAAAAATACTTGACGGCTACACCAAAACTGAACTTCGAAAACCACAAGACTTTAACCATTTATTGTACTTCACTTCACTTCTACATACATAAAAATATGCGTTCACCACCATCATCATCACCACCACACATCTGCCCTGATTATGGACACTGTAACGCTGTTTGAAACGTTGACTAAAGAAGGGGGAAGCGCAACACGGCATAATAACCCAAAAAATTATCACGATGTTGCTCCAATGAATGTCAACCCTCGAGAAGGGACAATTCCGTTACAAAAATGATTGTATTTTCCCTCAATATATTTACTCAATAAATTACGTTTTGATTTGTCTGTAATGTCGTGCCCAATTAAATGAACTACGGAATATTTCATACGATGTGGCGTTGTTTGTTTGAGTTGCATGCGGCAAGTCAATATCGTGTGCATTTGAAAGGTTGCTTTCGAAGTGAAATTAAAATGCACTTATGTAATATGCATTTCTGTGATTCGAGCGCCACATGAACAACCCTGTTCGATATTGGAAAAGGGTCAGCTAGAATAAATTGGATCACATCTGATTGTACAATTACTAATACAATTGCACAAACCTATTAATATTGAACGTGCTTGATTAATTGATTTGTAATAATAAAACAGCGAAAGTTGGGCGATTGTTTCAAAATTTATTGCGGCAAATTTTGGAGATGAGAGGTACACGTGGCGACACAAATTAGGGCGAATTTAAAGATTTTATTTATTTATTTATTTTGAAATAGTCGCCCGACTGTCGTGTGACACGTAAATTAGGCCCAATATTATGCGATTTTCATTGATTTTGTTTTGAAAAATCGATAAATTTGAATTGAACCAGAGAAAACCAGAAATATGTCATTTTCAAATCAGATTTTAGACGTATTGACTCTTTTCCACAAAAAATTATAAAAGGATTTCGAAAGATTGTTCTTTTATCTAGCATTCGCATGTAATAAATTTTGAGATTTATTTTTTATTTTTAGTATAATAAGGTTATTACATAGGTCGTTGGCAGATTTGTTAAATTTTCAAAAAAGATTTTGTATTATACCACACCCATTTCAAATAATATAATCATGCAGTAAAATAAATCAATACATTATCTAGCAAACGCATTTTTAGAATTTTAATTTTAGTTTCAATAAAATCATTAAAAAATATGTACGTACATGTGTTTCTTGACGAAAATTGGTCTATTTGTGTATTTATTTGCGCACTTATAAACTAATATATTTCAGAATTTTTTAACATTCTTATTAAATTTAGACATTCTTGAAAAATGATAATTACTTATAATCAAAAAATAATTACAAATAGTACAATATTTTAATAGTTTTATCATCACGCCTTTCGGCATTTTTGGATGAAGGTATAAATTAAAGCTAATTTGGATTGAAATAAATTCGATATTGAGTTATAATTTAAAAAAGCTGGTACGGAGAATAATTAATCTTTCTCATTGTAACCGCCCTGCACGATCGTAAGAACAACTTTCGGCGAAATGTGAATTTTCGTCCGCTGGCTGGTTAAACGCTCTTAAGACGTTTATTGTTTTCATACTATCTCTTTCAAATACCATGACTTTAGACTTACATTCATCATTAACTCATTCTTCATACATAATTCGTTCATCCTAGACACGAGAGACTGTAGAACTTCCATACTGTTAGAAATCAGCACCGCATCATCAGCATACAACAGGCAACATACTTCCAGATTACTCAATTTCGCACCCAATCCCATCTCTTTCAATTCTTGCATACAATTAATTATCCATGTATAGATTGAATAACCACGATGACATTACGCAGCCTTGTATGAAAACAATGTGAAGCATAGTTGTGAATGATGAGTATTTGGAGCAGGTGGATGAGTTTGTGTACTTGGGAAGTATGTTTACGAGAGATGAAAGGGCTGACAGGGATATCGAAAGAGGGGTAAATGCAGGCAACTCTATTAATGGAAGACTGAACGCCGTTGGCGCCAACAAAAAACTGCCCAAAGAAGTAAGCCGTCCATAATCAAGTGCTGGTACCTACCCTGATGTAAGGCAGTGAGGCATGCAACTGGCAGAGGAAGGATGAAAGTAGACTGAATGCTGTAGAAATGAGATCCCTGAGGCGTATGTGTGGTAAAACCATGTACGATCGTGTGAGAAATGTGGAGATCCGCGAAGAATGCAAGGCTGATGTAAGCGTAATGAGTAAGATTAAGAAAGGGACGCTCAGATGGTTTGGGCATGTAGAGCGAATGAACGAGGAAGGGAGTTTAAGGAGAATATATGACGCAAATGTGAATAGAAGAAGAAGTCGGGGACCCCCGAGGAAGACATGGCACGACCAAGTGAATCAGATACTTGAGTTGGGTCATGTGAAGAGTCGGATTAATAGAAGAATATGCATGAGACGATGTATGAATGTGAGTAAGGCAAGGAGTGTGTGCCAAGGCCGAGTTGTTTGCCTGCCCGTCCTCTCTACCTACCCCTGCGGAAACGGCGTGATGGTTAGTTAGTTAGTTACGACGTTTATTAGGATATGTTTAGAATATTCGTCATGATTATTTATTTATTTATTTATTTATTTACGCCTATTTAGGCTTTTACATACATATATATATAACAATATTAACAAAATTATACTGGTAAATAGTGCAGGAAACTACTGTTTAAAACACTTGCACAAAAATAAATACAAAGTAAAAATATTAGGTATTGAATTTAAACCACACAGTATGTAGGTACAAAATATAATAAATCTGAAATAGTTTTTTTTTCTTTCAGCCGACAAAATACTGCCAATGAATAAGACAATTTTAATAGCTTTATCAAAGTATTATTCCCTTATGTGATGAAAAAAACTTTAATAAGGTGCGCTTATATAATAAAATTGATGTACTAAAGATATCAACAACTTCAGAGTATTTGTTTCCAAGCTGTTGCATCCGTCGCATAGGAGTATAATATTGATTTGTTGACTTAGAATTGCTGCAATAATATGGTAGGTACTGTCTTGTGACTGACCTGCCTGGAGTATGAAAAGAGATTTCATATAATAAATCAGGGGTATCAAACATTGAATTAACGATTTTATACAAACAGGTTAAATCGGAAATGATTCTACGATCAGATAATTTTATTAAATTTAATGAAGAAAGTACGTTATCGTAATTTAGGCATTCACTAGGAATGCCCATTTTAAAATTCACATATCTTAAAAATTTATTTTGGATTCTTTCAATCGCATGTGAATGAACCTCATAATTTAAATAAACATTATATTTACTTTTGAATGGATTACAAAATTAAAAATCACGGAATGGTCGTATATAGACGCTATCGTCGAAATCTAATTTGCCGAAACGCGTTCCGCCATTATCATGCGATTAGCAGAGCGCGGGGATTCGGTAGTTTCCGGTAGTCCGGCGTTGATAGCCTTGGAGATCAAATTGGACTTTTGGAGGAAAAAAATTAGAAACCAATTTTTCCGCTTGTAGACAAAATAAATTAACTCCGCAAGATCTGAATTCAATTTTGAAAATGGCGATTAAAAGTCGTTATTGGCGTGTAATAATTATTATAAATTATAGAGGGTGTTATGAGACTTTTTTTTATTTTTTATTTTTTTTTATTATTTGTTTATCTTAGAATTGCTACATATTATAATTTTACTGGTCTTCCATTAAAAGCCTTAGCTTGTGGATGGAAGAAGAGTTGACATTTCATATATTATGTACAAATACAGTCACGTGTACAGTTAATACAATGCAGTTAATACAGTTAATACATTTCATATAAGTACAATCACTATTTACTATAGTCATGTATTTCAATATATATATATATGTAGATGCAGTTAATACAGACACATGGCAATCAGACCCGTTAACTAAAATATGCAAACATATAATATGTATTCAGTAAGAAGAAAAACAAGTATGATTTTTAGTGTGACATTCTCTAAAATACTTTTTGATGGAGTTCAACAATTGAACTTTGTTCCTAATGCTTCTGATTTCTATTGGTAGGTTATTGAAAAATAATTTTCCTTGGTGAGTATAATGCTGTTGGGCAAAAGAAGTGTTACTTGTGTTACTTGCCTTACTTTAACCGTTGATACCTGACATTGTTAGGGAACGTACCCATACTACGTGACCTCTTCGGGGGGGGGGGAGTCTTCAAAATGTCAAGCTTGGTACAAATAAGCGGCGGTTTGCTTAGGATTTTGGTCACCGGGGGGGGGGGGGGGTTAAAAATTGCAAAAAATTGGTCACGTAGTATGGGTACGTTCCCTTAAGAGTAAAAATAAGAGTTAAAAAAAATGGAATTTTGAGCGCCGCGCCGGTGAGATTTTCGGTGTTTTTTTTTCAACTTAAAACATAAAAAAATCAATAGGTATTGGACAGTCGGGTGAATGGTTGTAGAAAAAAAAACATAAAAGTACACTGATAATAATAATAATAATTACAGTGGCTAAGTGGGCATCGAATTAGGGTCCCACCAGGCGTCGCGTGTTCGATTCCTCGTCCTCCACCACGACACAAGCAACATTTTTCCGATTAGTGTGGTGCTAGTAGGAGATTTTCAAACATTGTTGGGTTATTTGTAACTCGGGAATGTTTGTCTTTTTTTTAAATTTTAAATTTTTGGCCTGAGTTCTCCAAACAAATACTTTCGATTTTGAAAATGATGACACATAAATTGAAAGCGAATCAAAGAGTTATTGAACCGGAATTACAGACAAACTGTTGAGATCACACCTGAAATTCGTATTTTTGACTAGGTAATCGATTTTATTTCTCTTTTATTACCTTTTTTGTTGTGTGTTTGACCTTCTTAATATACGATGTTTTTTGTTGAATCATTTTTTTTTCTGTCTGCGCATTCAAGTGTTCAATGATATTATAAAATTAACTAAGAAAAAGGAATTTTTCAAAGAAGCATATTTCCATCATATTGAGTGACTGTTCTTTTGGCTGTTCTGTGTTCTACTCATAAAACCCAATTTAAAAACATGCATAACGATGAACAAACTTTTTCTGCCATCTGCATGTGGGGGTTGTAGATCTAGCAATGAATACAAAGCTTTTATTCTTTACATGACATCTTTTGGGATACTGTGTGGATCGTCTTTTTAAGGAGAGAAAGGAGTGAACACGGGTCTAGAAGAATCTTATACAAGGGAGGAAAGACAGAGGCTGGCAAATCTTTCCACTGCCGAGCTGTTGAACTCAATAACGAGTCGTAGAAACAACCCGTTCTCACGTGAAAAATATGAACCATATACAAATGTTGGGCACGCGTTTGTTTTGTTTAGTATAAAATGAAGTCACTCCCGCTGTATGTGCGCTTAGATCTTTTAAACCACGGAACGGATTTTCATGCGGTTTTCACCAATAGCTAGAGGGGTTCACGGGGAAGGTTTTTAGGTATATAATTTCTCAAGGATTTGTGTAAATTGGTTGAAAAACGTAATATATCTGGCCAAGCGGCAGCGAGCAGCGGGAAACGGGCAGTGTGGTATGGATTTGATTTAACAGATGGCGTTGGTTTTAAAGATTTCGTTAGCCACAGCAACGTGTGGCCGGGTCCGTTAGTAAATAATAAACAACAGCATTTTTAATAAATGAACATATACACTTTCCGAGCACATCTCTGCCACCGCATGGGAAGTTTATGGCGCAGACTGCGCCATTCGAAGAATGCGATCATCGACTCCATGACTGCCTGGATGGAGTCTCCCCTGATGGCCCTCTGGAGACGGGAGATGATGAAATACCCCTCGTAAACCGCTATTTGCATCGATTTTAGTGTTAAATATCTCATTTCTCATACTTATTTGTTTTTATTTAATTTATGGGATGATGTTAATTAAATTTTTTACCTCATCTTATTTGTCTTTCTTTTGTAATTTCAAAATATGGAATGTATTGCATTGCACTTCCCCTGCATACATTCTGGAATAAACTATTATTATTATATAGACAAACAGTTGTTGTTTTTAATAGAAACTACAAAGGATCATAGCCGGCCAAAAAAATCTGTTTCACTGACCTAGAAATTGGCTGCGGAACGTTCTCAGTAATTTAAAATATATTTTTCAGGTCTACAAAAATGACATTTAAAGTTATTCACGAAAATTTTGCCGTTATCTTTTAAAATAGTGTAAGAGAGTTAATCGAATACAAAATTATAATTGCTTCTTAAATAATAATTTTTCTTGTTTCTTTTTGTTTTAGAATTTATGGAGATGATGACCGGAGACTAGGCACTACAAAATTCATTACAGAAAATTAAACGAATTTCCCCGAGCAAATTTCTCGTCACGTAATAAATTATTTTCGAAAGCGTTTTCCATTATTTTATGTGCGGAGTCTTGATGAAAAATTGGTTTAACGATGTTCTTGCTTTCGCCGATCCAATTTGCCTAATGCAAATAGGGCTAAATTTTTGAGGCAGAGGCCAAATTTTACGTTGAAATTTTTATTATTTCTGAATTCATTTTTCACGATCAATAATGTTTCTCTATGATGTTAAATAACTTATTTAAATAAATAAAATATCTTGTTTTTTAAACATTGTTGTATATTTATTGATGGTGATTTTTGTTGGTTTTTTCAATGTTTTTTTTATTTCAAACACAAACCTTTTTATGGAGTTCAAATGAAACGTTTGATTGTATTGACGTCCGAATGTTTGAATTTACAAAAGTCTGAATATTTCGATGAACCTTTTTTGATTTTTCAATAAACTTTTATTGTAGATACCTACAAAATGGTGAAATTCATGCTGATTCAAATATTTAAAAAAATTTTAGACATGCTTTTGTGAAATATAAAAGTGCTTCATAATGTAAGCGAAAATATTTTTAAATAGACGATTAGGTGAGTAAGAAACCAATGTTACCACTAAAAAAAACAAGGTACGAAAAAATGCAAACATGCGAATACTACCTTTCTCGTTCGATATATGGAAATATAAGTAGATACAGGAAAATCCAAAAACACGTTACGTGTTTGATGTAACTACTGCTGCTTTGGTACAATTTATAAATGTTTAATTGATCTAAAACTCCGTTTAATAAAAAAAAACGCATTTTGAGGTTTTACGAAGGTTCAAACCAAGAAATTAACAAAAAAGAGCTACATTTACTTTCACAACGAATTATAAATTGTACCTCTTTTGATGGTGTAAAAACGGGTTGATTCACGGAATTTTAACAGTTCATCAAATTTTGTAGTTAAAATACAAGTTCACAGAACTTGAATAGGACCTTCACAGTACTTGAATACCAACTAACTTTGAAGTTTGATGAACTGTTCAAATTCTGTGAAACAACAAACAAACATCAAGAACATGTATTAAAAATCAGGGTTCCTACAACTAATCAATCTAGTGATTTCAGTTATACGTCAGGATGTTCATGAATCGTGTATTTATGAGTATGTAAGTATATAATTGTTTAAATATATGTTGTTTTGTACCATTAAATTGATTGCTGTGGTAACCCAACAGTCCTTAAACCTGGATTCAGTGAGGACCATGGAAGTATCAATTTTATTTCATTTATCACCAATCAACCCACTGCCCTCTAAGTGTTATTATTTGAACGTTCAGCAAGTTCTGTTGCAGTGTCCCAATTTTGCACCAATTTCAGTTTCGTAAATTGAAATGCTACATTTTGTTATGTTTTCAGAGTGTGGATATTGAATGAAATGAGAATACCAATGACCATAATATTATCATCACAGTGATTACTACAGATTGTGCTATAAAAGTTTTGATGAGTTCTTTATGACAGGTATAACAGGAAAGGGATAATTGGACAAAGGATCGAAATGTTACCCTATCTCTTGCTCAAAAAGCTTTAAGGATTTAAATACATCTCTCGTTTGCTGTGTTGTTTATAAAGGATTACAGTTTCGATATCGTTCCGAAGGGAATTTTTGCTATATATATATATTATGACGGTTCATGGTTACCTTCTACAAATTACAAATTATATAACATAAGGAACTAAGAGTGAAAAATTGAGAATTGTGGGCGCAAGATCTTTAGACTTCTAGGAATATCAGGATAAAACTTAATAGAGCACCCGATAGACTAAAGTATAATTGTATGAACTGTTTAATTTGATTATTTTTATTTGATCTATTTTCTGAATTGACTTTTTGTTACTCATGTTAAATTTGAAATTGTTTAATTGCGTCGAATTGATAAAAGTTGGTGTAGATATATATACGAGCTCTTAGAACTAAAATCTCGACATGGGAAGGCATAAATTTAGTGTAATAAACAATAAAACAAACTGGATCATACGTTTTGCATGTCAGAAAACTGAAAATTAAAAAGCTTTTCCAGATTTGAAAACGCTTTTTTGTTGGAGGTTTATAAAATGATCTAAGCATATCTATTTTTTTAAACGAGGTTAAGATATCCTACTCAACAAACTTCTCTACTTGCCGTTTTGGGGGTTGGCATCTGAAGTTCTCGAAAGGATCAATAATTGCCTTAAATCAGAGAATGATGAAAAGGGAAAATAGTATTATCAAAGATCTAAAACAAAAGTAACGAAATAACGAAAATTTATTAAGAAAGGGTACAGGGTCACAGCGCACAAGTTTCACAAAAAATCAACATTGTGGAAGTTTTGGAAGATGTATTATTACATTATTTTATTAGTGTTTTCTGGAATTTCAGCAACGGAAAAAGACGTGAAAGAAATCTGAAGCGGACGAGGAGAAATATATAAAGGAACCGAATAAAGAAAACATGATCAAAGAAAGTTGCTAAAGTTTATAAGGGATACAGATGAGAAATACTGAAAAGATATTTTGATGTAAGAAATTACATAAAAAATTTGTTCGACTGTGTTACTTTGAAAGATATTAATTCATTGAGATGAAACATAAATAGCAAAGATTCTTAGTCGATAGTGCGTATTGTCTAAAAGACGCCGTTGTATCTTCGTATATATTTCTATAATTTTTACAATCAGAAAACATCGCTGTCAGAATATGATTAAACAGATTTTGTTCGACTATTTTTTTTAAACTTAATATGTGTTCAGTTTATCGTGATGAAGACACTATTGATTTCAAAACAAGTCGATTATTTTGATTAAATAATTACATCGTTAGACTTTGTTTTGAGTAGAGTTGTATTGTATTTATGCCAATGTATAAAAATAGAGCTGAATATAACATGAAGGCCAAAAAGCTTTCAACTGTTGTAAATTGAGCAAAATTCAGTATCTCTACTAAAGAAGAGTAACTTCAGCTCTACTATTATGTAAATGTTCAAAATATATTATAGGGCTGGTTATAAATGGCGGCCTTGGAGTAAAACGAGATGGGGTCCTCATTATGCTTTCCAAAGGATATTAATAAGAGTAATTTTCGAGAGATAAGGAAAACGGTTACTGCTTTACTCAAATTACTCTCTGTTTTAGAGGAAAACGTAATCTTGGAGGACAGGCCGGGAAATATCCAAGTAAGTGAGTTTATAGCCGATGGATAATACAATTTAACCTTTATTCAAGGATTTTTAGGGATTCTAAATGAAGGATCTCGTGTAAAAACGTTGATGATAAGTTATGCTATAAGAATGTCAGTTAGTTAAAATTTAAGGAATAGTTTGAGACTTTTATTAGTTTTCACGTAATGCGCGGTTGATTTCTGATTAACTAAAGCTTTTTAGTAAACAAGCGAAAATTTTGTGAAATTTTTTATCAATTCTCGAAAATTCGAGGAGTAGACTTTGGAGGCTTGTTTTCCTGTAATAACTTAAAGAAATGGCAGGAAAATCTCCCCTGACTAGTCTAGAGTAACTAAAAGTAGTATAGTTTATAAGTGATCTGCGTTTTTATAATGTTCTAAAATAATTTAAAATTGTGTGGAACCTATGGTTAACATATAAAGAGAGAATAGAATAATTTTTTATTTTGTTCTTTTATCCTAAGCTACTTCAAAAATAACTTCCGAAGCAACTATCAATCAATAAATACACGATTAAGGCTCCGCAACCGGGCTAGAAAAGAAGAAGATGGAGAGATACGAAATTACAAATGTTCGAAGAGAGCGCTAACTTTTACAGCGACAAAATCGATGCGAAAATTGCGAAAATGTTTAATTAAACACTCGTTTCAAATATAGCAAAAAGCTCGGGGGCATTGTCTTAAACAGCATTTAAGGAAACACTGTAAATTTTTTCATATATATAACTTGTAAAATAACTGAAACAAACGTGTTTATAATAATTTTTGGAGCATACTTTGCGATTTGTTTCTATCGAGGGAATTTTATATAGTTTGCGTTTCGGCGAGAGCAATGTCTAGATATTATCTTCAAGAATAACATATATTTTTTTAAGAGCTTTAAAACTTGAATTGTTTAAGGGAAATATGTAAGAAATCGGTATAAATTCGGCTTGCGGGCCCTTAATTCTAGAAAAATGCGAGTAATTAGGCGTGAATTTTTATTTAAACTGGGGTACCTAAGTTAAAAAAAGGAAAGGTATTGTTTTGTGATTTAGAGCAGCTTTCAGGATTATATCCTAAAGGAACTAGGGCTGTCAACGGTAAATTTATAAAAAAATAGGTAAGTTTCGATAAATCTAGGGTAATTTTCGTACATAAGGAAGGATTCAGGCATATGCAGGGAAATTTTGGGATATATTCAAGGAGATTATGGAAAAATGAGGGCAATGAAAGTAAACTTTGAAACTAGGGTTACTTTCGATAGATGTAGGGCTCCCGGATGAACTAGAGTAAATTAGGGTAAACTAGGACAGTGAGTGTGGTGTGTAGCAGGTTTACCTGGCTGACGCTCCTAAAGCTACTTGTGCTGGCGCTGCGGGCCTGAAAGAGAACAATAAACACTGATACACTGAGACACAGAAAGGCAGGGGCACTTGTGACACAGACCGAAAGACAAATCATTATTCACCCCTCTTTACATTAACAATGGACCGCATTCTATAACTTACTATTGATCATGATTTTGTAACCAAAAGTTGACATTTTACGTCAAAGTTTTCTTTTGACATTCATATTCATAACAAACGGCCTTCGTTGTTGAGTGGTTACGATCCATGGCCGTGAATTCGGAGATCACTGGTAGAAATCCCGACGTTCGCAAGTAAAATTTAATTTAATTAATTTTTGTTATTTCACAATCTATTCGTTAAAATTAATGAATAGTATATTTGCGACACGTTCCCGTGCGGAAGAAACTTTCAGTGACATCCTTGTGAATGAACATCATTTAGAATCGAAACGTTGTTGCTTGAAATGGTATTGGCTGTGTTTAATGACCAGATTCGAATAGCCAGGTACTTCCCCAACCTTCTACTTCCTCCAACGACTCCTTCTCCTCCCCGCCAACCTCATTCTCACGACATTTGTGCGGTACTCATAAATAAACATAAAACCTGATATGATTTCAGATTTTCACGGCCAAAAGTATTTTTGTTATTTATTTTTGGGGTGTTATGCCGTGTTGCTCTAACACCTCCTTTATGATGGTGGACACTGTAATGCTGTCCGAAATGTTGGCTAAAGGAGGGGTTAGCGCAACACGGCATAACACCCCAAAAATAAATAACAAAAAAAAAAACATAAAACCTGATTATATTTTAATCCCCCATACTCCCATTAACAATATCATTAGAAAAACAGTTGATATTGTGGGAAAAAACTTGTACAGGATTGAACTCGTGATGCCTGGGTGCAAACTAGACGCTTTAGACATCTCGGCTAAAGGTTTGTCATTTGAATACCGCACAAGAATCCTTACTGCTCCCAGCCGTCTGTAGCCAATGTGATTATGGCATTTCTAATCGGGGTGTGCCATGAGACTATTGAAGGTAGATAGGAGGAGAAGGAGATGAGAAAGAGAAAGGTGAGGAAGTATCTGGCTTTTCAGATCTGGTCACTAAATATTGCTAATGCTATTTCAAGCCACGTTTCAGTACAAAATTGAGGTCTTTCACATAACAGTACTACAGAGTCTAACTCTCATTGAGTATTGAATAACATTTTTACAGAAAAAGAGAAAGTTTAAAAATTATGTAGAAATAGCCACTTTAAAAATAAGTTTTGTAAAAAGCTCATTTCTTTCAAAGCAATTTGAAATACCCATCATTATTTTCAGTAGAGATATCGGAGTTCTCGTTGAAACCAATGTACAGCTCGAAGAGCTTCCTATGTCAGAGTCGTCCGAACAAAAGTAATGTGTTTTCTAGAAAAAGTGGGGCAACGTTTCTGGAACAAAGAATTCGTTTGTCTTTCGGTCCAAGTCACTTGTAGCAAACATTTAAGGCGATAGAACAGACTGGCATAGAATAGATAGAGACATAGAAAGTGTACATACATAGATAGACACAATAGCACAGATAAATGACACATATAGTTTACACATATAAGATAATAATACATATCTATTGTAATTTTTGTGGCGTTGATACTTACATTAAGATGTTTCCAAAGTGTTTTAATTGGTGATATTAAAATATTTAATTAATTTTTACACACACATGACTTGTTTAGTGGAGATAATATTATTTCGGTAGACCGAATTCTCTTTTTATTTATTTACATACATGTGTTGAATACTATATTACGACGATAGGCACTTAAGGAAAAAAAGCAAAGATAAAAAACCTTCCGTATCGCTGGGGATGTGACGTCTGGGGTGGGGTTTTCGACAGTGTTCTACCTTAAGAAACAATGTGTAATTTAATTTAGTAATAATAATTTGAATAAAATTAATAGATAACTTTGTATTAACCACTTAATTATTTACAAAAACCGATATGTTTCGTCAGCAAAGCTGACTTCTTCAGGGTTTTGACAGCACTAATTTTAATAAACAAAAATTTTAACAAAACAAAATAACGACTTCAAAAAATGCACTAAGTAAAAAAATAATTTCGTATTCTTCTACAACTTTATAATCAACTTACCTTTTCTACTCATCAATATGTACGTACGATTGTTATTTTTGGAGTCGGTGTCGGCGGGAGAGGAGCTGTCAAGTGAACACGCCGGGCCGCGGGTACCTTGGTTGAAAAATAACAATCGTACCTACATATTGATGGGTAGAAAAGGTAAGTTGATTATAAAGTTGTAGAAGAATACAAAATTATATTTTTACTTTTTAGTGCATTTTTTGAAGTCGTTTTTTTGTTTTGTTAAAATTTTTGTTTATTTTTTGATTTTTAGTGAATCTGAAGCACACTAACTAATTCGATTAAGATTCGGCCGAGTATCGTAAATTTGTTCTTCAGAATTGGAGAGTTCCGTTACTTTGTCACGGATCCCATAATCAGAACCTAACCAAACTCTCATCAAACTACCCTTGAAGTACATCCTTTCCAATAAAAAAAGAATCATCGAAATCGGTTGGCGTGATATTGAGTTATTCGTCCATTTGTCGCGCACATACTTGATGCAAATTTAAGACTTATATGATTTTCTCATGGATGCCATTGTCAGAACTAGACCAAATTAAAATGAGACCACACGGGAAGCACCAGCTTTCAAATAAAAAAAGAATCATCAATATCGGTTCACCCAGTTGAAAGTTCTGAGGTAACAAACATAAAAAAAAAATAAAAAATACAGTCGAATTGAGAACCTCCTCCTTTTCGAAGTCGTTTAAAAATAATAGACATAAACAATAATAAAATTTGAAAGAAAATAATGTGTAGGAAACACATTATTTTTTTAATTATCATTTTTTTCTCTATTACCTATGTATGTCTATTTTTAAAATTAGTTCTGTCAAAACCCTGAAGAAGTCAGCTTTGCTGACGAAACATGTCGGTTTTTGTAAATAATTAAGTGGTTAATACAAAGTTATCTATTAATTTTATTTAAAATGTTACCCCAAAATAATTTTGCACTATTAGAAGAAGTAATAATAATTTGGTTTATTTAAACAAAATTTACCAATTTTATCGAAGGAAGTAAACACTTTGTGGTGTGACATTATATATTAAATGAAAAAACACACTTTGTAATACACCACTTTTTATTGGAATTAATATTTAACAGCCAACCAGGTTTGGCTTAGCTCAAGTTTAGTTTAGTCAACTAGTTGATATAATAAGCCCTGATGAAGCTTGAGCTGTTGGCTGTTAAATATCAATTCCAATAAAAAGTGGTGTTTTTTCATTTAATATAAAATTTACCAAATTTATACCAATGATGACAGTGCTTACCTATTCGGAGAAATTTAAAAAATTAAAAGTAGAGAGATATATGTAATCTACAAAATTTATCCAAATGATGGTACAGGGAAAGAATAATGAAGAAACCTGACGAAGAAAGTAGCTGCACATTAATAGTTAAGTAATTCCGATAGGAGAGGACAATTAGAAGAAGAAGAAGAGATTGTATTACATAATATGTACAGACATTGACGTGAAATTAAATTGAATAAATTTACCAATAAAATGGTCATGTGTTGTGTTTCTATAGAACTGGCAGACAAGCTGCATTTGCGTGACTACTTTTTTGTAATTATTGTTTTTTTTTCATTATCTCCATATTGGAAGTTCTAGGGAAAAAAAATCTTTTCAGCTTTCATCTTTGGGTATGCTGAGCACGAAGTCTTTTTAGTGAAAGTAAGGAGAGAAGATTCTGGGAAGGTATGAGGGATGGCTAGGAATCTGGGGGCTAATGTGTTCAGGAGTGACAAGCGTGTGATTCCTTCCTTCCCAAGGCGATGGGTCGAGACCTGTGGTCGAGACAGTCCGTCTGGAGGGGTTAAAAGGTCTCCTTCAACCAGTCTCTCCCGATCCGGCCCGCCACGCAGTTGTGGGCAAAGCATCCGCCGCCAAGACCTAGACAAACCTCATCCCATGAACCCGGACACCCCTGTTAAGTTACAAAACGTAGTGAATCACTAAGGGTGACAGAGACGTTGGTTATCCAATAAATGGTTCCCGGGGCGGAAGTAATAAGTTGCCTTGACTTTTAATACTACCAGAAAACGTTCGTGTTGCAGCATGCCGATATTGTTCAAAATACGTGCAGACTGCACGTGGTGTATTGGCTCGTTGACTAGGCGTGTAGGTGGTAGTTAGTAGGTAGATATACTCGCTACTATTGTTGATACATCCATTTTTTATGGATTTTGAGCGTGTTTATAAAATACATCAATTAATTTTTTTAGCCCCCCCCCCCTCCATGAATTCAGCTTTACCGATTTATGACCACTCCAAGCTAACCGAAGCTTGATCATCTGATCTATAATCATCAGTAAGTAGGTAATTAAAAAGAAAACGTATTATTCGCACTCCTAACCAGCTACATGTATGGATTCAGGTTAATTATTTGGTATCGGTAAATAAATTTATTTTAGTAATTCGTTTAACCGTCTACATAATGCGATTACACTGGTGTTTAATTCGTAGAACTACAATTGTTTTTTTTTTTTTTATCAACTTTATTAAGAGGAAATAACCAGACAAAACAGGAAATACGTCATTTTTAAATCAAATTTTAGACGTATTGACTCTTTTTTGCAAAAAAATATAAAATAATTTCGAAAGATAATCCTATAATTTCAATACCCGCTATATCCGATTTGAAAATGATCTGAGTATGACATCTTGTTCACATTTTTGCGAGGTACAAGACTAACCTGAAATTGGGTTTCAAAACCTCCCTTATCACGACCAAAAACTATGTTAAAACTGCGAGTGAGAAACAAAACCCGCTATATCATTCAAGAAGTTACTATTAAAACCAGCTATATCGAAATTCAACCAATCACGAGCCGTTATTTTGCCAAGATGGCGGGTATAGAAACACGCCCCTCAGGTCAGTTGAGTTTTAAAATCCTCTATATTCCATATACATCACGAAGTGAGTATCAAAATCCGCTATATCCATTTTATTTAACCAAATTACTTAAATATTTTTAGACATACATTGAAAAATGAATACTTTTTAAATGTATATTACTCAAATTCATTATATAAGAATAAATAATATTCAATTTTTTATTTACGCTATAAATGTGACAGTTTTTTGCGGTTTTCTTCGAATCAGTGAAAGTTGAAATAGCAGATATAGAAATTGAACGACTCGATTGTTCATTTATCTAGTAAAAGTTGGTTTTAAATTTTGAAAAAATATGTTTATGTCTATAGTACAATAAGGTTTTACCGTAGGTCGTTGTTAGATTTGTTAAATTTTCAAACAAAATTTTGTAATATGCAACATACATTATAATCATGCAGTAAAATAAATTAATAAATTATTTTGGAAAGTTATTTACTATTCAGAAATTTTAGTTCAAATAAAATCATAAAAAAAACGATCCGCGCCCTTGTTTTGTGATGAAAATACTTCAGTTTGACTATCTATTTACGGTATTACAAAGATATATAATTAAAAAAAAATCAATTTCCTATTTTGCTTAGACATTATAGAAAAATTATAAATACTTATGATTAAAAAATAATTAAAAAATGTACAAAATTTTAATAGTTTTATCAACACGAGTTTGAGCATTTTTGAATGTAGGAATTTATTTAAGCAATTTTTGAATGAAATAAAAACGATATTGAGTTATTATGTTAAAATGCTGGAAAATAATTAATCTTTCTTATCCGGAACCGCCCTGTACAGATGCAAGGGTACGATTGGCCGCTGGTTTTAATGGCCCTTAAGGTTATTATTAAGTTCTGAAGTAGTTTAGTTTCTATGTAGCTTAACCACAGATTGATAATGGCCTGGAGCGCAGAAACAGCTGTCATAATATTAAAAACTATATTACAATTATTTAAAACATATCACATCTCACAATTAATTTTCCTTAGAAAAATAAAACTAATATTTAATATATACCTATTTTTAAAACAATATTGTAATACTCGCGCACAGGCTTTGCTTTGTAATATGTTTTGTTTACAGATATTGTTTTCTTCGTATTTTTATTTTATATGTGATACAGTGTTTTTTCAAAATTAAAAAAAAATTAAGTATGTAGGAATTTACTTATTATTTAAATTACACTCAAGTTCAACATTCAGCTTTCCCTTCGCCTGTCTCATAATAATATATTTCATATTATTTAACATTTTTTTTTTAATTGTACGACAGACAGGTGAGTCCAATTACGGTACAATTTTCTTACAACTAACAAGACATGTATATAGTTTTTTTAAAACATGGTACGGTGATATCAAACACATCTATATCCGCTGGTAGGGCATTAAGCAATGCCATACCTCTTGTCATGCTGTGTTGAGCCATGACATCTGTCCGACCCTGCGGTATGTAGAATAGGGCGTGGCTACGAGTTCGACAGTATTTGTCAGGAGCGAATAAGCCACAGCATGACAGGAGATATGGGCAATCAATAAGGTTTTTTATTAACTTCAATTCGAATACCATGAGTCCGGCATTACGCCTGGTCTCCAGGCTTTGATCATTTGTCTCTTTTAGCAGTTCCACGTGATGCATGAATTTCGGATATATTCCGTAAGATCGCATGTAAACATACCTTAGGAATTTTTTTTGAATTTGTTCAATCATATTTATGTATTTAAGTTGATATGGTATCCAGACAGTACTAGCATACTCCAGCTTGCTTCTGACCACTCCGTTGAACATGGCGGTCATTGCTTCTATGAACATTTAATACAACACATAATTTGTATATTAATATTTTATTATATAACATATAATTTAATTGTATTAACTCTACCTATACAGGGGTGTTAAGAAACGTAACGTAAAAGTAACGTTTACTTTAACCATTGATTCCTGACATTATTTGGAGTTAAAAATGTAAAAGAAATTTTGTCTCCGGTGACCTCTGATGATTTTTATTTAAATTGTTTTCTTTCATTAAACAAAAAAAATCTGCCACATGTCGTCATTGGTCACAGCCGAGTAACCGACCAACCCCTCACAATAATCCAACTGTCCGACACCTACAAGTTTTTTAGATTTTTGTAGAAAAAAAATTTCATTTCCATTTTAATCCTCAAATAATGTCAGGAATCACTGGTTAAAGTAAGTCAAGTACGTCATTTAACATCCTGTATACGTGTGTTCCCATTTTGGGAAATGTGAAGGTAAGGTTTTAGCACCCAATAAAGAAATGCAACATTTCTGCCGACATGAAGTAGAAATCCAGGAAATTTATCGGCGTTTAGTGAGATATGGAGAATATATGGGGCAGGGCTGCCATTAATCTCAGGGTACGGAGCGAGGCAAGGAACAATAATAATTGATGAAAGGAAGAGATACGAGTGTCTTCGAGGAAAGTGGCTCAACATATAAATAACGTACTGATAAGATTTGCGAGCACGAAAATCCTAAAAAGATAGGCCCTGGTTTTGCGAAGGTAACCTATTTTGGTGGAATTTACATTTAATCAACGTAAGCGTCTACATGGCAAAGGTCCAAACGTAATAAAATATTATATTAGACGGTAGCTGGTAATCCATGCGAGTTAACGTAATATACTTAGTCTCTTGATTCTTTATACCCTGGGGACACTTCATTGTCCCTCCGTTATTATTTTTTGCATGATTAGGTATATTTTGGATGTTTTACGCGGCTTTCAAATAAGTTCGATTATCAGTAATTATTATATTTACCAGTAAGTTTAATTGTGTGCAAAAGTCGCGATTTTGAGTTATAGCCCAGTCATTCCGTAGTTTTAGCTTGCAAAAGGTCATGTAGTAGCGATTTTTATATATGTTGTTAAGATTGGGACTCTAAAGAAAAAAAAAGTTTTCGACCTCGGGAGGATCGAGCTCGATCCGCCATCTTGGATTGAAGGTCACAAAATTCGGTTTTTTCAAAATAATTATGAAATCATTGATTTTACAACCAGGTTGTTCAAGGTAAACTTAAAGAAAACTAAATTACGTACATTTTATGTTTGAAGTTTTTTTTTGTAAGTCTAATAGGTAACGAGTTACAGTGGCGGAAATGTGAATATTTTTCTAAAAAATGATGAAATTCCCAATTTGTTATTTTTTTCGGGTTATTCATTACATAACTACCTGTTAAAAACCCGCTCCGAAGGGTTTTACTGCTAGGCCCTGTAGGCAGCTTTTGGTTTGGCTTCGCCCAGTTAGTGTTGGTGACCATTTTATACATAATTATATTATATAATATATTTTTTATCATATAATTATAATAATTTTGTTAACTCATTTCTACACCACCATGAGGTAGAGAACATAGCGCATTTTTTTTTATTGTGGTATCCCCTGTAGGTCTACAGGGTCTACTCCACAGATATACCAGCGATGGTAGATTTCGAAATTATTTTATGTATTGGCTATTGCGTAATGATATTTTTTTGTTGATGCCGGTTGGTTGATATCGACATCTTACAACCCGCTAATGTTGTTCCAGAGAATGTGTATTTTGAAGAAATCCGACGAAAAATTGAAGGATTACCTTAAATTCGAACTCGCCCCATTTCCTTTGTCGCTTTTCTCTGAAGAAGGAATGCGTGAAGGTACGGAATCATCATTTTATGGTGTTTTTGAACAACTTCCAGAAGGCGTGCAACTTGAAGGTAGCAAAATTCATGTTGTGGATGGAGGATACCTTTTACATAAAGTTGTATGGAATCGTAATGATTTTTTTGGGTCAATTTGCGAGAAGTACGTTCACTATGTAAGACATCACTATGGATCACATGCAGTTATTGTTTTCGATGGATATCCGCTAGATGATGGTGAAAAAAAATACAAAAACCGCAGAAAGACTTCGCCGATCGAAGAAGCATTTGTCTGCAGATGTTCTTTTCGATGAAACAATGCCAGTTCAAGTTTCACAAGAACGTTTTTTAGCCAATGAAAATAACAAAGTCCGTCTGATTTCGATGCTTATAAAGCAATTTATACAGGCTGATTTTATAGTTAAACAGGCTGAAGAAGATGCTGATGAGTTGATTGTCAATACTGCGATTTCCTTGTGTTCATCATTTGACGCTGTATTCGTTATTGGCGAAGATGTTGATCTCCTAGTTCTGCTAACAGCATTGACACCACCCGAAAAAAGTATATATCTTCGCAAACCCGGGAGAGGCAAAACTTTTGAAAGACTGTATTCCGCGAATAGTGTGAAATACAAAGAAGCGGCTAAGAATATTCTGTTTATCCGCGATGTTTATCCGTTTATGCTGCGATACAACATCGTCCTTCTTCAACCAAGGAAAAACAAAATTTTGTTCACTTGTACAGAACGACAAAAGACTCAATGCCATAATAGGAATCTTCAAACAACATGATGCAAAACCAGAAGACATAGCAGATGCAGGAACACGCTTTATTGTTGTTTTGTACGGGGGTGACATGGATAAGGAAACCTTGGAAGAAGTCCGCTACCAACGTTTCGCAAAGTCAACAACAAAAAGCAAATTCAATCTTGCCTCTTTGCCACCAACGAACGACGCTGCACGATACCATGCATTTAGGACGTACCACCAAGTCCAAAAATGGTATGGAATCCAAAAAAATCCAGAAAACTGGGGCTGGAAACCAGTACTGTGGCACCAACGGGCTTGTTCCAGTAAGAATGACTAAGAAACCAGCACCCGAGACTTTATTGAAATTTATTTCGTGTGATTGTTAAAAAGGATGCGGCGTTGCATGTGGCTGCAGGAAAGCTGGATTGAATTGTTCTATTGTGTGTGGGTGTCGTAATGGTCAAACATGCCGAAATTCCCCAGAGGTTCATATCGATGTCGAGGAAGAAGATAAAGAGATTTTGTCAATGGAAGCCCAGAATCTCAGTACCACAGGCAATGAATTAGATGATGACATTGATGAAGACTGTTATTAAGATGTCGATATCAACCAACCGGCATCAACAAAAAATGTCATTACGCAATAGCCAATATATAAAATAATTTCGAAATCTACCATCGCTGGTATATCTGTGGAGTAGACCTACAGGGGATACCACAATAAAAAAATGCGCCATGCTCTCTACCTCATGGTGGTGTAGAAATGAGTTAACAAAATTATTATATTTATATGATAAAAAATATGTTATATAATATAATTATGTATAAAATGGTCACCAACACTAACTGGGCGAAACCAAACCAAAAGCTGCCTACAGGGCCTAGCAGTAAAACCCTACGGAGCGGGTTTTTAACAGCTAGTTATGTAATGAATAACCCGAAAAAATAACACAAATTGGGAATTTAATCATTTTTTAGAAAAATATTCACATTTCCGCCACGGTAACTCGTTACCTATTAGACTTACAAAAAAAAACTTAAAGCTTAAAATGTACGTAATTTAGTCTTCTTTAAGTTCACCTTGAACAACTTGGTTGTAAAATCAACCATTTCATAATTATTTTGAAATAAACGAATTTTGGGACCTTCAATCCAAGATGGCGGATCGAGCTCGACCCTCCCGAGGTCGAAAACTTTTTTTTTTTCTTTAGAGTCCCAATCTTAACAACATATATCAAAATCGCTACTACATGACCTTTTGCAAGCTAAAGGCCTTTTTAACTACGGAATGACTGGGCTATTAAAGTTGCAGAAATATCATCAATTTTGTCGTAAAATCATCAATTGTGTTGTGCAAAAAGACCACGTCTGCTATTTATCTAATTTCACCGTTATTGTTATATATATATATATATATATATATATATATATATATATATATATATATATATATATATATTTAATAGCAATATAACTGATTTAATATATTTTTTAGGTAAACTTTTATACTGATTTACACAGAAGAAAAATCACCTGTTAAACCAAAACCTCCTAGATCACAGTTAAACAGCTGTTTGATTTTTTAAGTAAACATGAAAATTCCTCAAATAAGCTCCAGTCACCGTTTTCTCAAAATACGAGAAAATCAGTTAGATACATTTCATTTCCATTACATGGGGGACAGTATTATAAAAGTGTTGAAAAGTTTTAAAAATTGCGTTCAATTCCCCGGCCCGCCTGCATAAGTCATTAAATTTTTATTACAGTAAAGGTGTGTATCTAATTTATAACATTTTGAGAGTTCAAGAGTTTAGTAATAATGATAATGTAATAATTCAAACACTATATTTGCACTGTGTTTTAATTATTCAAAACTAATTTGGTTATTTTTTTAACTATTATAGCTATATTTTATTTTTTAAGTATTGTAGGGGCGTGAAAATAGCCCCTGACACGAGGGAATGACTACCCTATGTAAATTAAGGAAATTTGAAATCTTCCCTATGTGACACAAAACAGTCTACACAGCAATTCCAATATCCTAAGTGAAAACAGAACAATACTCACTCAGAGAATGCAGCTCTTGTACGATGTCCAGCACAAAACGACACTAGTTTTCATTCAAAATATCGATTTCTGCCAAGGCGGTATTGCATAATCTCAATAGATGTTTTGCACAGCAAGGCAGTTTCAACAATGAATATAAATTTGCATATTAATAATACGTGCCAAAATCTTAGGTAACAACAATAATTAGGAGTGACATCTCTTGGCTTTCACTAACACTCACGTCGGAAGTAATTGCCTGCTTCACAGAGGTAAGAAAATGCATGAATATACTGAATTTCAATGTCACATAATACAAAAACCATAGATGGCGCCCTCATGGTCCCATAGCATAAATTATTAATTTAAAAGAAATTAATGCCCAAATGGATTTAAATATATTTACGGCGCGTATCCAAGTATTGATTTAATGTTATATTAATATTGTTAAATTGACCTGCTGACAAACTGCTTTGGCAGTTTAGCGGTTGCTTAAAATGAAGAATAAAAATAAAAATACATAATTAAATTAAATTTAAAATAGGTTAGTAATTTGCTGTTTAAAATGGTTAATAATTATTTCTAATGATTTTTTTATTAATGTCTCTCTATAATAATAACAAGAAGATAAGGACGCGAAAATTCTGAAATCGATTTCATACATCATTATTTGTTAAAAAAGAAATGTATGTTTCAAAAATGATATAAAAACACTTTTTCAATTATTCAAGCACATTATTCCTTCATTCTTTATTTGCATAATTTTTCATTGCGACCAGTGACAAAATGAGTTGATTTATGATAATTTTCCTTATGCATCTTTCAAACTTGTATAGTTGTACAATTTCTCAACAGTTACAACATTTCACATGTCGCATCGATTACCAGTCACCCTATTCGGCTACCTTGCACATTAACAGTATTATAATATATGATTTAATAGACCTTCCGGAGATTTTGTTGTAAGATTTCTTTTTAATGTATTAGCATAACATGTAACGTATTCAATTCCTGAATACTGATGGAAGGACCAAGTTGAAACGTCTGCTGATTAAAGATTTTCAAAAACTTAACTATTAGAACCCGAGAGCTAATTATCATATTTATGTTAACAGTTTGGCGTTCCTATTTATTTAGGCATCATCAGACATAAGCAGATTACATTATTATGTCAAAAATTTTATGCTGTAAATTGAAAAAAATGTCTATTGGCATTTAAAGAACGTTTCAAATTAAAAAAAAGTCTAATGGGTAAACCGTAAACTGGTACAATTAAGTTTTTAATGAGTAACAAAAATGTTTACAATCCGAGGTTTTTCTATGACATTGGCACTCACAAAAACATTGAAATACAAATACGTATAAGCTAGAAAAATTAAATAATTTAACTTTGTATAAACCACTTATTTGATGCGCAAATCCGACCGGTTTCGGAACAAACGTTCCTTCGTCAGGGAAAGCTTATACTAATTTGACAGTTTCGAACAATGTTTTATTATGGTAGGGGTGGAGCTGTTGCTAGATAATAATGTAGATTGGGTAGGTAGGTATTAGTGTAGAGTGGGTGGGTAGGGGAACAAATCCATGATTGGGCTATATGACAATATTTTTTGTTTGTTAATAATAGATTCATTATTTTTAAGGGATTTTTTAATTTCCAAGGCTTCTAAGTTATCTAAACGTTTTCCTTTATTATTAATAAGAAGAATATTTATCCCTGTATTTTTTTCAAAACTATGGTTATTTTCAATGATATGGTTAGCAAACTCAGAAAAATTATTATTATTAAGACATCTTAAATGTTCTTTGATTCTGATTTCAAAATTACGAGTGGTTTTTCCAATATAAAATGAGGGACAATCATTGCATTTGAGTTTATATATTCCGGAATTAGTCAATTTATGGTCTTTATCTTTAGTATTTCTCAAAAAATTACCGATATTATTTCTTGTATAAAACGCTGGTTTAATATTAGAAGGAAGATTTTTATGATATCTTCGTCATTTGGACAGGATCTGAACGTCAACTCAACAACTTTCTTAACCTTTTAAATTCCTTTCATAACCAAATAAAATTTACGATAGAAATAGGCAATGAAAAATTAAACTTTTTGGATTTAACTTTATCTATTATAAATAATAAAATCGATTTTAGAATATATCGCAAGCCAACATACACTGACATAGTAATTCATAGGACCTCCAACCACCCTGTCTCACAAAAACACTCCACCTTCCATTCCATGATACACCGCTTAGTAAATGTCCCAATGTCTAATAATAATTTCCTTTCTGAACTTTCAATAATAAAACAAATTGCTATAAATAACGGATATGAACCAAAATTAATTGATAACATCCTAAATAAAAAACTTATCAAAATTTCAAAAAATAAATATCTATACAATTCTAATAATATTAATGATAAAGAATGGCGTAAAATTTTGTATATTAATAATTTTTCAGTTCAATGTTGCAAAAATCTTCCTTCTAATATTAAACCAGCGTTTTATACAAGAAATAATATCGGTAATTTTTTGAGAAATACTAAAGATAAAGACCATAAATTGACTAATTCCGGAATATATAAACTCAAATGCAATGATTGTCCCTCATTTTATATTGGAAAAACCACTCGTAATTTTGAAATCAGAATCAAAGAACATTTAAGATGTCTTAATAATAATAATTTTTCTGAGTTTGCTAACCATATCATTGAAAATAACCATAGTTTTGAAAAAAATACAGGGATAAATATTCTTCATATTAATAATAAAGGAAAACGTTTAGATAACTTAGAAGCCTTGGAAATTAAAAAATCCCTTAAAAATAATGAATCTATTATTAACAAACAAAAAATATTGTCATATAGCCCAATCATGGATTTGTTCCCCTACCCACCCACTCTACACTAATACCTACCTACCCAATCTACATTATTATCTAGCAACAGCTCCACCCCTACCATAATAAAACATTGTTCGAAACTGTCAAATTAGTATAAGCTTTCCCTGACGAAGGAACGTTTGTTCCGAAACCGGTCGGATTTGCGCATCAAATAAGTGGTTTATACAAAGTTAAATTATTTAATTTTTCTATAATGGATAACCACAAAGTAATAGCTACATTCAAAAATACGTATAAGCTATTTACAAAAAAAATTGATTCAATGTAATTGGATTATTGTTAGAGAGAAATCTGTAAATTAGCTGTCATTCCGTCAGGAAAGTTACGCGTTTTGATGAATGAAGTAATTTGATGTATCGTGTTCCGGAAATTGACATGTCAAGTAGGCACTTCCTGTACCATCACCGGTTCTACTGGGGCTTTAACCTCTTAGACTCCATCTTGATTTATTTGTTACTTGTTAATATAATAGGTAGGCTTAAAACATACATAAAAAAGGTATATTACTGATTATTAGACATATCAATAAAACGGATTTAGAGGACTCAATTATTAATGTGTTAAGATATACATTTCTTAAATACAGAAACAGTAGTAGTAACTTGTTTCTTTTTAATGTAAATGTGAAGTTGTAAGTCATTATTTATTAGGGTGCTGTTCGGCTTCCCTTGGCGATGCAGCGCCTCGCAGATGTTTGCAGACCAAGTGGTACGTGGGTTCGCTTCGTTGATGTGCCACAGAGAAGCCTAGCCGGGACGAGTCGGCGCTACCGGAGATCGGAAAACATTGTCCAGGCCGTCGCGCGTCGCCCAGTGGCAGGGCGCGCCCCTACACCATAGATGGAGAATTTTCCTGAAGCCACCGTAGTGGTAAATATGTTTATCATTTTATTTTGTATTCAATTTCATTTTATATAAATTATTTAGATGTATGTGACAGACAGAGTATTGCACTCACCGCTCTGTTCAGCGAAGTAAACAAACATTATTAGCTGACGTTATTATTACACCAACTTCTGTACAGTTGAAATTTAAGAATCCTACTACCAATACAACTCTGACGCCGCGCCTTAAGCAAAACCGTTTTCTTACGTGGAGTTTGTCACAAATCTACTTTTGTAATGGAACTGAATTAAAGCTATGCCAAAAGATGCTACTAGGAGAACAGCTAGCGTGAGGAGCGTCGGCTGCCAGACGTAAGTACTATTGGATTCGTACTTTCGTCGATCTCTCCTGGTATAGAGAGAGAGACGGATGGTAAAATTATTAGTGTAACTGACAGTTGTGAATGCGCATTCTTGCTGGGGCTACCAATCGATTGGAGAGGACTCCCAACTATTTGCCATGCCCTTATTATACGCTGGATAGAATCACCCAGCGCTTGCCACCTCGTGGACTTTCAGCAACCTGTCCAATTGTCTTGTCTATATTTTGTCATACTAACACATATTGTATCTTGTTTTTCCCGCTAAGCACTTGCATACTGCTTACTAACAACTATGCAGGGACATTAGAGGTCTAAATTCGTTATAAACTAAATGTAGCTTCGTTCTTTCACAAAAATTAGAGTCCTTGCGAGAGTCTTGAAGGAGTAACCATCTGTAACTTATACCAGGGCGGGTAAGAGGTGGATATCCTCCAATGACAGTGAATAGTTGCAGATTAGAAAAATTAGTGGTAAAGCGCCGATTAAGATGATTTTTTTAATGAAAATCCGCCATGAAAATTATCCCATTATATACACATTTTTGTTTAACTACGATGAACCTACACCGAGCACTAAATTTTGACATCACAAAGTCTATAAACGTAATTGTTCTATCACAATATTGATTATTCAAATCAAAGGCAGATGGTTTTAATTGAGATCAAAAGGCTTTATTTTCGTAACAGGGGTTTAACAGCGCTTAGTCGCGATAAATAATCTCGTGTTTGATTGTAAATTATGTGAGGCTTTCGGTTTATTCAAATACAGTCCGTTTAATTAAAAACATCAGTTTAATTATTACAAATGCGATTTTAAAAAATGTAATGTATAATTTATTATAAATTTATTTAATTGCAGGTATTCTGTTTAGCTATTTTTACACGGGATAGTTGTTTCGCCTTTCAGTGGATTTATAATAAAGCTAGACTCAAAATTTTTATTATGTTCCCAATAATATTTATAACCCTAATCAAAATGGAAGTCCACACATTATGCAACACACAAAAAACCATTAAATACATCAAGTAAATTTGTCGTTAAAACTAATATTATTTGTTTTATGTACTTACGTAATTACATATTACGTAGGTAGGTAGATACTTCAAAACATTTTTTGAAATAAACATATTTTTAAAGCTACATTTTAAAGTTATTATTTAATTTATATACCTTTTTTTAAAATTAGGTCCAGACAGGAGGCCTTGGGGAAAATAATTCCCCTCAGGGCCTATGTCATATTTGGGGATGCCGTGTGGAGGGTCTTTTTAGGAAAGGAAGGAGAGAAAGTTCTGGGAAGGAAAAGGGTATTAGAGGTGGGTAGGAATCTGGGTGTCAGTATGTTCAGGATTGATAGACATATGAATCCATCCGCAAGGCGATGTTCCGAGGAAGTACGGCTGGCGAAGTCAAAGGGGCTCCCTCAACCATTCTCTCTTTATCCGCCCTGCCTGGCAGCTGGTGGGCAGATGCATTCGCCGCCAAAAGCCGAATAAACCCATTACCATGAACCCGGGTCCCCTGCTAAGTCACCAAACGTAGAAAACCACTTGGGATGACCTATGGCAGAGGTGTTGGTTATCCAATAAATAGTTCCCGGGACGGCGGTATCCAAACCCGCCCCCCAAATTGAAAACCTAACACGTTATATTATTTCAAAAGGAATTTAAACTTTTTAATAGTACAGTTATATCTTTAGAATTAGAATTTCTAAAGGAACCTAATTTTCCCAACAATAATTTTTACTTTACTTGAAGATACGAAATAGGACAATCGCACCCGGAGAATAATAATGGCACAAGTCCGAAAATGACATTTTTGAGTTAAGTATGCAGAAATGTTCCTGGATATCCTTTTTAGCCTCTATAAAAACGGCATAATTCTTAAAAATATTATAGTGGCTTTAAAAGAGAAAATTTCGTTGTTAAATTATAATAATTTACTCAAATTCAAGCGAAAACAGTGACACAATTATCATTGTAACACTACTATAATATTAACCCTAATAAATATTAGGTCCTTACATAATATGAAATTGGCGTTTTGCCGTACTGGCATCTTTGATCTCAATATCTTCTCTTTGGTTAGTAATTCCAAATTCAAATTTATACAACTATTTACTCATGTATTTGTTTCGAAAATTAAAAATCACTTAGTTTACAAAATGGAAAACTTGGAATATCGCGTTATTTACGAGTACGAGTTCCACCGTGGCACCAGTGCTGTAGAAACGGCTCGAAGGATTAATGATGTGTATGGCGACGGTGCCACAAAAGAAAACACAGTGCGTTTTTCGTTCCAACGCTTTCGTTCTGGAAATTTCGGCCTGCAGAACAAGCCCCGTGGACGGCCGGAGACCAAATAATAAAGAATTGAAGGCTATTGTGGAAGCGGATCCATCGCAAACCACGTCCGAGTAAGCTGCAGGCTGTGGTGTTAGTGATAAAACTGTTTTAATCCACTTGAAGCAAATTGGGAAGGTGAAAAAGCTTGAAAGGTGGGTACCTCACGAATTGAGTGAAGCAAATCAACAAACGCGCGTTGGAACGCTAGACCACACACTGCACAACAGACGGCTACCAAATTAGAGGAGCTTCAATTGGAATGTCTAAGACATCCACCGTACTCTCCGGACCTTGCCCCAACAGATTATCATTTTTTTTGAAATTTGGATAACTTCTTGCAAGGGAAAAAATTCAACTCCGATGGGGCAGTTCAAACCGCCTTCAAAGATTTTATTGATTCCCATCCGAATGGTTTTTTTAGTAAAGGGTCGATGAACTACCTAAATGGCAAAAGTGCATAGATAGCAATAGTATCTACATACTTTGATTAAATAAATATATTATATTTTAAAAAAATCGACTTTATGTTCCTCCCATACAAAACGCCAATTTCATATGTAAGGACCTAATATTAAAATACTGCTTTTCAACGTTTGTAAAATAATGTTTTTTATTGGTTAATAAACTGATACACTCAAACGAAATATTCAAACAGCTCTCCTGAAAAAATAGTTTTTTTGAGTTGTGCCGTTGTTTCCCCGGGTGCGAAAATGATAAATCATAATATTCTAGTTCCCATGTTTTACGTTTACTTTGCTTAATTTGAGATAAAACATTGACTTTGACAAACGAGATGAAATTATGTGACAAGTTGATGAAGATGATATTATTAATAATGAGTAAGTCAGCTCTCATCACATATATATTGTTATTAATCAAACCTAAAGGAGCTTTCTAAGCTTAACTTCATTATAGTAAATTGCTTTTTGGCCTTACCGTCTAATATTTCTGTCGTATAGGAAAATCAAAACTTGGGCGTGTTCTTATTATGAATCAGGCCTTGATTTCATGATATTATTTAACTTTCTAGGCGTCACATGGTGTGCAAATCATGAACAGTAAAAATAAATGGTTTTGTGTGAATATTTTAAGTCATTAATTGTTTTTGTGTTTATTTCGTAGAACACCATTTACTTTTTTAAATTAATTTTAATTAAATTTAAAAACGTTATTATCAAATTTTGCAAGTATTTTGGTTGTTTTTTTTTGTTACAGCTGTTTCGGCTAACAAGGCCATTTGAAATGTAATGTTTGTTTTTTCTAGGTACTAAATAAAACTTAATTTAACTATATTACCCACGCACAGGCTGCGCCTTAGTGGGTTCCCACATTATTGTTATGATTTTCGAATATGTAAATATAAATTGTAAAATATGGGAAAAATAAAGGAATTTAAAAAAAAAATGTTATGTTGTCAAATTCGGCAAGTATTTGGTTGTTTTTTTTTGTTACAGCTGTTTCGGCTTACAAGGCCATTTGAAATGTAAAGTAATGCTAAAATACATTATTTGAAAATGGTCCTGTAAGCCGAAACAACTGTAACAAAAATAAAAACTAAAATGCAGAACTTATTAATAATATTATTAAATTAAATTTAAAAAAAAAACGTATAATCTTAACGTGCTTAGAAGACGATGATCTTAAAATATAAAATGAATGTTTTTTGTTTGTCCCTCATGCTTTCCTAAACCATTCATCCAATTGCTATGAAACTTTGGGTATTGGATGTGCGCGTGCCCGCGATGCTTTCTATATATAATAATGAGCTCTGGTGTTTTGAAATTATTTCCTGTACTATTCGTCCGATTGCTATGAAACTTATTTTGTGATTTATTTTGCCTACAAACCGATATATATATAATGGATAGCTCTGGTGTTATGAAACTTTTACAAAAAATTTACAATGTGTGGAGCGCGAGTAGTTTGAAGACAGTGTGTATTTCATGTAGTTTAGCGGCCGGGAGGGAAGGCTGGAGGGGGAGGGGAATCCGTGAGGGGGAAAGGGAACGATGGAGGGGGGAGGAGGGAGGAATGCGGGGAAGATGGAAGGGGAACGCTGGAGGGGGAAGGGGCGGGCAGGGAAGGTAGAGGAGGAACGCGAGAGGAAAGGACACGCAGGAAGAAACAATTTCTTTATTTAAAGGCATTGCAACGCGTGTCAGGAGCTCGCTAGATCCAAATAAATAAATATTGTACTGTATATGGTGTGCAATGGTCGAATTGCCAAACTTTGTTACAGTTATAAAAATAGTACAACGTGGGAATATTTCGCATTTAAAATATAAACGCGGAATTTAACAGGAATTGATATATTTATGTATATATTATGATACAAAATCATTTTTTATGTGGAGGGGAAATTTAGCCACCCTTAGTCACTAACGTTGCTCCTCCCCCACAAACCCACCCTTACCCCAACAAAAAAAAAACACGTGAATATTTGCACCCCTAAAAACATCATTATTTTACACGTACCACCATAGACATATGATAATTAATAGACCAGAACATAAAGGTGAGGGGAAGAAACCAACTACAGCGGGGCGCAGAGCGGGAAGATGAATTCGGTGATATGTGATTCGTCAATAACTCTATCTGAGAGTATATGGGCATCTCGCATTATACGAGTAATATCACCATTTAGTTCTTAAAAGTTAACTCTGCTCTTGAATGAATAGACCTTTTTACATGGGAGCGCGAATTGCTCGCCGCGAAATTAACAAATTTACAAATTCCAAATACAGCAAAGTAAAGTTCACCTATTTTTCATAGTCCAATATTTTGTTGACGTATTTAGTTAAGACACTTTTACAAATGTTTCATAATTTACTTACCCCACAAAACAGCGCCGAGCACACGCCATGTGTCTCAAGTGATAGTGTGTGTTACAAAAACGAAGATATTATGTGATCTGAATAAGCTTATAACAAAGTAAAATAATGCTTGCCTATGGAATGTAATACGACAATTGGGTTTATTCTGTTTTTCACTTCTATTTTTACACGTTTTCAAAACACAAGCCACTATTTTTGCCGTCTTATTTCGTAAAATGCACCGATGAGTGCTCGACGCTGGCTCGCAGAAGAATGATGACGTCACATTTTTTAGATTCACGCGAAACCATACTCGATCCCAGCCGGTTCCAATGGAACCGGTATGGGGAGGGGAAATAATACGCTTTTATCGCTTAGGGCAGGTCTATTAATATTCATATGTCTATGCGTACCACATACCACACCGTTCTTACATAATAACATTATGTAAGTAGGAAAGCGTCAGGAAGACCATTTTGCACCAAAGAACAGACTGAAAGCAGAGTGCGTATGCTTACCCCACTTCAAAGTCAAAGTAGGGTAAAAGAAAATGCTGTTTAACTTCGAATCTATGTGCGTGCATCGACATGCATGTGAACTATGTATTTGATTTATGAATCGTACGAGCCCATTGTATTTGTTTGAGATAACTTATTAATAAATTAAAATACAAAAATATCTACAACGCTGCAACTATCATGATGTAAAAATTGAAGCGTCTACTAATATCTACAGGAATTCCAAAAACGGAAAAAATCGGACTAATATCTATGAGAACCACAGTGTTGACGAATATCTACAGCACTGGCAGAGGTTGAATTTGCAATTATGTATAGCATATTGGAATAACGTAATATTGCGTACGCAGTTTAAAAAACTTAATTTGTGTATGTATGCAAAAATCCCTAATATCGGACTATTGGACACATTTAGCTGAATATTATGGATTTGGGTTTTTGTATTAACAGCTTTCTTTATTTCGAGTGCTTCTAAATTATTTAGTCTGTTACCATGACCATTTCTATGTCAGTTAGGTTAGGTTAGGTTGTGGTGCCGTGTATTTCGAAATAAATAAATATCTTTGTATTATGACCTCCATGTTTGTTCAATAAATGATTGTCCTCGTAAACAGCAAAATACGTAATATTATGCAAAAACTTCATGTACGTACGTTAAACGTTTAAGCCTTTACGTAATTAGTAATTACGTAATTGAAGTAATTTTATGCTTTTCCGTACAACCTCTAGCTCAGCTGCCATCTGTAGATATTAGTCCAACCTACGCTCTGTACATATTAGTTCAACCTACGCTCTGTAGATATTAGTCAACACTGGGACCGTCATAGATCTTAGCTCTGTAGATATTGGTCCAACATATAAGCTGTAGATATTCGTCCGACATACAGGCTGTAGATATTAGTATCTGGAGTCGTATAAATTACATAGCGTTACCCCATAAGATTCTATTATTTTTCTGATTGACATGAGAGGTAAATGAAAAGATTGGTTGAATGCTTTTCATTTACCTCTCATGTATTTGACCTGTTTTCTTTCTTCCTAGCTGGATAGAAAACATTATTATGTTTCCGTGCCCTTCGAACAAGGACCAAAGATGACCTGAGAATTTTTCCTTTAATCCAAGTGTGTTACGTAATAAATGGCCTTACCCAAGATAAAATTATTCTCCGTGAACATTTCAATCTCATCCCAATAATGTCTTACCATAAATCTCCGGGATGGCCCTATTTTGCATGTTTCAAATGTTCGACGTTCCACAAGAATTCCAAAGCGACAGGAAACTGTGGAAACATTATAAAGGTTCACCTTCAGGCATTATAATATCCTTTGTCTCTGTGGAACACAGGCAGAGAGAAAACTAACCAGGGTTTTCTCTTGCCAAATAGCATCACTCCAGACCCTGCGACGTATTATGAAAAAGTTATATAAGTATACAAGCAGAATTCAGTAAAATCTGTACCTAATTCTAGACAAAAAAACAGAGCCCAAACAAACTGAGTTCTTTTTTATTATTAATTTTTTAAACTTTATGAGTAAAATCTCAAATTATAATATTTAATTAAATGAAGACAACATTAGCGAAACTCAATCGAAATCTGGAGACAGAAAAATCAGAAAAGATATTGGCTCCGCTGGGACTCGAACCCAGAACCCTTTTCTTACATGGAAACAGCTCTACCGATTAAGCTACGGAGCCCATATTAATTCGGTCACTTTTAACTGTATCATACTTCGACTAAGAACGAAGCCAATATCTTTTCTGATTTTTCTGTCTCCAGATTTCGATTGAGTGTCGCTAAAATTGTCTTCATTTAATTAAATATTATAATTTGAGATTTTACTCATAAAGTTTAAAAAAATAATAATAAATATTCATCCTAGACTTGCAGAAAAAGTCAATAGATGTCGCGTATTACAAATAAAATGGATAAAAATTTATCCAGACACTGTCTAGATTGCATTTAGTTTGAGTTGAATCTTGTAATCATATATAAAGATAGCAGCCAATAATATGTGCGTTAAGTAAGTGAAGATAATGTTGGTAGTTCTTAGTTGAAGTATGATACAGTTAAAAGTAACCGAATTAATATGGGCTCCGTAGCTTAATCGGTAGAGCTGTTTCCATGTAAGAAAAGGGTTCTGGGTTCAAGTCCCAGCGGAGCCAATATCTTTTCTGATTTTTCTGTCTCCAGATTTCGATTGAGTTTCGCTAATATTGTCTTCATTTAATTAAATATTATAATTTGAGATTTTACTCATAAAGTTTAAAAAATTAATAATAAATATTCATCCTAGACTTGCAGAAAAAGTCAATAGATGTCGCGTATTACAAATAAAATGGATAAAAATTTATCCAGACACTATCTAGATTGCATTTAGTTCGAGTTGAATCTTGTAATCATATATAAAGAAAGCAGCCAATAATATGTGCGTTAAGTAAGTGAAGATAATGTTGGTAGTTCTTAGTCGCAGTATGATACAGTTTAAAGTGACCGAATTAATATGGGCTCCGTAGCTTAATCGGTAGAGCTGTTTCCATGTAAGAAAAGGGTTCTGGGTTCGAGTCCCAGCGGAGCCAATATCATTTCTGATTTTTCTGTCTCCAGATTTCGATTGAGTTTCGCTAATATTGTCTTCATTTAATTAAAAACTGAGTTCTGTTTTACACCTCTATTGTCTTATCACTCCAATCTTTCTTCTGAGAAGTATTTTACACTTATGAAGGGCGTTTAAAGACATAACTATGATTTAAATTGATTTTAATCAATGATTCTTGACATTATTTGGAGTAAAAAATGTTAATAAAATTTAGGTGTCCGGTGACATTTTTTGTTGTTTTCATTTAATTTTTGTTTTTGTCGTCACTGGTCACTCAGCCCAGTAACCGCCCGACCCCCAACTTTTAATGATTCTTAATGTTTAAAAGTAAATAAAAGTCACCGGACACCAAAAAATTATCCACATATTTTACTCCCAATAACCTCTGTAATCGCAAACTACGTATATACATACAGGGTGTTCTGGGGTAAAGTGCATTAACTTCGGGAGGCGATTCTACATGATGGTAGAAGTAAAAAAGATTAACAACTTTTTCCGAAATTCCAACTTTTTTTTTCCCATACAAAAAGACGTACCTACTAAAAATCCTTAGTGTTAGGTACGATCTTACTTGCTGAGAGCATGCCGGGCACGATTGTGGCAACGTTGCATGGTTGTGAACGCTGTGTAACAGCGGAAAATAATAAAGTTGGCGGCACACCCCGGTCTAATTTTATCTTTTTACCACAAAACTACCCTTGAAAGTTGGAATTTCTAAAAACGTTATTTATCTTTTTTACTTATAATATCATGCAGAATCACCTCCCGAAGTTAATGCGCTTTACCCCCGGACATCCTGTATAGACAAGGTGTCCGGAGGTAAAGTGCACTAACTCTGGGAGGCGATTCTACATGATAGTAAATTGATTCTACATATCTGTAAGTAAATAGAATTATGAATAAAACTTTTTTCGAAATTCCAAAGATGACAGTTTTCAGGAAAAATAGTTGTTTTGCTTGAATGACAAAAATCTTTGGAATCTTTGAATCACGAAAAAACTTATTTATCTTTTTTACTTTTCTCTTTTCCTTCTTCTTTCGTATTGTAGAGGGGTCAGAGGGGGATTTACTTCTACCATCATACCAGTATCACCTCCCGAAGTTGGTGCACTTTGCTCTGTCACTGGAAACCCATATGTAATTTGAATTATGGGACGGTTACGTTTCGGTAGGCTGTGTGGAGGATCTTTTTCGGGAAACGAAGGAGAGAAAGTTCTCGTAAGGAAAAAAGGTGGGTTTGTATCTGGTGGTCAGGGTGTCGAGGGGTGACGGACCTATGAATCTATTCCTCCCACTGCGGTGCAAGGCGATGGATCGATGTGTCCAGCTGGAGAGGTCAAAAGGTCTCCCTCAACTGTCCTCTCCCATGCAGAGGGTGGGCAAATGTCGCCAATACCTAGACAAACCTCACACCATGAACCCGGGCACCCCTGCTGAGTCACAAAACATAGCGAACCACTTGGGATGACCTACAACAGGGGTGTTGTTTATCCAATAAATGGTTGCCGGGGAGACGGTTCCAATACCCGCCTCCCAAAATATCAACACAACTGATACATTTTAAGATTTTCACGGCCAAAAGTATTTTCGTTATTTGTTTTTGGGGTGTTATGCCGTGTTGCGCTACCTCCTTCTTTAGCCAACGTTTCGGACAGCGTTGCAGTGTCCATGCCCTGACGACACATCTACCGGTTCTGCCGGATCTTCCCTGATGATAGACACTGCAACGCTGTCCAAAACGTTGGCTAAAGAAGGAGGTAACGCAACACGGCATAACACCCCAAAAACACCTAACGAAAATCAACACAACTGTTTAAAAAATGTATGGGTTCATGATAAATAATATAATTTTCTGAACACCTTTGTTATTTGCACGTTGTTTTCAGTAGATGTAATATATCAACAGTGAAGTATTTCAACAAATAATAACAAAATGAAATTTATTAGTAGTTGTTTTCTTATTTTCGTGTGTATTTGCATATTTCTTAGAACTTAATTTTATTTTATTTTTTTTTTTTTCTTTTTTTTTGATTTCATAATATTCAAAACTGATACGATTTGTAAGAATTTTTATTTTCAAATATTCTGACAGCTGTTTCAACTTATGAAGGCATTTTCAAATGGTTTGAGAAAGGCTTCAGATGGCTAAATAGCTGTCTAGGCTTAAAACGAAATCTTTTAAAAATTTAATTAAAATTCAAAGGTGGTATTATAATTTTTAATGCACAGAAGCGTTTATTTTTATCCATTACCGATGCTTTGCCTTGCAAATGTAAAGAAAATAAAATAGTAGTGACAATTTAAAAATATATCTTGCAGAATTACGTGCCTTACAACATGTTGCTTTTCTTGCTCTAAATATAAATAAAACAGTTTTTTCACAACAAGAATATTCTTCATAAAACATATATTATCATAAGTGCTTGTGATTATACTGGGATAAGTAAAAAATATATATATAAATTGGTTAAATAATTACCTTGCTGCGGTTTCTCGGATCGCGAAAATCTTCCTTTGAAGTTTTCCTCCTCTTATCCTTCAGGATCATTCTAGCCGCTGCGAACGCCATCTTGTTTAGAGTTTAAATAACGTATCACCGGTTATTAGAATCACCAGCTAAACGTACTACCGGTTATTAGAATCACCAACTAAACGTATCACCGGTTATTAGAATCACCAGCTAAACGTACCACCGGTTATTAGAATCGCCAACTAAACGTATCGCCTGTTATTGGAATCACTAGCTACAGGTAACACCAAATTATCGACAAAACAATTTTTTTATCACTTTTTTTTTGTTTAACACTTATATTAATATTTACCCACACCCTTATATATTTTTTCAATTAATCACTTACATATGAAGTAATAAATATTGCTTTTGAATTGATTACTTTCTTTTTTACATATTATATTAACGAAGTTTACTTATTTGATTAATTATTATTATTATTATTATCAATTGACTGATATTAATTGATGAAATGAGGGTTGTTTTGAATTTTTTTATTAATGATGAAGATTAAGTCAATTATTATCAAAGATAATTTATCTTGAAGTAGAGATAAGAAGTTGATAACTTGATTGGTGGATTAGTTCATAACTGGAGCCACAGTTCATTGATGTTTTTTGAAATCCAGTTATTGAATTCGTTGATCCAATCGACATATTCTATGGAAAAATCAAAACATAAACAAAATGAAAACATCATTAAATGACAACATTGTGGATTTATTTGTTGTTGACACACCCAAAAGTACGGCTTCAGTATGGCAAATAAGATTTTTTTCAATGTACTGTGGCAGCGAACGACGCTATTTTGAATCACGGAATCATTCCTATTGGCTCCTTTCACACCAATAGTAATCCAACAACATTTTCACCTAGTCACCGACTGCCGGTACAAAATAATAGGAATCATTCTGTTCCAGATTGCCGACGATGTAACAGCTTGTAAATCGCTAATTGTTCGCTCCCAATTTTCATATTCGAATATTTTGTATATATAAATTATGATACGGGTGTAAATGATTGATACGCAACAATACATCATATCCCCCATAATACCGATAGTTTTAGTACCAACTGACGGTGTCAGTAGTATTGTGGTATTTGAAACCCTCAATTTAGGCAATTAAATGGGCATGAGGAGGGTTAGGAAGTACCTGACTATTGATCAAGTCTCTAAACTATTATGTGAATACCGCACAATAGTCCCAACTGCTCCCGTCTTAAGCCAGTGAGACAATGGCATCCACAATTGGGGAATGTTGTGAGGCTGAAGGAAGTGGGGGAAAAGGGGGTAGTGAAGAGGAAGATGGAAAAGTACCTGGTTATTCAGATCTGGTTATTAAATATGGCTAAAGCCATTTCAAGCTAAGTTTCAAGTCTGAATGGTGTTATTACACCAGGGCGATTCTGAGAGTGTCTTCCACCATAATATGTGCCGCAAATGTACTATGTATATCTGATATTAAATTAATGAATTGTGAAATAACACAAATTAATCAAATAAATTTTATTGCAGCATGCAGGGATTTGAACTCACGACCTTAGAATCGCTAGTCTAGAGCCTTACACCTCGACAACGGAAGCCGCCAAAAAACTAGAGTTCTGTCAAGCTGGATTGCGATTTTGAGTGGCGCTCTTTCACCGGGGCGATACTGAGAGCATATATAAGCCCGTATCGAGGTAAAAAAATACTTTTTAAATTAAAAAATAGTAAATTATAAAATATTGGTAGAACGCAAGCAGAACAGTGGGTAAAGGTTTTGTTTACTAAGTAAGTAATTAAAAAAATCTATAGTCATTAATTTTAAAGCGGTTTTTACTTAAAGTGGATAGATTATCGTAAATTCTTAACTAAACACAACCGTTTCCGTTAAATAAGCAGCAAGAATCTTTTGTAATAACAGTTTCTAGGAACTAATTACTTTTACGCCTACGGCAAAGAACGTTTTTCCATTATTCTGTTTTTAACAAACCACAAAAAAATTCAATAAATGAAGGAAAACCGTTTTTTTCCGTACAAACAAAAACTTTCAGTCATAACAAAGTATTAAACATAGTTGACTAGTTAACCACTCAAACGACAGACCAAATTAAAGCTTTTTCCTCGGATTGCTCGTGATTTTTTGGTAAACATTTTGTATATTTTCAGCCCACATAAAAATCATACCTTAACTTATTAATTCAAATTAAGTACAAATGCATCTACGGAAAATTTGCCTAAAATTGGCAGCGAAGCATTCCAAGGTATTTTAAATAGTGCCATATTGTGGCAAAAATCGCTCCAGTAGTTAACAGGCTCTAAATTTAACTTTTAAATATATTTTTGTAAAATGAGAATTTAAACATTATTTGAATTTAAAAAATTGCTATAATTTGAAAGTTATCATGTATTTACTTTCATTATTTTCAAATATGTTATGGGTACCGCCGCGCCGCCTCGTAATCCATTAATTGAATAACCAACAGCTCTGCCATAGATTACCCCGTGTGGTTCGCTACGTTTGGTGACTTAACAGGGGTTCCTGGTTCATCGGGTGAGGTTTGCGGGCCGGATCAGGAAAGGCTGGTTAGGGGAAACCCTTTGATTTCGCCAGCTGGAATCACTCGACCATCGCCTTGCACGGCAGCGGGAGGGTTAGTTTCATACGCCCGTCACTTCTGACCCCTAAAATTTCCTCCCACATCTCTTTTCCTGCCATGAACTTTTTTTCCTTAAAAAGACCCTCGATGACATTGGGCCCTGAGGGAAATTATTTTAGTCGTGCGCCGTGTGGGGTTAATAAAAAACAAAAGATTCCAAATACGGTGGAAAATATACCGAATATTGCCATTTAAAATGTCTGTTTTCGTTGTGACTTTCTAGACAATGTAATACTGTTAGTTTGGTTTCTCCACTGGTGCGATTATAGTAAAAAAATGGACCGATATAATAAAAAATTAGGCCACATTTTCCTACCATTCGTAAAACATTTATTGTAATTATTTAAAACATTTCCATGGCCAGCCATTTATTATTTAACTAAGCTATCAAAATGCTTTATCTATTATCACCATGAATGTCGCCAATCCGAACTTCGTAGACTATTTTAGAACGATGTTAAAAATAAAATATTCAAATATTTTTTTTCATGTCGAATTTTTGATTAGCTGTACACACTTAAAAATTAAGTCCTTTTTCCGTAGATATGCACCTTTCATTGTCAAGTGTACCAAAGAAAATACACTAAAATCGAACATATTCTAGTTTCACAGTAACAAACACGCAGGATTCGCGCGGTTATAAATTTTACGATTTTTTAATATTTTTTTTATGAATCCTACAAATATGAGATAAACTGTAAAATACAGGTTAATTCGTTGGCTATATATATTGACTATAATAAGTTTTTAGGTATACATGTTAAAATTCGGAAATCGAAATCTCGAGCAATCGAGGCAAATTTATTTATTTCGCGTGGTGGCTCCAGTGGTTAAATCTAAAACAAATGGCACTTACGTTGTACCGGACATAAATAACAATATGATTAGAGTTAAAGTTAGAGTTAAAAAAATATGATTAGAGTTAAACAAAGTGGAAAAGAGAGTAATCCATTACTTCTAATAACGACCCCGCTAACAGGCTTTCCCTGGTAACACGATTTGACGCTACACCGCTGGAAAAACAGCCTTATTGTCGTCATATCTCAACAACCTTTTTTTGACGAAATCTCGCATAAAACAGCAGGGATGAAGAACCCTGGGCGACATAATGGCCTTTAAATATGAAGCATCTCTTTAACCGGAAAAAAATGAGCAGCTCCAAGTCCCGGTAGGTGGCTCTAAATGACGTCGCTCTGAGCTGAGGTGAAGCCGAACTTTTAACATCATTATAAAGAAAATCTCGGCCGAAGTTTTTACATGACACGAGACACTAATGAGTCCAGAGGCGCCTACGAGATGAAATTACGCAAAAAGCGCTACACCGAAGTTGATTCATTAGTTTTCAAGCGTATTTTTTTTGGGCGATAATATTTTTAGTAAAAGCATTCTGTGATGATGCGAAAAGGCTTTATGCATGTTTTTAAATAGATTTGCGAATTTTAAATTTACCTCTTGTAAAAATAGTTATTTTGGGGAAATTACATATTATGGTAGATTATATAGATGCCTGCCATTTTTACATATCGTTCGTCCAGTTCATGCCCATTTTGAGAATATTTTTATTTCTAGCGCCCCCTAACTCGTGAATCCGAAACAGCAATTGATCACAAAGACCGGGGGGGGCGTAATGGAATACCACGACTGAGTTACATATGGCACAACGGAGGGGGCGTAATGGGATACCACGACAGAGTTACATTTGGCACAACCAAAGATATTGGAATATAAGTAGATGTGCTATCTGCTGTTTTTACTATGTGGGTCTGCGCTTCCGGGTGTCGCCGATATTGTTTACCAATTAACAAATAAACTAAAAGAACAAATAATTAACGAATAAACCAAACGAACGTTAAACTAAATGAACAAATTCTTTCCTTATTCAAAATATATTGTTAACCAATATTAATGCGCATTTTAAAAAAATCAATGAAATGAACAAATTCTTTTTTTATGAAAACTTCGCTAATTAGCGCGTAGACACCATAGCATATCTCTTCTGTATTTGAATATCTTTGGGCACAACGGAGGGGCATAATGGGATACCACGACAGGGTTACATTTGGCACAACGGAGGGCCGTAATGGGATACCACGACAGGGTTGCATTTGGCACAACGGAGGGGGCGTAATGGGATACCACGATGGGGTTACAAATGTTGCAAATGTTGACATTTTTTAAAATAAGCAATCTTTTTTATGGTATTCTCTGGAACCAGAACTCAAATAATAGTAAAATTTTCAATATTTTAAGCTACCCCTGACACATCCAAGAACGATTTCGATCATGTCAGCTATTAAACAAAAAAAAACGCATTGGACCATTCGTTTAGGAGCTACGATGCCACAGACAAACACACACACAGACAAACACACAGAAAGTCAAGCTTATAACACCGCTCCTTGCGTCGGTGGTTAAAAAAAGCATTCCTCAAAATAATGGTCCCTTTTTAAGACCATGAGGAAACCCAAAAAAAATCGAAAGATTTTTTTTATTAAATTATTGAAACATTTCATTTTATATTTTACTTGGTGGTAGAATAAAACGTAGGTAGATGATTTGGTTTCATTTTTATTAAAATGCAATTTCATTTTTAATGTGGAAATATGTAAAATATGAACCCTAAAATTACCTAGAGCTTTCCAAAAATTGCAGAATGTTTTTCGGAGGAGAATAATAAGATAATACTTCTTCCTCTTTTTGGCGGCTTGCCCATTAAAATTTCTTGTTAGAATGGGAGGAATTCCTTGAATCTGTTGGCGTACAAAGGCGCATTTACGAATAGATGGGGCTTTAGTTTTAGGAACGAAAAACTTCGAATTCCAGAACCAAACCCACACGAAATTCATTCATAAATTTAACTTTGTTGTTGAAAAATTCTCTCTGAAAGAATAACGACAAAAAAAGGGAAAAAAAACATTGTATGAGTATAATTGTCCCATAAATCACGGAAACAATTTTTTTTTCACATATTTAAAAAAAATTATTTATTTATTTAGATGTATATACATATTACAATACATTACAAAATGATACTTTGTCTGTCCAACTGGGAAGGATGCCCGTTTCAGGACAGCCAAATTGTATATTTAGTTCATAATATTCTCAACAAAGGAATGGTTTCGTTCAAGAGATCACGGGAATGAGCTTCTGAGTGAAAAAGTGGTTTCTATAGTGAGATCACAAGTAGGAGATTCTTTCCAGGCCATTTTAGAAACATTTACAATCGTATAATTAGAATTTTCACATTTATAAACCAATATATGACTTATGAATTCCCAATGTATTTATGACTATTTTATTTTAAAAGAGTACTGTAATTTTTAGAATTTCTTAAGTCGTCGAAATTACACATTTATAAGCCAAATATATGACGCATGATTTTTTTTCCAGCTGGTTTTGGAGAACATTAATTTATTTAGTTGTTTATTTATTTATTTTATTTTACGCCCAGATGGCGTTTACATAAATAGTAAAGGCAGTGCATCTTTAACATGAGAAAAAATATTATAAATAAAGTTACTATAAAAAATAAAAAGTTTATAAATGAAATAAAAATATAAGCAACAACAACAACAAGTACAGTGAGATATGACCGGTCAGTTAGTATAAATAGTAATAAATAAGTAATAACATAGCTCATCGAACGTGCTTATTTTGTTCATAGTGTCATTTTTGTAAAACATTTTCGTTTTACATGAAACTAAGCTCATTCTTTTCAAAAATGCCTAATACTATCACCGTTTATAAGATACTCGTATTATATTACCTATCTGCCGCTCTGCAAAAATAAGTGTAAAGTATCTAAGTATTGATTTTTATGTCGAATTAATTTGTTTCTTGTATCTTGCATCTGGGTTGCGAATTATTGATCTTAATCGTATAAAATCAGGTTGAGCAACCGGATATAAAAATTCCCTCACTGGTTCCGGAAAGTGGAACTCTTGAGTGGTGATTTAAGTATTTGAGAAAAACCTCTTCTGAAACGAATTCGTTGAATTTATTTTAAATATGAAAAAAAACTTTTCAGCACCCTAATCTCCAAAGCACCTAATAATGTTAATGAGAGAACCCTAATGACAAGGGCGCGTACTTAAAAAGGCATCTCTGGAGGTAAAAAAGGACAGATGAATTAATGGCCTTCTAGATTAAAAATACAACGCTTACGAAACGTTAGAGAATTCTACTTTTTAGTATTTGGCAAATCCGAAAAAACTACTCTCTAAAATATTAATTGGCAATGTTATTTTGGACACAACATTTTCAACCTCTTTTTCTAGCAAGTCCTATGACAAATAGCATTCATATCTCCCTATCCTGTGAAACTTTAGCGGTCTTGGACTACATTTCTCAGACAGAATTTTAATTTTTTACAATTCTTCTTCTTTGTGTGCCGGATCAGGTCCCCCCGACGTTGGCGATCACTCTTGAAAATGTCACTCTATCTGACTACGGAATAGTTCCTCCACACTCTAATGCCGGCCCACTCTCGTATATTTCGCAGCCAAGACATTTGTCTCCTACAAGGCCCTCTGCGACCTTCTATCTTGCCTTTCAATATTAGATGGAGCAAGTGATACTTCTCCCCTCGAAGTATATATATGAAATTTTCCTGACTTTTATTAATGTAAGCAGTTCTCTATCTGCTCTAGCCCGCCTGAGAATGTCTGTGTTGGTGATCATGTCGGTCCATGGGACCTTGAACATTCTCCGGTGAAGCCACATTTCAAAAGCCTCTAACCTGTTCATGGTATTTACTTTCAAGGTCTATGTTTCACATCCATACAGCAAGACCGACCACACATAACATTTTAGCATTCTCTGCCTTAGTTTTAAGCTGATATTGTCATTACAGAAGAGGGATTCCATTTTAATGAACGCAGTTCTCGCTGCGTCAATTCTGCACCTAACCTAACTTTTTACAATTACAACATTCAAATCTAAAAATTTAAATATTCTTCAATCTTTGTAAATTCACAATGTCATTTTTAATTAAATGAAAACAAATAACTTTGTAAAACATCACTACTTAATCAAAATTATTAACTTGTTTCGAAACTAAAGGATTCTTCGTCAGGATAAGATTGATATACTTAATTAATATTATGATCTTATCCTGACGAAGAATCCTTGGGTACGAAACGTGTTGATAATTTTGATTAAATGGTGGTGTTTTACATAGTTATTTGTTCTCAATTATAACTAAAAAAATTATATTTGTTGTGTTTTTTTTCAATGATTATTTCGTGTAACGCAGTAGTGGTGTTAATTGTTGGAATTTTTAATATGTATAAATATACACGTTTGGTTGATTGATAATAAAAATTAAATCATATATTTGCGCAAGTATGAATCAGTGCCGCCCTTTTTTATTTGAATACCGGACAAGACTGCCAACTGCACTTACACGCTCTAGAGTCAGTGAGACTATTGCATTCCCGAATGAGGTATCCTGTGAGGCTGAAGGTAGTAAGGAGGGGAAGAATATGTGGTTGGACAACTATCTGACTACTTAGATCTGGTCATCACACACGGCTAAAGCCATTTGAAGCATCATCGTTTCAATTCTGAGTGGTAGTCTTGAATGAATGAAACTATGAAATTCTAATAATTTAAACGTGGCTCGAACTGACTTCATCGATGAAGGAAAACAAGGTAACTATCGCCACAGTTTCTTTCAAACTTTGTTTTTCCGTATTTGCCTTATTTTTTTTCCGCTACACAATCATTTCCATTCCACAACCCATACACAACCGCCAGTTTCCAGATTTTACCATGAGCTTCCGGGCACTATGTAAATGAGCAACTATTTGTCATTTAAATATATTAACAGGACGTAGGTACTAAGATAATATAATGTTGTGGTTTACAAATTTGTGGTTCCACAACCACAACATAATATACCCACATAAATCCTGTGTCGTACTTAACATATTACAAAGATCAATGGATTTGATTTGAGGGCGAAAGCTCTTTGGGGGGAAACAAACAGGAAACGGCGACCATTAGCGATAAGGATGCGGAAACTGCTCCAAATCAAAATGGCGCTGTGGATTTAATCCCCAAATAATGACAGGAGTCTGATGAAACACATGAGTATGAGTACAAATCAGTACAATCTAGTACAAATGCGGCAGTGGGAAAGCGTGACACAGCCTACCGATGCAGTATCTGTAGGGTGCCCAACTGCACGATTAATCTGTCAAAATGGAACGTCCGAAGTCACTAGCAGACGCCCATTATAAGGTGAAACATGTCCGGTCATAACTAAAAAAGTAGAAGAAAATTATTTATTTTTCAAATTCAATAAAAAAGACATTAAAAGTGAAAGTACCTACTTGTAAACATTTTATAGAACGAGTGAATCCAAAAATTGCGCAAATAAAAATGTGTTGTCAAACGTTGTGTCTAAACCGAGAATGAATTTTTCATCATGAAGCTATTAATTTATCTGTCATATAGAAAAAAAATCATTGATTGGAACTTCAGAAAAGCACAATCGTTTACTTTATAAGTGCAATCGTTTACTTTACAATATCGCATCGATAGGCGTGACTTTCGATGATTTTATTTCGATGTCCTGAGTAGGCGTGAGCGTTATTTAACGAGACTAGTTACAATAACTAGTTACGCGGCATGTAACGGAAATAACTAGTCTCTCTAAAATCACAAGTAGTTATTTTTGTAAATGCGTTATTTCCGTTATTTCTGTGTTGGGTGTGATGTGAGTTATTGAGTAAAGAGTAGTTTCGCCGCGTTTCGCATAGTTGCGTTTGCCGGCCGGCCGAGCGTGTGAGATTTTGAATCGAACATTTTCGAGTAAGCGGGAGTGGGTTCTGTTTCTGGGAAACGAGCCACCATTTTTTGAATTTAAAGTAAAATAATTCAGTTTGTTTTAGTTCGTCGTTGTACTTGTGTATAATTTTGAGTACTTTCGGTAAATTTTCGATCTTACTGTCAACGCTTATTACGAATAATTTTTAAAAAAACACCTTTAGATTCACTTTAATTACTATAAAAGGAAACTTTTTGCATTTGGGGTGGCGAAAAATAATGCATTTAAAATTATAGTAAACACTAATTAATCATAAAAAACATTTAATGCAGTCAGTCCTAAGCCTGAATAAAGTATGAAGGGAAGTTAATTTCATGTACGTTGATTTCACTGTATAGCTACAAAAAACACTTAGATAGTGCTTAAATTTATTTTCGTTTCGTGTGTAACTTTATAGTTGGTGGAGGTATACAGTTTCGTGTGCAACTGAAACTAAGAAAATAACTAGTTACAAAAATAACCTGTTTCGAAACAGATTATGCCGACCAAGAAACTGGTTTCGTTACGTTTCTTGAAAACGGCGTAACGACCCACGTCTAGTCCTGAGCACTGTTTCATCGTTGATAGCCGAACCGCTATTGACAGGAAATAAAAAATAAATCGATATACTCTGACAGCACTGAAGGCATGTTATATGGATTGACGCTTCGAAATGCCTTTGCGTAGTTACATAAAAATATTTATTAAATGAAAATTTTGAATTGAAAAGTTTAAACGGAACTTTATTAGTTAATGAGGTCTTAAGTCAAATTTCACCAACTTTCGAGTTCGACAAAGATCGGACAGAATGGATCGGTCGCGTCTTAGTTGTATTATTTAATGTTGATTAAATGGATCACGTATACGACTTCTTTCAATTTTAAAAGTTCGTTTGTTGAACTCTGTTCATTAATAAATGCATAATAACCGAAATTTAACTGATACTTTGGAAACCGGACTAAAATTTATCAATCATCGCTTGGAATATCCGTCACCAATTGTAGACCGGAATATCTCTCACCAATTTAAGGGGTAAGGGTCTTGACTCTCACACCGAAGGTTGAGGAATCGAATCCCGTCATGGCAAATAAATTTTATTTGATTAATTTGATTACTTCACAATTCATTCATTTAAAATAATATATAGTATGTTGGCGGCACGTTCCAGAGTGGAAGATACTCTCAGTATCGCCATGGTGTAAGACCACCATTTAGAATTGAAACGTTGCTTGAAATGCCCTTAGCCGTATTTGGTGACCAGATCTGAATAGCCAGGTACTTCCCCATCTTCCTCTTCCCTGTCTCCTTCCCATCCCCACTACCTTCAGCCTCACAACATACCCCAATTGGGTATGCCATAGTCCTACTGGCTCTAAACGCGAGCGGGTTGGACTCTTCTGCGGTATTCATGTAAAAAAAAAAGAAGACCGAACTCGCAAATATTGATAGCTGACCGTAGATGACGGATTTGGTATTAGATTGATATAGCTGGTACCCGGCATGCGTTGCTATGCTATTCAAAGAAATAAATTGTTTCTCCCTGCATGTCCTTTCACGTGGATTCCCGTTCCCTTCCACCTTCCCCAACTTCCCCCTCCCTCGTGTCTTCCTTCTCCACAAACCCCACCTCCCCCTGCCTTTCCTCTCTGCCGCTGAAATATATGAAATACACACATTTTCATTTGCACAAATATCATAACGCCAGAGCTTACCATTATATACAGCCTATGTTACTCGCTGATAATGTAGCTATCTATTGGTGAAAGAATTTTTAACATCAGTTCTGTAGTTTCGGAGCCTATTCAATACAAACAAACAATTAAATCTTTCCTCTTAATAGTATTAGAAATATATAGGGTTTTATCGATCGTCCAAGCGATGTTGCAATACTTCAATTGAAATTATTTCGTTATTTTTAAATTGATCTATGTTCTTTATGAAACCAAAGTAAAGGATGTACTGATGATGCTTCCGACGCAGCCTCTTGGCAATCATATGCCACGAAGAAAGCTGATATTCTACTCTCGTAAACAGAAGACGGATCTTTTAGCGCAAGTAAGATCAAACTAAAACGGAAGCTACTCGTAACAACTATGAAGGTACTAGTAACTATTATGGCTCCGTATATTTTTAGCATGTGATGTTGAAGTTATCTCGAGTAAGGGGATCGGGGGCTTAAAAACTAAACAGAACTAACCAAACCTCCCCTATCCCGTGCGAAGCCTTCTACCCTTGTTATTTGTTTACTCTTTAGCAACTTCTTAATTACCATTGAAACTTTATCGCAAACTTCGTCGAAAGAATAATAAATCTTGAAGCTGCGGTGAACTATGTTCGGTTTTACATGAAGAGATAAATTTAAAAGGAAGTGACTGGTGTTAGTTCAACATCGTGGTATTTCATGGAGACTGATTATTTTCCAAAATAGGAGATATTTAGGATAGCGAGAGCCTAAAAATATAAATAACATATAATTTAAAACTTACAGCTCTATTGGAGGAACAAACTCTATGAAGGACTTTTTAAGGCATATTAACTTCGAGAACGGCCTAGAATTTAAATTTACTCTAAAGATGCTCTTGCGATCGTACCCTTGCAACTGTACAGGGCGGTTCCGATTAGAAAGATTTATTATTCTCCGTACCAGTATTTTAACTAATAACCCAATACCATTCAAAATTTGCTTTAATATATAACCTTAATTCAAGTTAGCAACAAAAATGCTCAAACGCATGATGATAAAATTATGTACTATTTTTTTTTGTAAATATATTAATGTATGCATTTTTCAATAATGTCTAAGCAAAACAAACGAGCAAAAAAACTAAAATAAATTAGTATGTAAGACCGTAATAAGTAATATTTAAATATTTATTGAACTAACAATTAAATTTAGCTTAGCTTTCTAAAACTTAGCTTTCCTAAAAATTTATTGATTTATTTTACTTCGTGATTATAATATGATTTGAAATATGAGTTGCATAATACTAAATTTTTAATGAAAATTGAACAAATCTGCCAAAGACCAACGATAATAATAAAAATAACCATATTTTTTCAAAATTTAAACCATAAATACTAGATAAAATAACAATCTTTCGAAATCAATTTATAATTTTTTGTAGAAAAGAGTCGATACGTCTAGAACATAGATTCCCAACCTTTTTTTGCCCACCGCCCACTTTGAGAATATTTTTTTTTCTAGTGCCCCCCAAGGCGTAAATCTGGAACAGCAATTATCGTCACGATTATCTTTACCATACCAGGGGGGGGGGGGGATAATGGGATGGGGCAAGATGGTTTTTTTTAAGTTTATTTTTTTTGGTGACCAACTCAGAATGAAACCAACTCAGAAGCACCTCATAAAGGTCATTAAGAGTGATGATAAAAAAATATTTAAAAAATGTTTAAATAGGTTAAGTTAGGTTAGGTTTGCTGGCTATTACAAAATTATTTTTCCATAGCTTTTAATGACCTTTCTGAGGTGTTTCTGAGTTGGTTTCATTCTGAGTTGGCATGGAATCTTTCTGAATTATTTTTATTCATTTTACTTGTCTTTTACTGCTCAAAAAGATTACACTTGTGCAGTAATTCAAGTGACTCGCTACAGTGGTATTGTAGACCAATTTCCGTACTTTGATATCTAACTTTCCCTTTATCCTACATAAGAAATTAAACTTTTCCGCAATTTTTTTATTTAATATTTCAAAGTTAGTGTTTAGTTTTAATTTGTTATCGATTATGATTCCTAAGTATTGAATTTCTTCTACTTCTTCAATATTTTGATCGGCTATATTTAGGGTAGTAATTTCGTTGAGTTTCTTCTCTACTACCATGAATTTACTTTTAGTTACATTTACATTCAGTTATTTCGGAGAAAGTAAACTTTAATATATAGATAATACAGAAGTATTCTTTAATAGAAATTCGCTTTGTATTTTTGACAATGCATCTTCGATATTATTTGCTATAATATATAAAAGTGTGTCATCAGCAAAATTTTGATAGAACAGTACTTTAGGCACTTCACTATACTAAATAAATAGGAGCGGTCCCAACACAAACCCTTGAGGAACTCCTAGGTTTAGTTGTTGTTCTTCAGATATAGCATCTCCAATTTTGGTTCTTTGTTTTCTATTTCAATTTCATTTTCATTATTAGTATTTCTCTGTCTATCGTTTCAAAAACACGGCTAAAATCAAAGAACACTACTATAATGATTTACTTCCTATCCATACTGGTTTTCCATTATGAATATTTGTTTCTAAACCCAGATTGCTGTTTTACAAGAATGCTATTTTTTTCAATAAATTTACTCATCTGTTCTTTAAGAGGGCATTACCAGAGAAAACCGGAAATACGTCATTTTCAAAAAAGTTTTTAGACGTATTGACTCTTTTCCACAAAAAATTATAAATGGATTTCGAAAGATTGTTCTTTTATCTAGCATTCGTAGGTAATAAATTTTGAGAATTTTAAATTTTTTTTATTATAATAAGGTTATTCCATAGGTCGTTGGCAGATTTGTTAAATTTTCAAAAAAGTTTTTGTATTATACCACACCCATTTCAAATAATATAATCATGCAGTAAAATAAATCAATACATTATCTAGCAAACGTATGTATTAGAATTTTAATTTTGGTTTCAATAAAACCATTAAAAAATATGTACGTACATGTGTTTCTTGACGAAAATTGGTCCATTTGTGTATTTATTTGCGCACTTACAAACTAATATATTTCAGATTTTTTTAACATTCTTATTAAATTTAGACATTGTTGAAAAATGATAAATACTTATAATCAAAAAATAACTACAAAAAGTACACTATTTTAATAGTTTTATCATCACGCCTTTCAGCATTTTTGGATGAAGGTATAAATTAAAGCTAATTTGGATTGAAATAAATTCGATATTGAGTTATAATTTAAAAAAGCTGGTACGGAGAATAATTAATCTTTCTCATTGTAACCGCCCTGCACGATCGGAAGAACAACTTTCGACGAAATGTGGATTTTCGTCCGCTGGCTGGTTAAACGCTCTTAATTTATATTTAGGTAAACCATTGATTGGTCTGAGGTCTTCGAAATTTTCAGCATTTATTATTTTGGACAGTTTTCCATGACTGCGGAAAAATTCCCTTTAACAAATTTATCATTGCAACTAATCTGTCTCCTATAGCTGGCAGTGCATCTTTAATTATGCCTATAGTAATTCCAGACAACTGACAATTACTGAAAATATTATTATTCTCTCTTCTTTCTGATGATTGTGAAGAAGTATCTGTGACTAATGAAATGCTCTTATTTATGTTTTCGACACTTAGTATAAAATTTGGCTATTTTAGTTTTATCATCTTCAACTCCATCGGGAACCGAACTTCCTTAATGTTTTCCCCCTGTTTACCGCTTATAATTTCTTTAAGTTTAGTCTGCATTTTTCTTGTATCACTTTGAGGGGTAATAATTTTTTGCCTAAAATACGAATTTTTGGTATGTTTTATTTCTGTACTTAGGTGCTTTCCCGCCTTTCTTCTGTAAATTGTATTTTACAGGCTTTATAAGCTGTATCCCTTTGTTTTTTTAGAAGATGTAGGATTTCGTAGGATTACCATTTATTTGTATCTTTTAATTTACTACTAGCTGGTTCCCGGCATGCGTCGCTATGCCATTTTCAAAGAAATAAATTGTTTCTCCCTACATATCCTTTCCGTGCGTCCCTGTTACCCTCCCGCATTCTCTTCCCCTCCCCTCGTTCCCTATCCACCTTCCCCGCCTATCCCTTCCCTTCTTCCACTTCCCCGTCCCGCCAACCCCCCTCCCGCGTTCTATATATTCAGTCCCAGTACATTCAGTTTTCAAACAGCTCGCGTAAAACCTATTACAATTTTTTATTCAAATTTTCGCTTTTCATACAATACAAATATTCATTTTTATATATTATAAGAACAATCAATCAAATTTGGTACCTAACATAGGTATCTATTTAAAATATCTATAAATTAAAAAATCCATAGATAATTCTTTTTTTACAAAAAAACCATTCAAAAACAGAATTCAATTTCGTCAAACGCGCGAACTGTCAAACGTGCGAAGTTAAGAATTTTTCTGAAATTGTCCAATTTTTTGCGCAATTTTCTTAATTTTTCTTTCCGTAAGAATCTTCTACAAAGTATTAGGAAACTTAAAAAAATATATATGAAATGAAGGCGTGACCAAGGGAAACAGAATTCATTTTATATATAAATATATATTAGTTGTAGGCATTAGTTCATTTACTACTGTTTTCAGGTGTCCTACTAGTTCATCGGCTTTTCTGTCTAAATTTCTTTGTTATCGAAGATCCACTTTTTGTTTTGTAATGCCGTACATAATTTATCCGTATTATAGTTCTTTTTATTCCTGTATATTAAATTTCGTGTTCTCTGAGGCTTCGGACTATTATATCTTTGTAATAATTGTTTCGTGATCAGATATTTTGACTTATTTTGCAGCATTAACTTCCGCGTAAAAGTCATTTGAAATTACCAAATCAATCATGTTTTTACAGTTTTTTCATATTCTTGTATAATTTTTGACAAGTTGCTAAGGCAATTTATGATGGTTTGTAATATTGTGCTTTTTGTATTGAATATTAAAATCTCCACAGGTGATTATCAATTCTCTTGTATTTATTTGCTTACGGCACCATTCTTCAAAAAAATCTAAGAATTTTGTCATTTTGATTTGGGGAATGATAAATAGCTGCATAGGTTCCCAGCTTAAAATCCTTCAATAGCCAGTAGGTATCCAGATATTATTTTTATCTAGTTCCGCATTTTTGTGACTTTGTAAGAGATATTATTTTGATTTAATGTGATAACTCCACCTGTATGCTTGCTAAATGAGTCGCATCTAATTGTCGAATAGCCCTGAAATGTTGTTTCATTTTGGTTAATTTCTTCTGTAATACAGGTTTTGCTCATCATCACCATGTGCAGTTTGTATTCTTTTAGCATGTTTTCGACTTTTTCGATAGGTGCTAGGTTTCTCTGGGTCTCCTACCGCCCCCCTGAAAGTCTGAAACGCCCCCTAATTGACTCTTTGCCTTCTACCGCCCCCTGAAGGTCTGAAACGCCCCCCAAGGGGGCGTTATCGCCCACGTTGGGAACCTATGGTCTAGAATTTGATTTAAAAATATCATGTCTGGTTATTCCCACTTAATGATATTATTTTTTATTGAATTGTATTTTTATATAGATCTGAGTAGGTATCAAACCCATTCTGAGATCCACATATTACAATTATTATTGTTTTACCTAATTCTTCTGTGTTAATTTGGACCTCTATTGTAAAATAAACTAATAGTATGTTTCGTGGATTGTTATTCATAATTTTCCAGTGTGTTTTTAACGTTATTTCTTCTTTTTTATTTTTATTTTAACTTTATGAGTAAAACCTCAAATTGTAATATATAATTAAATGAAGACACTGTGAGCGAAACTCAATCGAAAATCTGAAACATAAAAATTAGAAAAAGATATTTGTACCTCTAGGACATGAACCCAGGACCTCTCGCTCTTTGGTCCCAGTGGTGCCAATATCTTTTTCTGATTTAGCTCAAAGTGTCTTCATTTAATTATTATTACTTCCTGTTTACTTGATCCTTTTTTTATTTGTTTTTGAAAGCCAGATTGTTTATTTGTTGTTTTAATTACGACTAATTTTAAATTAGTTATATAAACTTAATTTATTTTATTTGCATTACGGCCGTGGTAAGTAAAAATACAGTAATTAGGTTGGGAGTCATTGTAAACGTGTTGGTTATGCGATAAATGGTTCTTGGGGCGGCGGTACCCACATCTGCCTCCAAAATTAAAGATGTTCCCAGATTAAACGAATTTAAATAAAAATGTAGAAATTTTGTTTTTTTTAACTTTAGCTCCACACAGGGAAAAAATCCTTTAGGGCATATGTCATTATTATTATAATTTTTATTATTTCATATTCGGACATACTGTATGAACGTATCATATTTGGACATACTGAATGGACGTTCATTTTAGGGAAAGAAAGAACAAAGGTATGAGTGTTGTTCAGGAATCTGGCCAATGTGACCTGGAGCGACGGACGTATGAATCCATCCCTCCCACTGTTGTGCAAGGCGATGGGTCGAGAAAGTTTGACTGAAGAGGTCTAGGTTAGGTTAGTTTATGTTAGGTTATATTAGGTTAAGACCCAGACAAACTTTACTCAGGAACCCGGGCATTCATAACCCGGTTATCCAAGAAATCATTCCCGGGCTTACAAATTTTATGTAATAAGTGGAAGTGTAAAATGAAAACCTTAAAACGTATTTAACTATAAAATGTATTTAAGACCACGTGAGTGAATTTATTTATATCTATTATATCTATCTATTCTATAAATAAAAATCAATCGCCGAAATGTATGTACGAGCATAACTTCCGAACGACTGCACCAAATTGGATAATTCTTTTTTTTGTGTTCGTTGTTGTCAGGTTAAGCTTTGTATAAAACTACTGGTGAGCTCTGGCATTATGAAATTTGTATAAAAAAATTGCTATAGTTGGCACGCGAGCTACTTGAAAACTGAATGTACCGGTACTGAATTTTTTTTTTTACGTGAGCTCCACACAGTAGGCCCTGACGAAAATAATTTCCCTCAGGGCCTATGTCATCTTTGGGGATGTTGTGTGGAGGGTTTTTTTTAAAGGAAAGGAAGGAGGGGAGAGTTCTGGGAAGGATGAGGGTTTTAGGGGTGGGTAGGAATCTGGGGTTCAGTGTGTCCTGGCCATCCGCCTCCAAAACCTAGACAAACCTCACCCCATGAACCCGGGCACCCCTGCTAAATCACCAAACATAGCGAACCACTTGGGGTGACCTATGGCAGAGGTGTTTTTTTATTTTTTATTTTAGTTTATTTAGGAAACAAACAGTGTTGGTTATCCAATAAAGGTTCCCGGGGCGGCGGTACCCATTCCCGCCTCCCAAATTGTATAGAATGCGGGAGAGGGGTGGGCAGCTCGGGTAGGGAGTTCGCAGGAAGGGGGAGGTGAACCAAGGAGGGGGGAGGGGAACTCGGGAGGGGGGTTCGTGGGAATGGGGAAGGGGTGAGTGGAGTGGGGAGAGGGGAGGTGGAGGAGGCGTATTGGGAAACGGAGAGGAAGGGGAGGCGGTAGGGGAACCAGACGAATGGGAAAGGACACGCAGGGAGAAACAATTACTTTATTAAATGGCATAGTAACGCATGCTGGGTACCAGCTAGTAAATAAGTAATAAATAATCGAAAACGAAAGTTCGTATCAAAAAATCTAAATATATTTGTTTTATCAGCAACCGCTTTTAATTAAACGCCAAATATTTATTCCCCATTGTATTTTTCAGGGAAAGATTTTTTGTTCTACGGTTTTCCTCGTTGGATAGGATAATAAAATTGGAAAATTATGGCTTCATTTTGTTTCCGAAATTGGTTTTTCCGGTACAATTGCAAAGTAGGACCAGTGGCGGCTCGTGACTTTTTGGTGTGCTAGAGTGCTGATATTAAAAAAATGGCATTATTGATGTTGTTGTAGCCGAAAAAAAATTTTTTTTTTTTTTTTGAAAATCAGTTTTTTGTATGAAAAATTTCAGGTTAGTTTCAGTTTGGTGGTGCGCCGCACCGATTTCCTGAAAAATCTTCATACAAAACACCGATTTTTGAAAAAAAAAAAAAAATTATTTTTCGCATACGACAACATCCATGATGCCATTTTTTTTAATATTAGCACCCTAGCACAACCAAAAGTCACGAGCCGCCACTGAGTAGGACATCAAGCACCCTTTAAAACCAGCTTAACTTGTGCGGTTTTTTAAACGTCCAATGGGACCCGAAATTGCTTTTTTCTCCAGACTCCGGAAAAACTGATTTTCTATAATTTCAGCGAAAAAAATAACCGCTTACATATAAGCCTTAAAGCCTCGGTTCAATATTTAACTCGAGTTCGATGGCTTTTAGTGAGATTCTTTTACATTACATTAATAATTATTTTGGATGTTGGTGCATGGGTAACAAGAAATATTGTGCTTAATGCGCCGCATGCCCGCTGAAAAAGAAGAAGATGGAGAGGTATGTAATTACGAATGTTAGACAGAGCGCGCTAATATTTTATATGAAAAATTTGAAGCGAAAATTTTGAAAATGTTTAATGAAACACGACTCCATTAAAATAGACCAAAAATCTCGTGGAAGGCGCCTTGTATCATTTAAAGAAACATTGTGAATTTTTTCACAACTATAACTTGTAAAATAAGTGAAATGAACGTGTTTATAATAATTTTCGGGGCATACTTTGCTATTGTTTTCCATCGAGGGAATTTCATGTTTTGGCATGGAAGGCGTCTAGATATTATCTTCAAAAATAACATATTTTTTTAAAAGCTTAAGAACTTCAAATGTGGGAGATATTTAAGAAATCGGTAGAAATTCGAGTAGCGACGGCTTCAAGTCCCTTAATATTTTAGTATTCAGTCTTGGAAGTGATAATAAGTAACTATCTGCTGTCTTATCAGACAGTGTTATTTTTCTATTCAAAAAAGTTAATATTATTAACAATTCTCACGTAGTTTCACTGGCCTGAGTCCAGTGGACACATTTTAACATCCGTTAAATTCGTATATATATTCTTTTCCATCGTTTTCATAAGCGGTGCTACGTTTTTGATTAATATTATTATAACGTCCCTTGTATTTTTATAATATTATTGGATACATATCGTAATTTTTCCACGTTTTAAAGAAAATGTTTTTGGAAAGAAATTTGTTTTCAACTTTTCTCATGTTTTAAATTAAAATATGAAATTTTTAAACGTTAAAGTATGTTTTTTAAATGAAAAGTAATTTAATCTAATTTCTGAAATGATATTTGTTTTTACTACATCTTCAAAAATATGAAATATATTAAAATACCTTCGAAAAATTTCGAATTGTGATGAGAAATTATCATTAAAAATAGTGTTATATAACCAATAAACAACACTCTTTGGACGGATAAGCAATGTATCTTGAAATATATTTTGTTAGTTTCTATAGGATGGGGTGGTGCACTTGATACATTTATTAAGCCTCTACAAATAATTCAAAAACACATAATTAAAGTCATATATAACAAAAATAAAACATTCTCGACCAACTTATTATACAAAGAAACTAAAATATTTAATATACGTAAATTATTTATATTACAAACTTTGAAATATGTATTTAAAAACAAAAATAATTTCGAAATAAATGAAAACAGAATGAGCAAAAGAATAAATAATATATTTTACACCCCACAAACCAATACTAAATTATTGCAGACACATAGCAGTTTCATTGGTCCTCGCACATTTAACCTTCTACCACTACAAACTCAAATGATAAATAAAATGATAAAATATGTAAAAGAGGTAAAATTATGGTTGAATAATGTAGATATTGAAACGCTTTTTCTATAAACTTGTCCTTCCTTCTACAACTCACTTTCTGTAACTTTCTAAACTGAAGTAGAATATGTTTTTCTGTTTATTTTTTTGTAATAACTAAAAAAAAAAAAAAAATGAAAAATCACTACGTTTTTCTCCATATTTTTATTTTATTTTTATAAAAGCTAAAAAAAACCTTTCTCACTTATTCTACCTATGTAATACTAACTTTTTATACTAACTTTATATTTTATTTGTTTTTTAAGTCTATTTTATACTTTGCGTACTTAGAAATATAGTATTTTGTTTTAATATTACCCACACTCAGGCAGTGCCTTAGTGGGTTTTCATTCCTTGTTCATTCTATTTGTTATTATATATTATGTTATTATATACTATTTGCTATTATATATTATATGTACAAAGAAATGGAAATAAAGAAAGTTTAAAAAAAAATTTGTAAAGTTTTCACATACACAGTCGTTTATTAAATGAATGAAATATTCACGACGTTTTTTTAGTAAGGCTGTTACAAAATAAAATGGCATTCAGAAGTAATAACTAAATAGTTAACAAGGTTGCATGCGTAATTAATTTGTTTGTGACTTGTAATATGAAACAATAAAAAGGGTATGGCCCGTGGGAGCCGAACCCGCAGTGCGTCAGCTACCAGTCAGCAATATACCCCATACACCCGCAGTGGTCACGCAAACACCGGCTCTCGATGTACATTATTTAGATTTGAAAATCACGCCATTTTTTCCATGGCGTTCAGAAGCAAAGTGAAGGACTATTTGTCATGTTCTATAGGCACATATTTTTTCTTCGACAATCAGTTGAATTTATAATTTTTTTTTAGTTTAAGCTTTACTATACACTATTTTTTTCTTATTACTCAATTGAAAAATAAAGTTTATTAAAACGATTGTGAGACAATTTAACGCTTATGGAGCGTGTGCTAATGATGAAAATTTAGTCGTAAAGTGATGTAGTATATGTGAATATAGGTGTATTCGCACATCGCGCTTCTCGGAAAGGTTCGGGTTTCCGGAGATTGACGAGCGGACACACAGTACAAGAGAACAGCTGACGTGTTCCGCTGCATTCAGATCTATTTACGAAGGCTCAGTAAACAGTCGCTACCATTGACATAAATACAGTACTACATGCGATAATTGTTATTCACAATAAACTAAAATAATGAACTTACGTTGTAATCCTCATTATTGTGGGCTAGAGAGCCAGTGATTTAAAGAACATTACAAGTGAAAACACTAAAGTTGTGTTGATCTGAAATTCTTGGCAGATAGAGCTCGGAAAAAATCACGAAGGGGCTGAGAATTTTTTGGGTTTGTTATGTAGTAAAACGAAATAACATTTAAAAAAATGACGATTATTTGAACATCATTGTAAATGTCACCATCGCACTAAAAAAATTCAGGAATAATCCATTTTTTACCATATCTTCACACAGGAGGTCCTAAGGAATGTAATTTCGCACAAGAACTATATCATCTTTGGGGATGCTGCGTGGAGGGTCTTTTACAGGAAACGAAGGAGAGAAAGTTCAGGAAAAAGTTATGGGTCCAGGGGTCAGTGTGTCCAGGTTTGATGGACAGATGAATCCGTCCCCGGTGCAAGACGGTGGGTCGAGAGAGACCAGCTGGAGAGGTCAAAAGGTTTCCTCAAACTGACCTCTATCAATCGGGCCCCCCACGCAGCTATTGGGCAGTCGCATTCGCCGCAGGCACACCTCATCCGGTGAACCCAGCACCCCTGCTGAGTCACCAAACGTAGCGAACCACTTGGGGTGGCCTATGGCAGAGATGTGATTATCCAATAAATGGTTCCCGGGGCGCGGTACCCATACCCGCCTCCCAAATTGAGTTGTACATCTTAATTTTTTCTAAATGTACGCTTAAACTTGGTCTCCATTTTGAATCAATGTATTCAATATTTTCAAAAAAATATCCAACATCCGCTCAAGAATCGACCTGAATTTTTTAATTATCTTTTAAAATCGAACTCTTTAAATGACACATCATTATTTTAAACGTAATAATTTCGGTTTTCAAAATTTTAACTGATGATTATATGAGTTAGCGATAAAGTAGGAACCTACCTACAATGGGAAAACTATTTAATTAGTAATTTTTCTATACTTTAAATGCTTTTTCAATTTATTTTTTTTTGTTTTTTGATAAACCTCGTTTTCAAAAAGGAACCAAAATAACGTTTTGAAATGAAATAAAATGCCTACAAGCATTAGAAATTAAGATTAATGTACCAATTAATCTTAATTTGGGCTATTGAAATGTGGCTTCACCGGAGAATGCTCAAGGTCCCATGGACCGACATGATCACCAACACAGAAATTCTCAGGCGGGCTAGAGCAGATAGAAAACTGCTTACATTAATAAAAATCTGGAAAATTTCATATCTGGGTCATATACTTCGAGTGGAGACGTATCACTTGCTCCATTTAATATTGAAAGGCAAGATAGAGGGTCGCCGAGGGCCTGGTAGGAGACAAATGTCTTGGCTGCGAAATATACGAGAGTGGGCCGGCATTAGAAGTGTGGAGGAGCTATTCCGGTCAAGAGTTATCGCCAACGTCGGGGGGACCTGATACGGCACACAAAGAAGAAAAAGTACCAATGTATTTGTATGTTTGTATTTAAAAGTCTCGTCGACGTAAACAGACCTACATTAACAAAATATTAACATCATGTTACAAAATTCATTGCAAATCGAAAAGATTCTTATTTCGATGTTACACCGAACAACATCCTTCATTCCAAAGACTTCAGTGTCAAAACGGAGAGTTGAACTCGTTAGGAGGTTTGATTGATGTTCAGCGCATTTCAAAGGGTAAGACGAAGATGAGGTAAATATCAAAAATGTATTAGGACTATCAGATCAGTCCCATCCCTCAAAGAAGAAAAATATAGATCTCATTTTCAAACGTTTTGTAAGGTTCTTTTAGAAGATTGCCTCTTTACAAAAAGCGATTACAACACCAACCTTTTTTTTAAACATTTATTGTAATTATTGAAAACATTTCCCCGGCCAGCCTTTTATTTTAAAACGAAGCTATTGAAATGCTTTATCTATTATGACCAAAGATATTCAAATACAATTTTTTTTTCATGTCGAATTTTTTATCAGCTCTTTGCGGTTAAAATAAAGGCCTTTTCCATAGATATGCACCTTTCATTATCAAGTATACCACAGACAATAAATAGAAATCGAAAATATTCTATGTTGACTCGAATAAGTACCCCTCACGGCAGTTTCAAAGTAACAACACGCAGGATTCGCGCGGTTATAAACTTTACGATTTTTTTGTTTTTTTTTCATTAATCCTACAAATATGACATAAACTGTAAAATTCAGGTTAATTCATTGGCTTTATAGCACTTAATATTGTTTTATATTTCCAAGTTAAAATTCGAAGGTACGATTTTTTTTGTTGGCGAAAAATTAAAAAAAATGATCTTCTGGGAAATCGCAAGCAATCGAGGCAAATTTATTTATTTCGTGTGGTCGCTCCACTGGTTAAATGGGTGAAATAAAACCTTTTCGTATATAAAATTAGCGTTATTATGATGTTATTGCAAACTCCTTCATTTAATAAATATACACGTACCTACACGAACAAAATACCAACCACACGCAACCCAAAATATCTATCAATATCAAAGATGTAGATATGAAGAATAAATATCTTTCAACATCAAAGATATAACTACAAAGATAAGATATAGCTATAAATATCAAAGACTTATCAGACCAGTCCCATCCCTCAAAGAAAAAAAATATAGATCTTATTTTCAAACGTTTTGCAAGGTTCTTTTAGAAGGTTGCCTCTTTACAAAAAGCGATTAGAACACCAACCTTTTTCTTCAGCTTAGTCAGCAAGTAATCGCGAAGACTCCCTTCTCAGACTACTGTGGGGCGAGTGTGGTGAATGTGATGCAGGATGTCATTAAAAGGGTGAAATAAAAACCTTTCGTATAAAAAATTAACGTTATTATAATGTTGTTGCGAACTCCTGCACTTAATAAATCTCACGTACCTACGCGAACAAAATACCAACCACACAGCAACCCAAAATATAGGGTCTCACATAAAGAGATAGAAAAACAGAAATACTAGACAAACATTAACATTTTTTATACTACATCTCATTCCAATTATAATTTGCATTCCCCAATACAACGGTGACATGATCTTGATAACAAATACTAAAACAATACAGTTGTTTTTGACAATAATTTTAACTTGGCACACTTCAAATGCCGTACGTGCCAATTATTTCTACATCTGTATACATAAAAATCAACATAGTATGTTTGTTTCTGGGTTTGTATGTACGGGGCCAATGCGTTGCTAAACCATTCATCCGATTGCGATGAAACTTTGGGGATTTGATGTGCAAATGCCCGCGATGGTTTCTGCATACAATAGTGAGCTCTGGCATCATGAAATTACGCGTTGCTAAACCGTTCATCCGATTGTGATGAAACTTTGGTGATTTGATGCAGGGGTGGTGGAGGGAAAGGGTGGGAGGGAGGGGTGGTGGTGGGGGGAGGGCGGTGGGGGAGAGGGAGGGGGGAGGGGTACTGCATTAAATGTAAAAGTCCTTTTAGCGTTTAAATACAATAAAATTACCATTTAAATATTATCTTTACGGTAATCTTCGATTAAAGTGCTCTTAAAGAACAGTGAAATTCATAAGAATCCCAAAAAGGCCCCACCCTGGATGGGTCTCCAAGTAGCTGTAGCTGTCCACTTACATTACCATAGCAAAGGTACTTTCTCTCCAGGCGGTCCATAAATTCGCCGCCTTGCCTCCCAGATTAAAACACACCACTTATGTGCTGGATTGCTCACATAAATGAAGCAAATGTGGAGTTGATGCTAATGATAACCCCAGACAGACGCTGTTCTTTCCATCACTTTGAATCTCCATTTTACTTTCCAAATGGCCCTCCTCCGAATGCGGAAATTAACACAAAACTTTAAACCACCTTCGGGTAATTAAAGCCTAAATAAAAACCACCCTTCAGTGAACCCCAAATAAAACTCTTGTCCCACGGCTCAGGTAAATCGACGTCTGCAATATCCCTTTCCGACCGGCTTCATACGAGCGTGAGTTTGTCTTTTAAAAAATCTTTTCAGCAAATAAATCTGTTTTTGGGAACGACACCGGTATCGATCGATCGTGCGGGAGCTGAATATGCAGGGTGCCATCACGCGCACGTGGTTAAACCAGTAAGTCGCCCAGCCCCAAGAAATCATAATTAAGAGCTTTACTGGTGAGGCCCATCAAAATTCTGACATTTTTTGCCGGTCGGAAAGGGATATTGAGACCTTCTTCCTCTCCTTTCGTTTCATCACTCCAACGGTCACCGATAGAATTCTTTACCATCAAAAAGTCACCAGTACTTATTCTACTGCAATATAAGGACGGGTCTACTCATCTTAAATGACTAGTTACAATTTATTCAGTAAAATTTGAAAAATTTACACCTAATATTTACCACTTCCACCGTTCAACATATCACGTGCTGGCAACACACAATTTAAGCACTAACCCCTTTAATAAAACACTGATGTACCTATATTACTAACTGAACGTAACCGTAACGTCCTATCCTCAACCTGGAATTTCGTCTGTCTGTAAATTTGTTTGAACGATCCGTTTCCGTTTTAATTAGATGGTCGTTTTAAGATAATTTTTTCAAGTGAACCTACATGTTTGAGAAAGAATTGTCATTGAGATAGTGACGTTTCTTTTGACAAATTTTATAGTTATTAATATGAAATAAAAAAAGCTTAAATATTTGGTTTATTATTAACTAGCAGACCCGGCCACACGTTGCTGTGGCTAACGAAACACAACGCCATTACCCAACCTTTATAAAATTCACACCACCCGCTTGCCAGCTGCCCGCTGCCCGCTACCCGCTGCCTGAATTAAATATTTGAATTTCTCGGCTTTTCTCTACTATAATATAAACCTTTCACTTGAATCACTCTATCTATTGGTGAAAACCGCATGAAAATCTGTTTCGTAGTTTAAAAGATCTATGCGCACATACATTTTGAGCGTCTTCATTTTATACTATGTAATGCAATTCGAGCGATCGCCACTAATTATACAATGCTTGCAATGCAACACTGGATATTTAAAAAGGGAAAATCAAATACCTACTTACTCTAGGACATCTATTTTCCAATTTCTTCCGTAGAACGAATTTCAAAAGTGACTATAGTACGGCCCGCCAGCCGTTTTAAATCGCACAAAAACATGTTTTCTTTGAATTTCTTGGCTTTTCTCTAATATAATTTACATATATTATACATATAAACATTCCTCTTCAATCACTCTATCTATTGTTGAAAACCGCATGAAAATCCGTTGCGTAGTTTAAAAGATTAACGCGCACATACATTTTGAGCGACTTCATTTTATACTATGTAATGATAATGATGATGATGATGATTAGGATTGTACTGTCTTTATTTGTAAATAGAAATGTAATATTTGGGTATTCTATGTAAGCTAATCGCGTTGAAGCCTGTACTGAGACCTGAATTTAAGGAGATATGAATATAAGTTATAGTGTCCATAGAAGTGAAAGGTTGCCAACCCCGTTAGCAAATGGTAATTGAAAAACGTTTTTATTAGTTTATTTCTCCATGAAGAGCTTCCGAGATGAAGTTTGAATTCAAAACCGAAACTAGGGGAAAATTACGTCCCAGAGAGCTCAGTTCAACTTCAAACCGGAACAACTCAAGTTCTTCCTGTTTTCAAAGGATTCCTTGAAAAAAATATTTAATTCACCCCGGTTTTATGGCGAAAGGGATTTCTATACCCTTTCCTTCGGTGAAATAAATAATACTTGGAAATAAGGTAGGATCAAAGTCAAAAAGTCAGGAGCCTTTTTGAACCAAAATACCGGAAAACAAATATTATAAACGCTGTTTCATGTTTTATATAAGAAAATCATATAATAGGAGCATTATACAATCATAAATTTTTGCTGAATGAAACCATCCAACATCAAACTGAGCTAGTATGAAACAAATCCTTTATCCTTCATGGACAAAGCAGATTGATCCTGTCAAACACATTTTAATTAGTTAAACTTTGATTCGTTATTATAATTGACATATACTTTTCAAAGGCCTATTTAAGAGGGAATAACCAGACAACCGGAAATATGTCATTTTTAAATCAAATTTTGGAAGTTTTGACTCTTTTCCACAAAAAATTAAAAACTGATTACAAAAGACTGTTCTTTTATCAAGCAAAGCTATTTTAAAAAAATTGAGAATGATTATGTTTATTTTTAGTACAAAAAGGTTTTACCGTATGTCGTTGGCAGATTTGTCATATTTTCAAACAAAATTTTGTCTTATACAACATAAATTTCAAAGCATATAATCATACAGTAAAATAAATCTATAAATTATTTATGGAAGTTACTTGTCAGAATTTTCATTTTAGTTCAAATAAAATCATTAAAAAAAAGATCCGCACCCTTGTTTTGTGACGAAAATACTTCAGTTGGCCTATTTATTTACGGTCTTAAAAACTAATATATTTAAAAAAATGCATTCTTATTTTGCTTAGACATTATTGAAAAATTATAAATACTTATGATCAAAAAATAATTACAAAAAGTACATAATTTTATTAGTTTCATCATCACGTGTTTGAGTATTTTTGAATGTAGGTATTTATCGAAGCAAATTTTGAATGAAATAAAATCGATATTGAGTTATTATGTTTAAATGCTGGTGGTATGGAGAATAATTATTTTTTCTCATCGGAACCGCCCTATACAGTTGCAAGGGTACGATCGCAAGACCATCATTCGACGAAATTTGAATTCTCGGCCGCTGGTTAATGCCCCTTAAAATAAATTTATTTTGCATTTAATGTTTCAAACGATATTAATTAGATTATCGTCAATTTTTTAGAAAAGCTTTCATATTAAAACTGTTTTTATGAAATGGAATCTGTAAATTTTTCGTTTTATGAAATTCCTACGCGCAAAAAACTTTCACAACTATTTTCACGATTTTTGTTCTTTTTATAACAGATATTATGAATTAATCTCTGTGGGAGCTTTTCGTATAAAATTGGCATGGAATTTGTACTATTTCAATAATAATAAAAAATACACATTTTTTAGGAAGGTACGAACAAATAATATTAGATTTTTTTTATTTTTATTTTTTTCGCTTGCCCTGAAGAAGGAACGTTTGTTCTGAAACCGGTCGGATTTACTCATTATATAAGTGGTTCAAACAAAGTTGAATTGTTTCATTAATATTAGATTTATTCAGATTTTATTGATCAGAGGGTTGACTTTTTCATTAATTGGAAAATTGTAAACGTGTTTGGGAAAAGTAACGAAAACAAGTTTGAAACAGAGACAAAATAAATAAGAAATTTGGACTTAAGCAAATCATTCATTCAACCTCGACAAATGAACTGATTACAACATTGCCAACATGAAAAAAATAGTTGCTTGTATTGTTTCGACTCTTGGCTTCAAGGCATTAGAGTAATGGCAACATAGTTATTATGTGGTAACGTTTAGTCTATAGTTTCCAATTTGAGAGGCGGATATGGGTACCGCCGCCGCCCCGGGAAACATTTAATGGTTCACTACGTTCGTGTTTTAGCAGGGGTGCCAGGATTCTTGGGATTTTTACAGGTTAGGTCTTGGCAGCGAATGCGTTTGTCCACCGTTTGTATGCCGGGCCGGATCGGAAGATACTAGTTTTGACTTTTTCAGGACCTTCCGTTTGAAGCTAAAGTAAAAAAAAACAATTCCTCAGAATTTATTTACGACTTAAAGAATAAAATGTTACCAGATAATATTTATGTCAAAACGTGTTAGGACTCGTATTATTAGTGCTGTTGATTGCTACCTTTCGAGAAGTTGATAGTTTTGCTTAAATTTCGACTTCTTTTTAAATAAAGTTCGCTTTTCACAAGTGAATTGAGTTTTCTCATTATTATAAATTAAAGTCCTCCGCCGCGTCTGTCTCTCTGTTCGCGATAAACTCAAAAACTACTGAACGGATTTTCATGCGGTTTTCACCAATAGATAGAGTGATTCGTGAAGAAGGTTTAGGTATATAATTTGTCAAGGTTCTGTGTAAATTGGTTGAAATATATAATATGTGGTGGACGAGCGGGCTGGCAAGCGGGCGGTGTGAATTCGATTTGTTTGCAAATGAACAGATGGCGGTGTGAGTTAAAAAGTTGGGTAACCATCCAGTGGATGGTGTTGTGTTTCGTTAGCCACAGCAACGCGTAACCGGGTCAGCTAGTTATTATTAGTTATCATGTTAAACAGTTAATTGAATTTGCATTTAAAGATTATCATAAAATTTTTGCCTTGAGTGATTATTCACAAATCTGTTCCACGAAAAAAAAGGTTATTGTAAATATTTTTCTTTGTGAAAACACTCCTCCAATGTTCTATGAAATTCCTGAAATGTTAAGTTAGTTAAAATGCCCCACAATTTTTCAAGGGTTATATTTCAATGTATTTAAATCAAAAATTTAAAACGTAAGTAATTGGTATATTTTTGGAAGGTTTTGAAGAAAAATACTAGATATAAATTTTATTTAGCTGTTTATCTGCGCATACAAAGAAGAGTGTCTGTGGTTTAGTTTGTCATACAAATTATCAAACAGTATTAATAGACTTGCGACTGTATCTATTGAATTTTAAGAATCTGGCTAAGAATGCAATTATGACGCCGCACCTTCCGCAAAACCGAATTTGTATACAAATGTATGTTTGTAATGGAACCGAATTAAAGCAATTCCTGATGGCGCCACTTACGTTATCAGCTTGCATGATTGGATTGTTAATTTCGTGTATCTCTCCGGATATGGAGAGATTGACGATAATTTGATTATTATTGTAACTGGCAATTGTGAAAAATAATATCACGCGTCCATATATTACATACGACAACATTACCTGTCGTGGTTTATTTGTCCCGGTGACTAGCTGTCTCTGGATCACAGTGGATCCGAGAAATCGGCTATTTTTCGAACCAGTTCCTATCGGATTTATATAATGGTCACCAACACTCAAACTGGGCGACGGCGAACCAAAAGCCCCCGCAGGAGCCAATCAGTAAAAACCTTCGGAGTGGGTTTATAACTGCTGGTCTATAGGTTTATTCCAAGATTGATGAAATTTTGCATACATGACGTTCAAAACAAGGGGAAGATGAGAGGTCGATTTTCATTCTTACGATTTCACACAGATGCTTTTAGACATCAAAATAATATTTTGGGATTGTACTAAACACTTTGAACATAAAAATAGATCACATTAAAGCATCCGTCATTTGCCCAAGGCGGATCCAGGGGGGGTGTTTATATGCGGAAGCATGGAACCTATCCAAGGTTCATGCACCATATTGACTTACTTGATGAAACTGATTCTGTGAGTCTAGAAACCAGACGGAAAGCAAGTCTTGCCATTCTGTTTTTCAAAATTTTGAACAATTTCATCGATAGCCCATTTCTCTTGGTATGCTATGATTTATATGTACCAGACCCCTACAGCCGAAGACGACATAATGACTTATTTAAAGTACCGAGCGGCAGAACAGATGTCTTGGCAAAGCATAGCATGACGAGGGGAGTGGTGCTGTTAAATGAAATTGCAAACCATTCGGATGTAAGTGACTGTTCTTTATATGCCTTAAAAATATTATTGAAGAGTCATTTGCCTAAATGCTGACACGGTAACTATATTTTACTGTAATTGGAATTATTCTGTTGTACAATAATAATAAAAAATAAAAAAATAAAAAAAATATTTTTGTATCTATTATTATCAAAATTACCTACCTACTTTTTATTTGTCTCTATTATAATCAAAAATAAATTATAACTTCCTGTGACTTGACCCGTGACCCCCCCTGGCACCAAAGCTGGATCCGCGCTTGCATTTTCCTGTGTTTATATTGCCGTCAACAAATCATCAAGAATACTTGTGAAATTACCGTACAGTAGAATACCAATTACACAATTACAAATAGTAATAAACACATATTACAAACGTATTTTAACTAACAAATTTGCATAAAACAATGACACAACAGACTGATATCAAATAATGTACGCCATCTTTTAAACTGCACGAAAATCGGTATCAAAATAGAATACATCATTTTTTAATCCCGAATCCGTATCGAAAAACGTTGTATTAAACGCCCATTAGTACTTAATCCTTTTTAACTATTTTAACAGGTAATAAACCTTCGGTAAATAGGTATATTTTATACTTGACCACCTCTAGAGTAATCCAATCACTCTCAAATCTCGATTAACTCGAAAACTCGGTCTCGATCCACGGCGAAGTAGTTGACAAACTTCCTGATGAAATAACTTTTAACGAGGCCCTTTTTATAATTTTTCAATTAGTGTTTAACTTTTGGCTTTTCATAATTTTTGATTGCCGAGTTGACAACCAAACATTTGTTATTCGCACAATATAATTTTTATGCTAACCACTCGAGCCACGCAGCGTTAACAAAACATAAAAGTCGTTATATTGGCGTGTCTATATTTTGTCAGACGTATAATACAAACAGATATAAAAGAGATAACACCAGCTTTCTCTTTGTATTTACTATATGATAATTTATCCGTTAATTTGAAATAATTCCATAAAAAAACCACAGAACCATTCACCTGGTCAAAGTTTGCAAGTTCGCGATATTTTTAAATAACGTTTTTATGAAAAAAATAATGATAAAAGTGAAGTGACATTTGTCTGACTAAATGTGTGTGTAAGATTCGAAAAAGTGTAAATAAAATTTACAACAAAAAACCACCGGTAAGCGATTTTAAAACTTCAGCCTTGTTTCCAAAAAAACAAAAATTTAATTACGTTTGTCCGTTTATAAAATTAAGGGCCATCTGTTTCAATGCTTCCTAGAGTAAAATAAATTGCTATGGTTAAATTTCACGAAAATGCGTTTTTCTATCAATTTAACCCTAGAGTAGGTACTCACCATCGCCTGAGTGTTGGATCGCTTGGGGGGCGATCCTTAGTATTAAAGGTGATTATTTTTTTTGGACAGTTTATTATTATTGGAGTTTTTGACATGCTTAGTGTCAATTGTTTTTTTTAAATAAATATTTTGTTTACAGATGAATCCAGACGATAGTCAAATAGAAAATTGGTTAGTGGAAGTGACTCTGCTAGTGAAATTGAAGAAAATTTGGAAGTTAATGATTGGCTTTCATGATAAAAATATAAGTGAGCAAAATATGAAAGAATATGTTATTAAAAAAGGACAACGAAGCATGTGAAACTTTTGCCAAACAAAAAAAAGACGCATGGGTGTGTACTACTGTGTGAAATGCTACAAACCGTATTGTCTGGAACATCGATCGCGTAATTGCTTCACTTGCGATAACAAATAAATAGACTAACTTCAAAGTTATGTGACATAAAAATATTAATGCTAAATATTATTTTTTTATAATGATCTCAACAGACTGATATTATGTTTTTATAAAAATGTTTAGTTTTTAACATTTTTGCAAGAATTTCTTTTTCACACTCCTACACTCTTTGTTGTACCAAAAAAATTAGGTATGTGCTAAGTTTAAACCACCATTTAAGACTTTTTTTTTTTACAGTGAATACCGCACAAGAATCTCAACTGCTCCCGTCTGGAGCCAATGAGACTATGGCATCCCCAATTGGGGTATGTTGTGAGGCTGAAGGTAGTGGGGAGGGGAAGGAGGTGGGGAAGAGGAAGGTTGGGAAGTACCTGGCTATTCAGATCTGGTCACTAAACACGGCTAAAGCCATTTTCAAGCAACGTTTCAATTCTGAATGGTGGTCTTACACCAGGGCGATACTAATAGTATCTTCCACTCTGGAAAGACTGTGCTGATTTAAATAAAATTAATTTATAAATTCACCTTTCCTTTCTCTGTAATTATAAATGATGGCCTAGAACACCCCTGAAGGTTGAAAGCCATAAATAATTGAAAAAAAAAGACTGCTGATTTACAAAATATATTTTTGTTACTACATTTAAAAAGGCAGAGGTTGCTCTATTATGAAAAAGCATATTTTTCATATTTTAATAATTTAAACACACTTAAAAAAACTACTTGTTTTTTTTAAAGTAGCCTCCCAAGCGATGAATATTATTAAGCCGTAAAAAATATATTAATATTCTATTGATAACAGCCCATTGTACGCCACTATTAACTTTTGCTTCTGTGTAATATCGTAAAGGTCCTCATTTTTAAACAAATATTTTAAAAGAACAAAGCTGTCAGATCCTACAACGTTGCGAAACAAAATACAGGGGGATATTTTGATATTTGTCGTGATTTTAGAATTTAATTTTCGGTGAGGCGGCACCAAAAAAGCAGTGCGGTTTTTCACATATTTTCGGGGAATATTCTGCTTTTTTAGACTGACCACATCGGGGACAGGACAACTCAGAATCGTGCAATTTCAATACCCCTTTGAAAAGTTTTTACTGTGTTTCATCACTCTAATGACTTTTCAAGTTGCATGATTCTGAGCTGTCACGAAACCGATTAGTTAATGATATTTCACAATTTATTCATCTATAGATATATGTGCGGCACGTTCTAGACTGGAAGCTACTCTCGGTATTGTCCTGGAGAATAACCACCATCCAGAATCTAAAAGTTACTAGAAATGGCTTGGGCTTAGTGACCAGATTTGAATAGCCAGGTACTTTCCAAACCTCCTTTTCCCCACCTCCTTTCCCTTCCCTTAAAACCTCACAACACATCCCAATTTTGGATGCCATAGACTCACTAGCTTCAGACGGTTTGGGAGCAGTACACGGCATACATACAAAAAAATAAATTTTTAAATAAATGAAACAATTCAACTTTGTTTGATCCACTTATATAATGAGTAAATCCGACCGGTTTCAGAACAAACGTTCCTTCTTCAGGGCAAGCGTATACTAATTTGGCAGTTTCGAAATATGGATGGGAACAATGTTTTATTATGGTAGGCGTGGAGCCGTTGCTAGTTATTGATGTAGAGTGGGTGGGTAGGTATTAATGTAGAGTGGGTGGGTAACCACAAAGTTATAGCTACGTTCAAAAATATAAAAAAAATAATAAAAAAATATAAAAAATAAAATTTTAATTATACTTGATAATATTACTGTTTATAAATAGTAATCGAAATTACTTTAAACAGTATAAACAGTAATATTATATTATTTTTAATTGTAAAACTAACGTTTTAAGACAAGATTTTTTATGCATAGCACAAAGGGTAACAATTATTATAAGCAATAATTATCAGCCTGAAACACTCATCCACATTGAAAAATCTTCCGAGAAAAGATACATGACGCCAACGGGACTTGAACCCGTGTCCTCTCGATTGCCGGTCGATTGCTCTTGACCACTGAGCTATGGCGGCTTATCTCGTACCCGCCAAATGATTCAATATATGCTAGTGTTTCATTCAACAATTACTGCTTAAAACGTTAGTTTTACAATTAAAAATAATAATTAATATTTGGCAAGTTTAAGTATTTCCCCAATAAATGAAGACATAATTTGTCTCGACGCCACCTAGCGAGGGACTTAACACTTACAATGTTTCTCTCGCAAAAATAAAGTTGGTTGTTTTCAGGTGGAAAAAATATGATAAGCAGTAATTGTTGAATGAAACACTAGCATATATTGAATCATTTGGCGGGTACGAGATAAGCCGCCATAGCTCAGTGGTCAAGAGCAATCGACCGGCAATCGAGAGGACACGGGTTCAAGTCCCGTTGGCGTCATGTATCTTTTCTCGGAAGATTTTTCAATGTGGATGAGTGTTTCAGGCTGATAATTATTGCTTATAATAAGTAATATTATACTTGATAATATTACGGTTTATACTGTTTAAAGTAATTTCGATTACTGTTTTTCAACAAACGTATAAAATAATATATTTCAGTCGTTCTGATAAACAAGTCCATAATGGTATTACATAACGCCTCCTTCAGACCTCTCAGAAAATCACTGACAAAATTGAGACCTATGTGACCTAAAAATAGATCGTGAAAGAAAAATGTTGAGGTTTTCTCCACTGGAAAATGCGGTGGAGGCATCATACTCCGAGGGAACTTGGCATACCGAGATTAATTCTCCGGGTTACACTGGAATTGAGAAATATAGTCCGCTGCGGAAACTTGCCGAGATGTTATTACAAAATGCTTGGTAATTTTTATTTCTGCCCGTTACTCTGCGCTATTGAAGAATTGCTCTAACGCTAACGGATACGGAATAATGATTTGAAGTGAACTTTTGGCCTGAAATCCACTTTTAATATTATGAGAAATGTGAAGTCTTGTAATGCCTTTATCCAAGTGGTCTAGTGATCTTTAAAAAATTCTGTTGATATTTCTTAAAATGGTTTATTTATTTTTATTTAAATATTCATGAAACAGGAATATTGCCCAACAAATTACACACATGATTTAAATACAGTGTATAACTGAAATTATAACAAAAATAGTATCTAAAATAATAAGCTAAATATGCAAAAGTGAATGACGAACAAGAATGAGTAAAAGGTAGTATACAAAAGTAAATGACGAACAAGAATGAGTAAAAGGTAGTATACAAAAGTGAATGACGAACAAGAATGAGTAAAAGATAGTATACAAAAGTGAATGACGAACAAGAATGAGTAAAAGGTAGTATACAAAAGAATCACCAACAATTTATTATTGGCACTTGTGCTGATGGGACAATGATTTAGTAAGTAGGTACATTATTGGCTATCTTTGAATAAAGGGCTTTATCACAATATCAGCTTCAATACGAACTTACCATGGGTACCTACATAAAATAGTATTTCTCTGATGTTTCATGAATATGATTTGTGTCTATGTTTCTATCGTTTATACTTGTAATTCTGTTATAATTTGATTTATATATACAACCTGGCTTTTTATGGTTACCAATGTATTGATATTTTTATGTTTTATGTAAATTTTACTTTTATATACTTTCTCTTGTTTTATAAAAATTTTGATCTCATACTCCTTCATTATAAATTTTATTATTTCAATTTTTTTATTATGCTGTTAAATCAGAGGTAAAGTCACATGGAGGAAACCCAGTTGTGAATGATGAATACTTGGAGCAGGTGGATGAGTTTATGTATCTGGATAGTATGTTTACGAGAGATGGGAAGGCCGATAGAGATAATATTGAAAGAAGGGTGAAGGATTCATTAATGGTGGACTGAATGCCGTTGGTGCTAATAAAAAAAAACTGTCAAAAGAAGCGAAGCTAGCAGTCCACAATGGAGTCCTGGTACCTACCCTTATGTATGGCAGTGAGACATGGAACTGGCAGAGGAAGGATGAAAGTAATCTGAATGCTGTTGAAATGAGATCCCTGAGACGTATGTGTGGTAAAACAATGTATGATCGTGTGAGAAATGTGGATATCCGCAAAGAATGTAAGGTTGATGTAAGCATAATGGGTAAGATTAAAAAAGGGACCCTCAGATGGTTTGGGCATGTAGAGCGAATGAACGAAGAAAGTAGTGTAAGAAGAGTATACGACAAGAATGTGAATGGTAGAAAAAGTCGGGGACGCCCGAGGAAGACATGGCACGATCAAGTGAATCAGATACTTGAGTCGGGCCATGACAAAAGTCAGAATAATAGAAGAGAATGTGTGAGACGATGTGTGAATGTGAGTGAGGCAAAGAGTGTGTGCCAAGACCGAGTTGTTTGGCGGTCCGTTCTCCCCCTGTGGCGAAACGGCGTGATGGTTAGTTAGTTAAGAAATCCATAATTGGTTTTATTTTGGCTGTACAAACATGTACAAACTGGAAAAATGTAAACTGTCGATTTCCCGAAAATAAATAAATATGATTGATGGTAAAATATTTTTTTGAAGTGTGGGTCATTAAAAATGTCAATCACATTATTAGAATTATGTGTTATAGGGGAGAAATATCCTGTATTTGGGTAGGTAGATATATGGAAAATATCTTGCTTTCTCCTTGTTGAATTTCTTGATGGTGTGTTAATGTTAATTTGGGTTAAAATTTTGGTGTAACAACAGATGCATGTATAATTTTGTGCAGAAGCAATAAATCGGAAAGTTTCCGTCTGGCTGTCAGAGAGCGTGGTTTATAGTATAGAATTCGGTCGTCATACGTTCCAAATTGATCTGATAAACCTTCGTAATAAGTCACGGGTTAATTTTCTTTGTATAGATTCGATTCCATAATTTGGTTTGTTTGACAGTCTCCGTGCTTACGTAGTTACTATGCCAGGTGCCAGGTTTTCATTTTATTTGATTAATTCCTATTATTGTACAATTTATTAATTTATGAAACATGAAGTATATATTTTCGGAAGTGAAAATTTCAACTTTTTGTATGAAGGTCTTTTAGGATGTGGATGCGGCGCATCCCTTGACTGAAATAATCCTAAAGATCTTCATACAAAAAGTTAAAATCTTGAAAAAAATAAACTTAATTTTCAGCTACAACAACGTCAATAACGTCACATTTTTCAATCTCGGCGCTCTAGCTCACTGAAAACTCACGGACCGCCACTGATGTATATATATATTAAATGTTATGGTAAGCGAAGTTACATACATCCTGTGATTTTTGACTGGTAACTCACAATTCATAATATTATGTTAGTTTTGTTTTTTTGATAAATTATTTTGTCTCGAATTTCTTCCACGTTATAACTTTGTCTTAATGTGCTTTTTACATACGGACACGAAACTACAAGGACTACAAATTTTATGGCAGGAAACGGAGAACATTTACACGAACAAAGATGTGAAGGCAAAAAATAACCGTTACTTATAACGTAATATATCGCACAGACAACTGGCGAAATAAATTAACGGAAATAGGGAACCGTGGATAATATTAGATTATTTATAAAGCGAAATTATTTAAGCTTTACATCAATTTCCGAAACATTATATCTCTAAATATATAAAAATTTCGTGTCACGGTGTTTGTGGTCGCACTCCTCCGAAACGGCACTACCGATTTTAATGAAATTTTTTACGTATGGTATGGTATGGAAGGTATGAGAATAGGTCGTTAAGTATATTTCATGCCGCTAGGTGATTAGGGTGTCTCTATTCAGAAAAAAAATCTATTTTTTTGACATCAAAAAATACCCATAACCCCAAATTTTAACCCTCCTACCACCACCCTCCCATTTTTTAATCACGATTTTAGTATTTTTATATGAACAAATTTAACCGTCTTTCGTTTTTCAAACAGAACGAAATTATTTATGTTGTTGAATGACAGATGGCACTACGTTCACCGGATCGAACTTTAATCCAAACTTTATTTTCACTTTACTAAATAATTTAGAAGCACTCGAATTAAAGAAAGCTGTTTAAATCAAAACCCAAATCCTTAATAATCAGTTAAATAATATGTCCAATAGCTCTATATTAGGGATTTTTCCCATAACTCATAAAATCCCTTAATCATCTTATCCCTTCATTACCCGTTCAATGAATTTCAATTTCAACTTTTTTGTATGAAGCTACACTGATATGTGGATGCGGCGCATCCCCAAACTAAGAGAATCCTGAAAATCTTCATACAAAATAGTAAAATTTGAAAAGAAAAATTTAATTATTTTTCAGCTACATCAATAACGTCGTATTTTTCAATTTAACACTCTAGCTCACTGAAAACCCACGGACCGCCAATGCTGTTCATGTGACGTTTTGTCCCTGTACATATAATATGGTACTCGTAACTCGTTAGACATCGTCCGTCTCTTTCTCTCTATTGCAGTGTAAAATTTTTAATTTCACTTTCTCACTGTTCGTCTATATTATTTTTGTCCTTTTCTGTATCTAGAGGCTTTTGAGATGTGGTCCTATAAAAGACTATTAGGAATTTCCTGGAGAGACCACATTACAAATGAGGAGGTTCTCCAAAGAATTGAAGGAGGAAGGCACCTGCTTAGGACCAAGTCCGAAAGGCGTGCAAGATGGATCGGCCATGTAATACGACAAGAAGGCCTCTTGCATGCCATAATGGAGGGTATGACCGAGGGGACAAATTCTAGGGTACGCCCACGCCGAGAGTACCTGGAGAACCTGCTGGAGACTTTAAAAGAGCGGCACAAGACAGGGAAGAATGGAAGAGAAGAATAGAGAAAATTGCTGCAAACCAATCCCAGGATTGAAACCAGAGAGAAATATATACATTATTATTTTTAATTGTAAAACTAACGTTTTTAAGACAAGATTTTTTATGCATAGCACAAAGGGTAACAATTATTATAAGCAATAATTATCAGCCTGAAACACTCATCCACATTGAAAAATCTTCCGAGAAAAGATACATGACGCCAACGGGACTTGAACCCGTGTCCTCTCGATTGCCGGTCGATTGCTCTTGACCACTGAGCTATGGCGGCTTATCTCGTACCCGCCAAATGATTCAATATATGCTAGTGTTTCATTCAACAATTACTGCTTATTATATTTTTTCCACCTGAAAACAACCAACTTTATTTTTGCGAGAGAAACATTGTAAGTGTTAAATCCCTCGCTAGGTGGCGTCGAGACAAATTATGTCTTCATTTTATTGGGGAAATACTTAAACTTGTCAAATATTAATTATTATTTTTAATTGTAAAACTAACGTTTTTAAGACAAGATTTTTTATGCATAGCACAAAGGGTAACAATTATTATAAGCAATAATTATCAGCCTGAAACACTCATCCACATTGAAAAATCTTCCGAGAAAAGATACATGACGCCAACGGGACTTGAACCCGTGTCCTCTCTTACACAATTTATTTACGTAAATATATACGCTTACACAATTTATTTTTGGATCAGTTTAGTTCTATACCCTAAAGATGCTTGTGTTAAGCGAAACCGGTGGGTATTAAAAATTTAATTAAATAAATCGTGGTTGCAAACAAAGTTATTGTGTTGTTTCAGTAAATTATTTTATTCAGTAACCACGACATCAGATGTCAGATTCTGACGACCATCGTGGAAAAGCGGTTTAGATTCTCGAGTATGCATCTTCTACGCCTGTTGCGAGAAAGTGGAGAAAAGAAATAGTTGAGGAAGAGGAAGGTTTAGAAGTACCTGAATATTCAAATCTAGTCACCAAACACGGCTAAAGCTATTTTAAACAAAGCGCTGGTTTTGAATGGCGTTTTCAATGGTGATTCTGAGAGTATCTACCAATCTGCTACAAATATATTAACATTATTGAGTATCTACTTCTCAAAGAGTCCCAACCGTTCCCAACCATCTCGAGCCAGTGGTCACCAAACAAGGCCAAAGCTATTTCAAGCAATAAAGTTTCAATTCTGTATAGCGGTCTTTCACAAGGGCGATAAAGAAAGTATCTCTACAGCTCTGGAACGTGCCGCAATTATAATATGTAAAACATTGTAAATTAACATAAATTAATTAAAAAAAATCTTTTTGGATTTGAACCCGCAACCTCTGGATTCGTAGCCAAAGAACTACGGAGGCCGTCAAAATTTAATGTAAAATAACATGTCTAGGTTAGATTAAAAAAATGCAAGCAGGGATTCGAACTCGCGATCTCTAGATTCTGACCTCTTGACCGCAGTAGCAAAATTTATCTATTTGGTAAAAAAATCATTATTAAAATCCACTCAGCAACGTAAGCAGATATACACGGAAGATACTATCGCCCTGGTGTAAGACCACCATTCAAAATTGAAACGTTGCTTGAAAATTTAGCCGTGTTTGGTGACCAGATCTGAATAGCCAGGTACTTCCCAACCTTCCTCTTCCCCACCTCCTTCCCCTCCCCACTACCTTCAGTCTCACAACATACCCCAATTGGGGATGCCATAGTCTCACTGGCTCCAGACGGGAGCAGTTGAGATTCTTGTGCGGTTATTCACTGTAAAAAAAAAAAAATATGACACGAGCAGTCAAGTACAAAAAGCGTGTTTTCACGTCAACGCTTATGTTTCCACAGAAATCGTTATAATTCCGTTATTGTTCTAGTGACATCCCTAAAACAAAAAGTAAAAGGTCGATAATAAATCAAGCTGCACATCCCTATTGTAAATTGTCCATAGAAATATATAAAAAAGACCTATTTTGCCGGATACACGCAACACGGTTAATACATATTTTACCCGCCAAATCGCCTACGGGCCGCTAGACATTGTTAATTTTTATTAAATATGCTTGTATGAAATGATAAAAAAGTGAGGTGACTAAATTGTTTATTATACATTTATACAATAGAATAAGTATTGTTTTTTTTTACATAATCCGTGATGCATTCTAAATTTTAATATTTACAAATGTTAATATTTATTTGTAACTAGCTTTTTCCCGCGGCTTCGCTCGCATGGTGTAAGGGGGGTTCCTAGTCCGCCTCCTCCACCTTCCCCCCTCCTCCCCTCTCGCCGCCCTCCCTCCCCCCTCGCAACTTCCTCCTACCACCTCCCCCTCTCTCCACCCCCTCCCTACTCCTCCCACCTACCTCCCCCCTCCCCCCGTCCCCCCCACCCCCCTTCCACCCCCCCTCTCCCATCTCTCCCTCCCTCCCGCTTTCCATATATTTAATCCCATTACATTCAGTTTTTAAATAGCCCGCGTGCCACCTTTTACAATTTTTATTCAAATTTACATTTTTCATCTATATTAAATGTGGTACCTAACATAGGCACCTATTTAAAATATCTAAAATTCTTGATGCGATTCAAACTATTAGGGGAGTACCTACTTTAAATAAATTTATCAACTTAAAGATTTTCAAAAATAGAATTGTTTTGCAAAATGTCATTCTCAGAACTGTCAAACGTGCGATAGTCGTTAGGTTTTCTGAAATTATCTAATTTTTTGCGCAATTTTCTTAATTTTTCTCTCCGTAAGAACCATCCTCGTATTTCAAGGAATATTCTAAAAAAAGAATTAGCGAAATCGGTTCAGCTGCTCTCGAAATTTGCGCTTAGCGACACATTTAGCGATTGATTTTTGTATATAAGATATAATAATTTGAAAGCTTATTTCGTAATCTTTCAAAAACAGTTTTTAATATTCAGCTACGTTCAGAAATGTTTCGTTTTTCTAAGTTTTCTCATCTTAGTAAATTCCTTGAAAATAATACACCTCCTGAAAGCATGACCCGTAAAAACATTTTATTAAATTGGGGAATTATAAGGGTGGTCTAAAAGCATCGTTGCGGCTCTTTGCTGAGTGAGGGGTAGTTTGCCTATTAAGACTGTATGGTGCACATTAGGCTTTATAATGGAAGTCTGGTCGTGTGGAAACAACCACCCTTTTGTTTTGTAATGGCTCCATTACTCCATTCTTGAAAAGCAAATTCATGAAATTGAACTATCACATACGTTCGTGGTTTTTTGAATTGAAACTTCTTTAGCTTTTCTTTTTATTTTATTATTTTATGTTTTTATTCCAGCAGGACTGGGAGGATAGCATTGCAATCCCTGCAATGCCATATTACATAAACAACTATAATATAACAAATTTTGTTTTTAGTTTTTAGATGATACAGAATAAAACATAGGGGTGTCTACAAGGGACACTTTTGTACCTAAAATACTTCGGATATAAAGCTTGTAGAATAAATAAATGTTTTAGCCATTGAAGACGATTTCAATTTTAGAGGCGGGTATGGGTACCGCCGCTCCGTGAACCGTTTATTGGACAACCAACATCTATGCCATACGTCACCCCAAGTTATTCGATATGAAAAATACGACGTTATTGATGTTGTTGTAGCTGAAAATGATTTTTTTTTTCAAAATTTAAAAATTTTGTATGAAGATTTTCAGGAGGCAATCTTAGCACTCTAACTCACTGACAACTCACGGACCTACTTTGTAACCGATGGGTTACATCGGTACCATCTAACCCCGAATGCGATTAAGTACAGCATGAGTAGCGGAGAGCATTTGCCACATCACTAGCAGCATAGATGTTCATGGCCGGTCTTCGCATCACTTGAGTGCGCAATAAGCAAGCTCACGGGAAGGAGAATATCTGCGGCTGTCAGAATTCAACACACCATGGCGTTCCGAATTCGTAATATAGTCTTGATTCGTAATATAATCTTGATTCGCAACTTATTAGTTATTTTAGTATATTCAAGGTTACCATTTACTTATTAGATTACTCTACTTGGGTTTTGTTAGTTTAAAAACTCTGGCGCTCATTTAAATTCATTTAATCATGCTTCTTCTTTTTAATTACTGTTGTAATTCTCTCTTCGGAGATTACAATCATTCTTGAGATCGCGTCAATTACCTAAAGAGTCTAATCATTCAATTGTCTTTTGAAGATTAACATCAAAAAACCTTTTATAATACAATTGCATCAGTCTTTCATTGATCTTATTGACTGTCATATAATTCATGTTCTACCTCTCAGAATTCATTATCATTCTCGCACATTACAATATTATTTACACATATTAATAAGTGTAACGAGCCGTTATATTGGTGCAACACAAATATAGCCGTAACAACTTGCCCCTTCAACCGTAGCGGACCGGTGCCCTTCCGCCCTGCCTCCGGTGACCCAATGCTCTCTTTTATCCCTAGTGTCTTCAGGTTTTTCTGCCCTTAATCCCAACACTTTCTTCGAGGGCCTACCGGGGAGCCAGCTTAGGGGCGCGGACACCGAGTCTTGCTTGCGACTGGACTGATGGCTTCGCTTATCCTCGGCGGGACTGCCGGGTGACTGTAACTCAGCTGCTTTGTTAAACAATATCATCAAATTATGTAATTTAAAAAAAAAAAATTCTGCATTTTAACAAACTTTTTTACAGCTACATCAGGTGGCGGAGATGAGACGTGATACTGTGAAATAAATAACTAACAACATGTACGCACTCGCATACTGCCTGCTAACAATGTATGCCCGGACATTGGGGGTCTAGAGTCATTTTAAATAAAAAGTTGTCAGAACGGTCAGTAGTAGTAAAAGAGTCCTGATGAGTACGGTGAAGGAGGAAACCATCTGTTTCCTTAGAACGCCGTGGGAAAGTGGTGGACAACCTCCAATGCCCCTTTTCGCTACATTGAATATCGATCAGCTAAACAAACATCCAAACATCCCTACTCTTCGGCTGCATCACATCACTAGTAGCTTTGCATATCTGCGAGAGGTCACGAAATAAGGATAAACCTTAATAAACGTTTCGATTCTGAATGTTAGTTTTTCACCAGAGCAATTTTTATTCATGAGACGATGCACGAATGTGAATGATGCAAGTAGAGTGTGCCCATACGGAGTTCTGTGACGGTATATCATTTCTACCTAATATGTTTAATTATGACATGATGATTATTTAAAAAAAAAAAAAAATTTCATTGTGTTGGCAGGTATTACAATCGCACAGCGATATATTTAATCTAAACACTTTAGTCTGGCTACTTCTGTACTGATATTTTCTCTATGTGACATTGATAGGTGGAGATACTTTGTTACGGGTGATTTTAAAGCAAATTTAGTATGCATAAACGGCCTCTGAATGGTTTAAAAAGAGGACTATTTTCTGAGAGAATATTCAAGAAAAGGAATGTTTCAGAATATAATATTTTTGCGTGTTCAGAAAGGAAAAGCGTCAACGTGTAAAATGTGTTTACGGCCTGGGGGCAAAATTTGGCTCCGGTCCACGGAATACGACTAGCAGAGAATTTGACAAATCTCTCGTTTTCTATACGACTTTAAGAGAGAGAGTTTTTTATAAGGGACGTCTCTGGCTAGCTATTTTACGCAACGGTGGCTCAGCGATCGGATAATTTATAAAAACGAGTGAATTTTTTCAAAAATGGCTTCATTCAAAACTGAGATATTTCCTCGTGGAAAATCGGTCGCAAAGGCCAAATTTAATATCCTAACAGAGAGTTGCGCTAGTACGACTTTTCTATATATAGAAGTTTACGGTATTGTACCTAGTTAAAACATTGTTAGCTCATTTATAATGTATGAGTATCTCGGTGATTGAGCACTTAAGATCCACGAGTTGGCAATCCTGGCGAAGTCAGTTCAATTCCTCAGCTGGTCAAGTCCTCCATCACGAAACAAGCAATATTTCCGCTTAGTGGGGTGGTAGTAGCAGATATTATCAGACTATTACAAACCATAAAATGTTTATATTTCTAAAATACATAAAATATTTTTTGAGTAACGCAGTTTATAATTTTTTTTTTAACTTCTACAATATTTGAGTCCTATAATTTCAATACCCGCTATATCCGATTTTTTGACAAAATGATCTGAGTATGACATCTTGTTCACATTTTTGCGAGGAACAAGATGAACCTAAAATTGAGTTTCCAAACATCCCTTATCACCGCCAAAAACCATGTTAAAACTGCGAGTAGGAAACAAAACCCGCTATATCATTCAAGAAGTTACTATCAAAACCCACTATATCGGAATTCAACCAATCACGAGTAGTTATTTTGCCAAGATGGCGGGTGTAGAAACACGCCCCTCGGGTCAGTTGAGTTTCAAAAGCCTCTATATTCCATACAAATCACGAAGTCAAAATCCACTATATCCATTTTATTTATCCAAATTACTTAAATACTTCTAGGCATACATTGAAAAATGAACACTTTTCGCATGTATATTACTCCAATTCATTATATAAAAATAAAAAATGCAATTTTTTATTTACGCTAGAGATGTGACAGTTTTTTTTGCGGTTTTCTCCGAATCAGTGAAAGTTGATATAGCGGATATAGAAATTAAACGACTCATTTGTGATAGTTAAGAAATGACAATGTCTCTTTTTTATGTGTCAGCTCGTAATAGTGCCCCTGTATGTACGAGTACTACGGTGTTACAGTAGGGGTGTCGTCAGCCGGTTGGGCAGCATTGTGGGGCGGGTTAAGGGAGGCTGTAAGAAGCGGTTTATTAATGCGGGTCTTGAAGAGACTCGAATTATATGAAGGAGGAAAAACAGATCGGCAGCTCGTTCCACATACGAGTCGAAGAAACGACCCGTTTTACATGAAGCCAACATCAACTGTGAACGTATGTTACGTCAAGTTTCACGTACGCGCCCCGGTGCACCGGGAATAAATATTGCTATCTCCCTAGAGCTAGAGCAAGTTCCATTAAAATACCTATAGAATAGTTGGGCAGCATTGTGGGGCGGGTTGACGGGGGGGAGGCTGTAAGAAGCGGTTTATTAATGCGGGTCTTGAAGAGACTCGAATTATATGAAGGAGGAAGAACAGATGCCGGCAGCTCGTTCCACATACGAGTGAAGAAACGACCCATTTTACATAAAGCCAACATCAACTGTGAACGTATGTTACGTCAAGTTTCACGTACGCGCCCCGGTGCACCGGGAATAAATATTGCTATCTCCCTAGAGCTAGAGCAAGTTCCATTAAAATACCTATAGAATAGCCCCAGAATACCTATTGTGCATTAGAGATGGCAAGCGGTCTGTTAACAACGAATTGTCAGTTAGAAGAACCGCCCTCCTTTTCACAGTATCAAGGATTTTCATCAAATTCAATTGTTAGGCATACTTGACATTTTAGATAAGTTTAACAGCTGATCATTGTTGAAGAATCTGCTAGCCCTATACAAGACTTCTTTAGTACCTTAAATTTTGTCACATCAAGTACCATTCACTCTGTATTATTTGAATGTGAATGTTATTATTAGAAGAAAATCTGAACATAAAATAGACCCAGCTCTGCAGCATTTCACAAATATTATTTCCGTATCATTAGAATAATAAATAAAATTTCTCCGGAAGTCGCGTTGATAAACAAGCAAACTTCCGGTTACAAGATAAGCGCTAGAGCGCGTTTCCGGCGCAGCCTTCATATGTGGATTTTTAAAGTTTATTTTCCGTTTCCGTCGGAAAACGAATCGAAGCCTTCCTTGCACCCCGCGACCCTATACACGACAACCTGGATTTGCTGACAACTTGAATGACCTTATTCTGTAAAACTCTTGCAATAGCGTTATATTGCAACGTCTCTGAATTTGATCCCACGGAAATAGAGTAAACGTGTTGAAGTGTTTAGTTATGGGTGTAGGTGCAAAAGTCAGACAAATATTTTTGTAATCGAACTTTACAACTCTTCTTGTAAATAAAATAAAATTACATATAAATACGCCTATTAGAAAAATAAAACAAGAGGAAGAAACAGGTTTGTTGGCGCAGCCGGGATTTGTATTCCGAACTTACCACGACATTTTAGACGAAATAGATTTTGACTGAAGATTTTGTGGTTTATTTATTTTACTGAGTTCAATTCACAGAATCATTTAATTAAATATTTTTTTACTTGTAAAATTAAAACCAAATGCCAATCATAATTTCAACGGTCAAATGCATCATACAGTTGAGTTTCTTAGTAAATCAGTTTTTACCGAAAATATTAATAAATCACTTTAAACACCAGACAAATAAAAATAGGATACGAGCAAATAAAAATTTGGGAAATAACTACAGTTTTGATCAATGTTGCGTAACTATAGTTTTATAATCGTCTCGAATGCCAAAATAGCTGTCACAATAGTAAAAAGTAAATTACTTTCAAAACTTAATAATAACATTTCAATTTCTTTAAATTACCAACCTAACGTCGAGTTTCCATAGCGTTGGCTTTCGGATTTGCGTTTCAATCGAAAGATTGCGGCATTCAAGATACTGTAAATAAGGGTATGAAAATATCAAGAACAATTAAAAACTTTGAATCATTAGAAATCGTTACATATCCTTTGTTAGAAGCCTAATAGAACATAACTCTACAGTCTGGTCACCCCTCTACAAAATTCATATTCATAAACACAAAAACCTTGTCTCTTTATGGTGAGGAAAGCTATTTTTATATTCATTTACAACCATTTATAACATGTAAAAACATACAATTAAAAAAATATATTATGTTGAATTCTTTCAACGAAAATTTCTATTATTCGTAAATTTTAAACTTAACACCCCTATAGAGCATTTAAATTACCCGTCGTTAATGCACACTTTAAATATTCCAACCTTAGAAAACAGACGAAAAATAAACTTTTTATTAAAATTATTAAACTCTAAATTCGATGGTTGTGAGCTCCTGCAATTAATAAATCTACATGTGCCTACACGGATAACCAGACAAACATTAACATTTCATATATATATATATATATATATATCTCATTCCGTTCTAGCTATAGTTTGCAATCCCCAAACAACGTTTACATAGCATTGGTAACAAATACTTAAACAATATTGATGTATTTGATAACAATTTGAACTTGACAAACGCCGTATGTGCTAACTATTTCTATTTCATAAACTAATGTGAATACAAATTTTAAACATTGTTAATAATATTATTTTTTATTTGGAGGATAATGGCAGATTATCTATTTTTACTAAACTTACATTCTATGTTACCTACTTTGTGTCAACTCTTATATTTCATGTATCTAACCTATATTTTGTTTTTTATATTTTATATTACCTACCTGTATTTCATCAACTCTTTATTTTCATTGTAATTTTTAAAAAAACATGCACTGCAATATATGCAAAAGCCCTGTGGACGTTTAGGGAACGTACCCATACTACGTGACCAATTTTTTGCAATTTTTAACCCCCCCCCCCTCCCCCGGTGACCAAAATCCTAAGCAACCCGCCGCTCAGTTGTACCAACCGTAGTATTTCGAAGACCCCCCCCCCGAACAGGTCACGTAGTATGGGTACGTTCCCTTAAATAATTGTATCTGGAAGAAAGTTGTGGTATTTGTCAAAATAATTTTTAATAATAATAATCTCGGTAAGTTTGTAAATAATTAATAAATAAATATTTTTGAATGTAGCTATAACTTTGTGGTTATTCATATAGTTAAAAATATTGTCTTATAGCGAAATCATGGATTTGTTCCACTACCCACCCACTCTACATTAATAACTAGCAACGGCTCCACCCCTACCATAATAAAACATTGTTCGAAAGTGTCAAATTAGTATAAGCTTTCCCTGAAGAAGGAACGTTTGTTCCGAAACCGGTCGGATTTACGCATTATATACAAAGTTGAATTGTTTCATTTTTCAATAAAATAAATGTCTTCGTTCGTGACCATAATGAAAAAAAATTAGTTTTTTTTCTTAATCTGAAACCGAAAAGTTCTTCGACGAAGAATTATTTACACATAAATACATTATAGTTTTTCTTTTTTTTATTTCTTTTTAAAAAGAAAGACAAAAATCTCCTACTACTACCACACTAAGCGGAAAATGTTGCTTGTGTCGTGTGGAGGACTTAGCCAGCCGAGGAATCAAACACGCGACGCCCGGATGGTAGGTACCCAAACGCGATGTCCACTCAGCTTAAAAGAAAGACAAAAATCTCCTACTACTACCACACGAAGCTGAAAATGTTGTTTGTGTCGTGTGGAAGACTTAGCCAGCCGAGGAATCGAACACGCGACGCCCGGATGGTAGGTAACCAAACGCGATGTCCACTCAGTTTGTATAACTTCATTTTTATGATGAGCTGACGGAGCTTTGAACACATATTTAACAATGGTAAAGTAAGAAACGATTTCATACAATTTGTTAAAAAATTATTAGACCAAATACAACGTTAACACAATGTTGACACTATGGCGACAAAGCTTTATAAAAACCAAGTATTTTATACAATTTACAAAATTAAAAATTAGGGAATCCGATCCTCGTTGCTTTTCGCATAGGGCGTTAGACTTTTCTGACATCCTTAGCAAGTCAAAATAGATATTCGTAATTCCGATTTCACTCATAATCTCCTTGAGTTGAAATAAACATTTTTCCGTTTTAGTTTTAAGTCCACAACTTCAAACCGCAAGGCGTTTCCCAAACTTTCTTGATGGAGAAACCCAAATACCGCGATCTTCTAAGCAGAATCCAGCCCTCTGAGAATAAACAATATACAAAGGTACATTTTCCATCGAGAGATATTTGAATAAGTGTTGTTCTTGTATTGATCTCAGACTCCATCTTTCTCTTCTCTTCTATTCTTTCTCTCATATTCCTGAGCCCAAATTACACGGGACAGTGAACCGCTCTGAAACTTCCACTGGCAGTATTATTTTTGTATGTGATGCTAAACAAAAAACCCGCTGCCGAAACCAGTGGCATGATTCCCTTGATCGAGGAATTTTCTGAAGCGTAAGGAAACGAATGAGATAGTAAAAAGATAAGAAGAAAGTGTACTGATTGTCCTCGTTTAAGAATGGTATTTTTTTATTACATACTTGATGCAGTAAGTGATCATCGAATCATCACCGAATCGCTACTTCAGTTCAGATTCAACGTAGTATGTCGATTACTATGATCGAATCATTGGTATCGGTAAAGGAACCAAACGAGTAAAAATAATTCTAAACATGTTTCATAATCAGTAGGTACATTCGATGTATATCAAGTACAATGAAGATTTTTTCTAAAATACTTCGATTTTAAAACTAAATCTTGATATCCGTGAATTTGATTATGATATGCGGTATTAAGATTCGTAACAAAATACTGGTTGTTAAAACTCAAACACTAATTATTAAGACAAAAAAATCTCGAGTACCTAACTAGCTCTGTCGTCATGAAATTTGCACGATTTTATATGACTGACATTAAGTCACAATTTACGAAGATATTTTCAAATAATAACGCTTCTATCACGAACTAGTGACATTTGAAAACATTAAATGAGTCGTCGTATTGCTTTCTCGATCTGAGCCATGCTTTACAAATTATTAGCCCACTGGAGCGATTTAGATCGAAAAATGTACCACTTTTATTTTTCTGCCATTCATAACACATTTATTGTAATTATTTAAAACATTTACTTGCCCAGCTATTTATCGTAAAACGATGCTTTTGAAATTCTTTATCTATTATGTCCATAGATGTCGCAAATCCGAACTTCGTGGACTACTTTAGAACGATGTTAAAATTTAATTTTTAAAATATTTTTTCCTGCCGAATTTCCCGCCACAGAAAATATACAGAAATCGAAAATATTCTATGCTGACTCGAGTAAGTATCCCTCACGGCAGTTTCAAGGAAAAAGCACAAATAATTCGCGCATTTATAAACTTTACGAATTTTTTATATTATTTTTATAAATCTTACAAATATGAGGTAAACGGTAAAATACAGGTTAATTCATTGGCTATATAGCACTTTAATAAGTTTTTATGTTTCCTTGTGAAAATTCGAATGTATGATTTTTTTTTAATGTTGGCGAAAATTTTTAAAAAATTATCTTCTTGGAAACCTCGAGCAATCGAGGCAAATTTATTTATTTCGCGTGAGCGCTCCAGTGGCATCAAGAAAAAATAGCGGTGAATCCCGCGTGAAACCAGTTTGTATCTTTTAGTATATAAAGTGTTAAGGGACGCACCTTACTTGCTTTGACCAGTGATCCTTGACATTATTTGGAGTAAAAAGTGTAAACGAAATTTTTGTCTCCGGTACTTTCTTTTATGCATTTTTTTAACTTCAAAATCAAACAAAAAAGATTCTTCCCCTTGTCAACACTGGCACTCATCCAAGTAACCGCGTAAACCCTACTATTTTTTTTAATGTTTTTGATTGGAAAAAAACATCAAAAATGTCCCCGGAGACCAAAGTGTTATTTATGTTTTTTACTTCAAATAATGTCAGGAGTCACTGGTTAAACTAAGTCAAGTATATCCCTTAACTTCCTATACATTACGATATAGTAATAATTGAATTAGGTAAGTACATACTTTCTTTCAATATTAATGCATATTTTTGAAGATTCATCGAATTCTGTAATTTTGTTAACGACTGACCATATTTAAGATTTATTAATCTTTTGTTGGCTCACTCTCAAAATAGGTGGATAATTCAATGAGATAATTTTGGCACTGTGCCTCTTCCATTGAAAATATCTGTCATAATTTTATATCATTAATAAAAACCAACGTGGAAATACAAAAAAATGTTTTCCCTTACTTTCTAAGGAAAAAGTTGTTTTTTTTTAAGTATCCTTAAATAAATGTATCTAATAATTAGTTTTCTTATAATTTTCATATACAAATGTGTTCCCCAAGGGTCATCTGTTTCGACAGAAAGCTAAATCAGGAGCTAAATTAAAATTTTAACCGCCAGTTAAAGTAACATGTATATCAAATGGGATCACGTACTCTTTAAAGTAATAGTTATTAGTGTGGCCAGTCTAAAAAGAAGAACATTCCTTAAAAATATGTGAAAAAACGCACCGGATTATTTTTTGGTGCTGCAACAACGAAAATAAATTTAGAAAACCAAAATTACTGTCAAAATATCCTACTGTATTTTGTTTCGCGTCGTTTTCGGATCTGACAGTTTTGTACTTGTGTATAAAAATATTTGTGAGTATTTTTTTTTTACACGAGCTCCACACAGGAGGCTCAGAGGAAAATAATTTCCCTCAGGGCCTAGCTCATCTTTGGGGATGCTGTGTGGAGGTTTTTTTAAAGGAAAGGAAGGAGAGGAGAGTTCTAGGAAGGGTTTAAGGGGTGGGTAGGAATATGGGGTTCAGTGTGTCCAGGTCATCCGCTTCCAAGACCTAGACAAACCTCACCCCATGGACCCGGGCACCCCTGCTAAATCACCAAACGCAGTGAATCACTTGGGGTGACCTGTGACAGAGGCCTTGGTTATCCAATAAAGGTTCCCGGGGCGGCGGTACCCATTCACGCCTCCCAAATTGAAAATTATTTAAAAATAAACGACGACCTCAAACAGAGCTGTCAAATATATCAATAATGGTTTTTGGAAAGTAAAAGCAAAAGTTAAAAGTAAAAGTAAAGCAGTCGGTTAAAATGATTGAAAAACGCATTTTCGTGAAATTTTACTATAGCAATTTCTTTTACTCTGTCAAGCACTGAAACAGACGCCCGTAAATAAAGTAAAATTTGACGAAAGATATGCGAGTAAGTACTTAGTCTAATTTTAAATTTAGCCCGAGGTCCCTTCTCATATAAATCTCATACACAGATTCAAAAAATGAAATACCTTTTTGTTTTCCGGTTTAATGCGAGCCCCAAAAGAAATTGTTTGACAAAAAGGAACCTTTGTGCTTTATTTTCGTCTCTATTCTTTGGGATATTATGTCATGTTCTGTTTAAACTCAATTTTGTTCACTTCTGTGTGCTTTTGGAGCAAAAAACGTACAAATGTCTTACTTATACCGTACCCATATTGCGTTGCAAAATACCATTATTTTGTGCCAATTTCATGTTTAGCAAATTTGCGGTGTTTGTTATTTACTTGGATTTTTTTGTTGGAGCGAGAGGTACTTTTTCTCAGTAATATTAATTAAATTAATTAACTTACCACACGCAAATAATACTTTATGAACGGCAATTAGACAAAGACCATACATCTTTCACAATTGAACGTAGTTACGTGGAAAGCAGCCAGTTACAAAAAAAACTCAAACTGAGGTATAAACACTTTTGTCAAAAGATTAAATAATAAAATCTTCACTTCACCTAGGATTTTTTTCAGGTCTGGCTGTTTTCTGTAGAACACATATTAGTGAATGCAAGCTCCGAAATCAACTGTCCGACCTTACTATGTGAAATATACGTTCATAGGGTATTTTGTTTAAATCGACCGGTTAACTCTAGCTATTTTCTAGGAAATATGTTTTGAGAAATAGCCATATTCAAGATGTTTTGAGAACCGTGGGCGCTTTCTGCACATTTAATAATAGTTTAATTTCGCAATCAACAAATCAAGAGGGCGATACTGAACGTGTCTGTCACTCGGGAATATACGGTGAAAATACTACAAATTATAATATTACAATAACATTTTGAAGAAACAAATATTTTTTTAATATTTGCCCACGCCGGATTTTGAACCCTCGATCTCGAACAAGGGTCCTCAACATCGCTCTTTTAACTTAGTGAGATCTTTCCAATGATCATATTGTTTGTTTCCAATATTGCATATTAGCGAATACTAGCGAAGTCCTGTATTAAATGGAACTTTTTTTTCGTATGTGTAAACTTGTTAGTACGCACCATTTCCGTTTCAAGGTGGTGGCCTTTTAATGGTTCAGTAAAGATATTTTTTTTTCAAAAGGTGAAATCGTTGCTATTATTTTGACTTTCATATTAGTATTTTTTCAATATTATGTAACACACATGTCCAAAGAAAGTTTGAAAAAAAAAATTGTCATTTTATATAATTCTTATATAAATAGACTTGCCATAGTCTCACACACTCGCAAAATAATGTGGCAAGTAAGCAACACTCTTTTGTTTTCAGCGGTTTTAGTAATTTCTTAATTCAAAAGTTATTCACGTATTAAAAAGATATGCTACTTTCACACCGAAGTTAAACTTCCAACTCGAACTTCCAACGCATGAACTACCCTTCTACACAATCGTCCGAAAGTTTGAAGTTGGCCTCAATGTGGCCGTACCATAAGACAATCAAAGAATGTGTTTTTTCTCTAATTACGCACAACGGACGGGAAACATGAAAATGAATTGTATTGCTTATAATAATAAGAAATTTATGAATAATAAATAAATAAATTATAAATAATAAATGAAATGTTATTTCTTCACTTTTATTACCTACTGTTTGCCGTGTAATGGAAACATTTTCTCATCACACAGGAGGGCATTTTGGCGCTTTTTAAATGCAATTTTCCTACTGGTAAGACACGACCTTACTCGACTAGTGACAGTTTAGTACTAAAGTACTAGAAATCGAGACCAGTGCAATTGCCTTGCTTTTGGCTTCCCACTTTGAGATTTCTACTCGTCTACACGTCCACAGTACATAACGTCTTTGCATTAAGATAGTGACATTTCTTTGGACAAATTGTATGATTCCACAATCGAAATAAAACTTATATTATTTTCTTTCAAATTTTATTATTGTTTATGTCTATTATTTTTCTCTATTACCTATGTATGTCTATTTTTAAAATGAGTTCTGTCAAAACCCTGAGGAAGTCAGCTTTGCTGACGAAACATGTCGGTTTTTGTAAATAATTAAGTGGTTAATACCACGTTATTTATTAATTTGAAAACTTATATGGTTTATTATTAAGTAGGAAGGTATTTAAGTACCTGTCATCTTACAAATCTTGTGTTTTAGGGGAAATTTTAGTTAAGTTTATTAAACAAAAGAATATTTGAATCGTACTTTTTTGGACGCGAGGTTGACTAACTTTTTACAGAACTTTTAGTTATTTTAAATGTTTATCTTCCCTCGATTCTTGCGTAAATTCTGCCAAAGAAAGCGGTTTCTGGCAAACATAACATTTGTTTTACTTTAAAATGTCAAAAATAATTATCTTAAATATGCATCACGCAGCGTTTCCGAGAAATTTTCCGAATACTAATCTTATTTGCTACATCAGGAGCATGCCGCGCTTCGCCCTCGAAACCTGAAACCTCGTAGAGAAACTCTGCGATATTTGTTTTTCGGTAAAGGAAATAAAAATATTCCTTGTTGGCAGTAAATTTACTATCCAAGAAGTGTTGCCAAGTCACAGAGAATGATAAAAGGAAACACAAAGTAAGCTTTTTGACCTTGCCCAGTGGTATAGAATTTCAAATAAAGGACATACACTTTGGACCAAGTGCATGGGAAAGTTTGTACATAGATGAAAGTTACATGATCAGAATTACACAGTTCACTTAGACATTTAGATTTGTTCGCTGAAGCATTTTTTTAACGTTGGCCCTGAGGGAATGCTGTGTAAAGATTTTTTTAAAGGAAAGCAAGTTTTGGGAAGGAAATAGGTGTGAGGGGTGAGAGGGAATTGGTACATAGGTATGAGAGTGTTATTTACCAACTTAAGTGTAGTGTAAGCGTGTGAGGTGATCTTGTAGATCTTAATAATACGCGCGTAGACGAGATGAACATTTATTGGTACAATATATAAGTTATAAGCTATGTACGTCCTAGCTAACGGAACAGTCTGCAGGTAAGGAGAGCGAGCAGGTAGTTTCATCACCTTTTATACTCAGTTCTGCCGTCTCGCTCTTGCATATTTGAAAAGGCAGGCGTGCCACTAAAACCATTCTCACAGAGAGGAAATAGGTATATGTAAGAAACTGAAGGTCAGTGTGTCCAGGAGTGATCGATGTATGATATCCATTCCTTCAACTTCGGTGCAAGGCGATGCTATGGGTCGAAATACCTTTCTCTCGATCCGACCCGCAAGCAGCAGGTGGGCAGACACATCGGCCGCCAAGACCTGGACAAACCCCACCCCATGAACCTGGGAAACCCTGCTAAGTCACCAAACGTAGCAAACCACTTAGGATGACCCATGACAGAAATGTTGGTCATCCAATAAATGGTTCCCGGGGCAGCGGTTCAGTATAGCATTTATAAAAATGAGAATTTTGTTTGAGAAAACATAATTGACAACAAGTGTTCTAATTAATTTTTACTTTCCTGGGGGTACTTTTTTAAAAATTATTGTTTAGAGGGGAATGTAATAAGTAGGTACCTAATGCTGATCATTGTACATGTTTACCGCCATTTATAGAAGATCCTCTAATAATAATAATAAGGAGTTCCACAGAGCCGAACCCTCTGGTATAAAAATATCTGGAGTCGGTGAATTATTTTTCCATTTTGTCTCTGGTAGGTTGACATGTCGTTCTTGTATTGTTTTGTATTTATTATACTTATATAGTGCAATTGCGAAGCGTGGATTGACTAGATGATCATTTGGGGAAGTGTGTGAAAGGGTTTAGTTTTTCCTGTGGGGAAAATTTAACCCGGACATTTAAATCTGGTGCAATAAAACAATATAATGAAACAAGTGGCGCCATTTTTAAATATTAACAACGTGAGTTTCGACAACCTTGCAGAGCGAGTTTACAATCCAAGTACCTACCTATGTAAGTACGAACCTCCACACGTATGTATGGAGGTAGTCAATAAGATAAATGTATTATCGAGTGTCGGATATTTGCGTATCGTCATGTAGGAAGGGCCTAATACTTCAAATAAAAAGTTTAAAGCGACAAATTTTTATTTACAGGAATCTACTTAGTTTATGTGATACCATGTTAGCATCTCACTGCCCGGTTAGGATTATGTCACCATATTATGGGATATTTGTAAGAGAGGAAACAGTAACAGCAATACATATTAAAAAAAACTTATTACACCTGTTATAATTGGACAAGTTTCGTTCCCAAGTGACAGCGCCGAATCTGCCATACGTTCAAAAACGTGCAAAAACCTGGCGCCAACTCCGAAGGGGCGCCGCGGCGCCCGTGAGAAAATAAATATTGTATTAAAATTTAGTTATAATATTCCCTGAATCGTTTAAAAATTACCCATAGTATGAAATAATTATTACGCTCTAGCAACACTTTCCAAAGAAACAGAATGCGCACGCATCTGGTTGGTATCAACGGCTTACGAATTTATAGTCAGTTACAGAATTTTTTTACAAATTCCATATATTTAGTTTAAACGTAAGATCTATTTTTCCATATATCTTTTACCGTCTTTTACGACGAATAGGTGCAATCCAAATTCAATAACCAATCACAGCGCGGTATTTTTGTTCGTAAGCCGTTGATACCATACGTCAGTGTTTAGTGTTTGTTCGCTCAACACAGGGGAAATGCAAGGCACAAATTTGAGGTTATATTCTTATTATCACTGCTCACTGTCTTTCGTCGGGACTGCCTGTCAGAAGCTAGTGGATGCTATTCTTGTTTGTACGTTGCCATGAGAACGCATTTGTATTCGCTTCTTCTAATATTCGCGTTGGGTATATAGGTACATAAACGAAGTAAATCTCAAGAATGTCTAATGGACCTAGTTCAGCGAAACCACCCGCATTGTCTCGTAACCTATATTTTAAATCATGGTACGGGCACAAACAAACAATTCGTTGTATTATTTTAAAGCATAACTTGCAAAGAGTTTTTCCTAAAATAATTCAAATAGCACCATAATTTATGTTTACCCAATAGATTCAGAGAGTATAGGGCTCCTGGCGATCCTCTCTTTAAAAAAAACGAGTGTGAGAGCTATCGCCAGGTCACTTGGAAAAGTTACACCCTTTATATGTCTTGATTTTATTTGATAAATTAATGTAAAAAAAATAATAATTAAATAAAAAAAATAAAAAAATTGGGGTGAAAGATTTTTAATCAAAATAAAAATGTAGAGGGGGGGGGGCGCCATCGGTATCTACTGCACAGGGCGCCAGATTTCGTAGATCCGGCCCTGCCAAGTGATTCTCAATCACTAAGTCGATAACGAAAGTACCTCAATGAAATTGTTAGTAATTAATAACTCTAACGTTTCACGGTACTTCCCCACCTTCCTCTTCCCTAACTCCTTCCCCTCCCCACTTTCTTCAGCCTCACAACTCACAACATAACCCAATTGGGGATGCCGAAGTCCCACTGGCTCCAGAAGGGAGCAGTTGGGACTCTTGTGCGGTATTAATGTAAAAAAAAAGAAATAATAATAACATCATGAAAAATGTAATTATTATAAAAAGTGTCGCAATTTCCACGAAACAAATTTTTCCACAATAATTATTTTCAGCCCGTTCGCTGTCACAAAGAATGAGAAATGTTCCTCGCATACACACGAACCTTGAATTTCTTTTTGTTGAAAAACAACTTCTACAAGAACACATTTTTGTTGTTAATGTAATAAACGTACGAAAAATATCTTCCGAAAGCAACTACTGTAATACTAAAATTGGATAAAAAGTCGCCACGTTTCACATAAACTTGAGTGGTTGCTTTTCCCAGTCCTTCATTTCGTGCTTCCTATTATCCCTTAGATAGCCCAGGGCCCCAATTCTGCCATGGTAATCAAGAGTTAAGTATCATCTACGAATGAAAAATTATACGTCATCTCGACGAACTTTCTCGAATGTCACTAATACATTTCTTCGAATTTCGAAGAGGTGATGAGATGTGGATAGGGCAGCCATGTGAATCTCTTCTCTACATATTATAAATTAAAGTCCCCCGCGTCGTCTGTCTGTCTGTCTGTTCGCGATAAACTCAAAAACTACTGATCGGATTTTCATGCGGTTTTCACCAATAGATAGAGTGTTTAGTGAGGAAGGTTTAGGTATGTAATTTGTCAAGGATTTGCGTAAATTGGTTGAAACATAACGATAATTGTTAGAAGTGTCGAAAAAAGTCAAGCCGCCTGGTAGCTTTCATTGAAAACGATGCCTAATCCTTTTGGGATATAACAAAACAATGCATGGTGGGATATTCCTCTTTTATAGATCTACAAAAAAGTCCGCAATGGCATATATCTATCTTTTACGGATAGCTTACTATACCCATTCTATCTTCTAAAAAAATGGTCACGTACATTTCGGTAATTGAAAAGCTATTTAGACGGATACAGTATTAATTCTTATTAACTTAAATACGTTAGTTACCTCAAGCATTTCATGCACATTATTATAATCTTTTACACCATCTCTACGTATTATAAATTAAAGTCCTCCGCGATATCTGTCTGTCTCTTTGCGATAAACTCAAAGACGGCGGTGGTTATAAATGTTGGATAACCATCCAGTAGATGACATTGTGTTTTATTAGCCGCAGCAACGAGTGGCCGGGTCAGCTAGTATTATATGTAGTTCTGATGTGTTTGACGTTTCTATGGTATGGATTTGGAATATCAACAACAAAACATCTCAGTTTCCCTAAAATGCATTTAAAAAAAGTATTTGTCAAATTAGCAAAAGAGTCGACCCTCTGGCGAAACATTCTTATTGTTCTCAAAGCAGTTGCTTCAGTTTGCTCTACTTTATTACTTTTCAAATGTATTGCAGCCAACACCGCCGGTAAATCTGCCATTATGTGGAATCTTAAAACAACATTGTAAAAATATACGATGGTCCTTCGAAGAGCGCACGGGAAACATCTTAGATTTGGATACAGTATATTTTAACAATAGTTGTCGAAGACATGTCGGTGTCAGCGGGTTTGTCCCACTCGTTGTTCGCGTGGAATGACTTGACGCTTGGCGTAATTATGTAGGTACCATTGGCGATCCGTGAATTTTCAGACAGCTATTTTCAGCCAGCACATTTCAGTATAAATCTTCACACAAAAAGTTGAAAATTTGCAAAAAATAAATATCGTTTTCGTCTGCAACAACATCAAAAACGTCGTATTTTTCAATCTCCGCCATTGGTAGGGTCTCACCTTCGATGAGACGCGAGAATAAGAAAGTCAATCAATATATATATATATGTATCTACGACGGAGATTATCAGTGGCCTGAATTGGAGAATTGGTGAAAAGAGCCTTAATTTCAGAAACACGGAGAGAAAACTCTAGCATTCTTCAACATTTATTCGTCAAATTCATTCTCGTCATTATTAATTTGTATTCGCCTATTGATTCCTCGAGCTGAGAGACAAAAAACCGGAAGTAAAGGGAAAGAAGAGAAGAGAGAGGAAAGAAGGGATGGAGGAGGGCTTCAATATTAAAACATCTCAAAATATGCCAAGAAATGATATCTAGATTCCTCATTACTTCATTTTCAGTCGAGATAAGGGCGATTTTTCAAACGAGTTTCGAAATTTGATGAATTCTTGAAGTGTACCTTAGAAGTTTGAGCTAAAAATAAAAATTTCTAAGAGGACTCGAGTATGAAATAATGGATATTATTTTTTAAGAGTTTCGTCCTTAGAATATAAATTTAAGAAAAGAAGGTAAAAAACCTTCGAAATTATTTTTACACAGAAATAATTTTGCTTCACAGGGTGTAGTCAGTAACATCTGTTTTATTTTAAGGCCGGCTTCTCTTGCGGTACCTAAGATAGATAATGGTGGATTATGAGATGATAGAATATATATTTTTTCTTCTAATAGTGCAAAATTATTTGGCTTAATTTCGGTTTACGGAAGGTCTTCCAAAATAATAAAACTTTTTTTTTTTATACTAACTATTGGCTGGAGAATCCGAATCCGAAAGAATTTTTTTTCGGAAAGCAATATTAACAAAGTTACACGACTTTAAAATTTTCTATACGCATACATGAAAATCGACATATTGGAAGTATTATGACAGTTTAAAGTCATAGAAACAGCCACATAAAATTAAGTGTTGCCATATCAATAACTAACTTAAGTAATTATTTTTTATAAATTTTACTCACTTTTGGCGTAAACGCTAAACTACTTGAAAACAGGGATATTTTTTTAAATTGACGCGAGCAGGCGGTAAAAAGGGGCACAAACCACGTGACACAAACCTAGCGTAGCCGTTAAACTACTTGAAAACGTAGGCTGTTTTTTAAAATTGACGCGAGCAGGCGGTATAAAGGGGCACAAACCATGTTACACAAACCTAGCGTAGCCGCTAAACTACTTGAAAACAGGGATGTTTTTTGCCGTGACGCGAGCAGGCGGTATAAAGGGGCACAAACCATGTTACACAAACCTAGCGTTAGGTTAGGTTAGGTTAGGTTAGGTTAGGTTAGGGACGCGAGCAGGCGGTATAAAGGGGCACAAACCATGTTACACAAACCTAGCGTTAGGTTAGGTTACGCATTTTTAAGACTACGAATTTTCATACTTCGTCGATTTATAAGGTATGTTTGATGATATTATTGCATGGTAACATTTAATTTTGTGTGGTAAAACATTTTTCTAGTTTATCTATGACTTTAAACTGTCATAATACTTCCAATATGTCGATTTTCATGTGTGCCTATAGAAAATTTTAAAGTCGTGTAACTTTGTTAATATTGCTTTCCGAAAAAAAATTCTTTCAGTTTTGGATTTTCCGGCCCATAATTAGTATAAAAAAAAAAAAATTATTTTGGAAGACCTTCCGTAAACCGAAATTATTCCAATTATTTTGTGGTAACATTTTAAATTCAAATTAATAAATAACGTTGTATTAACCACTTAATTATTTACAAAAACCGACATGTTTCGTCAGCAAAGCGGACTTCCTCAGGGTTTTGACAGAACTAATTTTAAAAATAGACATACATAGGTAATAGAGAAAAATAATAAACATAAACAATAATAAAATTTGAAAGAAAATAATGTATAAGGAACGAGGGGCAATATAGAACAATTAAAAATTTAAAAGGGGAATAGATTTAATAATGGGTCATTTAAAAACAATTTTTGATTATTAATAATATTTAAATTTGCATTAACACTCTTTCTAATCTCTAAAATTTCTAATTTATCTAACTGAAAGCGATTGACATTACAATGTATTAATTCTATTCCACTGTTAAAATTAAAGGTATGACTAGTTTCTATTAAATGGTTGGCAAACTCCGAGAAACTATTATTATTTAAAGCTTTCTAATTACATTTTACATGATTTAGTGCTTGACACAGAGAACAAAAAAGATTTAAATGTTTAAACAACAACTAAAAATCTTTATAAAAATCAATGTAATATACCTTTCCATACCGAGGTGGGTTGTTTTTAGGGTTGCCAGCTTCCGTTTTATGTATTAGAGGATTAGTTGCGATTAAATAAAGACATAGGATGAAAATAAAGGATACCATTTTTTTAAATGCTGTTATGGTATCAGTAGCGACATTTATTAACTAAACATTTAGCAATGTAACGTAGTTTGTCGTTAATCAAAGCCAAGTAAGTGTACGACCTTAATTAGTATTTTTGCATTTAAAAGTATACTTGGTATTACTTTTGAATGCTCTAAGAGCTTCTTCGTTTTCTTTAATGAAATTATAAAATTGTTTGCATTTCATGTTGAAGTTCGACTTTACTTGTAGTTCTGCTTTTACAGTGTCAATATCTAACTTATTTCGGTATTTGGTCCACGCATTCGTACACAAGGAAAAGATCCTTTAGACTTAGGCGTTAGAAACTGGGATGGAAAATAGTAATGTATTATTTTTAGCAGATTCTTGTATTCATCCGTAGATTTGAGAATCTGAATCCAATTTTCAAGAACACTTTCACACTTCTTATCGTCTATAATTTTCGTCAGGAGAGGCTGTAATATACAGAAACCACGCTGATTCATTTTTTACAAATTAAAGGACAAAGTATTGTCCTCTATTGAAGATTTCAAAATAGAGGACAAGATCAATTTTCGGGCCTGAAATATGTGTCATCCTTTAAAATAAAGGACGTCTGGCAACCCAAGTTGTTTTTTTATGAACTTGAATGTAGAGTACTCCGGTTTTATTTTTTTGGCAAAATTACTGTCTGTATCAATTTCTGGATTATCATTTTCAACATTTCTTAACAATTTGTCCCAACTTTTAATGTTTGTAACGTTTTAAAGTTTTACTAATATGAAAAGAAATTGACGGGCCAATACAATCTAGAGGTACTTTTAATAACCAAACAATGTTACTAAAATATTTTAACAAGCACTGATGGATCGAGAGTCATTAGCTGTTCGTTACAATCGTTAAAAAATCTAAATATCGTTTACGGGTGATTTGTTGACACTGTCGAATGAAACAAAAAAGAAATTTATACACGTGTCATTTTATTTAAATTTATTTATTTATTTATTTATTTATTTATTTATTGAATTTCACGCCCGGCTGGGCTTTTACATGCATTTTTTTTTTTACAAAGAACATCTAAATTTAAATAAGCATAACAAAATTTTAAAAAACAAAAAAACAAATACATAAACAAAACAAAAACAAAATCAAAATCATAACCAAATCTAAAACAAAAATACAATAAAAAACAAATTGAAATAAAAACAAAATACTCCACCATGCAAGATGGAAAAAGATGTAGACTGAGAAAAGTAAAGTACACGTGAAATGATTCGAAGCAGAGCTATTCAGTTGGATTAATTAAATTTGTTGTTCTTCTTTTAGATATAAATTCTACTAAGACTTGTTTGTATTTAGTGAATGATGTGTTAAATATATCAACAACATCTTTATAGTCATTACCCAAATTTTGTATACGGCGAACGGGGGTATACAATTGTGATTCTGTGTTGGAGTTGTCACAATAGAATGGTAGATACTGCCTCGATGTTGAATTGCGAGGTATATGGAAGGAAATCAAGTTTAATAGTTCAGGGCTGTCAATTACTGAATTTATGATTTTATTTAAACATGTTAGGTCATATACTATTCTGCGTTCGGACAATTTTAATAAATTAAGTTGACATAGTAGATAATCATAGTTGATACATTCACTTGTGATACCCATTCTGAAATTAATGTATCTTAAGAATTTATTTTGAATTCTTTCTATCGTGAGTGAATGCTTAGCATAACTAGGTGCCCATACTGTCGAGTTGTACTCGATTTGACTCCTTACCAATGACATGTACAAATTTTTAATGGTTTCAATATTTTTAAATTGACTGCAAATTCTTATTACGAAACCCAACATTTTCAAAGCTTTATTTGATGTAATTTCAATATGATTTATAAATTTCAGTTTTTGATCAAAGTTTACACCTAAATCATTCACCTCGGTTACAGCTGTTAGCACTACATCATTAATGGAGTACTCATAAATTATTGGATTTTTTATTCTATGAAATCTCATAATAAGACATTTACTTAAATTTAGTTGTAGATAGTTCTCTTGGCACCAAACAAAAAGTTTAAACAAATTATTAGACAATGTTTGACAGTCATTAATATTTCTTATAGCTTTATATATTTTCATATCGTCCGCAAACATTAAAACTTGGACATCGTTGAAAATAGTAAGAACATCATTCACAAATATCAAAAATAAAATTGGTCCCAAATGTGACCCTTGTGGAACGCCGCTGGTAGCGATAAATTTATATGAAGTAAAGCCTTCAATTTTAACGGCTAATTGCCTGTTACTTAAATAACTTTTAAACCACTCGTATAAATACCCTACTATTCCTAATTTGTGAAGTTTTTTTAACAAGAGATCATGATTAACCCTGTCAAATGCTTTGCTGAAATCGGTATAGACTGAATCAACTTGTAACTTCTTAGACATGGATTCGGATATATAGTTTTGGTAAATTAAAAGATTAGACAAGGTAGATTTTCCTGAAGTGAAACCATGTTGGTTAGGTAAAATTAGTGGCTTGATACAGTGGATGATTTTGTTTAAAATAAGTTTCTCAAATAATTTTGGGATGGTTGATAAAAGGCAGATCGGTCTATAATTGCTCACCTCGTTTTTGTCTCCTTTTTTAAATATCGGGGTGAGGAAACTGTATTTCCATTTTTCAGGAAAATTTCCAGTTTGTAACGACTGGTTGAAAAGAAAATGTAGTGGATATGCAAGAGTGGTGGCGCAATTCTTTAGGAAAACAGGTGGGATATTATCAGGACCACCGCTCTTACTTTGATCCAGTTGTTTTAGCTGAGTCATTAGATCGTTATATTCAATTATTACATTAGATAAATTTAAATAATGATCCGAGGAAAAAGTTGGCGAGCAATCTTTGAATGTTGTTGGGTCATGGATATAAACACTTTTAAAAAAGTCTGCAAATAGGTGAGCTACGTTTTGAGTGTCGTTGGCTCTTTTTCTTTCGTAACACATGTTAGAGGGTACACTAACGTCGTCATTTTTCAAAGACTTTGTGAAATTCCAAAAATGTTTTATGTCACCATTTATTGAATTTTCTACTTTATTTATATAATTATTGTAGCAGATTTTTGACAATTTTTTGCATTCTTTTCTTATTTTACTGAACTCTGTATAATTTGGAAGGGATCCCTCTTCTTTATATTTTTTATGTAAATTTTTTTTTTTAGCTATTAGTTGGATTAATTCCTTACTGAACCATTTTGGATGCTTTGATTCTTTATATTCAATTAATGGTATACAGTCTACGATAATGGCATTTATTTTGGAATAAAATGAATCTATGTTAGAGCTCACATCGCTTTCCTCGAGAAACGACCAATCCACTTTGCTGAGATGTTCATTAATTTCATCGTAATTGGCATTTTTAAAGTTATAACTAGAACTTGTTAGTTTAATACTTCTTTTTACATTGTTAGGAATTATTACTGACAGTGGAGGATGATGATTGTCTATAGGAAGGATGGATTCTGATGCTTTACTAACTACTATGTCCTCTTCATTTGAAAAAACAAGATCTAGTAGGCGATTACTCAAATTATGCACATTATTAAATTGGGTGAGATTCAGAAATATTGACATGTCTAGGATTTCCCTTTCGCATAATGTTATTGATTGGGAATCAATACAGTTGAAATCACAATTTGGAAGATTGTAATCACCAAAAATGATGAATTTATGTTTTTTATATTTTGATTTTAAAAGTTCAACATCTTCCGAATGTTTTTTATACATAGATATATTAGCTGAGGGAGGAATATACACACAACCAATGACGTAATTTTGATTTTTATCATTTACCACAATGAAAATTTGTTCAACATCACGATTTTTAGTTTTTAACACTTTTGAGGACATTTTTTTGCAGACTGCTATTAGAACCCCTCCACCTCTGGATCTGGAACTAGTGTTGATACTTCTGTCGAGCCGGTAGACCTGATGAAAGGGTAGACCGAGCTCCGCTGAGTGGATCGACGGTTCTAGCCAGGTTTCCGTAAGAGCGATGACATCGTGTGAAATAATTGGGGCATTTATCCTAAATTCATTCAGCTTTGTCCTTAAACCTCTGACGTTCTGGTAGTAGAGTCTTCTCGATGACGGCTTGACGAGTTTTTTGGAAGTGAATAAACTATTTTGGGTGTTGAATTTATGTACTTTATAGTTAAATTGGTTTCTCCGTTGTTTTGCCTATTTTCCAGCTCCTTCCACAAACTTGTAATTTGTTGACGTTGCAGTACGGTTAGGTCATGTTTTATTTTAATAGTATTTTTATCCAGAGGTATTGTTTTTTTCAATAGCACAAGTTTGGCTTGGTTCGAATCTGAAAGTACAATCTTGATAGGGCGAGTTTTATCAGCATTTTTTCGTCCCAACCTATATATTTGTAGGTGGGTGGTGTCAATATTGTCCACTTTTTGGAGTATATTGGAAACTTGACTCCGATCTTCATTTATGCAGTCCGATTGTAATGTAGCCGTGCTCTCAGGAACGTTGAACATTATTATATTATTGGCACGTATTTTTCTCTCCTCCATTTCAGCTATTGTTTCTGATATTCCAGAAACGTCCGCACTGGTAATTGAAGGAAGCTGAGGATGCGGTGGTTGGCTTTTGTAAGCGTTCAGCTCACCTTCGAGAGATGCCATTCTGGCAGCCATACCGGCAATCGTTCCCAGTATTTCATTAGTCTTTGGGATTATTTTTGCTATGTGTTCTTTAGTAAATTTACTAATTTGCGATCTAAAAAAGCGGTGGGCACAAAGATGAGTATTTCGTAAATATATTTTAATATAACACAATAAGCATCATATTTTGATAAATAAATGAAAACCGGAGATGTTTCACTTTAAAGCGGATATGAAAAACGTTTTGGCGCGCATCAAAACGCCATTAAGGAAAGGCGGGGGTCGGGGATATCCGATGGAAGATGGATGCCCAAAGTATGTATTATTATGTTTCCTTGACTGCAGATACCGAAATGAACATCTTTTTATTGTGATACCGCATAAAAGCACCCACTCCGCATGACTTTTTACCTATAAATGGCTTTAGTAACTTACGATGATATCTGTAGAAACTATTCCATTATATCGAACATATTTCATATACTATTAGTTAAGTTAGTTTTTTTTAACCCTCCGCATGCCTAGTAGGGTCTGACAGACCCAAGGTATTTTAAAACAGCTGTAGCTATTAAAATATTGCGCACGAATGTCGTAGCTACCGATAATATAATTACGTGAAGCGAAGTTAGTTCTACCGACGCCGCTCTCGGAAGCGTTCGTCCTCGAAGTTCGCTCGGGTCTCACATATCCTATCAGGCTTATAAATGAGTTATTTTGTACGTAAACTACCATTTAAAAAAAACTACATCTTTCCGAATAAAATTTTTTTTTCGTCAAAGCACGAATGAATAAACCCACATCTTAGAAGTGGCAATTAGCTCATATCCGGACATTTTATCGAGCCGAAACACTACACTAGTTGACGATGACAATGCACCCAATAAACTTTTGGTGGTAATCACGGACATATCCATATCTCTGGAATTGAATTTAGAGAATTTTAGGTACAGCCCTTAAATGGCGGGAAAGTCGAATCTGTTTCACTGCATGATAATAATAGATATATTCTATTGGATTTTGGCATAATTTTTTTTCTTCAGAAAGTTATATTTAGTTAAGTTCTTTTCCGGGTATTGAATAATCTTAGAATGTTTTAATTACTCCTAACATTGTGAACGGTTTTTGAAGTGAAACTTCCTAAGCCCCGTTAGAGTGAAATAACGCACTACGGCACCTGCGAAGCATCAAAATTGGTTGAAATATAAGACGGAAACGACGATAGTTCTGCGCTCATTGGCCGCTTTGTTTTTTATAATGCGTCAATTCGCGCCTTGCCGAGCGCGTCCCATAGCGCAGCGATATAGTGCATCACAAATCTCAGCGGCCAGTGAAAACCAGCGGACGGAAGTTCGAATCCTACAAAATCAAAAAAATAAACATTTTAGTTTTTCTAAATCAATATCCAATCTTCAAACCACTTTAAAATAAACAGGCAAAAGAAAGCACATCTAGAGACTTTCTAGTTTCACTTCTATCACTTGTGAATTACACACACTATTGTTTTTTTTACTAAACGGAAGGAAAAAACTAAAGGTCAGGTTTTTATTCTCTCCTATCTATTTATCTAACATCACCATTGCAGATCAGTGCAGAACCGGCGTTACACGCAAAAATATTTAAAAGAAATTAACTATTCCATTCCCCAGAATCGAGAGTGGTCAAATTCAAAATAAAATATTTTTTGAAATATTTTCAATGATTATAATCATACATCGACAATTTTATTATTTTTTTTAAAGAGTAGTCTAATTATTGTATCCACTTTACGCCCCGAAAAAACGAACAACATTTTTCAAAAAGTTGTGAATCCAAATTTTTTGGTGTTTTCACGAATTTGATGGATTTGACCACTTACGATTCTAAGGTAAAGATATTATTGGTAAAACTATTTTTTATCGACATCAAGTTTAGTTATTAGATAAAGATTTAATTTTAATTATAAATAATAATTTAGTACGTCTGTATAATTACGTGTGACGGCTGTATCGTCTTCCAAAGTCTGACGTGAAGCCTCTTGCACACGGTATATTTGTATCATTTCTACATAGGTACTTATAATGAAAACGTCCGTCATATTAATGTTTTCGTTTTTTTTTCACCAATTGATTTCTGGTGGTTATGAAAACCGTGAAATATTTACGTTTTTTTTTTAAATTATAAAATCGTATTGTTTAAAAAAATAAAACACTCCTAGCATTAGCCACTTCAACGATAACTATAACATACACCCATAACTGGTGTACTTTATAGACTCCAAGGATTACTACCCGTACCTTTATTAACATCAGTGTACTACGCCATGGTACATTCACACCTTTCTTATCTCTGCTGTATCTGGGGATTTGCCTCAAAGAAATTGATGGCTGATCTGCAGGTGGTTCAAAACCGAGCTCTAAGAAATGTTTTTGGACTTCCATGGGACACCCATGTCAGAGACATATATTCAGTTTCCGGTATTCTTCCAATCACAGTCCTTCCTAAACATGAAATCACAAGCACCATCCTACAAATTACGCAACAATCAACTCACACTAACATCAAGCCACTTTACAATCAAGACATCCACACTCACAATACTCGAAATAGCAATAAAATCCGCATACCTCAAACACACACTACAAAATATGGGATAAAATCTCTGAACTATGTTGCCTATACACTATATAATTCGCTACCAGATATTTACAAGTGAATTCAGCAAAATAAAAAAATCAGAGTAATGCTTTAAAAGAATATATTTTAAGTATGTATAAGGATGAAACTTTGTAATTTTCTTGTCATGTTCAATTGTCTTGTTTCTTTTCTTTTCCATTAAGTTGTAATCATCCATATCTGTATAACCTTGTTCCCTTTTTCTTTAATTGTTTTCCATTGCTGTTTATTCTACTCAACCTGTCTTTTATTTTTCTTCTATATTGTATGTGAATCTTATATTTTAATATCCAAATTCCTATGTAAAATTTTAACTATTTCCTCCCACCCATGATTTGTATGTTCCTCCTGTCCTAAAATGAGTTCTGTAACTCATCGGGATTGCTATAGCAAGAAATAAAAACAATAAAAAAAAAAAAAACTATGAATTTTTCTCTCAATAACAAATTCTTGCATTGGAAAATAAAATAACTACAAACTAACGCATCAATCAAATTTTATTTTGCTTTGAGTTTTGAACAAATGGCTCCTCCATGATTTCAAAACAACATAACATTTTTTTAATAATGGAGAAAGCACTCTGGCGGGATAACAATGAATTAACAATAAGTCGAAATTGTTTTTTGCACGTCATCCCCGCAAATCGGTCATTAAATCATTAAGTGCTCGCTAATTGACTACCGCCGCCAGATAGATTGATTATTCAGGCTGTTAAATAGATTTAGCTAATGATGTGAGGTCTATTAATGGGGTAAATAGCAGTTCACACCAAATCAATTATTGTAAATAGTCAACTCAATAGTGAATCAACTCGAGAGTCAAGGGTTTTAAGCATAGACATATGAATATTAATAGACCAGAACATAAAGGTGAGGGGAAGAAACCAACTACAGCGGGGCGCAGAGCGGGAAGATGAATTCGGTGATATGTGATTCGTCAATAACTCAATCTGAGAGTATATGGGCATCTCGCATTATAATATCACCATTTAGTTCTTAAAAGTAAACTCTGCTCTTTAATGAATAGACCTTTTTACATGGGAGCGCGAATTGCTCGCTGCGAAATGAACAAATTTACAAATTCCAAATACAGCAAAGTAAAGTTCGCCTATTTTCATAGTCCAATATTTTGTTGACGTATTTAGTTAAGACACTTTTACAAATGTTTCATACTTTACTTACCCCACAAAACAGCGACGAGCACACGCCATGTGTCTCGAGTGATAGTGTGTGTTACAAAAACGACCATATTATGTGATCTGAAAAAGCTTATAATAAAGTAAAATAATGCTTTCCTGTGGAATGTAATACGACAATTGGATTTATTCTCTTTTTCACTTCTATTTTTACACGTTTTCAAAACACAAGCCACTGTTTTTGCCGTGTTATTTCGTAAAATGCACCGATGAGTGCTCGACGCTGGCACGCAGAAGAATGATGACATCACATTTTTTAGATTCACGCGAAGCCATACTCGATCCCAGCCGGTTCCAATGGAACCTGTATGGTGAGGGGGAAATAATACGCTTTTATAGCTTAGGGCAGGTCTATTAATATTCATATGTCTATGGTGTTAAGAGTCACTACCTACAATAGATGAGTTATTTGAAACGATGTATGAATGTGAATGAGCAAGGGGTGTGATTCAAAATAGGTTAAATGGCAGGTAATGAAAGTTTCTAATCAAGCCTAAGGTTTAGCGAGTAAATTTTTTTTTTGCATTTCTTCGGCATTGACTATGTAACAATTTCTAGACATTTTTGTTTTGAAGAGTTTGAAATTAACAAAAAAATTAAATCTAAAATTAATTTAGTTAATAAAATAATAGCACCATGTAAATCCCCTCTACTTACGATGTTTCCGTGTAATTTTGACTCCTCCCACCGTTCTTCCCCTCCACCAAATTGCCCACTCCCACTACCCCCGCCTAATTAATTTTTGTACTTGTATAGAATTTTTAAGTTAGTTTTAAGTTTGCTCGTTAATGATACAGACGTGTCAAAACCGGTCGCACAAATTTAAAATTAAAGTAACAAATGTACATGGATAATTAAAACTCTTCAAAGTAAAATAAAAACTCTCAAAAAACTGTATATGAAAAGAGTTAGCTGCGGTGTTAGTGATAAAACTGTTTTAATCCACTTGAAGCAAGTTGGGAAGGTGAAAAAGCTTGAAAGGTGGGTACCTCACGAATTGAGTGAAGAAAATCAACAAACGCGCGTTAGAACGCTAGACCACACACTGCACAACAGACGGTTACCAAATTAGAGAAGCTTCAATTGGAATGTCTAAGACATCCACCGTACTCTCCGGACCTTGCCCCAAAAGATTACCATTTTTTTCGAAATTTGGATAACTTCTTACAAGGGAAAAAATTAAACTCCTATGGGGCAGTCCAAACCGCCTTCAAAGATTTTATTGATTCCGTCCGAATGGTTTTTTTAGTAAAGGGATCGATGAACTACCTATGAGATGGCAAAAGTGCATAGATAGGAATGGTACATACTTTGATTAAACAAATATATTATATTTTTAAAAAATCGACTTTATGTTCCTCCCATTCAAAACGCCAATTTCATATGTAAGGACCTAATACTAATACCGCGCAAGAGTCCCAATTGTTTAAAAATGAATGGAGCCAATGGGAATTTGCCACATTACAGTGGAGTAAACAACGGTTTAGGTTAGGTTAGGTAAGGTTTTCGGTGAAACGTTAGCCAGTACAACAGTCTAAAAGATTCCATGACAGTTGATCACCGAAGTGGTAGGCAGAGAAGATGTAACGTATTAAACATATTTTCATTCAAATGCATCAAGCACAAAACCACTTCTCTATAATATACTGAATACACCAGCGTTTAAGTGCAAAAAGTCGTACAGTAAATAAATTTTGCTATCGTTTGATATCCGTACCAACTTATATCTATAAAGGCTTTGACGGCAAAAAATATTTAAAATAGATTTTAGGTTTGCGAGGGGTAAATAATGCACAAAAAATTATAATATTATGATAATTATAAATTCGGGGGGCAACTGTTGCAGTATGGAGTATGTTGGGTCACCATTCTCGTATCTTCAATAAATCCGAAACACTTTGTCAACTTTGTCCGGTTCTAACCCGCAAAAATAAGAAGAAACTACAAACGTTTTTCCGACGAGAACCTTGATTTTTATTTTGGGGTATTATGCCGTATTGTGCCACCTCCTTCTTTAGCCAAAGTTTCAGAGAGTGTTTCAGTGTCCATCGGGACAGATGTGTTATCAAAATTTGTGGTAAAGTATGTGCTTATAAATGTATAAACAATACCGCATTGGGCGCAAGGGATGGTATCTCAGTATAATTAATTAATTTGAAATGGTTTTCGACGTTTAGTTTTGTTGTAGCCGTCCATTACCAGATACCGAGAACTGTTAAGCTTAGCCCCGTGGTCTCCATTGAAGTTTAAGTGGTTTTTATGGATTTTCATTGCCTCCATGATTAGGCGTGATCGATGCTTTCTGGGTATATTAGGATAAGATATATAAATAAAAAAGGTATACGAAAATAGAGGTAGCGAAATAAGGTGTAATACCCCAAAAGTAAATCACGATAGTATTTTTGGCAGTGAAAATCTTTAATCATACTTTCGATATAAATTTAAAAAAAATTCTAATTGAAACATGAGTTAGGTATGGTTAGGTTAGGTTAGGTTAGGTTAGGTTAAGTTAGGTTAGTTTTAATTTTAATTTTGACAAATTCCCATGACGGGTTAAATTTGGTAAATAACACAATTTTAAAAAATAGCAACAAATAAATAAAAATCAGAGTGTGCAATTCACACGCGGTAGAAGTGAAACTTTCAGAAAGCTGAAATAGACGAGGGTGAGGAGACTACGAACCACTTTTTTATCAATGTGAAGAATGATTTTTTCCATATTTTTGTCGTTGAATTCCCGTGCATCCTTTCCTATATATTTGGTCATCTTATTATTATTTGTATTTTCTTCTTCGGAGTCGCTAGATATCGCTTTCTGTTGTGTTTTTTTCCTTGGTTCGCTGGATGTCTGGCCGCTAAGATTCGTCAGGCGCTTTATACCACTGGACCAAAGGAGACTTGCATGGCACCGTGGATTTATCGAATTATATTGGAACCGAGTACCCGTGAAATAAATAAATATTTTATTGCTATCTCATTCTCTTGCAGGCTAAAACAGTTAGATGTATGTGTTTCTCTTTTTACTGTCGCTATTTTTCGTTTTAACGAGTTCCAAATCACAACGGTGCTAAAGAAGTTTTCACTTCAAAATTCTATTTTAACGAATTCATTTATTGAACAATATGCGACAGAAAAACACGTGAAATTTTGAAAGTGTGTGGTAATTAGTGAAATTGCAAATGCAAACCTTTGTGTTCTCTATTTTTGAATAAATAATTAATTGGAAAAGCTGCAGTTCGCCTGAACGTCATTATTTCAAAGAGAGGAAACAAATTATTTATTTCAATCGTACATTCAAGCAGAGATACATTAAACGAAAAATCAATTTAATTAAATTATTTCGTCTAAATAACAATCGATGTGGCATTAAGTTAGATTAAAAACACTTTTTTGTACAATAGCTCCACACAAGAGGCCCTGAGGAAAACAATTCCCCTCGGGGCCTATGTCATCTTTGGGGATGCTGTATGGAAATTCTTCATTAAAATAATAACATAATATAAAAATAAAACTTATACCTTGAATGATTTATGTAAGAATATATAATTCAGAGGTATCAACTTGGGAAGCGAGTATGGGTACCGCTGCCCCGGGAACATTTATTGGACAACCAACACCTCTGCCACAGGTCACCCCTGGCGGTTCGCTATGTTTGGTGACTTAGCAGCAGTGCCCGGGCTCATGGGGTGAGTTTTTTGTCTACATCTTGGCGGCGGATGCATTTGCCCACCTAATGCGTGGCGGGCCGGATCGGATGAGACTGGTTTAGGGAGATCTTTTGACTTCTCCAGCCGGACTCGCTTGACCCATCGCATTGACCCGCAGAGGGAGGAATGGATCTATACGTCCGTCACTCCGGGAAACACCGACCCTCAGATTCCTACGCCTCTTACTTTTTTTCCTTCCCAGGACTTCCTCTCCTTTCATTCCAGGAAAAATACCCTCCATACAGCATCCCCAAAGATGACATAGGCCCCGTGGGAAATTGGGGGGAAGTATCTGGCTCTTCAGATCTGGTCACTAAGCATGGCTAAAGCCATTTCAAGCAACATTTCAATTCTGAATGGTGGTCTTACACCAGGACGATACTGAGACCAGGTGGGTACCTCACGAATTGAGGGAAGAAAATCAACAAACGCGCGCGTTAGAACGTTAGACCACACAATGCACAACAGACGGCTAACAAATTAGAGGAGCTTCAATTGGAATGTATTAAAAGTCATCTGTGTTGCAAAGTTTTTTTAACAAAGAAACGAGATTTATGTTTATTTTCACTTGTCTTTGAAGGTTTTTTTTTCTTTGGTTTCTTTTAACAAAAACTCATATTTTACAATCAAATAAAAGAAAAACTTAAAACAATTGACATTTGATAATTGCATTCTTACTGACACTACGGAAATCAAATTTAAAGGGAATAAATTTCCTTTACATGTATATAAAAATCAATGTATGTGTGTTTCTACGTATGTGAGTTGGATATGCATTGCCATATTAAGCATAGGAAATGTTTAAAATTTTCAAAATTCCTACTTTCCACCCCCGCGTATGTTTCTGGATTATTACAACCACATGACAATACATCTGAAAAGTTTTTTTAATCATTACGAAAACTCTTACGAATCTGTCAAAAATGTCACAATTTGAGAATGGCATTTTACAAACCACCGATTGTTAAATCAAAATTCAATTTTCGAATAAAGTCTTTAAATTTTTTTTTATTGTATATTTTATTTAGATATAAAATTTGACATCTTATATCTAATGTTATCTTTTCTATGACTACTTCAATATTATTTACTACCTACTGACTAAAATTTGGACTTTACAACATTAAGACATAATCCACGAAACACTGCAAGACTTTTAGGCTCCTTAACATTTACAGGGAGTTCATTGAACATTTTAAAACCTTTATAATAAATATTATTTTGTGTTCCCGATAAATTTGTTTTAGGAAGCCTAAAATCGTTGCAGTTTCTCGTAGGATAACAATGAACTGTGCTGTTGATTCTAACATTATTCAACATATAATCTGGTAACATTTTATTTTTTAACTTATAAATAAAAACTAGGGTATTTAAAACTAATCTTTGCCACACACTTAATATATTGAGTTGGCGTTGCATGGTTTTTATCCTGGTATATCTGTTACAGCACAATATAGATCTCAAGCCTCTGTTCTGAATTATTTCCATTCTTTTAATTTGTGTTTTATTGCTCAGAAAGATTACACTTGAGCAATAATTCAGATGGGATGCTACAGTTGTGTTATAGACCAATTTCCTAGTTTTAATGTCTAATTTTCCCTTTATCCTGGTTAAGAAATTAATCTTTTTGGCATTTTTTTTAGTTAGCATTTCAAAGTTAGAGTTAAGTTTTAACTTATTATCGATTATGATTCCCAAATATTTAATTTCTTCTACCTCTTCAATATTTTGATTGTCTATATTTAGGGTGATAAGTTCATTTAATAAATAATAATAATAATGAACTTAATAGAAGTACTCAGCTTTGGTACTAACCAAAATCGAATACTTTGAATCTAATCGAAAAATATATTTATTTTAAACAGATATCTACGTAATACCCAGGCTGGCCCTCCATTGATATAGGTACTTGGTGTAACCCTAAGTGACCAGCTCAGATATGGGGGCTCCATCGAAGCCAGAGTTAAGTTAGCCTCTCAAAAACTGGGCGTACCGCACAGAGCCCGCGGATACTTTAATAGTACACAACTGCTAACCCTGTACAAATTACAGAATTTGGCAGTCACCTCTGGTATGGAGCTTCAAAACACCGGAAAAATACCCTCGACTCTGTGCAGAAACGGGCGGTTCGTTTGATAGATTCTCCCATCTTAACTGACGGATTGCAATCCTTAGAGCGTAGGCGTCGGGTGGGAATGCTATCTTTGTTCTACCGGTATTACAATGGAAGACGATCCGTGGAATTAGCGTCATTGATCCCTTCGGCACCGGTGCGTAGTCGGGAAACATGCCAAACGCGTGCCCAACATTTGTACACGGTTGACATTTGTCACATGAGAACAGGTCGCTTCTTCGACTTATTATTGTGTTCAACAGTTCGCTGTGGAATAGGGTGTGTCAATTATTTAAACTTTTGAATTTCCGGGGTCTCAAAAGTTGCGTCTTACAAAGAAAATGAGAACTGCATTTAAATTTATTTTTGTAAAAGTGGTTATTAGTCCGCTAAAATGCATTGAAAATCAGAAAACAAACCGAAAACCATTTTTTTTTTTATTTTTTAATTTAAAAAAAATCAGTAATTTAGCCGTTTAACGTTTATTATTAATAAAAATTGCGAATAACTGACAAAAATGAAAAAAAAATTCAAGTTTATGAATACAAGTAAGTCAACAAGAATTCTGATTTTATCCAGAAAAAGTATTATTTTCCCCTTTTATATTTTTAACCAACATATCACATTATGTTTTTGTTTTTTTTTGGGTTCTTTGTACTGCAGTTATGGAATGAAAAATAATCTTCTTATTTTTTTCCATATCATGAAATCCATTTTTTTTTTCAAAACTTCCGGCCATTTTAGCGGGCTAATAGTGAACAATAATTTCATTTATTTTTACGTTTTCGATTAGCTACAGATCATAAGAAACTTTTGAGACCCCGGGCGTTTAAATATATACCATTTTTTCTCTCTATGGACAGCGACACAAGCTACTGTGGAATGATTTGCCGGCCTCTGTGTTTCCACCTTCCTACAACATGGGTCTCTTCAAGACTATCCTTCTTCTATTCCCCTTCTCTCCTTAAAAAGACCCTCCTCACAGCATCCCAGATGACATAGGCCCTGAGGGAAATTATTTTCCTTAAGGCCTCCTGTGTGCAGTTAATGTAAAAAAAGACAAATTCCCGTTATACCTATGTTTGGACGACAAAAAGGCATATTTTTAATCGTTACGAAAATCATATTCATCAACGCACAATTAAATTAAATGTTTCATCATTGGGTATTTGTTGACTTCTCTATTTTTTCGCCATGTAAAAACCGTGAAAAATATCTACTTTTTGACAATGAAATCTACAAAAAAATCACGGACAAAGACATTATTGACAATTAAACGTCGGTAACACGCACAATGGAATAATTTTCTGTTTGTGGGATTCATTCGACTATTCGAGAATTGCTGTATGTTGCACTTATAATTATTTCAATCGGATAATGCTAAAAGGATTGAGTTATTTTAAAAATGCATAATATGATAATCATTTGCGATAATTGTGAGTCATGCATAGAACATACCTTTCAACCATTTTATAAACACCCAACGACACGTAATAATAATTGCAAGTTAGCACACAGGTGCATTTATTTAACCTATAAATACTGGATCGATTTAAGTCCGCATTGAGCCGCGACATAGATTGTGCCCCATGGGAGTCGTTAATCCATCGCGGCTAATGCATTTATGGATCAGTCGATGCAATTGAATTGTCATTGTCATAATTTAAGTGGGTGCACTGAATGCAGCTAATGGCTTAGAATGCACGATTTTAATTAATCTTTTGTTTGTTATAGACGTTAATTATTGAAGCGATTTTAAACTAACCAACCAAACAAACAATTTCCAAACACTTACACAAATAACATTAAGGTTATGTTAAGGTTACTTGAAATTGGTTGAAAAATAACGATAATTGTTAGACTGGTCGGTGGTTGAGTGGGCATAGCGGTTGGATCCCATCCGGGCGTCGCGTGTTCAATTCCTCGGCTGGCTATTGGCTAAGTCCTCCATCATAACAAAAGCAACATTTTCGGCTTTCTGTGGTGGTAGTAGGAGATTTTCAAACATTGTTGGGTTATTCGTAACCCGGGAATGTTTGTCTTTCTTAAAAAAAAAAAAAATCGTCGGAAAAAGTCAAGCCGCCTGGTAGCTTTCATCGAAAACACTGCCTAGTGCCTAATCCCTTTGAGATATAACAAAACAATGCATGGTGGGATATCCTTCTTTTATAGATCTACAAAAAAGTCCGCGATGGCATATATCTATCTTTTACATATAGCTTACTATCTTCCCTTCTCTACATCTCTACATTTCTACATATTATACATTAAAGTCCTCCGCGTCGTCTGTCTGTCTGCCTGTTCGCGATATCTATCTTTTACGGAGAGCTAACCATACCCATTCTGTCAAAAAAAAGGTCACGTACAATGCGGTAATTGGAAAGTTATTTAGACTGAAACAGTATTAATCCTTATCAACTTATATACGTTAGTTACCTCAAGCATTTCATGCACATTATTATAATCGTACCATCTCTACGTATTATAAATTAAAGTCCTCCGCGGCGTTTGTCTGTCTGTCTCTTCGCGATGAACTCAAAGATGGTGGTGGTTATAATGGTAGGATAACCATCCAGTAGATGGCGTTGTGTTTAATTAGCCAGAGCAAAGCGTGGCCGGGTCAGATAGTGTAACAAAATATTACTTCGTTGGCACTTGTGTATACGCAGTACCCCATTACAAAACCAAATTCGCCCAAAGACATATTAATTTTATTGCCCTTAAAATGTAAAATCTAAGTTAAAATTCACAGAAATTGATTTTTTTCATCTTACAAGTCACAGTCATGATGAATGTAGTATTTACTCCTAGAGAGTATTATTTAACGTATTTTTTAATTAAAATTTTATCTCATTTATAATTACATTTTACATATTTTTTTCTCAGATAACTTAGATAAATTTTATGTAATACTTATTATTTTATGCATAATTTTAAAATTTCAAATAATAGAAGTATTAAAATTTAAAATACCCGCGCACGGCTTTGCCTAAGTGGGATTTTTTAACACCTATTGTTTTTTTTCTGCTTTTATTTCAGTACTTTATGGATTTTTATTTCTGTACCTTAGAAGCATACGGATACAACTCGAAATTGTGACTGTGAAGTTATTAATATGACTCCCCGAGTTCAGAAAGAGGCAGGTAAATAATAAGGGATATAAACCACTGTAATGGGTAATCTCGCACTCTCACATCTCAGCTCGCAGACAGACAATACGCATTTGCAATATTGTGCATGGTTAAACATTAAATGAAATATAGTAACGTGTAGCATTATATCTTCACGCCATTATAATAAGTACAACAGTGGCGCAGCCGGTATAATGGAAATATAACATATATCTATTATCTTCAGTGCCAGCAAGAGTGGCTATAAGAATTTACTGGCAAAAACTAATTTCCTAAGGGGCCTGTTTCAATTAGAGTAAAATGTAAATCAAACTTCCTATTATATTCCACTCATGCATCTAAATCCAAATAAAAATCTGGGGATGGTATTCGGATCAGCGATGCCAGAAGGATGTTGGATTCCATCTATCATTTTCTATTTTATATTAAAAGCTAGCTGAAGTCCCCTGCGTTGCCCGGGCTGTACACAGAGTTTTTCGAAATCAGATGTGGACAGATATTTTCCTCAAATATCATTTGCATAAAAAACAAACCCACAGAAATGCTTCTTTATATATATACACAGGGTGCTAAGGAAGGCACTTGACCTATTTTAACCTATGATTCCTGACGTGTTTTGGAGTAAAAAATGTTATCCAAATTTTGGTCTCCGGTGAAATTTTTGATGTTTTAGTTCTTTTTTATCCAAAAACAAAACTAGTCACCTAGCCGAGTCCAACCCCTCAACCCAATCCTAACTACCTACTTTTTTATATTTTAATTGAAAAAGTACATAATTGTGTCACCGGAAACCAAATTTTTATTTATGTTTTTTCTCCAAATAATTTCAGAAATCAGTGGTTAAAGTAAGTACGTCCTAACAGCCTGTATGTACTTAGAAGCTAATAGATTAGTAAAAAAAAACCGCTGTTTTAACACTAGAGTACAGGCGTGGGCTACACATGTAGCCCAGGGTATTGTTTTTGTTCGTAACTTCGTGAAATCGCGTGCTTTACCTTCGAGTCTCTAGCTAAGCTTCCATTGGTTGTTGCTCGACGCATTCAGTATGTCGTGAGCGATCGACGCTGGCGCACGTGTGAAAAATAACGATTTAAAGTTGTTGGGCTACGTACGTAGCCCGTGCGTGCACTGGCGGAACACAAGAAAACAAAAGGAAAACTGTATAAGGCGTATATGTAATGATCACCAAATTTTAATTTGTCCTTATGAATGATCACCAAATTTTAATTTGTCCTTATGAATGATCACCAAATTTTTATTTGTCCTTATGAATGATCACCAAATTTTTATTTGTCCTTCGTGTAATGAAAATTTAAAAAAAAGTGTAAAAAAAATTAAACCAAAAGTTGATCATGATGTTAGATCTCAAATAAGTAAAAATTAGGTGATTTTTTGAGAAGTCTGAAGTTTTGTTAATATTTTAAGTTTAAGAATGAGAAGATGTGTTTTTTTTTTATTTCGGTTTACTTATTAAATGTCATTTATCATAATAAATGTGTTTTATTTAAAAATTAAGCGATTATCTTTCAGTACATTTCAATTTAAAATGGGCTACAAGTGAAGCCCACGCGAGCACTCATGTACGTTTTAGAGGCGCGTGTACCGTAGTGTTAACCATCCATCTATCTGTCTGACACTACGGTGGAAAAATATATCTGCCATTCGTAAAACATTTATTGTAATTATTTTTAATATTTTCTTGGCCAGCCATTTATTTTAAAACGAAGCTATTGAAATTATTTATCCATTATGACCATAGATGTCGCAAATCCGAACTTCGTAGACTATTTTAGAACGATGTTAAAAGTAAATTAATTTTTTTTTGTTCCGCTGTTTACGATTAAATTAAATAGATATTCACCTTTCATTATCAAGTATACTACAGACAACATACAGAAATCGAAAATATTCTATGTTGACTCGAATAAGTACCCCTCACAGCAGGTTCAAAGTAAAAAACGCGCAGTTTTCGCGCGGTTATATTTTTTTTTATAAATCCTACTAATATGAAATAAACGGTAAAATGCACGTTAATCCGTTGGCTATATAGGACTTAAATTAGTTTTTATGTCTCCATGTTAAAATTCAAAGGTATGATTTTTTTAATGTTGGCGAAAAATTTAGATGAATGGTCGAAAGCTAGGAAGGTACTGACAGAGACAGCATTATCGAAACTGTGCATAGATAAAACAGTTATTGTAGGTGTGTAATATGACTCCTACGTTAGCAGTAGAAGTATATACACAGAAGCGTAAACAAGGTTAAGCCAAAAGCAAAATAAATCACATACAATGTATACTATAAGGAATGATAAACAAAGAGCGTTGGTTTAGAAATACTCTGATATCTTGATTTGGGCATAATCCTAGTGTGGTAGTTAAGGGCCAATAACCAGTCAGCGGCCAAGAATTTATATTTCGTCGAAAGATGTTCTTACCATCGTACAGGGCGGTTCCAATGAGAAAAATTAATTATTCTCCGTACCAGCTTTTTTAAATAATAACTAAATATCGATTTTATTTCATTCAAAATTTGCTTTAATTTATACCTACTCATACATTCAAAAATGATGAAAGGCATGATGATAAAACTATTAAAATTATGTACTTTTTTATAATTATTTTTTGATCATAAGTATTTATAATTTTTCAATAATTTCTAAGCAAAATAAGAATGTAATTTTTTTGTTTAAATATATTAATTTGTAAGACCGTAAATAAATAGACAAACCTAAGAATTTGAAGTAACGTTGAAATGTGTGTTGTATAATACAAAATTTTGTTTGAAAATTCAACAAATCTGCCAACGACCTACGGTAAAACCTTGTTGTACGAAAAATAAAGATATTTTTTCAAAATTTTAAGCAACCCCCGACTCAAAAAGAGCTGATGACCTTGAAACGCCTGAACAGGTTTTCATGAATTGTAGCTAAGAACCATCTCGATCAAGTCAGCTTTCAAACAACAACAAAAAACGCATCATAATCGGTCCATTCGTTTAGGAGCTACGATGCCACAGACAGACACACAGGCAGACACACAGATATACAGAAAGTCAAACTTATAACACCGCTCCTTGTGTCGGGGATTAAAAATAACAGTCTTTCGAAAATAATTTATATGATTTCAATATTTGATTTTGTCCTATTCTCTTATAGATTATCCTCAAAATTATAACCATCGTCCTTAACTTTTTCGGCACAAAGCACTCTTATTAGGGTGAATTGCCTAATTTAAAAAAAAAAAATCATTTTATAATTTTTTGTGGAAGAGAGTCAATACGTCTAAAATCTGATTTAAAAATGACATGTTTCCGGTTTTGTCTCGTTGTTCTCTCTTAACAAGTTAATAAAATTGTAAAATAAAAATAACAGTAATAACCTAATAATAAAAAAACTGCGTACAGCAATAATATTGTACATAAGTTACTCTTTAGTAAGAAAATCAAGCTTTTGTATACTTGTCTTGAATGCCCATGCATACTTCACAGTGACCGTAAGTTTCCCTGACTTGCAGAGTTTTTATCACAGATGCCTTGGAAATTAAGACGACTAAAGTAGGATTCTTAACGATTTAACCGAAGAAGGCACTTAACGTATGGTCGAATTTTCCCTAGTTAATCTAGAAAAGGTTCTTTCTACGTGATCTTATTTTAGTTAATTCTGATGAACATATAACTACAATTTGAGTTGTTTTTTACTGAATTCCGTATAATATTATAATAAATTGCTAATTCATCGTCTAGAAAAATAAAATCTGGTGCTTACCGCTAATGTTACATTTGAAAAACGTTTTACGTAAAATAATTTAATGGTAAGTGATGGTTTTTTTTTAATCTTAATTACGTTTAAATAAATACTTTGTAAAGGCTACGATTTCATCGGAATTAATTAAAATATGAGACTAAGGAAAACCCCTGGTAAACGTGGTCATGTCTCACGTTAATTGGATTGAAAAAGTTGGAAGCTTGATAGATATTCCAATACGTTTTCTTTATTTTTCTTTAGCAATCTCCAAGTTTGTAAGCCTCCCCGTTCCAATCACTCCGCGAAGCCTGATCACGTGACGGCAGTAGGTTTAATCCAATCAAGCACTGGCGATTTGCCAGCACGATATGATCGCCGGAAACGCCCGAAGTCGCGCTCGGGAATAATCGGAGCCACATAAACTTCGTCAGAAACTTATGATTGCCAGGAGCGCTTGGGAACGCCGCGTACTTAGAGCTTTCATCCTTAGATGAATAAAATATGAATGTAGAGAATTCGATCACCGCTGGAAATCTGTTAAACTTTTTGTAACTTGCTAAACGCATCAATAATTTATTTAGGGGTATAAATTGCCTACTGGTTCAATTTGAAACTCATCAGTCAATCAGAGTAATCTTTTCTTGGATTATTATATTGTTTATTATATTATCTACAGTCTACCCAGCGACAACGTTGACGTTTTCATATTTAATGAAGGATAGGAATATTGCGGGTTTTGATTCCCGTAAAGCCCATATTTTAAAAAAAAATCAATTAAGTTGCTACATTTTTTAAACATTACGGTTTTAGTGTCTAAGTCACTATTATTATCATCATCATCATTACATAGTATAAAATGAAGTCGCTCAAAATGTATGTGCGCGTTAATCTTTTAAACTACGCAACGGATTTTTATGCGGTTTTCACTAATAGATAGATTGATTGAAGAGGAATGTTTATATGTATAATACATGTAAATTATATTAGAGAAAAGCCGAGAAATTCAAAGAAAACATATTTTTGTGCGATTTAAAAGGCTGGCGGGCCGTACTATAGTCACTTTTGAAATTCGTTCTACGGAAGAAATTGGAAAATAGATGTCCTAGAGTAAGTAGGTATTTGATTTTCTCTGTTCAAATATCCAGTGTTGCATTGCAAGCATTGTATAATTAGTGGCGATCGCTCGAATTGCATTTATTACATTATTACATAGTATAAAATGAAGTCGCTCAAAATGTATGTGCGCACAGATCTTTTAAACTACGAAACAGATTTTCATGCGGTTTTCACCAATAGATAGAGTGATTCAAGGGGAAGGTTTATATGTATAATACATGCTTATTATAGTAGAGAAAAGCCGAGAAATTCAAATATTCAATTCAGGCAGCGGGCAGCGGGAGGCTGGCAAGCGGGTGGTGTGGATTTTATAAAGGTTGGGTAATGGCGTTGTGTTTCGTTAGCCACAGCAACGTGTGGCCGGGTCTGCTAGTACTATATTAAACAATGTGTTTGCAGTTCCAAAAACCTTGTAAAGGCGAGTTGAATGAGTTGAAAAACATATATTTTTTGATCAACTGCATTTAGGAAGTACGTAACTCTCCCCACAGGTGACTTCATGAACAAATTGGCTGGCTCTACAGTAAAGGAGGTTATGGTGACGTCCTCGAGAGTGAGGCTCTGGTATGCTAGAAAATCATTTGAGACAGATTTTGAATTTTAGATATGACTCCTCTTTTTTATTAAACCTTTCTAGTGGCGGAGATGAGGCGTGATATAGTGAAATAAATAACTAACAACATTTGCGCACTCGCATACTGCCTGTTAACAAAGCATGCCCGGACATTGGAGGTCTATAGACATTTTAATAAAAAGCCTTAGTTACAGAAGGGATACGCATTACTACTGATGACTTATAAGCTTCTGAATGGTTTATTATTAATACCAGACATTTTTACAATAATTGGATTAAGTTCCGTATTATTTCACGCGAGGCCGCCAACACAGGTTTTTGATTCTTCCTAAGTGCAAATCAGAATTCCAAATGGTGTTGCCTCTGGGAAGACTTACCTACTAGGTTAATTAACTGACTCGCAGGAAATGTGGATATTTTTGACACGTACGAGTATTACTATAATGAATTTAAGCGTGAAATATTATATACTAGCTGACCCGGCCACGCGTTACTGGATGGTTATCCAACCTTTATAACTACCGCCATCTTTGAGTTTATCGCGAAGAGACAGACGTAGAGATGGTGAGGAAGATTATAATAATGTGCATGAAATGCTTGAGGTAACTAATGTATTTAAGTTAATAAGGATTAATACTGCATCCGTCTAAATAACTTTCCAACTACCGCAATGTATGTGACCATTTGTTTAGAAGATAGAATAGGTATAGTAAACTATCTGTAAAAGATAGATACATGCCATCGCAGACTTTTTTTGACCATGCATTGTTTTGTTATATCTCAAAGGGATTAGGCAGTGTTTTCGATGAAAGCTGCCAAGCGGCTTGACATTTTCCGACGATTCTAACAATTATCGTTATTTTTCAACCAATTTACACATAACCTTAACCAATTATAAACTTAAACCTTCCTCACGAATCACTCTATCTACTGGTGAAATCATCATGAAAATTCGTTCAGTAGTTTTTTTAGTTTATCGCGAACAGACAGACAGACAGACAGGCAGACTTTAATTTATAAAATGTAGAAATAGAGAACTGTAAATGAAAAACTTTTTCGTAATTTCTGTACCACTTCGCAATTAATTGGTTTTTTATACTTACTGTTTTGGCAAATAAATATATACGAAACAATAATTGATTGTCTACATTTATCTAGGACAGCTGAAGGGCGGTACGCAGTATAAGGAAATAATGAAACGGTATACTGGGTACTATATCAAACTGTCTATATTGTTTGTCGTTTGCGGTCCCTTACCATGAGAGACAGTAAAAACCATTAAATTCTCAAAAACAGTCGAAATGAGCTCGATACAGCCGATGGAACAAGGCCCGCCGCACTGTTGAACATTTTAATTAAAATGCTCCCACGGGCTTGGGAGCCAAAAGCCGTTTATTTTTTCGGTGTTCCGGGAATGGATCGTTTTTAAAAACTCCCTTCAAATTGGATTATTACCTTTATTACACTCCAAAGTGCTCTTACATTAATTTACGTACGGAGATATTGGTTTCATCATTAAAAAAACTGAACCAAAATTCAATTTTTTATAAGAAAAACTCTTTTTTTTTATAACTTTTGAAGGTTATTACCATCAATGTTCAATGTAATATATCATTGAAGAAGAAGATAACAATAACAATCTAAACGAAAATATGAAAGAGAATAAGACACAGAAAAATAGAAAAAGACAATGGTCCCAACTGGGTTAACAATATTATCCTCAACTAATTATTTTTTTCCATATTATGGGCAAATAACCTTTTTATTGGAAACAATCATTCTAAGAATTGGTTTGTATCCTGGCTAGCGTCTCGGATAAATGTATCGGAATTTGGGAACTATTTTTATACATATGGAAAATATTGTAATACGGAAAACAATATAATTAGTTGAAGATAATATTGTTAATTCTAAATTTAAAATATGAGATTGACAAATATGACGGTTTGACAGAGGGTGGCAATAGCGAAATTAGATAGATGAGAGATCTGGGTTCGAGTCCCAGTAGCGACCATTGTCTTTTTTATTTTTCTGTGTCGTGTTCTCTTTCATATTTTCGTTTAGGTTATTGTTGTTATCTTCTTTTTCAATACAGCTATTTACTAAAACAAGCATTTGTTATATACGAAAAAATAATCTACTAATTGCTCCACAACATCAAGCACACACCCGCTTTTCATCAAACCTGGGTTGCGTGGTCCCAAAAACTAACACCTCATTCGCTCAACGACAATTCTGGTTCATCGCTCCTAAAATATATAATGCTCTGAGTACTGACATAAAGTCAAGTAATTCTAATTCTCTTTTTATAACACGTGTACAACATTGGATTTTTGAAAGGGGACGAACGCACTTTAAAGAATTCATGAGTTCTAACACTACATTTTAATTATTAATTTTTGCATTTCAAAATTTTAATTTCCATTTGTATTTCTATTTTACTTTAAAATGTTGTTATTTTTTTCTCTTAGTTTTTCACTAAATTTATATATGTTTTTAATTTTGATTTATATAATTATATGTTTTAATTTATACAGAACACTTGAGTTCTTAACATTTAATTTTTATTATTAATTTTTGTATTTCAAAATTTGAATTTGAATTTTTATTTTTACTTTTCTTTAAAATATGGTCTTTTTTTTCTCTTTAGTTTTAAGTATTTCTTAATATTTTTTGAAATGTTAAAATATTAAATGTACGACTACCACAACACGGGCTTAGCCTAGTGTGGTAGCCAAAAAAAATCCAAATATCTGTTACTAATAAAAAATATATGAAATAAAGAAAAAAAAAAAAAAAAAAAAAAAATGAACCAAAATTACTTAAGGGTGATGGTTTTAAGGGTTTTACCGTCAATAAGTTAACAATAACGGTTTTTTTTTCTTCAAAAAATGCCAAAGTTTGAGAAGTAAAGACAAACAACAAAAACGCGGAACGTGGAGCTTAACGGAAAATAATGTTTTAAATCTTAAATGTAAAAAGGATAATCGGTTTGAGCGAAGTGTAAATAAAGCCTCGGAAACTTACAAACAGTGAGATGTGGTATCATGAAATGTGTACAATTTTGTCTGCCTGGAATTATGTCAATGCAAGTTTATTTTTTTTACATTGCTCGTAAGAGGATTTCTTACTTTTTATATCTTTCTATAACTTTTTATATTTTGGAACTTTTTTATATTTTATATTTAAAACTTTGTACCTTTTTAAATATGTCTTATGAAAGAGGACGAGACACAGAAAACAGAAAAAGATTACGGTCGCAACTGGGTCTCGAACCCAGAACCTCTCGTCTATCCGGGACGTGCGCCCTTTTGTCAAACTGTCATAATAGCCAATCTCATAAACCATAGAAAACATAGACGTACCGGAGAAGCGAGAGGTTCTGGGTTCGAGTCCCAGTTACGACCATTATTTTTTTGCTGTTTTTCTGTGTCTTGTTCTCTTTCATATTTTCGTTTAGATTGTTGTTATTATCTTCTTTTTCAATGATATATTACATTGATGGCAGTTAATTAATAAAATCTTTTTTTTCAATGATATATTACATTAATGGCAGTTAGTTAACCAATTAGATTAAAAAAAAGTTTATACTATAGTCTCGTACACTCACACCTAAATTACCTGATTGAAATCTGGGGAAATGCGTATGAAACATACATCAATGAATTACAGGTAATTCAAAATAAGATAATCAAAAAACTATTTCACTACGAATCCAAAACATCCACAAAAAAAATATATTTAGAAACAAAACTGCTAACATTAAGAAAACTATACGAGTACAATATATGTGTCCTTATATACAAAATAAATAATAAACTCATACATACAAACACAGAATTCATTAAAACGTCCCAAGTACACAAACATTTTACACGATAACATACGTTTAAACACCATTCATACTAACTACGGTAAGCAATCAATTAGTTACGAGGGGGGCAATTTATATAATTGCCTTCCAGATGATATCAAAAACGAAAAAAGTGTGTGCAAATTCAAAAAAAAAATTGTTCATGTTTATTCACAAAAAACAAAGTAGTGATAGTGAATAATATCGTATGGTAATATAATATCATGTAAATGTTAGTATTGCAATCTAATGTAATCTAAGCTTATGAAATGTAAAAACCATGTAATGTAAAAACTATGTAATACAATGTAAAAAGTACATAATTCAATATTCTAGTTAAGTAAGTGAAAATGTTATTTTCTTTTTTACTGGAATAAAAACTTATGAAAAAAAAAAAAACCTTCAAAAGTTATAAAAAGACAGATTTTCTTAAAAAGATTGAATTTTCATTTTTACTTTTTACTTAAAACTTTATACTTTGTAGACTTTATCTATGCACTAGCTGGTACCCGGAATGCGTTGCTATGCCATTTAATAAATAAATTGTTTCTCCTTTCCCATTCGTCCCGTTCCTCTTCCACCTCCAAAAACCAAGTTAACTTAGACTGACAAAAATGCAGAATTCAGAATGCAACTCAAAGCGATTTGTCTACTCGCAAAATCCAAGTATGTGTTGATAATGCAATAGTCTCATATGCTCCAGATAGTAGTTACTGTGGTGTTGGTGAATATTAAAAATGAAATGAAATTGTTCGATCGTATATCAATTTGTTTTCAATCAATGTCGGAAGCAAATCACTCTTTCGATGAAACAATCGAACAAAATAATTTGAGTTGACACCAAAATCTGTGGAATTTACATCAATCAATTAATTTTATTAATTGGTAAAAAAGGATATCATTTTGCTGTCAGAAAATTGGCGCAATTTGAAATGTAATAAAGCAGTTTCATCAAACGAATTTCAAACACAAAAAAAGGTATTTCCCCCATTGAAAATGACAAGCTCATGTAATTTTATATTACATTAGGCATGTGTTATATTATTTCTTTTTACATTTGCAATTAAATTTTATTTATATACACATATTTTTTGCATGCTTGTCACTCCATTTTCGTAAACTTTCGAAGTAAATACTGAAAACATCATCATCATTATCATCATCATTACATAGTATAAAATAAAGTCGCTCAAAATGTATGTGCGCGTTAATCTTTTAAACTACGTAACAGATTTTCATGCGGTTTTCACCAATAGATAGAGTGATTCAAGGGGAAGGTTTATGTGTATAATATATGCTTATTATAGTAGAGAAAAGCCGAGAAATTCAAATATTCAATTCAGGCAGCGGGCAGCTGGCAAGCGGGTGGTGTGGATTTTATAAAGGTTGGATAATGGCGTTGTGTTTCGTTAGCCACAGCAACGTGTGGCCGGGTCTGCTAGTTTGTTTATAAATTTAATATTGTTTGAGTCAAAATGTACGCGTCGAATACATATACCTATCTGCTCATACCATTTTTATGGTATTAAGTTGTAATATAACTTTTTTTAAATTTATTTAGAAGAAAATACAGATACAGATGTTAAATGATAAGAATAACTGCATCCAAACTATTTCTTACGATTTTACTTTTAACAGATAAAACATACTCGAAAAAAGTTACAAATATATTACAAACAGAGAGATAAGATAAATGCGCAATATCCTTACAAATGTTTACAAATTATCTTGGAAGAATTTAGATGGTAAGTCAAAATTCATATATACATAGTTAAAAATATTGTTACACACTATGACGTTACATACTTTTAGACGAGGGGTAGAAATCTCAAAGTGGGAAGACAAAGGCAAGACAATTGTACCGGTCTCTATATCTAGTACTTTAGTACTAAACTGCTACGCGTCGAGTAAGGTTGCGTCTTACCAGTAAGTAAATTATGTCATTTAAAAAGTGCCAAAATGCCCTCCTGTGTGATGAGAAAATGTTTCAATTACTCGGCAAATAATAGTGAAGGCGAATGAATAACATTTCATGTGTAAGTACACGCAAATTACTTAATATTATCGATTATTATAAATATTACAATTAATTTTCATGTTTCCCGCTCGCGGTTTTACATGTCATTAGAGAAAATTCAAGTCCTACTAAAGTAAAGGGTCTGGACGCGCAATAGCCAAATTTCTGTTGCTAAGTAAACTTCACTGTTTTAAAGTAGACTAATCAGCCTAAACACTCTGTTTATTTGTTTGCTTGCGGTAAAACAATACATAAATCAGTAGTTCTAACAAGTATTGATGACAATCGCCACTATTTGAAAACTGCCTTATTGTATTTATTGTATAGCTCGACACATCAAACTCCAACAGACAGCCGGACCTTTTATTCTAGTGGGCCTCAAGAAAAGAAGACAGCGAACATTCTATCAAAAAGTGACAAGCAATACGCCGCCGCCCGCTCTTATATTCATTGCAGTCATACACACACATTATTTGATTGTCTATCTTTATCACACAGGAATAAACTTTTGAATTAAGAAATCATACTGAAAATCGCTGAAAACAAAAGAGTGTTCCTTACTTTCCACATTATATTTGAGTATATGAGACTATGGCGAGTCTATTTATTTATGTAACGTCATTGGTTACACAGCCTTCAATTTTCTACTAAAAGTACTGCGTGTGTCAAAAAAATTGAGAGTCCTTGAGGTTTTGATTTTGATTAAACGATACGCACATTCTTCTGTTAGGATCCCCGACACCAGCATTTGTATGCATCCGGCTAATATGGAATAAGCCATTAAGTCTTGTTACTCTGGGGGTATTTTGAAGTTTATTAGTTTCAGGACATTCAATAACGTAGTTGCAGGTTTTATATAGAGTCATGAGTCAAGGTATGTTCGCCAGTTAGATAGAGAGCATATTTATGTACACCCGTTTAGATGCGCTCATTCTGTAATAATGATGCATTGCAAAAATTTATTTTGAATACTTTCAATATTGTCTTTATAGATACCGTAAAGTGGAGTCCAGATAGAATATAGATAGCTTAAAGTGGATAGATATCGTAATATGAGAAATAATAGTTTTACACCACTATTGCCTTAATTAAAAAAAATCTAACTCACGAATTCAACCCATTATTAAGAGAAAGGCATTTATTACATATTTAATAAGAAATAGGTCTACCGTAAACCAGTATCACAGAATCCACGAACTAAAGGGCTTGAAAGCCGGCAGTAAAGAATTATTATGATTCGTTATTTTAATAAATGAGATAAGGCTTCCCACGAAAAAGTGACGATGAAGTGCCAAGATTCTATAAAAACCCTTGAGGTTATGAGCAGCAAACACGCATTGCTAACTTCCAAAATCAGGCGAAGTTCTTGAAAAAGAGAAGGGGTTATTATTTATTATTTTATGAATAAAGAACAATACGAAAAAACGGTTATGAACAAAACAATCGTTTTAAAAAAAAATATATATATTCAAGATTAGGATTTTTTTTAATAGATACTTTCTTCTTATTTATTATCTCTTCATCAGACGAATATTTAATAATATTCTGTGTTTAAAATAGATTGGTAGATATTCTCAGAACTCTTAGAATCTCGCCCTGTTCAAAAACACCAATTGAAATTAAAACTAGAACTGGTTCCGTAGATCATTTTACACGAACGACCCAGTTCTTGTCCCACTGCCGAAGTGATCGGGTTGTGAGTACCCACTCTTTGATCGGTTACGTTTATATTTGCAAAATACCAAAGAGCAGCGGTTTTCAGAGCAATAAAATTGCAAGAATGTATGCTTTAAAACTCAACATTATCAAATTTATTTGTGATTTAAAAAGTTATTTGTGTCACTTGATTGTTAAATTCATGTAATAATGAGAGTATTTTTCATTATTACAGGAATTTACCCATTCCTGCCTCAATTCGGGAGGCGGGAATGGGTACCGCCTCCCCGGAAACCTTTATTGGATAACCAACACCTCTGCCATAAGTCACCCCAAGTGCATTTGGCAGGGGTGCTCGGGTTCATGGGGTGAGGTTTGTCTAGGTCTTGGAGGTGGATGACCAGGACCCTCTGTACCCTTCGATTCCTACCCACCCCTTAAACCCTTTTCCTTCCCAGAACTCTCCTCTTCTTTCCTTTCCTTTAAAAAATTCCTCCCCGCAGCATTCCCAAAGGTGACATAGGCCCTGAGGGAAATTATTTTCCTTAGAGCCTCCTGTGTGGTAATCCTCCCCCACCAATGTAAAAAGAAAAAAAAAGTAACATGTCTTTCATTACACGTGTACGCAAGATAGATAGAAGGTACGGGATACAAGCAATTTGTAGTAAGAGTCAAGGGGTACGCAGGCTCAAAACGGTTGACAATCGCTGCATGGAGTATGTAAGAGTATGCGCGCGCCCTCTTATAAGTCAAAATTACCAGTCGTTCCTGAAACACGAGAATCCGTCACCCGATCTTTTATAGAAGAATTTTCATTTGACGTAGTTAGGTAGTAGGTAAATGATGGCCTACTTTTGATTCCGGATATCTACCATCTCTATATGTCTAGATTCGAGACACCCAGTCTACAAAATATTATGGCCGCTCGCTACCCTATCCTGCCGGCACTCATCTCTGGAAACGGGTATTTACGATAGAATATTTTTTGAAAAAGTAACCCGATCGCGTTACGAACCACTCGCAAGCGGGTTACAATGTTCGGGTAGTTCACGATCGATCCATGACTACTCGAAAATTTGCTTGAAATGATCAGATGTATAGTCAGATAATTCCACATCTCTATCTTCCCCATCTCTTTCACCTCTCACATCCTTCAGCCTCACGAAACACTCCAATTGGGGATGCCATAGTTCTACTGGATCTGATCAGTTGGGCCTCTCGATTCATATTCACATAAAACTACCCTGGTTTCTGGAAATCGCACCAATTTTCATTAAGAGTTAACCTTTAACTTTATTTTTTCCAACGAAACAATCTACCCAGCTTATTTTTGGTTTTATTTCTGCGATAAATGGCTTGATTTAATGTAAGTATTAGGAGTGACGTGTACTTTCACATGCAACCCTATTTCTACACGCGTTTCTCTACACCATCCTAGCCGCTAACACATCACGTCATACACAACTCCCGTGCTAACATTGAGCACGCCACAACTGGACAAATCCGACTTGTGTGACACGGAAAGGTTGTGATTTGAACATGATTTTGATGCATGTGAACTTGGTTGACATAAAATGTGTTATTTTGTAAACAAATTGAAATTTCTCGTGATGCTAGTGGGTATTTCATTATGCAATAGGCAATTGTTTTGTGGAGTTAGATCCAGTCAAATTTGGTCTGATTAAATTAAATGAATATGATTGTCGATTCGATTTTAAAATGTGTTTTCAAAATGTTTATAACATAATGCGATTTTTTCTTCTAAAACTACCTACCTATAAAGAAGCCGAAGAAGATGACAAAAAGTAAGCTTACCGCCAAAGTATGTATTTGAAAGTTATCTATTATATAAAAATGAATCGCTGAATGTGTTGCTAAGCGCGTAACTTACGAACGACTGCACCAAATTGGATAATTCTTTTTTTTTGTGTGTTCGTTATTGTCAGGACAAGGTTTTTATAGGTGAGCTCTGGCATTATGAAATTTGTATAAAAAAATTGCTATTGGTGGCACGCGAGGAAGCGGCTATTGCTATAGAAAGCGGGAGGGAGGGAGAGATGGGGGAGGGGAACCAGGGAGGGGGAGGGGACCTGGGAGGGGGGAGGGGGACCTGGAAGGGGGGAGGGGAACTCGGGAGGGGGGTTCGTGGGACGGAGAAGGTGGGGGGGGAGTGGAGTGGGGAGAGGGAAGGTGGAGGTGACGGAGTGGGAACGCGAGAGGGGAAGAGGACGCAGGAGAAGAAGGGGAGGCGGAAGGGGAACGGGATGAATGGGAAAGGACATGCCGGGACCAGCTAGTATTATATAGATGTAATTTATATAAAAATAATGAAATAAGTGTAAGAGAGACAGAGTGCGTGCTAAATGGGCAAGAACCAAAAAGTCGGTGGCAATCATTGGCTCGCATTCTAATATACAATTAATGTACGTTAACTCCATACCGGAAGCCTCGAGGAAATAATTTCCTTCAGGGCCTATGTCGTCTCTGGAGATGCTGACAGGAGAATCTCTTTAAAAAAAGGAAGGAGAGGAATTTCTGTGAAAGAAAAGGATATGAGAAATGGATTGGAATATGGGGGCGGTCAGTATATGCAGAGCGACTCAACGGGTCGATAGAGTACAGCTGGAGGGGTAAAGAGATCTCCCTCAACCAGCATGTCCTGAACCGGCTCGCCACACAGTAGATAGGCAGATGTTGTTATGAAGCAGTGCTGAAATCATTACCTTTTCTCATTTTAAAATATGAACACTGCTTTATAACGTCGAACCTAGCGGCACGAACTATTGAGTTAATTAATTGTTGAGAGTTACAACGGGAGGACTGGCAACACAAGTCGTTATGGAAGGGGTTAGCTTTTTTTCTTTTCCGGGTCCGGCAATGGAATCCACTCTCGCCGGCATGATCTTTTGGGCTAGATCATGGCTGTGACAGTCGTGTAGTATTAATTTATTATAAGGGACGAAGTATTAAAAATTAGTCGATTGGCGCGTGAAATTAATGTGGAACAATCTTTGATACGTGATGTAAAAGTGCACCAAAGATTTCATTCAATAATGTCGCGAGATTGGTCTCCGCGGTAGTTCGTATTATTCGAGAGGTTTACCGAGAATTATTGAGGCAATCGGTAATAGTATTTACGCTGCACGAGACGCGCCGGAATGTACTTGTCGGGTGCTGACGATAAGAATGCCTCATCAATCGCGTGGAGAAAAATAATTCCGCTCACCGGCTTGTATTTAAAATTACACGTACGGTAATACTAACGGTCCCGCTTGCTTGCTATGTAAGCCCCGTAACATCGCCCCTTGGAGTTCCACTTCCCTTGGAGCCCTGCTTTGCTGTGAAGGTTATCCGATTATCCTTGCTGGTCATCCTGTTGCGAACTGGCCGATTATCCTGTTGCGAACTGGCCGAGATGAGGATCGGCCGGAGGTCCTGCCGATTATCCTGTTGCGGACTGGCCGAGATGAGGATCGGCTGGAGGTCCTGCCAATCATCCTGAGGCGAACTACGAGACGCGGTTCTGTTAGGAATATTGTGAATTTAGCTAGTTAGTATAACATCAATCGGTCCCTGAGGGTGAGTAGATTCTGTTTCGTTTATTGTACCTGACACTATTGAAATAATATACGTTCTTTTACATTTAAATTGGAAATGAGATACCTGTTGTTATTTAATTCCCTAACACGCTGGAGATCACATACATATGCTCACTCCTGAGATGAAGTTTCATGTTTTTATTCACCACGGGCATAATTCTGCACAAAGGCAGTATTTTGGCGCTCGGTTTAACCGAAAAGTTCGTGGTGAAACCAAAATACATACAGTATTAGCCCTACTATACTCAACCCTTAATAACAGCGTAACAATTCTACACCAAATCCACCACCAAAATCTACACAAACTTCATCCCTTGACCCCGGGAATCCCTGCAAACTCACCAAAAGTAGCGAACATGGAAGGTATTTCTAGTGTGTAATTATTGATCTATTCAGAGATTGTTTAGTTGTAAAATGGTGCCATTAGTTTTCTTTCAAATCGGTACAGATCACATTTCTAGAGAATAGCTGTTCAGTGCCTGTACTTTAATATTCCTCGCTTAGTAGGTTTATTTTGACCAGCGGTTTAGTCAGTTTCGACGGTACAAAGGTATATTTGTAGACTTTTGCAATCCCCATATTAACAGCCCCGGGGTTATGGTCAGCTTTCTAATTGATGGGGGATGAAACACGTCCCCTAGCGGACATTTTACCGTTATCAATTTAAATTACCCGATAGCCGAAACGCTTTATTGGCCAGAATTTATCTCTAGAATACCATGTACCGATATTCAAATTCATGGGTACGACAATTAACTTGTAAATTTACGTCTCTGGAATGTTAACTCAATTTTTATGTGAATAGGCCACTTGCATGGACTTCATAACGACTTGGAAAAAATCGTGTGGATAGAGTTTTTTACTAAGATTACGAAAATGTTAGTAAAAATTTTTAGAAATGTACAGTTTTTTTATTTTTAAATAAATAAATCCATTATTTGGGCTCGTGACGTCACTACATGAAAATGTCCCGTCGCCGAAAATGTTCCTATTAATTTTATAAAATTCCACACTGATTTATTTTTTTATATGGCATCACTTTGATTTCAGGCGAATTTTTGAATTCGTTCACTAGATTTATTGTTTGTTCTCTGCGAACTTATCATTTGGTTTGATTTTTTGACAGATGTTCTGAAGAGAACCCCGTACAATTAATGGCTACGGGGTTCTCTTCAGAACGTGAAGAGGATGTCGGTACATGTTTTAGTGGTATAATGATTATGGTGCTGATTTTAACAAAATAAAATTTTATAATATTCTTATTATTATTACAATTTACAAGTTCAAGTATATTACATTGAATTTAGTAATATAGACGCTGTACATTATAATGATTTATGATCAATAAGATGGATGAAGGAAAAAAATATTTATGAGATGTAATATTTTTGGTATGCCTCGTTATTCTCCTGTTCCATTCGTGTGAAAAACGTTCTTTTTTTTTTAAATGATTTTCGGCTATGTAATTATCGTTTTTTCACACCTATAAAATTATGTCCCGTCTTTCCGGTTTATAAAAAATGGTCTGATTTTTCGGATTGAAATTTTCAAAAAATCCCCAGGGTTTCAAAAATACGATAAAAAAAAAAAAATACAGAATGTCTTAGAATATTTGCCTAAACCGGAATTTTTTTTTAAAAAATGTGATGCAAGTGGCCTATTGTGGGTTTTTGCGGTCTTTCGTAATGAGTTATTTTTTTATCATGTGCTATGGTAGTTCGAGCTACAAGGTAAAGATGACTTTAGTGTAGTCAGATCTTAGAAGTTATAAACCTATCGGCTCACAGTTAGTAATTTCGAGTATCTAGTTTGACTTTATTATTTTAATTTGTTTTTTGGACAATATAAATTATCATTATGTGAAAAAAATGTTTAAAAATATAAATGGAATTTGGAATAAACATACGTTCCTTATCACAATATTGCTGTAGCTCTTTCAAAAGATAAGACGCACAATGTACTTAGGTCTGTTCCCTCCAAAGGAAAAAAGTAATTATTTTATTGCATCTCTTCCACACACCGCGCCGTGAGTCTCCGTAGACCCCTACCAATACTACTTATCGTGACGAAAATTTTGAAAGTATGGAATATAGTTACAAGGATAATATTGAAGGGTGAGTGAATTCCAAAAATTCAAAATCGTCAAATGTCGGTTGATGGTTTTGCTTTTGTTCTTAAACATATAATGCTGCCGCTCTTTTTTACACATTAAATGACAACAGTCGAAAATAAGACAAACAGTGAACGTATGTCTGCACCCCCCCAAACGAAACATACAATAATTTTTATGCATCTCCCTCACACGTAAAAAAGTAGTACTTTGGAGGAAACATTCATAAGTATTTTGTGTGTCTTACCATTATTTAATGTATACGAAAGAGCTGTAGCGTTATAGCGAAAAGGAACGTATGTTTATTGCCTTTTTGCTATCGCGGTACCAATACCGTGGATAATCACGATGAATATAAAAGCGTCCAATAGATGGTGTCTTGGGTCGTTTAGAAATGCCGGGTTTTGGGTTGGTTAGAATCACTAAAGATTGGTCACATTGCAGACATTAATAATTTAAGGGAAATAGATGTCCAAAGCTGGATGCCTGAAAACTTACGAAGCAGAAACAATATACACCATAGTATTCACCATTGTTCAGCATAAATTAAATTCTTCATACAAATATCCTATCCATGTATTTTTTACCACTTACGATGGTGGAACCAGAGAAAAACGGAAATATGTCATTTAAAAAAAGACATCATATTGACTCTTTTCCACAAAAAATTATAAATTGATTTCGAAAGATTGTTCTTTTATCTAGAAAACGCATGTTTTAAATTTTTATAAAAATGTTTATTTTTAGTATAATAACGTTATAACATAGGTCGTCGGCAGATTTGTTACATTTTCAAACGAAAAATCTTATTTTACAAGACATTTCATACCATATAATCATACATCATTGTAAATCAATACGTTATCTGGTAAACGCATGTTTAAAAATTTTAATTTAGTTCAAATAAAAGCATTAAAAAATATATACGAACACGTATTTATGACGAAAATTTCACAATTTTGTCTGTCTATTTACGGTCTTACAAATTAATATATTTAAGATTTTGTTAACATTCTTATTTTGCTTAGACATTATTAAAAAATGATAAATACTTATGATCAAAAAATAATTACAAAAAGTACATAATTTTAATAGTTTTATCATCACACCTTTCAGCATTTTTGGATGAAGGCATAATTTAAAGCAAATTTTGAATGAAATAAAATCGATATTGAGTTATAATTTTGAAAAGCTGGTACGAAGAATAATTAATCTTTGTCATAAGAACCGCCTTGTACGATTTTAATAACATCTTTCGACGAAATTTGGATCTTCGGCCGCTGGCTGGTTAAAGGCCCTGAAAAATGGATCAAATGTGACGCAATCATACGTACAATAAACCACCCTTAAAATAGTCCTGAAGTTAAACTCGGGCGCGATGTTTAGCGTGTAAGGGTTGTAAAAGGAATAACGATCAATTACATAATAGGTAAGTGAAAGCAAAAGTATAAAACGAAACCATTTATTACGACCAGCTACGCCCCTGAGCTCAGTAATTCAGGACGATAAGATCGACACGGGGTTGTAGCCCGCGGTGTTTTGTTTGTATCGCCTCGGGCTTTGAAATGCGAATTACGTTGGCTAATTTTAAAAATATGTGCGAATCTACATTTATAAACGGTGCTTAAAGCTTAAAGGGCAATGCATCTGAAATAGAATTGCTACCACAATTACCGAATAGAAAATATTAGGTCCATACATATGAAATTGGAGTTTTGCCGTACTGGCAACTTTGATCTCAAATATCTTCTCTTTGGTTAGGAATTCCAAATTCAAATTTATACAACTATTTACTCATGTATTTGTGTTTCGGAAATTATAATTCATTTGTTTTTTCCTTAATTGCTTTTTTTTGGAAAATGGAAAACTTGAGATATCGCGTTATTTACGAGTACGAGTTACACCGTGGCACCAGTGCTGCAGAAACGGCTCGAAGGATTAATAATGTGTATGGCGACGGTGCCGCAAATGAAAACACAGTGCGTTTTTGGTTCCAACGTTTTCGTTCTGGAAATTTCGACCTGCAGAACAACCCCCGTGGACGGCCGGAGACCAAAATTGATAATGAAGAATTGAAGGCTATTGTGGAAGCGGATCCATCGCAAACCACGTCCGAGTTAGCTGCAGGCTGCGGTGTTAGTGATAAAACTGTTTTACTCCACTTAAAGCAAATTGGGAAGGTGAAAAAGCTTGAAAGGTGGGTACCTCACGAATTGAGTGAAGCAAATCAACAAACGCGCGTTAGAACGCTAGACCACACACTGCTACCAAATTAGAGGAGCTTCAATTAGAATGTCTAAGATATCCACCGTACTCTCCGGACCTTGCCCCAACTTTGACGACCTCCGTAGTCCAGTGGCTAAGACTCTTGACTCACATTCCGGAGGTCGGGGGTTCGAACCCGGCATGCGCAAATAAATTTTATTTGATTAATTTGTGTTATTTCACAATTAATTCATTTAAAAAATAATATATAGTATATTTGCGGCATGTTCCAGAGTGGAAGATACTATCAGTATCGCCCTGGTGTAAGACCACCAATCAGAATTGAAACGTTGCTTGAAAATGGCTTTAGCCGTGTTTAGTGACCAGATCTGAATAGCCAGGTACTTCCCAACCTTCCTCTTCCCTACATCCTTCCCCTCCCCGCTACCTTCAGCCACACAACATACCCCAATTGGGGATGCCATAGTCTCACTGGCTCCAGACGGGAGCAGTTGAGATTCTTGTGCGGTATTCACAGTAAAAAAAAAAAAAAAACGACAATATTTCTCTATGGAAAGACAAAAATGTTGCTTATGTTGTGATGGAGGACTTAACCAGACGAGGAATCGAACACGCCACGTCCAGATGGGACCCAAACGCCATGCCAACTCAGCTACTAACCGGTAAGATATGTGAAACTCTTTTTTTTTTCAAACAAAAAGCTTATATAGCCAAATTTGTGTACTTTTTATCGTAGGTTTTGTAAATAAAGTTATGATTTTGGATCCGCTGTTCGAACGGACGACCTTCAACAAACAAATCCCAAAAAAAAATTACAAATTGATGGCTTAACTGTAAGTGTACCGCTGAGAGAAAATTACGCAGAGCTGTGTGGTGACATCGAGATTATGTATATATTTCAAAATATAACTTAGGGTTCTTTATTTGGAGAAAACGAAATTGCCTGATAAGCCAGTTATATCAGGCAATTTGTGCACCTTTTATTGTTAGGCGGATGACAGTACAGTCCATAATAGCTTTTTGTTGGCTCACAAATTCCAATGGCTCACAAATTCCAACGGTTCACAAATTCCAACGGCTCACAAATTCCAACGGCTCGGAGAACTTTGAAGCAAAGAATGGACGGTTACCTCGAGAGTGTTTTCTCTTGGGGTAAAAATAATCTCGTTGAATATAATGTTTCAAAGACCCAATCATGTCTGATTACGTCTAAAAGGGATCGAAATGAAAATCTAGTCTCCTTCAACGGAAGCAATCTTCCGAACAGGCCCTCCATTGATATGATTGGTGTAACTCTAAGTGACCAGCTCAGATGTGGAGCTCCATAAACGCCAGAGTTAAGTTAGCCTCTCAAAAACTGGGCAGGGACCGCAGATGCTTTAATAGTACACTGCTAACCCTGTACAAATCACAAGTGCGCCCCACGGTTGAATTTGGCAGACACCTCTGGTCTGGAGTCCCAAAATACCTGAAAAAAAACGCTCGAATCTGTGCAGAAACGGGCGGTCCGTCTGATAGATTCTCCTAATTTAACAGACGGATTGCAATCTTTAGAACACAGGCATCGGGTGGGAATGCTATCCATGTTCTACCGGTATTTCAATGGAAGATGCTCAGAGAAACTAGCGTCATTGATCCCTTCAGCACCGGTGCATAGTCGGGAAACACGCCAAACGCATGCCCAATATTTGTACACGGTTAACATTTGTCACATGAGGACGGGTCGCTTCTTCGACTCGTTCAACAGCTCGGTAGTGGAATGATTTGCCTGCCTTTGTGTTTCCTCCTTCCTACAACAAGGGTCTCTTCAAGACTAAAGTTCATTCCTTCCTCTCCTCAAAGAGACCCTCCACACAGCATCTCAGATGACATAGGCCCTGAGGGAAATTATTTTCCTCAGGGCCTTTGTGTGGAGCTAATGTAAAAAAAATACATAAGTATATATATATGTATATTTGTGGAGCAATATTTTTGACCAATTTTATTTATGAATAATTCAAAATAATTTTCAACTAAATATCAAGGAAGCATTTTTGAAAAGGAAAATAAATTCCTTTGACGATCTCGTCTTTTCACAACTTCATTATATTTCTTTCCAGCATCCATTCAATATCGAATCATACAAATGAAACATAATTTCAATTCCATTTTATGCTAAACTCAGCTTCATCTGAACAGACGCAGTCGCTTGTAATGCGAAAACAATGATGTAAATTTCATCATAATAATTCCAACAAAGTTTTATAATGCTGACAATAGGTTTGCTGTCTTACTATAATTGCCAAGTCATCATTTTGTTTTCGGAATAAAGTAGCTAAGGACGAGAAGCGTCATTACGATGTTGCTGAAAATTTTTCGCACTTCATTAATCATGTAATAGAAGTAAAAAAAAACATAAGCTAATTACGATGGCCTAATGGTATAAGCATTTGGATATGCTTCAGGAAATTGGAAGTTATTTTTCACTATTAATTCCCTTTATATTTTTAATATATTGAGTTGAGGAATGGACTTATTATCGTTGAGGGCACTTACAAAATACTTGCTGCTAGAGAATCATGCTCTTGCGAGTTCAAATTACTGCTCATTATCAGCCGCCTATTGCCGCCTTACTAACCTGGAGGCACTGCTGAAAACCAGCTGCTTTCCAGGAGAAATCCTGAATCGTAGCTGAGCAGCCGTTTCATCAATAGAATCAATGATAAGAAAAAAATGTATATTGAAAAAAAAAATCTTTTGATGAATAAACGTTTTTATTATTGAAAAATGAAATAATTCAACTTTGTATAAACCACTTATATGATGCGCAAATCCGACCGGTTTCGGAACAAACGTTCCTTCGTCAGGGAAAGCTTATACTAATTTGACAGTTTCGAACAATGTTTTATTATGGTAGGGGTGGAGCCGTTGCTAGTTAATAATGTAGATTGGGTGGGTAGGTATTAGTTAGAGTGGGTGGGTAGGGGAACAAATCCATGATTGGGCTATATGACAATATTTTTTGTTTGTTGATAATAGATTCATTATTTTTAAGGGATTTTTTAATTTCAAAGCCTTCTAAGTTATCTAAACGTTTTTCTTTATGATTAATATGAAGAATATTTATCCCTGTATTTTTTTCAAAACTATGGTTTTTTTCAATGATATGGTTAGCAAAATCAGAAAAATTATTATTATTAAGACACCTTAAAAGTTCTTTGATTCTGATTTCAAAATTACGAGTTGTTTTTCCAATATAAAATGAGGGACAATCATTGCATTTGAGTTTATATATTCCGGAATTAGTCAATTTATGGTCTTTATCTTTAGTATTTCTCAAAAAATTACCGATATTATTTCTTGTATAAAACGCTCTGGTTTTTATTATTATTATTATTTTGATTTTGGCAAATTAAAAAATGTAGACTAAATGCAATGTTTATAAACAATAATTTAAAAAAATGTAAGGTGTTTACGGATGTGAGACATGAACTTTGAAAGTAAATACCATAAGTATAAGTAATAACAGGTTAAAGTTTTTTGAAATGTGGCTTCACCGGAGAATGCTCAAATTCCTATGGACCGATCACCAACACAGATATTCTTAGGCGGGCTAGAGCAGATAGAAAACTGCTCACATTACCAACCTATCACATTATCTTGTCTATAGTCATACTAACACTTATTGTATATTTATTTCCCGCTAAGCACTTGCATACTGCCTACTAACAACATGTGCAGGGACACTGGAGGTCTAGATTCATTCATTCATTCATTCAAAAAAATTAGAGTCTTTGCGAGAGCCTTGAAGGAGTAACCATCTGTTACTTATACCAGGGCGGGTAACTGGCGGATAACCTCCAATGTTCATATTAGTAAGCCAGGGAAATTTCTTATCTGGGTCACATACTTTGAGGGGAGAAATATCACTTCCACCAATTAATATTAAAAGGCAAGATAAAGGGTCGCCGATGGTCTGGTAGGAGACAAATGTCTTGGCTGCGAAATGTACGAGAGTGAACCGGTATTAGAAGCGTGGAGGAGCTATTCCTGGTAGCGCAAGATAGAGATACATTTATCAGAGTGATCGCCAACGTCGGGGGGACCTGATAGGGTACACGAAGAATAAGGTGTTTAGATATTAATACAAATGTGACTAAAACAAGGTATACATAGAAACATAGAGTTGTATGTCATTTAAACCTCACTGATTACATGCGAGGAATGGTTAGTCAATTAAATTAAGCCATAATAATTATTATTATGGTGGTTTCAATTTTCACCTTATTTTCCAACAACGCAACCACCGTCGCTTCATCATTACATAGTATAAAATGAAGTCACTCAAAATGTATGTGCGCATAGATATTTTAAACTACGCAACGGATTTTCATGCGGTTTTCACCAATAGATAGAGTGATTCAAGAGGAAGGTTTATATGTATAATACATGCTTATTATAGTAGAGAAAGGCCGAGAAATTCAAATATTCAATTCAGGCCGCTGGCAAGCTGGTGGTGTGGATTTAAAAAGGTTGGATAATGGCGTTGTGTTTCGTTAGCCACAGCAACGTGTGGCCGGGTCTGCCAGTATACCATAAATAAAGTCCCTATACACATACGACTTATAGAGAAAGGAGTGATAAAAGCACTAGTTCTGCAAAAACCACCTCAAAAAAAACTTTAATTCGAAATGTAAGGAAAATTTTGCACCAATAATAATAATAATTTAAAAAAAATTTAAAAAAGTGCGTAAAATGACTATAAAAATATTACCATTTGTTATTTCGGCCACTGGCATAATACCTAGGAATCTGATTCAAAATTTAAGCATATTAGATTTGTCAAAGAATTTGTATATAAAAATGCAAAAAGCAGTAATTTTAAATACATGTAGGATTACAAAAGATTTTTTAAATATTTATATTGAGGGATCAGTAGGATTTATAGGTTCAATTAGAAATGCCACAGAGCCGAACCCTCTGATATGAAAATATCTGGAGTCGGTGAATTATATTCCCATTTGGTCTCTAGTGGGTTGACATGTTGTTCTTGTATTGTTTTGTATTTATAATACTTATATAGTGCAATTGCATAACGTGGATTCACTAGATGATCATTTGGGGAAGTGTATGAAAGGGTTTAGTTTTTCCTTCTTTTATTTATTTATTTTTTTTTTTTTGGGGGGAAAATTTAACCCGGACATTTAAATCTGGTGCGTAAAATTTGTAGAGCGCCGCTTTTGTGAAAAATCACCTCAAGGGCGCTGTAAATGCGCACCAATGTTACTCGTATTAAAAATTTCTACTACTACTGTGGCAATGGAAAAATGCCAACCTGCTAAATAAAAAAGCGTTCATGCACAAATAGTTGGGTAATTTCCATTCATATCTAACTTCGTTATTACAATCATGGAGCTAGTGAGTCCCTTGAGAAATGCCACAATCCAGAATCGTTGCTTAAAATGGTTTTAGTTTAGTTTAGGGCTCGGTTTAGCGACAACAGAATAAAATGATGGCAAAAGCTGGCAATTCCTGGGGGAAACTTTTAGAATCGATCCGGACAAAGCTTACGAACATACATAAATTCAAATGCTTTGCGATAGGCAGAGGCTACGTACTACTGTCGTAGAACAAGATAAAGATGTCTGGAGGCATCTTATCTGTAAGTTGAAAATATGGTAAAGGCATTGACGTATTTGACTGGTATTAAAGGTATTAACGTATTTGACGACCTCCGTGGTTGAATGGTTACTGTAGTTGACTACGAATCCGGAGTACGCGGGTTCAAATCTATCAATACGATGGTAAATGTTATTTATTTAAATTGTGTTTTTTTCACAACTTATGTAATAAATATTATATTTGGGATATTTGCGGTACGTTTCTTAATGCCAGATACTGCCAGTATAGGTCCTTGCGAAATACTACCACTCGAAATTGAAGCGTTGCTTGACATGGCTTTAGCAGTGTTTAGTGAGTATAATCATCTGAACTTGGTGAGCATAACCACCTGAATAACCGTGTACTTCCAAACCTTTATTTTCCCATCTCCCTCTCCACCCACTACCTCCAACCCCACAACATACCCCAATTTAGGATGCCATAGTCTCACCGGCTACAGACGGCTGGGAGCAAATGAGAATCTGATACGGTAGGTACTCACATAAAAATATGTGTAGGTAAATTTATTTATTTACACATATTTACACATATACGGCACAAATCGTGCCATTAACATAATTGACATACTTATAATAGTACAACAACATGAAGAATAACAATATAAATGTTAGTCAAATTTAAGAAAAAAGGTAAAAAGTAAGGTAATAAGTAGTGTATAAAAACAATAATATATAAAAGTAAATTATAAAGTGAATAGTTTAAGATATAAAGTATTAAGTACAAACTATAAATAGTTTAAAATATAAAGTATTAAAGTACAAACTATAAATTATTAGGTAAAAGTAAAAATAAAAATTTAAAGAGAGAAATAAAACAATAAAATGTACAAATAAGATACCTATCTCAAGGTACCTACAAAGATTTAAATATAAAATATAAAAAGTAATAAATCCTGGATTATGTTAACTGATATGATAAATTTTACAAATACCTATGATTTCTAGTGCATTAATAGTTTTAGAAGTACTGGTAGGCATATTATGTTTACATAAAGTATTTACGTGGTACTAGCAAACAAATTTAGTTTAACGCATCTTTTGTATGAAGCCAGATTACCGGCAGCGTTATCGATATTAGCATATTCATTGCCTAAAATATGCAAGCGATTTATGGTTGAGTTTTGTTCTGCGTTCGTCATAGTATTGTCACAGTGGAAAGGTGTTTTGAGTCGAGTCGGTCTACAAGGTACATGGTAATTTATTAATGAGACAAGTTCAGGGGAGTCAAACCAGTTATTGTTTATTTTAAATAAAAAAATAAGGTCATTGAGTATTCTTCTATCTTTTAACGATAAGAGTCGCATTTTTTGTAATAAAGATTCATAGTTTATGTCAACCGCGGGAATACCTAATTTGAAATTAATTGATCTGAGAAATTTGCGTTGGATTCTTTCAATGGAGTTTGCATGGCTTTTGTAGAAAGGGTTCCATATGGGGGAATTGTATTCTAAATGACTCCTAACCAGAGTTGTATATAGTAATTTGAATGTTTGGATATTTTTGAAATCTCTACAAATTCTTACAATGAAGCCCAGCATTTTCATTGCTTTACCAGTTATTATATCAATGTGGTTGGTAAATAGTAGCTTAGAGTCGAAGGTTATTCCAAGGTCCCTTATTACAGGTACTAACAATAAACTGTGATTGTTAAAAGAGTAAGTATATTTGATAGGGTTTTTAATTCTAAAGAAACTCATGATTTGACATTTTTTAATGTTAAGTGTAAGTTTGTTAATGGTACACCATTCTACGAATTTTATAAAATTGGATTGGAGGGACAAGCAGTCGTATATATTTTTTATGATTTTATATATTTTCATGTCATCAGCAAATAATAATATGTTAACATCAGTGAATATGGAGGTGACATCATTTATGAATAGTATAAACAATATTGGACCAAGGTGCGAACCCTGAGGCACACCACTAGTGGCTTCAAATTCGTAAGACAAGTGTTCTTTAATACAGACAGTTAGTACACGTTTTGATAAATAATTCTTAATCCAACATAATAAATTACCACTTATTCCTAATTTAGACAATTTATTTATAAGAATTTTAATGCAAACCTTATCAAAGGCTTTACTGAAATCCGTGTAAATTGAGTCAACTTGTCCTCTATTAGCAAGAGCACCAGAGATAAAATGTTCATACAGTGTAAGATTAGTTAAGGTAGATCGTCCAGAGATAAACCCATGTTGAAATGATGAGATATTAAATTTTATGCAAGAACATATTTTTTGAAGAATTAACTTTTCAAAAATTTTTGGTATTGACGATTGTATGCATATTGGTCTGTAATTTTCAACTAAAGACTTGTCTCCGCTTTTAAATATTGGAGTGAGAAAGCTATTTTTCCATATTTGTGGGAACTTGCCTGTTAAAAGTGATTGATTAAATAGTAGGTACAGAGGGTAAGAGACACTACCCCCACAGTTTTTTAGAAATACGGGGGGAATTTTATCTGGCCCTGAGCACGATTTAGGTTCCAGTAGTTTGATACATGCTGCAATTTCTTTAATCTCAATATGTATCTGAGATAGTTGTAAATTTATATCTGACTCAAAGTTTGGAATGTCTTCATCAGGGATATCTGTTTCATATACATCCTTAAAAAAATCTGCAAACAAATTGACAATTTCTTTGATTTTACAGGAAGTTTTAAGTTTATAGTGCATAGTTTCAGGTATGCCAAGGTTGTTGTTATTTTGGGCTTTACAATAGTTGAAAAAATGTTTTACATTGTTACCAATCGAAAATTCCACATTCTTAATATAATTATTATAACAAATGTTTGATAATTTATTACAATCTTTTCGCAGCTTGCTGAAAATTATAAAATCAGAAAGATTTGTTGTTTCTTTATAAATTTTATGGGCTTTTTTCTTCTCAATTACTAAGTTAATGAGGTCCTTGCTAAACCAGCGAGGGAAATTTGAAGATAATTTATAACTAATTGGGACAAAGTTTTCTATGGTTTTATATAGATGATCATAAAAGGCTTTAATATTCTCATCGAGATTACCTCCTTCTAGTATAGACCAGTCAGTGTTATATAAATAATCGCGAATAGCATCATAGTTGGCTTTATTAAAGTTAGGAGATTGCGTCTGGTTTTTAATTTGACATTTTAAAGGGTTACATAATACAGTAATATCTAAAGGTGGGTGATGAGAATCAGGGGCAAGAACTGAATCGAGTGACTTTTCAACCGCAGTTGACAAGTCGGTACAAAGAACAATATCTAGTAATCTATTATTGTCATTTTTTACATTGTTTAATTGAACTAGGTTTAAAACTTATACAATTTTTTTATGAGAAAAACTCTCTTTTCAACTTTTGAAGGTTATTCCCATCAATGTAATATATTGAAGAAGAAGATAACAATAATAATCTAAACGGAAATATGAAAGAGAACAAGACTCAGAAAAAAGACAGTGGTCGCAACTGAGACTCGAACCCAGACCTCTCGTCTAACCGGGACGTGCACATTTTCAATATTTTCGTTCTTATTATAGTTCCATATGAATAAATTCAGATACATTTATCCGAGACGCTATCCAGGATACAAACCAATTCTTAGAATGATTGTTTCCAATAAAAAGGGTAGTTGTCCATAATATGGAAAAATAATTAGTTGAAGATAATATTGTTAATTCTAAAATTTGAAATATGAAATTGACAATTATGACGGTTTGACAGAAGGTGGCAATAGCGAAATTGGTAAACGCGCTCGTCCCGGTTAACGAGAGTTCTGGGTTCGAGTCCCAGTTGCGACCATTGTCTTTTTTCTGTTTTTCTGTGTCTTGTTCTCTTTCATATTTTCGTTTAGATTATTATTGTTGTCTTCTTCTTCAATGATCAAAACTTAAAATTGTCGAAACTTTTGAACTCCTTACTTCCTTAACGGATTTTCCTTTTTAAGAAAAACTTTCAAAATTCGGTAAACACATTTTTTATGCATTGATTTAAATTCCTGCATTTGTAATACAATCGCTCAAACTTGCAATTTTTAACACATCTCCACAGTTGATTGAATTATCAAGAAACAAACTTACAACGCTGAAAGCTCTCTCGCCTACGAAGAGAAATTTCCAAAAAACATAACATCACAAAATTTAAATCTGTCGCTGTCCCAGAAGAAGTTTGTTATTACTTGTTAGTGAAAGCCCCCTGACAAAGGCCCGGCTAAAAGCTCTCTGTCGAGCGTTTTAAGGCCCCGTCCAGCCAACTAATGGGGTCGCAGCGCACTTAAATGTTTTTGACTTTCATTTGGTTAAAATACAAACTGAACTAAGCGAGTTACTGACCGACAGAATGGAATTCCTAGTAGCAGACAGTAAAACCTGAAATAATGAGATCATTTTTAGAAATTTCGCTGCGCTAAGTGGCAAGTTGTGTGGCTACTCTACATATTTAGGCTTTATTTTACTACTTGTCAACCAAGTCTTGTATCCCTTTCATTAGATCTTATATTAACATTTTTTATGAAAAATAAAATATATCTTAGTGAGCCGCAATTTATTTCGTTAATTTAAAAAATTCAGACAGAAAATGCTGCGGAAATTTAATTAAAAAGAAACTTAAGGGCCAGCAACTCGGATTTGTACCGATTTATTACATATTTCCCTTAAACACGGTAAGTTTTAAAGCTCTTAAAAAAATATATGTTATTCTTGAAGATAATATCTAGACTCTGCCCGCGCCGAAACGCAAATTATATAAAATTTCCTCGATAGAAAAAAAATCACAAAGTATGCTCCAAAAATTATTATTAACACGTTTGTTTCAGTTATTTTACAAGTTATATGTATGAAAAAATTCACAGTGTTTCTTTAAATGCTGTTTTAGATAATGACCTGTAAATGTAAATGTTAGCGTTCTCCTCTGACATTCGTAATTTCGTATCTCTCCATTTTCTTCTTTTCGGGCCCGGTTGCAGAGCCTTAATTCACCGTTTGTTAATTTTTGCTGCTTCAGAAAGCACGTGTTTTATAAAACCTAGCGCCTTTAGAAATCATGTCAATATGCTTAAAGAAATCAAGAACAAAACCTCCTAACTTAAACTAAAGTCAAATGCTCGACTTTTAGGGCCAGTTATTTCACGGAATTGAAGTAATAACAGAACTTGAGCAAAACTTGAAAATTAATTTTGAAATTTGATTAATTATTCAAATTCTGTGAAACAACTGTTCCTTAATTTTCGGTTTCACCAGTTGTAAAAAAAATGTTATGACATTTGCCTTTGGTAGTAAATAAAGTCCTAGCTATCTTTTATACGTTTGATATTACGATGTACATTTCGTCAAATAAGAGTAGAAAATATATGAGGGCGCCACTGTTGATCAAATGGCAATACTAAACACATAACTCATGGTGTTAAAGTAAAGCTGTGTAACCTTTTTATAAAAAATTAAAAAGGTATAATAGTGGAAAAAATATTTTTTCATTGCAGTATAGATACCCGCCGATCTCAATATTAGAATTGCATATAGGTATATTATTATTATACCTTTGCAATTTTGTGTTAACATAATGAAGAATAACTATTTTGTAATAAAATATAAAGCACAGTTTAGAAATTGCTCACATTTATTTAATACTAGGTAAAGTACCTAGCGTTGCCTGGGCTTTAGGTCATGTCTCTAATTTTAGATCTGAATATATTTAACTCATTCAGATCTAAAAGTAGTGTAACTAAACTCACCATTAGTGATTCTTCCTTTCTATCTATTGTTAAATTCAAATTTATGTTAAAGCAAATCGCTTTACAAATCACCTTTTAATCAAATTTATGTCATGAAGAAAAAATGTTTTTTAAAATGTGGTTTACTGTGTTCCATACATTCAGTGTCATTGCACTTCAAAAAAATATTTGACAGTTAAATTGGTGTTGCCGGTCTACAAATTTAGTAGTTCCAGTTTTTATATTTTCTATTCTTTTTTGACAGACTATATCGATTTTGTCAGTTTTTCATTAACTACTGTCACCTTACTTAGTTTTAATTCATTAATATTTTAATCCTATCATTCATATTCTTTTTAAGTATACTAAAAATTAATAGATACAAGTCGATTCACTCCAACAGAAGAAAATTTTTTAAAGCGCTAATACAATTTTAAAAAATGTTGCTATCTGCTGAAATTATACAAATTTCATAATACTATGTTAAATCCCAAAATAATTGTTTTTTTAGCCTTTTGCTATAGTATGCAGAGGACGGTGGTTTCTTCAAACCTTTATTCGTTGATCCAACAGATCATTTCAAAACTGTTATGAACTGAATAAGAATATTAAATACGTTCGTGAGGAGTGGGTGAACTTTTTTATGAGAGCAATTAATGTGATGGTCACCATCCTCAACAATGTGACGGCGACTTAATAAAAAATGCATTCAATGAACTTGGTTGTGTTGCAAGTTTTATAGAAAATTCAGAGGAATCGGCGAATTTTTCACTAGCCCTTGCCTGCTTTCCTCATTCGTTTAATCAGAGGCTCTGAAAAAGATCCATAAAAAACATTTTTAGAGCCATTTCCTTAACCAGCTTCCCCTAATAAGTGGTAATTATACCTATAGTTGGCTATCCTAAGTTATGCCAAATTAGCAATAATTGAGTGGGGTCGTGAACACGAATATAACGGCATTTTAACCCTCTTTCATTATGTTTTGTTAGTTTAACGTTCCAATATTTTTTGACACTAAACAATGTTAACATTAAAAACGTGCATGAAGAATTAGGGTACTTATCAGGTTATTTATCACCTTGGTAAACGCCGATAATCGCTTATCAATAATTACTATATCGATACAAAATTTTACTTCGAGTAGATAATTTGTTTTTCTTCGAATTATCGACTCAGCCGTACATCGTGAAAATACCTATTTAACTCATTTTATACAGAAATCGTACTTTTGGGTGTACCTGAAAAACATAAAACACAGTATAAATAACGAAGAAGTTTTGTACATCTGAGAGAAAAACCCTGAAAGACCAAACTTTTGCGAATACGGAAACACGGAAAACGAAATCTTGAATGACAAGATTTTCTGTGAACTTTAATTCAATATAAAAAAATCTCTATTCATAACCCGTGTTAGCTGGTAGAAAGAATAAGACATCCAGATCAAATTATATCGAATACAATGAAGGATTCGGCCTGGTTAGAAGAGCTTTTTATAAAGATTAATACGGTTCTTCTCATGAACTTCAGAAAATTTGTCATTCAAGATTACTGCTTTCAGGATTTCGGATATCAAAAAGTTGACTCTGAGAATGTCTTTAACCCAAACCCTTAATTATAAAGCACAAAAGTTTTGATACGATGAAATAATTATTTTCCATTTTTATTTTGATTAGCTAATAAGAAATTATTTATTTATAATAAAGGCATGAAAAATGTCGTAAAGTTACAGTTTTACAAAATCGTTAAGAGGAATGATTTTTTTTTAATTAATGAAAGTCGTGTCACTTAAAAAACTTTCAAAAATTCATTCATTGTAATCCCATGTGTGCGCAATTAATATAGCACGTTCATAATGTGTTAAAAGCGATGAAAACTTAATGCGAAGGTTTACCTAGGGTTGGTTGATAAGCGGCACCCTTAGCCTTTGGGGTGAAGTGGCCTCCCAAAATTAAAGGGACGATATAAAGTCTTCTCAGAGGCGAGTTAATTTACAAAACACTTTTAATCCGATAATTAACGAATTTTATTCAAACACTATCACTTCCACTTTATCTGAGTGGTTTTTAGGTTAAGTTACGATAAATTTACCTTTTCAGAATCGTCAACAAAGAATTTATCACAATTTTTAAAATTTAATTTTGCACATTGGTTAAGAATTAATTTTTAATTTTTAGTTGTTTTATTTAAAAATCAATGATAATTGACCTACGAGTAATTGATACTGATCGACAAACAGCTCATTAAAATCACACTTTTGTTATCAAGAATCCTTCCAAAACAACAACCTATTTACATGAATTTTTTACCAACCACTGGACCATGAAACGTTTTAAATTATCTTACAAAGTTTTAATAGCAGGATTTTTAATTGCTTTTCAAAATTAATTTCTAACGTTCTTAGTGATTTTTTAAAAGCTCTTCTTCAACAGCAAATGTTTTTCACAAAATATATTATTTTTTTTATGTTTATCACTAGCGGTTTATGTCAAATTTTCGTGGTATGTTGTTGTGGTGTTTATCCGCCGGTCAGCCCAGTGTGTTATGGGGTAGTAGTATTGTGCAGGTAGGGGTGTGTAGTACAGTTACTGTTGGTTGGGGAAGGTTGTGGTAGGTAACGGAGACGTGTGTCTGACTGTAAGGCTCGGGGCCCATTGACAAGGCGCCGTCGCGAGTGCCGCTCTCTCCCGCGCGCCCCGCTCCGCCTCACCCCTCACAAGCCCCGAGCAAGAGCTTTTCCTAAAATTCTCAGCACCCCTAAACTGTGGGACTACATTTTACAAAGCTTTTTAAATATGAGTTCACGGTATGCCTATTTATGTATGGCATCATGAGTTCCTAGATTAGGTCTAAAACCATACGGGTAAGAATGCAGACAAGAATAAAACAAATATCTTGCTGATATAATATGTGAAGAAATTGAAAATCTCACACACACTTTAACCTCTCATCTGCGGTTCGCCCGCCGCCGGCGGGTAAAAAAATTCTTAGCTTTTTTAAAATGCGATTTTAACCCTTATGTATAAAGAAACTGTTTGAAGGGCAAGGTCAGAATCGCTTGCGCCAATATCTTTCTTAATGTAACACTTTATTAGATTAATCTAGGTTCTCGGAATGAATATTTTCTATGGCTCTGCATGTCACTTTTAGCAGCTGTCAATGGCGGAAATATCGATGTTTTTTGTTTTTAAAATATTAGGTATGGGAGGAACATAAAGTCGATTTTTTTTAATATAATATATTTTTTAATCAAAGTATGTACCATTGCTATCTATGCACTTTTTCCATCTCATAGGTAGTTCATCGATCCCTTTACTAAAAAAAACATTCGGACGGGAATCAATAAAATCTTTGAAGGCGGTTTGGACTGCCCAATCGGAGTTGAATTTTTTCCCTTGCAAGAAGTTATCCAAATTTCGAAAAAAATGGTAATCTGTTGGGGCAAGGTCCGGAGAGTACGGTGGAAGTCTTAGACATTCCAATTGAAGCTCCTCTAATATGGTAGCCGTCTGTTGTGCAGTGTGTGGTCTAGCGTTCTAACGCGCGTCTGTTGATTTGCTTCACACAATTCGTGAGGTACCTACCTTTCAAGCTTTTCACCTTCCCAATTTGCTTCAAGTGGATTAAAACAGTTTTATCACTAACACCGCAGCCTGCAGCTAACTCGGACGTGGTTTGCGATGGATCCGCTTCCACAATGGCCTTCAATTCTTCATTATCAACTTTGGTCTCCGGCCGTCCACGGGGCTTGTTCTGAAAGGTCTTGGAGGCGGATGACCAGGACACACTGAACCCCAGATTCCTACCCACCCCTTAAACCCTCTTCCTTCCCAGAACTCTCCACTCCTTCTTTCCTTAAAAAACCCTCTACACAGCATTCCCAAAGATGACATAGGCCTGAGGAAAATTATTTTTCTCAGGGCCTCCTTGTGGAGCTCATGTAAAAAAAAGATCACCCACTAGGTGGCAGATGCATCTGCCCACCTGGTAGGCCGGATCGGGAGAGAATAGTTGAGGGAGTCTCTTTGACTTCTCCAGCCGTACTCTCCCGGAACATCGCCTTGCACCACAGAGGGAGGGATGGAATCATACGTTCATCACTTCTGGACACACTGACCCCCAGATTCCGACCCCACTAATACCCTTTTTCATTCCCAGAACTTCCTCTCCTTCTCTTCCTAAAAAGACCCTCCTCACAGCGTCCCCAAAGATGGCACAGGCCCTGAAGGGAATTATTTTCCTCAGGGCCTCCTGTGTAGAGCTAATGTAAAAAAAATTCGAGTGCAGTTAACACGGGGTAGAAGCGATACTTAACAAAAACAATCTCAAACTATGAAGAACCAAGGAGCCTTGAAAAGTGAGGTCATAATCAAAGCGCAGTGAGCAGGCCAATGAGCACAGAACTCGCGTCGTTTCCATTTTATATCTCAACCAATAGGAGCCTTGAGAGGTGTATAATGCTTCGCAAGTGCTGTGCGCGTCATTTCCATTTCATCCGCATTCCGAGCCGCTAACGGAGCTGAGGAAGTTTCATTTAAAAAACTAGGCACGTGACTGCGCGCGTGTAATGGTGGAATAAATAGTGGAATGGTTCCAGCGTACTAAAAGCATTATGTGTGGCAAGGAACGTTACTTACTGTGATGACCGTGGCCGGTATCAACATTACTTTCTGGACTCCTTTGTATGGATCCAGATTCCTCTATATTGTGCTCTCAGTTCAGGGAGATTGAACAATAAATACTCGTAGGTAGACTTAGCGAGTTTATTCCGAGATATGGTACAGGTAGTGCTTCTTACGAAGCGATAATCCAAAGAGGACGGTAGACAACAATCACACCCTTTTATACGTGCCTCATGCTGTCTCACTCATACACGCATGTCTCTTCATACCGCAAGACATACGTTCACCACATCCCTCCACACTTAAATCCGAAGACAGTTACACAACATGAACTGATAATTATTTACAATACATAAAATATTCCAATATTTACAATGTAAGTAATTCATGTTGAGTCGAGAGCTGAGTGCTGCCTTCATTGACTCATCTGTGTGTTCGTGGTCGTAGTCGGTCCTTCCAATTTCCCGACGTTGACGCCACTGGATCACTGGGGCTGGAATGAGAAGGAGAAAAACCCATTAGACTGTCATCCAGGCCAAAGCTGGAGACATCGTATTCATCATACGACAGTCTCTTCGTCTCAGACGCGACATAAGGATTGCTGTGTTTCTTTTCCCATGACACACATAATTTAGACAACTGATCAAAATGCCTTTTCCAAAACATAATTTTACCATTTAAATTTACCTCAATTATATAAAGTTTTTTTCCTAATTGTTTATACACTTTCCCTGGTACCCATTTATCATTGTTTTGGTCTCTGAAATCTCTAACCATTACCTTTTGATTAATCGAAAAACCCACCGATTCTTTATTATTTCTTTTATAATAATATTTTTGATTTTCCTGACATTTAGACATTTTAATTTTTGTTTCTTTCTTAATTCTATTATCCTTATCTCTCCCCCCTCTCGGTACAAAACTGTTTAAGTTTGACCTTAGTTTCCTTCCAAACATTACAACTGCAGGTTCTAAGCCAGTTGTACAGTGTGGTGCATTTCTGTAATCAATTAAAAAATTTCCTAATTTTTCCTCATAACCTGACTGAAACTTATTTCTTATCATCATTTTTTTTAAAAAATTTTTACACGTTCGAACCGCGTTTTCTGCTAGACCATTTGATTGTGGATGATTTACCGGAGTAGTTAAATGTTTGATGTTATTCATCTCACAAAACTCTTTGAAGTCCGCTGACATGAAAGCGGCTCCATTATCTGAAACTATTGTCTGTACACTCCCGAAATAACTAAATAAACCCTTTAATATTTTAATAGTGTTATACGAATTTGGAGACCTTACTTCTACACAGTCTAACCATTTTGAGGTTGAGTCAATAATTACAAGAAAATATTTATTTGCAACTGGGCCCGCATAATCAATATGCACCCTACTCCATATTTCTTCCGTTATAGGCCACGGAGTCAATTCGCTCTTTGGTTGCGAAGGTTGAACCTCTGAACAAATTTCGCATCCTCTCGCTAAAAGTTCAATATTTCCATCTATCCCTGGCCACCAAAATATACCTCTGGCTAAACCTTTCATCTTTGCTATACCTAGATGAGATCTATGTAACAAGTTTAAAATTTTTTCTCTTAAACTTACTGGAATTATTAGCCTATGATTCCAAAAAAAACAATCATCAATTATGGATAACTCATTCCGTTTAATCCAGTAAATCCATTTTGAATCCTCCTTGTTTATTTTATTTGGCCACCCTGTTCTGAGATAATGTTTAATTTCCAATAAAATTTTATCTGTACTTGATTCCGCTTTAATTTCCTCTACATCTATAGGTAAATCTCTGTTATTTTTAAATAAACTTAGAATTTGAGTATCAAAGTCATTCTCTACGTGAACTGGTTCCTCGACAGGAACCCGAGACAAATAGTCCGAACAGTTCAATGCTGATTTCACGTACTGTACTTTATAATTGAACGACGACAGAATTACCCCATAACGTTGAAGTCTGTTACACGCTAATACTGGGATACCTTTCTTATCACCAAAAATTCTACATAACGGTTCATTATCTATTTCTAAAATGAATTCCCTTCCATAAATATACTCAAAAAATTTTTTTAACGCAAACACTATAGCTGTTGCTTCTAAATCCAAAATTGAATATTTCTTTTCTGCTTCAGTTAATTTTCGAGAAACAAAAGAAATCGGTCTCTGTAAATTATTATCATAACAATGTAAAAGCGTCGCTCCTAACCCTTTTGTTGAGGCATCTGTAACAATCTTCAATGTTACATCCGGATCATAATGAGCTAGCACTCTATCATCACATAAAATTGACTTAATTTTATTAAAAGCTTCCAAGCAATCTTGATTAAACTCAAAATGTGTATTTTTCCTCAATAAATTATGTAACGGATCTAGAAGTACAGACATGTTAGGTACCAATGACCTGTAAAAGTTCACTAACCCCAAAAAACTTCGTAATTCCGTAATGTCTGTAGGTTGCGATACCTTACTAATCGCGATAGTTTTGTCTTTCAATGGTTTAATTCCTTCCTTTGAAACTTCAAACCCTAGAAAAGTTACTGATGACGCCTTAAAAATACACTTGTGAATATTTACACTAAATCCACAATCTTTTAATCTATTTAACACTGCTGTTAAATTCTCATTATGTTCTTCTTCCGAATCTCCTGTTACCACAATATCATCTAAAAATACCGCTGTTTTTTTCAAACCTTGCAAGCATGAAGCTATCGTTTTACAAAAAATAGCTGGTGCGCTATTAATCCCAAACACTAATCTCGTGAATTTAAACAATCCTAAATGAGTACATATAGTTGTGAAATCCTGACTTTCCTCATCTAGTTCTAATTGTAGGTACGCTTGCCTCAAGTCAATCTTGGAAAAAATTATTCCACCCGCCATTTGAGAAAATAACCATTCTATCCGTGGCATCGGATATTTATCTACCACTAGCTGTGGATTTATTGTTGCCTTATAATCACCGCAAATCCTTATTTCGCCGTTAGTTTTTACTATGGGAACGATTGGAGACGCAAACTTACTATAGTTTACCGAAACTAAAATACCTTCCGATTGTAACCGGCCCAATTCCGCTTCAACCTTTGCTTTTAAGGCAAATGGTATATTTCTCGGATTGCAGAATTTCGGTTCGGCATTCTCTTTTAATTTCAAATGCACTTTATATTTATTGAATTTACCCAGTTTCTCCGAAAAAACCTCCGGGAATTTCCGAATTAAATTATCAATTACACTAGTATTATTCTCAACCATATTGTGAGAAACATTTTCACTTCCCTCCTGGGATAAAGTAGATTGTAAGCCCGTAAATCCAATATTAAACTTTTTAATGAAATCACGCCCTAGAACCGTAATTGTTCCCTGTTTTACTACGCAAAATTCTAACATTTCCCTATAACCGTTAAATTCAACTGTTAATAAGATACAACCCAATAAATTTAACTTACAGTTAGCGTAACCCATTAAGGTTAAATCCTTTGGTTTTAACATCAAATGTTTGAAATGTTTAACATAATCTTCGTCCGTTAAAATCGAAATTGCCGCCCCTGTGTCCAATAAACCGTTTAGTTCCACATTATTCACTAAAACTTTGCACAATATTGGTTCACAATATACTGCGTTTATCCGCAACATGTTTTTATGTTCCTGCGTATTTACGAACACTGAAGAAATGTTATTATATTTTAAACCGCGACATATCTTCCCAATATGCCCTTTTACTCTGCATTTATAACAAAACACGTCTTTAAATTTACAGTTTACTGAATCGTGATAATTCCCGCAATGTTTACACTTTGTTCGGTCCGCTGACCTCGCTCTGTACGATGTAACATTCTTGTCCGAAGTTCTAAAAAAATGTTTACCTACCGAATTTTGTTTTTGTGACAAATTGTTCGATGTATTTTTAAATTTATTTACTAAATCAACACTTTCCGTTTTAATTTGCTTATTCATTACCTCGAATGAATCCATAGCAATAGCACATTCTATAACCTTTTTTAATGAAAAGTTTTCAGCCTCTACAAATAATTTCTCCTTAATACGCCCCACTCGAAGACCGGTGACAAAAACATCTTTTAAATTATATTCAAGTCTGTCCTCGAATTTGCAAAATCTAACGAGATTTCTTAACCGTGCTATATAATCATTAACCGATTCTGAACTTTTTTGTTTCGTAGCAAAAAAAATTTCGCGCTCTTTGAAAACATTTCGTTTGATACCTACATGATTCTCTAGTAATAACAATAAATTTTCGACCGTAATATCTGTAATTTTTTTAGGAAAACACAAATCAATCAATAAATCTATTGTCTCTGTGTGTAAATGAGGTATTAAAACCGCTCTCTTTTTTTCTACCGAATTTAACTTGTCATCATTGACGAGGATGAACTGTTCGTATTGCAACACGAACGTCTCCAGTTTGTCCCTCAAATGACAAAACCTGGGCAGTTCTCCCCCTTCCATCTTCACACAGATACAATCAATAAAAGCAGAAAATTTTACAAACAGCACTCAACTCACGACTCTGTTGACTTGATGCTGCTGCTCCGATCTCGCCCTTCCGCGGACCGTCTCCTGGCTCCTGAACCCTGGTCGTCCTTCAAATGCCCGGCACGCCTTCCGTGAGGTCTGCACCTGGTCTCTGGTCTTCTCCTGAAGACCCGGACTTCTCCATCCACGCCTTACGTGTATGCTCCTGATTCTCGGCACTGAATAACCAAACCAGCGCCTTGCTGTTCCTCGGATGCCAATATCTGCTGCTCTTGCCTGTTGCCCCTGTAGCCTCAATCTCGGATTCCTCTTTCGACTGCCAAATGTGACAATTTGGCTGCCCGTGGTTCTTTTCAAACCGCGCCAAATGTGATATGATTTGACTGCTTCTCGTTCCTTTTCAGCTGCGCCAAATGTGATTTTGGCTGCTTCTCGTTCCTTTATCGGCTGCGCGATGTGGTGAACGTATGTCTTGCGGTATGAAGAGACATGCGTGTATGAGTGAGACAGCATGAGGCACGTATAAAAGGGTGTGATTGTTGTCTACCGTCCTCTTTGGATTATCGCTTCGTAAGAAGCACTACCTGTACCATATCTCGGAATAAACTCGCTAAGTCTACCTACGAGTATTTATTGTTCAATCTCCCTGAACTGAGAGCACAATATAGAGGAATCTGGATCCATACAAAGGAGTCCAGAAAGTAATGTTGATACCGGCCACGGTCATTACATTTGGCGCAGCCGATAAAGGAACGAGAAGCAGCCAAAATCACATTTAAAAGGGTGTGATTGTTGTCTACCGTCCTCTTTGGATTATCGCTTCGTAAGAAGCACTACCTGTACCATATCTCGGAATAAACTCGCTAAGTCTACCTACGAGTATTTATTGTTCAATCTCCCTGAACTGAGAGCACAATATAGAGGAATCTGGATCCATACAAAGGAGTCCAGAAAGTAATGTTGATACCGGCCACGGTCATCACACTTACATACTTAAAAGATATATATATATATATATATTTGTTTCCTTTTTAATCTTATTGTTTAGTTTTTTGTAGATTTACGAGTTATTATTATTATTTAAAGAATTAACAAAAAACCGTCACCGTAATGTCACTGTTAAAATGGTCCAGAATACTTAGCAATCGAGAAAAAGAGTTACTAAAATAGGAGATCGGAAATATGCTATGCTATGATAATTTTTTTTCTTCTTTTTAGTCAAATACGTGTACCACCAAGAGTGAGCATTTTCCCCGATAGTTTCACCGCAACAGTTTGAGAATCTCCGCCACTACTCCTAGCTTTGGCGCCACCTGCCATGAACCACCCCCTTCCCCACCCCCCAGTCCCTCCCCCCTCCTTCCCACTCCACCCGCCACCCATACAACAATCGATACCATTAATGATTCCGATTCAAATGCCGCGATTTTGCATGGGATTCGGGTGTTGTTTGTTTTTATTGCTTCCACGAGATCACTGCATGTCCAGATCTTTGACACTTCTTACAAGACGTAACTTTTTTTTAAAATCTTTGAAATAAATGAAGATGTTCCAAATTAATCGCATATATATATGCCTTGGCAATTCATTTATTTTAAAAATCGCCAGAGTCCCAACTGCTCCAAACCGTCAGGAATCAGTGGGACTATGGCATCCCTTGACGGCCGGCGTGCAGCGGTAAGGCGCTTGACTCGCATTCCGAAGGTCGCGGGATCGAATCCCGGCGTGGCAAACATAATTTATTTGATTAACTTGTGTATTTCACAATATATTCATTTAAAATAATATATATTATATTTGCGGCACGTTTCAGAGTGGAAGACACTCTCAGTATCGCCCTGGTGTAAGACCACCATTCAGAATTGAAACGTTGCCTGAAGTGGCTTTCGCCGTGTTTGGTGTCCAGATCTGAATAGCCAGGTACTTCCCCACCATCCTCTTCCCTATCTCCTTCCCTCCCCACTACCTTTAGCCTCACAACATACCCCAATTGGGGATGCCATAGTCTCACTGGCTCCAGAAGGGAGCAGTTGGGACTCTTGTGCGGTATTCATGTAAAAAAAAATCCTAACTAGGACAAATATATTTTTTAATATCAGCTCCCCCTCTTAATAATAATTTCCCTCAAGGCCTATGTAATCTTTGGGTTGCTATGTGGAGGGTCTTTTTAGGAAAGGAAGGAGAGAAAGTTCTGGGAAGAAAAAGGGTATTAGTAGTGGGTAGGAATCTAGGGGGTCAGTGTGTCCAGGAGTGATGAACGTAAGATTCCCACTGCGGTGCAAGGCGATGTTCCAAGAGAGCACGGCTGGAGAAGACAAACCTTGAATCCGGGCACCCCTGCTAAGTCACCAAACGTAGTGAACCACTTGGGGTGGCCTACGGCAGAGGCGTTGGTTGACCAATAAATGGTTCCCGGGGCGGCGGTACCCATACCCGCCTCGCAAATTACGGTACCCATACTGCGTCCAAAATATTTAAGAAATTACAACATGTAATATTTACACAAAAAGAAATGTACTACTACGACCAAAGAAATTGAAATATTAGAGATATTGTGCTATGATGGCCGCCCGACCGTCAGCAGACTACTGTCTAATGGGAATGGTTTGAATACAGAAATAATTCGTTCATTTAGTTATTTTTTGAAGGTGTGAAGTAGTAGATATTAGTTAACAATAGCGGCGACGCCGACGCAGGGAAACACAGTCCCACCAAGTAAAAACTGCCGATAGCACATCTCTTATATTTCAATATCATAGACTACGACACTGTTTTCTTTTAGGGAAAAATGTTTTTAAATATTTTGACGTGGTACTCAGTTGTTATTGCATGTTAAACTAAAAATAATTAAAGTAATCAAGTAAGAAAAATTATAGAAGAAATTCGTTGTGAAAAAATGAGTTTGTTCAATTCTTGTCTCACAAATCACCTCGACTCCTTACTGGGTTGTCGTTTACGCCAATATTTTATGCTAACTGTGTGTGAAAAACTAACTGTGCGGGAAGAAGATGGGTTAGAGGAATGCGGTGAAGTACCTGGCTATTCAGAATTGGTAACCAAACACGGCTAAAGCCATTTCAAGCAATGTTTCTATTCTGAACGATAATCTTTAATAGTGCAATAATTACAGTAGGTATCTACAACTCTGGATCAAATTTCTCGTGAATGTACTTCGAAAATACGCAATCTCATCCACTTACTGAGGGTTCGACTCCCGCGTAGCAAAAAATTCATTTAATTTAATGCATGGGCGCTGCCAAGTCTGAAAGATCGATGGAATTTTCAACTTTATTCGATTTGGCGGGAATGGGTACCGCCGCCCAGGTAATAACCAACTTGGATTTCGCTATATTTGGTGACTCAGCAGGGGTGACCGGGTTCGTGGGGTGAGATTTGTCCGGGTATTGGTAGCGGATGCGTCTGCCTAATCGGGAGAGTCTAGTTAAGAGCGTTTAACCAGCCAGCGGACGAAAATCAACATTTCGTCGAAAGTTGTTCTTACGATCGTGCAGGGCGGTTACAATGAGAAAGAGTAATTATTCTTCGTACCAGCTTTTTAAAATTATAACTCAATATCGAATTTATTTCAATCCAAATTAGCTTTAATTTATACCTTCATCCAAAAATGCTGAAAGGCGTGATGATAAAACTATTAAAATAATGTACTTTTTGTAAATATTTTTTGATTATAAGTATTTATCATTTTTCAATAATGTCTAAATTTAATATGAATGTTAAAAAAATCTGAAATATATTAGTTTGTAAGTGCGCAAATAAATACACAAATGGACCAATTTTCGTCAAGAAACACACGTACGTACATATTTTTTAATGATTTTATTGAAACTAAAATTAAAATTCTAAAACTTGCGTTTGCTAGATAATGTATTGATTTATTTTACTGCATGATTATATTATTTGAAATGGGTGTGGTATAATACAATTTTTTTTTTTAAATTTAACAAATCTGCCAACGACCTATGGAATAACCTTATTATATTAAAAATTTAAAAATTTTCTCAAATTTATTACATGCGAATGCTAGATAAAAAAACAATCTTTCGAAATCCATTTATAATTTTTTGTAGAAAAGAGTCAATACGTCTAAAATCTGATTTGAAAATGACATATTTCTGGTTTTCTCTGGTAATGCCCTCTTAAGGGAGACCTTTTGATCTCTCTAGCAGGAATCTTTTGGAACATCGCCTTGTACCGCAGTGGGAGAGTTGTTTTCATATATTACTCCGGAACTTCCTCTCCTTCCAATTCTAAAATGACCCTCACACGCATCCCCAAAGATGTTATACGCTCTGAGATGAATTATTTTTCTCAGATGCTGACGATATGCAATATTATGCGATATTATTTATTAGCAAAGCAATTAAAAATAGTATTTATAATATTTTTATTTTGGGTCATAACAGCATAGTCAGGGGCAGCTTCATACTTTAAATTTGATTCATTGAGAGGTATCACGTAGGTGCATTATTTCACTGTTTTGTCAAATATGATTGCCCGAAGATTCTTCCAATGCAGCAATAATGTTAAAAATACATTGTTCAAACCGTTTCGCACTAGTATAATATATATACGTGTGAAAAATGGTGTAAATACCGAGTAAGATTAATGGAACGTCTCCGGATCCAATATTAGGACTCCATGGATTCTCCAGTCTGATGAGACACCGGGTCACTGGAGCCAGGATGCGGCTAATGGCCTTCGACAACACGGTGGTGACCGTGAGCGTTGGGCCCGACCTCACTCAAGACCACGCCCTGCATAATAATGGATTATTTATTTTATTATTTACGTTCTTGTTTATTTGCTGTGTAAATATATAAATGTGTATAACTATATGGGAGGTGTAGGATTGCACTATCCTCCCCACATTCTGGAATAAAGAATTATTTTTATTCCCGCTTAAATTAGTCAACAATGATATTCATATTCATAACCACCGGAGTGACGGCGCAATTTAAAACTTTTCTGTTGTAGAAAGCAATCACTTCGTGGTTTGAAATATTTAATAAAATAAAATACTTTTTTGTTTAAAACCACGAGATTTATTAATTTATGAACCGACTGGTTTCGCTTTACTCAATCATATTCTGGGTACAAATTAATTAATCGGTCGATACCTGATGTAAGATGTAAGTATGAAAATACGTATTAAAAAAATAATTGTTAAAATATTTTCTTCAGCGTGAGAATGATTACCTAAATAATTACAAATTAAAAGTATCACATGGTTAACTCTTGTGTAAGAATAATATACGCATATTTTATCACTGTGTGGTCTTATCGACGGTTGGCCAATGTCTTTGATGCGATTCTCAATCAAAACGCAAAGTCAATAGAAATTAGTTCATTTTAAGACCGAAGTATGTGTAATCCTCCCACCAAAGCCAAGCAAAATGAAAACTGAATTTCAACAAACCAGTTACATCTATAAATGTACTAACTGACCCGGGAACTTCGTAACCCCTATAACTGTTAATTTTTTTTAAGTTAAAAATTACACAATGAAAAAATTATCAAAACGCAACGGCCCATGTTTTGTTTTTGTCAGTATCAGAGATGGCGTTGTTTACGGATTTTATTTTTATTTTTCCACTTACGGTAATTGCGTTTCATTTTTTTACACGTGTGAGGGAGATTTGTTATAATTATTGTATTTTTCCTTTGGAGGGGTGCAGACATACGATCACCGTTTGTCTCACTTTCGACTGTTGACATTTAGTGTGTAAGAAAGAGGGGCAGCATTATATGTTTTTTTTTTTTTTTTTACAGTGAATACCGCACAAGAATCTCAACTGCTCCCGTCTGGAGCCAGTGAGACTATGGCATCCCCAATTGGGGTATGTTGTGAGGCTGAAGGTAGTGGGGAGGGGAAGGAGGTGGGGAAGAGGAAGGTTGGGAAGTACCTGGCTATTCAGATCTGGTCACTAAACACGGCTAAAGCCATTTTCAAGCAACGTTTCAATTCTGAATGGTGGTCTTACACCAGGGCGATACTAATAGTATCTTCCACTCTGGAACATGCCGCAAATATACTATATATTATTTTAAATGAATTAATTGTGAAATAACACAAATTAATCAAATAAAATTTATTTGCGCATGCCGGGTTCGAACCCGCGACCTCCGGAATGTGAGTCAAGAGTCTTAGCCACTGGACTACGGAGGTCGTCGATGTTTAAGAACAAAAGCAAAACAATCTGTGCATGAACATTGAATGTTTTTAAATTTTTGAAAGTCACACAATATTCAATATTATAGGTACTTATCGCAATATTGCTGCAACTCTTTCAAAATATGAGAATTCGTTCCATACAAAATGTATGAGGAAAAGAATTTTCTTCATAACTTTTTTGTCGTGAATTTTCCGATGTTTTAATAACTATTCTGCTATTCCGGGCGGAGACAAACCCAACAAATCAAAGATCATAAAAATCATTATAAATGGTGTAACTAACCCGACTTTGTTTTATGTATTTAGATTGCATGTAAATTGAAATTCGTCTTTTTGCGTAGTGTATTTTCCCCTGTTGAACTCCAAAACATTTAATAACGTTAACCTTTTGAAATGAATGTTTCAGTCGCGTGATCGCAGGAGTGTTTAGTTCTGTGAGATGTTGGCTGTTGCCTTTGGTAGACTGAGGAGTGCGGACTGCGTGATGGAGTATGGAGTGGAACGAACAATCAACTCGCGAAGAACGTCAGAAAGTTTGTTTATTGTCGGACCAAATATCACCATAATAACGTGTTAAGGGCCACGAACAGTTAATCATGCGAAACAACCTTGAATTTTGTGTTATAAACGCTTTAATGAAGAATTTCTCCTCCGAATATAAGCACATTTTTCTTTCTTGCTGCTGGCTATATCAAATCTTTTTATGAAAATTTATGTTTCGTTTTTGAATGATAAAAAGATGGTAAAAACAAGATGACTACTTGTTTTATTTTTAATTGCAATCACATTATCTCGCACTACCCGAGCGTTTGCCTTTCTGTACATTTCTTTATTGTATTCCGATGTCTATTAAAGATTGTGGCCGTTTTAAGGGCTACTAAGCCGCCAGCGGCCGAGAATTCACATTTCTTCGAAAGATGTTCTTACGATCGTGCAGGGTGGTTTCAATGAGAAATATTAATTAATTAAAATAATGTATTTTTGTAATTTTTTTTTTATCATAAGTATTTATAATTTTTCAATTATATCTAAGCAAAATAAGAATGTAAAAAAATCTTGAATATATTAGTTTGTAAGACCGTAAATAAATAGACAATCTGAAGTATTTTCGTCACATAACACCAGTGCGGATCTTTATTTAAATTAAAATATTTAAACTAAAATTAAAATTCTGAAACATTGCTTTCCCAGATAATGTATTGATTTATTTTACTGCCTGATTGATTATATGATTTGAAATGTGTGTTGTATAAAACAAAATTTTGATTGAAAGTTTAACAAAACTGCCAACGACCTGCGGTAAAACCTTATTGTACTAAAAATAAACATTTTTTCTCAAAATTTAAAACATAGCTTTACTAGATAAAAGAACAGTCTTTCAATCAATTTATATTTTTTTGTGAAAAAGGGTCAATACGTCTAAAATTTGATTTAAAATTGACATATTTCCGGTTATTAGATGTCCCATGTTAAAGATAAGAATGGATAAATATTTATCCAAGACACTATCAAGATAGTATTCAGTTCGGGTTTGAATCTTGCAAGCAAACATAAAGATAGCAGCCAATAAAATAAAGAAATAGAACATAATCTGGTTGTTCTTAGTCGAAGTATGATATAGTTAAATATGACCCAATTGGATAGGGACAAACTTAATCAATTGGTAGAGTTGCGCCCCGGAAAGGCAAAGGTCCTGGGTTCGAGTCTTATATGTGATCTTTTTCTGATTTTTCTGTTTTCAGATTTTCGATCGAGTTTCGCTAATATTATCTTCATTTAATTAAATATTATTTTTAAGCTTCGCTAAGTTTATCTTCCGAAGGCGTAGGAGAAATGGTGAGGGAGCCAATTTTCTAAACTAACGACTATTTATTTATTAACGATGAAAATATTCATACATATATGCTTTTAACTGTGTCATACTTCGACTAAGAACTACCAACATTATCTTCATTTTCTTAACGCACATATTATTGGCTGCTATCTTTATATAGATATATGATTGCAAGATTCAACCCGAACTAAATGCTATCTAGATAGTGTCTTGATAATTTTTTATTATTTTTAATTAAAAAGTTAAAAGTGACCGAATTTGATATCGACACCTTAAGCTCAGTTGGTAGAGCACTTGCCATGTAAGCGAAGGGTCTTGGGTTCGAGTCCAGAGGTGCCAAAATCTTTTCTGACTTTTCTGTCTCCATGTTTCGTTAATTTTGTCTTCATTTAATTAAATATTATAATTTGAGATTTTACTCATAAAAAAAAAAAAAATGAAAATAAATAAATAAATTTATCTTACGTTAAGTACGAACTTACATTTAAAACAAATGATTTTTGTTAAGCAGGAAAAATCAAATGTGTACCGAATCGTGCAACTCCGGGATAATAATAATTACTACCCGACTGCCCTAGAGTTTTAACACTTTTTTGAAGAAAAAAAATTAGGTTCAGTAAGAATGGTAGGTTAAAATGTTCAACATTATTTATTTTGAAGAGTGTCATACCGTAGGTCTATTACAACATTTTTTCTTACAGTAGTTCCACACAGGAGGCCCTTAGGAAAACAATTTCCCCCAACTACAACTTTCCGACAACTTTAAGAGGGCATTACCAGAGAAAACCAGAAATATGTCATTTTCAAATCAGATTTTAGACGTATTGACTCTTTTCCACAAAAAATTATAAATGGATTTCGAAAGATTGTTCTTTTATCTAGCATTCGCATGTAATAAATTTTGAGAAAAAAAAAGTTATTTTTAGTATAATAAGGTTATTCCATAGGTCGTTGGCAGATTTGTTAAATATTCAAAAAAGATTTTGTATTATACCACACCCATTTTAAATAATATAGTCATGCAGTAAAATAAATCAATGCATTATCTAGCAAACGCATGTTTTAGAATTTTAATTTTAGTTTCAATAAAATCATTAAAAAATATGTACGCACATGTGTTTCTTGACGAAAATTGGTCCATTTGTGTATTTATTTGAGCACTTACAAACTAATATATTTCAGATTTTTTTTTTAACATTCTTATTAAATTTAGACATTATTGAAAAATGATAAATACTTATAATCAAAAAATAATTACAAAAAGTACATTATTTTAATAGTTTTATCATCACGCCTTTCCGCATTTTTGGATGAAGGTATAAATTATTAAAGCTAATTTGGATTGAAATAAATTCGATATTGAGTTATAATTTAAAAAAGCTGGTACGGAGAATAAACCGCCCTGCATGATCGTAAGAACAACTTTCGACGTATTGTGGATTTTCGTCCGCTAGCTGGTTAAACGCTCTTAAGGGAGGGTTTTTTTAAGGAAAGGCAGGAGAGGAAGTTCTGAGAAAGAAAAAGGTATGAGGGGTGGGTAGGAATCTGGGGGTCGATGTCTCCACGAGTGACGGACGTATGGATCCATTCCTCCTACTGCGGTGCAAGGCGATGGGTCAAGAGAGTTCGGCTGGAGAAATAAAAACACGCAGTAGGTGGGAAAACGCACCCGCCGCCAAGACCTAGACTAACCTCACCCCATGAACTCGGGCACCTCTGCTAAGTCACTAAACGTAGCGAACCACTTGGGGTGATCTATTTCCAATAAATGGCAACTCATACCCGCCTCCCAAATTGAACATAACACCAGAGATACAAAAACCGTTTTGTCTGCTATTAACTGGTAGGAAAGTAAATGAATAAAATTATTGTACAACGTTATCATGTTTACATATCAATATTTTGTCCAGTTCCATGTTTATTGATCGGAACCATACAGAGTGTACATTGTACATGTACATATCTACGCTTCTGTTTGTAGTGAGGGATTTTAATTAGAACTGAGTACAATGAAACAATGCACAACGCTTGATGTGTTCTGTAATGAGAAATTTGTTCTGAAGTTGAATAACAAGGTCAGGGGTGGGAAACCTGCGGCCCGCGAAGCTTTTTAGCGCGGCCCGCGAAAATTTTGATGCGGCCTGCTGAAATCACCACAAAAATTTACCCTCAAAAACCGAGGACGCCTTCCGATGTTTCAGATAAATTTTTCAGTTTTTTTTTTTTACATGAATACCGCACAAGAGTCCCAACTGCTCCCGTCTGGAGTCAGTGGGACTATGGCATCCCCAATTGGGGTATGTTGTGAGGCTGAAGGTAGTGGGGAGGGGAAGGAGACATGGAAGAGGAAGGTAGGGAAGTACCTGGATATTCAGATCTGGTTACCAAACACGGCTAAAGCCATTTCAAGGAACGTTTCAATTCTGAATGGTGGTCTTACACCAGGGCGATACTGAGAGTATCTCCACTCTGGAACGTGCCGCAAATATACTATATATTATTTTTAAATGAATAAATTGTGAAATAGTTAAGATATTATTTCAAAAAACAGGTAAAGTTATAGCTGACGAGTTACGTGTGCACCCATGTTACTACCAATCAGTGATCCAAAGGACATTATTTTAATTTCTTTTTATAGTACAATAATGAAATTAATTTTGAAAAAATATCTCAAAATTGTTGACAACTCTTGACGGCCTCCGTGGTCTCTTGGCTCGCAAAATCGGAATTCCGGTAAGCACAAATAAATTTCATTTAATCAAATTGCCTTATTTGACAATTTAAAATAATATGTTAAAATAAAAATTTAAAATAACATTTTAAAATAAGTAACAATTTAAAATAATATATAGTAAATTTGCGACACGTTCCAGAGTGGAAGATACTCTCACTATCGCCCTGGTGTAAGACCATCATTCAGAATTGAAACCTTGCTTGAAATGGCTTTAGCCGTGTTTGGTGACCAGATCTGAATAGTCAGGTACTTCCCCACCTTCCTCAAAATTCGTAATTCATCGGAAAACCATACGCGTATTATGATTGTAATACTAATTAAACCCAGGGACTCACACGCAGGTTCACTCTTAATTTAAAACTAGTTTTGTATTCAGAATGTAACTATTAAATTCCAGCTGATACATTTCGAAGGAAACCATTCTTTTATTCGAAGTGCAGTTATAAAATTCTAGTTGCAGACTATGAATATGCTGCCAGGATCTAAGAAAAACCTTTTTCATATCCGGAATGTAGTTTTAATTCCCCGCATAAAGATTTAATTTAAACCAGTTTTGTGTTCAGAATATAACAATAAATAAAATAACAAGTTGTAGATTCATAGAAGGAAGCCATTCTCATGTAGCTTTACATTTGAGCTGCACACCATGCTGTAAAATTCTGAGAAATTGATTTACTTTAGTTTTCGTTTTCATTTCTTTTAGTTATGCAGTTCTACAGTTCTTAAATTTCGTAAAATGAGGTTCTCTACCCCTACCCCCTTGTATTGTATAATCAAAGAATTTAAAAGCAGTTGAAATGTTTGAACAATTTTTTAAATTCATATTTTAAATACTCACAAGGTTTTGCTATTCCAGAAAACATGATTCATCAAGGCTACTTGTATAACATCAACTCGGCGTTGGAAAATACATTCTGTGATAAATTGAATAAAAGTTAATAAACCTGTTAACCACGTTTCAGGTAGTACCTGGATACGTAGTATCCGTACCGTACTAATACGCCTTGGTAAAAAACAAGATGTATAGTGACAGGGTTTGAATATCCAGGCATTTCCTTAAGTTTTTCTCTACACCATACCCATATTTTCATCCTTCAACTTCATCCGACCTCAGAACAAAGCAAAATTTAGGGATGCCATAGTTTCTTTAAACTTATGGGCAGTTGGCAATGTTGTGCTATAATTAAAGAAGGAAATTATAAAAGTAATCTAATTTCCAATCAGTTTTTTTAACCCTTGAATTTTTATTATTTTAGCTTGACCGGTAATAATGTTCCCTGTCAAAATGTTCCTAGTAAAAATGTCGGCAGTTACAATGTTCCTTGTTAATCGTCGTCAGTAAGCTAAGAGTAAGGTAATGCTGGGTCTGTAAATGCAAAAAAAAAATTGCCCGTTTCTTATTGGGAACATTTAGATACGTAACATCTATTACTGGGAACATTTTGACGAAAAACATTTTAACCCTTGAAAGATAATGTAAGTCTTAGGGACGTAAGCGATACACAAGCATTGCTGTCGTTTTTATTTTGCAACATAACGCGCTGTCACCACGGTAAGTACAATAATTAAGGAGAAATACATACCCCGTACGTCCGAGAGACGTATGATTACCTTTTGTGTAACTTTCGGACTTGTTGGTATAAAGGTAATTTAACGAAATTATTTTTATGTATTGATTAGCATTTAAATTTTCATGACATATAAAAAATGGTTCCACGACAGTTCATCCTGCGACAATTCATCCGGCGACAGTTCATCCTGCGACAGTTCATCCGGCCGACAGTTCATCCTGCCGACAGTTCATCCTGCCGACAGTTCATCCCGCCGACAATTCATCCGGCGACAATTCATCCTGCCTGATCATTTAGAAGATTTTTATTAAGTATGCAAAGAGGATATACGGCCGTACAACCTAACCTAACCTAACCTAACCTAACCTAACCTAATCTAACCTAACCTCACCTAACCTAACCTAACCTAACCTAACCTAACCTAACCTAACCTAACCTAACCTATTTAGTAAAAATATTTTTACAGCGGATTTCCACTCAAGATGCCTTCAGATATAAGTATATCGATTCTGGTTGTACGGCCGTATATCCTCTTTGCATACTTACTTAATAAAAATCTTCTAAATGATCAGGCAGGATGAATTGTCGCCGGATGAATTGTCGGCGGGATGAACTGTCGGCAGGATGAACTGTCGGCCGGATGAACTGTCGCAGGATGAACTGTCGCCGGATGAATTGTCGCAGGACGAATTGTCGGGTCACCATAAAAAATACGATTTAGACATAAAATTAAACATTATTTTTCATTAAAAAAAGACTTAATATTTTGTAGGTGATTTGTAAGAGGTTTACAGAATTTTGTTTTTTTTTTAAATTACAATATAATTTTTATTTTATTTAAAGTACGAAACCCTAAACTAATTATTCAATTATTTTTAAACTGTGTAAGTATGACAATATGTCAAATATACATTTTTAAACTTCAGTTCGTCTCTAGGACCTTTTGTGTAACTTTCAGACTTGTTCGTATTTTTCATAGCTTTCTTGTTTTTTTCATAGCATATAAAAAAATATGATTTCGACATAAAATGAAAAATTATTTTTCATTAAAAAAAAGACTTAATATTTTGTAGTTGATTTGTAAGAGGTTTACAGAATTTCGTCATTTTTTTAATTAGATATAATGCAATTTTTATAATTGTTTTGATTTTATTTAAAGTACAAAACCTTAAACTAATTATGCAACTACCTTTAAACTGTGTAAATATGATAATATGTCAAATATTCACTTTTTAAGTTCAGTACGTCTCTAAGACGTATGATTATCTTTAAGATAGGTAAAAATAAGATTATCTTTCTAGGATTAACTATGAATATTTTTACAGTGAAAATTGTTACCAGAATTTTTTTTACCTAGAACCATCACTGAGGTACTTACCCCGGACGTCAGAAAGTTACACCTACATTCGATGTGTTAAGAGGGCATTACCAGAGAAAACTAGAAATATGTCATTTTCAAATCAGATTTTAGACGTATCTCTTTTCCACAAAAAAATATAAATGGATTTCGAAATATTGTTCTTTTTCTAGCATTCGCATGTAATAAATTTTGAGATTTTTTTAAAATTTTTAGTATAATAAGGTTATTCCATAGGTCGTTGGCAGATTTGTTAAATTTAAAAAAAAATGTATTATACCACACCCATTTCAAATAATATAATCATGCAGTAAAATAAATAAATACATTATCTAGCAAACGCATGTTTTAGAATTTTAATTTTAGTTTCAATAAAATCATTAAAAAATATGTACGTACATGTGTTTCTTGACGAAAATTGGTCCATTTGTGTATTTATTTGCGCACTTACAAACTAATATATTTCAGATTTTTTTTACATTCTTATTAAATTTAGACATTATTGAAAAATGATTAATACTTATAATCAAAAAATAACTACAAAAAGTACATTATTTTAATAGTTTTATCATCACGCCTTTCAGCATTTTTGGATGAAGGTATATAAATTAAAGCTAATTTGAATTAAAATAAATTCGATATTGAGTTATAATTTTAAAAAGCTGGTACGGAGAATAATTAATCTTTCTCGTTGAAACCGCTCTGCACGATCGTAAGAACAACTTTCGACGAAATGTGGATTTTCGTCCGCTGGCTGGTTAAACGCTCTTAAAAGCATTTTTATCAGTCAGCTATTCTTTATTATCACGCGGTTCATATTAATGCATACAGTAGCCCACACTCTTCTTTATTAATTTCAACAAACTATAAATCTATATTTGTTCATATGAAGCAGATACTTTGTGATGTAACATTATTATTTAAAATTAAGCAATAACTCAGTAAACACCATATGTTAAAATTGGTGTTTATTAATTGTTTTACTTTAAAATATAAATACACATATTTGATTTTTGCTTATGGCGTACTAGATTTCCAAGGCGATACGCGCAGAATTGAAATATAAAATATAAATATATTTACCACATGTGTACAAGCGCGATGCTCAAGTTGTGACCCGATAGTTCTGTACCTTGAAGCATAAACCACTCGTAGTCGTAGATTTTGTTAAGGACTTACGTGGTTTATCTTTTAAGGTACAGAGTTGATCCCGCGTGAGTTGGCCCCTCGAAACTATAATTATTATTAAAGAATTATATTTTTTGTGCATTAATTACTAATTTCACACCTAAAATCGACTCCAAAAATATCGTTAATAGTAATTTGGTATGGATATCAAACGAATTTAATTGCAGTGTCGTTTTTTTCGTACAAATACGCTGGTAAATACGGGATGCATTCGAATAAAAAAACGTTTTATACTTTTGCTACTCTACCCACACAAAAAATGAAATCAATGTAATCTGAAGAACCTTTAAGTGTTTTAATCTTATATAGTTCTGGAAATACTGGCCCCAATACTAATAAATAAGAATAATATATCTGAAGAGGACTTTACATCTACTTATAAAACATGTTGTTTTACCACCTTGTACCGATCTTTATAATGTAAAACATCACTTTCAAAGCTTAACGAGAAACAGTTTGAAGCTTTTCAACGTAATTCGTGTTCATCTTATTTGAAATATGAAACAGATTAATATAAACACGCAATCAGATCCCCTTCACCTCCGCTTAGTCAAAGGAGAGCGGACTTCAATATGTAATAGAGGGCCGAGAAACTTCAACGTGTGGAATAAGGCTTCCTGAAATTCAACACGAGGCGATAAGCGAACCGTGTCCTGCATATTTAATTACAATTACTATTAATGACGATGCATTAGTTATGATTGACCTTGGACTTGGCACAAAAGATCGATGCTGTACTGAGTATGCAAATCTTCAAGACTGTGTCAAGTCTCCCATCTTCTTTTTCTAGGTTTTTTTTTCAGTTATCTTCATTTAAACATTAGGGCATGAGTACTGTATGGGCCAAATATAATAGAATACAGTATGGGCACTGTACCAGTTTCGCTAGGAAATCATGCGTTGAGAGCAGACGCATATTAAAGCATAATAAAGGTATTATAAAAACTTTTTTACTAAATAAAAAAAATGATTTTGAGTAATAGAAATCCTTATTTGGACTTTTACAATTTTTTTCTGATAAGTGGAAAAGATGATATCGGTCAAGTGGCTGCCGCCAGTGTTGATACACATTTGTGCCCGTTTTATCGCATTTTCCATGACTTTCCGCAAGATTTCCGTGATAACTGTTTGCATTCCTGTCAAATATCCTCCTTAAGGGCTGCGATTGTCTGAGGCTTGTTGGCATAAACCCGCGACTTCAAATAGCCCCAAAGAAAGAAGTCTGGGATAATTAAATCGGGCGTGGAAATGCGCCTCGTCGCTCATGATGACTTTCGACACAAAATCGCTAAAAGCGTTAGAGCTTAAATCGACACAATTATTCCACGCTCTTGCGGAGTATAGCGCTCCATTGCTTGTCTGTTTGTATTCTGCAGCTGTGTAGTACACAAATGTCAAATATGATTGACGTACGAAGCCATTTGCAAAAATTATAACATCTTCCGATAGGGTGATTAATTTTGCGCCACCTTGTATAACTGGTTGCAACACAATATTAGAGTAAAAAAACAAAAGTCTACGAGGTCGTCTCATTTCATGTTTTTTACAAATGTGTCGTAATAGTTAGAGATTGCTGAAGATAGAACTTTTTGAATTTATGGAAAATACCGAAAATGTTAGCCCTCAAAATTTTGATTTTTGCGAACGGCCGAAAAGCGTGTGACAACACGAAACGGCGGTACTGTTTTTCCGGGATGAAAAGTAACCAACGTCACTTCCCAGTCCATTAACCATTCCTATGCAAAAAATCACGGTCGGGTCTGTTCTGCATCCGTTGCTCCTTCGCGATGACCAACAAAGGAACTCCGTCCCAAGAAAGAATGACAAACAAACACATTTTATAACATTAGTTATGATTGTTCTGCGTGTGACTTCACGGGACACTACTACTGCAATGCATACATTTTAGATATCAATGTTCACTTTGAAAGTACCAAACTTTCATTTTTGGAGATTTCGAAAAACTAATTTTACCGTCATTAATAATTATTTTAATTTGTATAACATGATAGTTTACAACACAGTTTTACAATTAAAAAAAAAAATAAAACAATCAACATTGGCACCTACTTACATATAAGGAGGTTTAAAAAATCGTTGACGTTTTGATCTGTCTTGACCGGTGATCCGATTTATATTTTGCGTAATCTGTGTTCTGTCTGATGGCCCTTAGGAGTGAATTGCTTAGTTTCTACATGATTGTCTAAACGGAAATAGAAACAGAAAAAGAAAATGTACGGTTTTAAAATAAAATAAGTGTTTTCTGTTGCATTGTACGTGTGACATCTCTCTTGGTGATTAAAATTGCAAGGTTATCCAAAAAGTTGACTGAAAATGGTATAACCTATACAAAAACAACATAACACAAATACAACAAACTAACACCATACGTATGAGAATATAAATATGGTGTAATTGTATGTGACAGAGGAATGTCCAGTTATGATAATTAAAATTAAATGATTTGAATTGCACGATAGAATTAATGTAAAAAAAAAATAATAATAATAAAAAATAATAAACAAATTATGTGGCAAACTCGCCAATTTCTTGCGTACATTTGTTTAGCAAACAAATGTACAAATGAAATCGACATTTTTAATGTACCATTTTCTATGATTAAAACACAATTAAACATTTTTTTATGTCAACGTATTATTTCTGATAGTTTCAGTTTATCATTGTTAGCATTTTATTTTCTTCCAATTCATCCAATCTTCATCCACTGTAGTGTAAGAAATTATTTTGATTAACCTATTGTTTATTATTAACCTTTGTGTAAAAGAAAATTAACAGTATGTACCAAATTAATGTAAAAGCCCCATAGGCGTAAAAAAAGAGTACCTAAATAAATAATATACATTGGATGTTAGCAGTTATTTCTCACTATAATACCGTAGTAACTGTACATTATTACAATAATTCCCTGATGAGCAGAAGGCTGTTGAAGTTTTAATTAAAAAATAGAGCTTCAATAAGGTTTTGTGTTGCTCAAGGTAAAATTCGTATTCCGTAGACTCATATTGTTTCAAAATATTATATTATGGCAACGCAATATGTAACATCCTTCAACTTCTTAGCAAAGTTGTTTGTTTCCCTAGTCTTTCATGTGGTCGTGGTACAACACAACATATGGGTAAGCTTACAAACCTACAGATGCCGCAGCCTCCCATTGAGAGCAGAACCTACATCTGTTACTGTAGTATTACGGTGAGCTTTGGCTTCATAATATCCTGAATGTGTGAGTATATAAGACTCTGAATGTGTTGAACTATGATCGCTTACGTAGGTCCTACATAATACATACAACTCTATGAGATTCCACTCCGCTCTTTGGCGGTTTCATTAGTCTGCAATCTAAAAGTGTTGCCGAGAGCTTTTTACGTAATTGAAGCTTTTCTCTGTTCACCGAGGAGGAATCATTTTCAAAATGAAGGAATCAATTACGTAAATGGTAAAGTGCATGCAATTCGTGTATCAGATAATAGAATTTGTACGTTTTATATTACCGTTTATTCGTAATTGACTGAACGCTGTAGAAATAAGATCCATGAGGCGTATGTGTGATAAACCCATGTGTGAACGTATAAGGAATGTGAAGATTTGAAAAGATTGTAAGTGTAATGAGTAAGATTAAAAAAGTGACGCTAAAATGGTTTGGGCAATAAGAAATTAGTAAAAGTAGAATTATTTATTATATAGGAGAAGTTGGGCACGCCCGATGAAGACATGGAACGATCAAATGAACCAAATACTTGAGTAAGGCCATGTCATGAATCAGAATAACTGAAGGGTATGTTTGATAATGTGAATGAAGCAAGGAATGTGTTTCAAGACCGAGTTGTTTGGCTGTCCATTCACCGGTTATACAGGACGGGTTGTTTCGCAGAATATGAATAATTCATCAAATTTCAAAGTTAATTTTCAAGTTCTGTGATTGTTCTAATTCTCCAGTTCTCTAATTTTCAAGTTCTGTGTTCAAGTGCTGCTATTACTTCAGTTATGTGAAATAACTTGCAAATAATTACATAACAAAACTTGAATAGAACCCTTACAGAATATGAAAATTAATTTTGAAATTTGATGGAATCTTTAAATTCAGTGAAAAAACTGAACATTTGTTTTTTTTTTTCTTGAGCTCCACACAGGAGGCCCTGAGGAAAAAAAATTCCATCAGGGCCTATGTCATCTTTGGGGATGTTTTTTTAAGGAAAAGAAGGAGAGGAGAGTTCTGGGAAGAAAAAAGTTTTTAAGGGGTGGGTAGGAATCTGGGGTTATGTGTGTCCTGGTCATCCGCCTCCTAGACCTAGACAAACCTCACCCAGAAAATGAAACAAAATTGAACCCGGGCACCCCTGCTAAATCACCAAACATAGCGAACCACTTGGGGTGACCTACAGCAAAGGTGTTGGTTATCCAATAAAGGTTTACGGGGCGGCGGTACCCGTCTCCACCTCCAAAATTGATGTTAATCAGTTAATCCTAATTGGCGTTCGCAATCATTATATCAAGGCATTATTACGTCTGTGTATGCCACGGGTACCAAGAACCCTTGGACGGTGAGCTCTTGAGTCGTGAAATTTGCACTACTTTTTTGCATGGAATTTATTGATTAACACAGTTTTTAGCTCGCAGCAGCTTTTCATAAAAATACCATGGAGCTTTGAAATATCCATATAATCTGTCAGAAAATTAGATGTGACACCAAAATCGTATTTTGTTCCATATTTTCATTCGTTTAACGGGAAAGGTTTCGAAGAAAAAACAGTGAAACTCAGGCAAAGCCGAGTAATACTACTTGTTTGTTCGTGAAATAGAGTAATCTTGAAATATATTTAGTTCTAGTTCGTTGTTCGTTGTCACACTAATATCAAAACGTTTTAATTGCAACGTGCATGCTTTCGGCGCATATTCCCCTAACGCTGCAAAGTACTTTGTCCCTATTTGTTTTTAGTGTAATTGCTTTTCGTTGAACACAGTTCAAGTACGTGACAATTTTGTATATTTTTGGACTGTTCTGTGCATCCGCTGTTTTAACAAAATTGAATAAATTAAGTTTTTTATAGTAAAAAAATATTTTCTCCTAAGTAATTTTCTTTGAACTCGTGAGCTTTTTTAAAATCAACTTAATATATAAAACAAAGTCGGGTTAATTATACCGTTTATTCAAGAACCGCTGAACGTTTATTATACCGTTTACTCATGAACCGCTGGACAGATTATTATGATCTTTGATTGGTTGGATTTGTCTCCGCCCCGAATAGCAGAGTAGTTATTAAAACATCGCAAAAATCCACGAAAAAAAAATTATGAAGAAAATTCTTTTCCTCATACACTTTGAATGAAACGAATTCTCATCTTTTGAAAGAGCTGCAGCAATATTGTGATAAAGTAATATAATATTGAATAGTGTGTGAATTCCAAAAACTCAAAAACGTCAAATGCCAATGAGCTGATTGTTTTGCTTTTGTTATTAAACATATAATGCTGCCTCTCTTTCTTACACACTAAATGTCAATAGTCGAAAATGAGACATACGGTGTATGTCTGCACCCCTCCAAAGGAAAAATACAATAATTATAATAAATCGTCCTCACGCTTATAAAGAAAATGAAACGCAATTCCCTTAAGTCACAGTAAGAAAGAAAAATCACAAAAAATATAAATCCGTACACAACGCCATCTCTGATACTAACAAAAACAAAACACGGACAGTTGCGCATCGATAATTGCTTCATTGTGTAATTTTTAACTTAATAAAAAAAATTAATTTAATTCAGCTGATAAGTTACCACAGCAGTTATTGATTCTGGGGCGGTACGAAGTTCTCCGGGTCAGCTAGTTTGAAGTAAAAGTGAATTAAAAATAGTTTTAATATAATTTTTTATATGTACATTTAAATATGTACCGATTACGAATTAGTTTTAATAATGATATGTTATCGAAATACTTAATATCTGGCGTAGACCCGTTACAAATCACGGGAAATAAGTGTATTTTTATATATGTTATTAAAAATGAAAGTTAAAATAATAAATATTAAAATTTCATATCTTCTTCAGTAATCGAAAATTTACTTTGTGACGTCATTTTAATGACGTCAAATCACTTATTTTATCCTGACGAAGAAACCATTGGTTTCGAAACATGTTGATAATTTCGATTATAAAGTAAGTTAAGTGATATGTTTTCATTTAATTAAAATAAAAAAAATAAATAAATAAATAAATAAAAAACATAATTTCCACTGCCGAGAATTGATGACCATTTTACACCACCAACTATTTTAAGAACGGCGGCATAAAATTATTTTATGTTCGGAAAATATAAGAATTATGTGTTTTTGAATTTTGGAATGATATGAGTATATCACTTCTAAAATTGTATGGTTTAAAACTAGCGCAGACTAGATTACTTAAAAATTTGCTCCAAATTTGAAAATGATAATTTTAATAATTTTCAATAAAAATATTGAATTATTCACATAATCAGTTCCAATTTACATTTAAAAACACTTAAATTAAAACAAATTTGAATCTCTTTACCAGATTTAAGCAGGACACACGGACAATTTAAATCAGTATTTTCGATTATTATGTTTTGATGATATATTTTTATGAAAAATTTATAACAAAGATCTGCAAATCCTGGTCTAGGAAAAATATCTTGGGCTGTGCATTGATCAGCATTTGACATTTAAACAACATATACAAGGTGTTAAAGACAAAATCATACCCTTAATTGGCGTATTTAGCCGGCTATCATATCTGTTGCCCAATAAATTTTAAAAAAGGTTTATATTACAGTCTCGTACACTCACATTTAAATTATTTGATTGAAATCTGGGGAAACTCAAGTGAAATATACATAAATGAATTACAGGTAATACAAAACAAGGTAACCAAAAACTATTTAACTACAAGCCCAGAACATCCACAAAAAATATTTGTGGAAACAAAACTATTAACATTAGAAAACTATATGAATACAATTCATCCTTATGTATAAAATAAACAATAAACTCGCACCTACAAACACAGAATTCATTTAAACGTCCCAAGTACACGACAATACGATAACATACATTTTAACACCATCCGTACTAACTATGGTAAACAATCCATTGGTTACGAGGGGGGCAACTTGTATAATTGCCTCCCAAACGACATTAAAAATGAAAAGAGGGCTGGTTAGATTTAAAAAATAAATTATTAATGTTTTTTTTATTCTTGATAAACAAAATAATGAAATAGAATAGTGCTGTATTGAAATTTCTAGTTAAATGAGTGAAATTGTAATTTTCTTTTAACTGGAATAATAAAAAAAAGATTATAATTATTATAGTTATTTGTGATAATAGACAGAAGAACAAGACAGACAAAACGATGAAATAATATTAATCGTCTAAACAGAATTGTACTGTGAACGGGCGATAATCACAAAATAACAAATATTACCCTACCGGGGTCAACAAAGACTGTTTATTGCATCCCTGAAGATGCTTTAAGATTTCTGTTGCCGCCTGAGATTTCTCCAAATAAACGCCGTAATAACTTCTGCAAATAACGGCACGTTTAAATTCTCTTTAAGTATCATTAAAACGCCCCGTAAGGTGGAGTGGTGTGGCGTGCGCCTGCGCCAACTTAGAGAATTAACGTACGTAGAATGGGAACACTTTGTTTTCAGGCTTATACACGTATCTCTCAGGTAGATACCGCTCACCGCAGTAGTTATGTGATTGTTTTGAACAGAAGGGAGGTACTTTGTAATAAAAATAGATTAAGGGATTACGATAGGAAACTGAATGAAGCAAAAATGACTTAAGCCTACAATACACGACATGTTTTTTCAGCCCGATTCCAATTAGAGACCAAAGTCAACATTTTTCGCTTTACGCGATCGGTATTTTTATCTCTATTTTCATAGTGATCAAATCCAGTGATCTTTAATTACAACATAGATAACAATACTCTCGAGACATTAACACAAATTAAAGACTTAGGCATCACTTTTCAATCAAATCTTTCATTTGTTAAACTAATAACAGAAATTTCTAACAAGGGCTTAAAAATGTTGGGATTTATAACTAGGCTTACTAGAAATTTTAACAATATAAAGTGTATTAAACTGTTATATTTTGCATATGTAAGAAGTCAACTTGAGTACAATTCTCCCGTTTGGAACCCATATTATAATATACATGTACAAGCTTTTGAAAGAATACAAAACAAATTCCTACGTTTTCTAAATTTTAAAATGGGTATTCCAGCAATTATGTTAAACTACAACACTATTTTAAATGATATGAATATGTTCAAATTGTCAGAGAGAAGAATTTTCACTGATTTGGTATTTCTGTATAAAATTCTAAATAATTTAGTTGATAGTCCGGTCTTGCTTGAATTGATAAGCTTCCGGATTCCACTACGTAATACCAGAAGTCAGGATTTATTTCAGTGCAGAAATTCTGGAACTAACTACCATGTGTATTTTTCTTTGCCCAGAATACTAATGGGGGGGAAATAATTATACCAAGTCAGTGGACATCTTCAATTTATCTTTAAACAAATACAAAATACTGTTGCTGAGGCAGTTCAGTTATGTACAATAAATACTACATATTTCATTGCAAAATACCTATTATATAAATAAAATACCAAAATATATAGTATTTATAAATTATTTAATCATGGTGTAATTTGTAAATTTCTTACTTACGTAAAAGCCCCGTTTTTACGTAAGTAAGCGGGCGTAAATAAATATCTACGATTTCAGTTAGCATCACAGCAAACAGCATGTTTCATGTGTTGTTTGCAGTGATGATAATTGAAATCGTAGATATGAAAATAGAGATGAAAATAGCGATCAAAGCGAAAAATGTTGACTTTGGTCTCTAATTGGAATCGGGCTGAAAAAAGATGTCGTTGTGTTCTATGGTAAAGCGTTACCATTACGGATGTTGCTGAAATACTATGTGTGCGCATTTCTAAATGTGCACTTCTTAGTAAAAATAATTATTTCTGCAAGTGAGAAACTAACTTGCAAGTATTTATTCTGCGACCGATGCCCGTATACGTACCTATGTATATATAAGTGATAAAACGATAGAAATATGACCTATACAATTAATAGTACACAACTGCGGGCCCTGTACAAATTGCAAGTGCGCCCCGCTGTTGAATTTGGCAGCCACCTCTGGTCTGAAGCCCCAACATTCCAGAAAAAACCCTTGACGGTGTGCAGGACTGCGAATACATATCTATTATACAGTCCTTTTTGACATACTCAAAACCTCTCCGTCCTGCATCAAAGCAAAAATAATTAGTTCTGCATGTATCTGATATCATTTTTGTAATGTTTAACTAAGTACGTAATATACCCACTTCTATTTTACCTTATTATTCATTGACAAGTCGTATTATGTTTGTAAAAGCCAACGGGCACTCAATGAAAGCAAAAAGTTCTTAATTCAAGTTACATATGTCTAGATCTGGTGTTTGGAGACCCTATAAACTCTATATTTTTCCCTGTAGATAAGGCCTGGTGTTTGAGACTTTATGAACTCTATATTTTACCCTGTGGATGATGTTTGGTATTTGAGACGTTATGAACTCTATATTTTACCCTGTGGATGAGGTCTGGTGTTTGAGACATTATAAACTCCTACATTTTACCCTGTGGATGAGGTCTGGTGTCTGAGACATTATAAACTCCTACATTTTACCCTGTGGATGAGGTTTGGTGTTTGAGACATTATTATAATAAATTTGGATAACTTATATAGCGCTGATTTTGCGAAAAATCGCCTCAAGAGCGCTATTAACTCCTACATTTTACCCTGTGGATGAGGTCTGGTGTTTGAGACATTATAAACTCCTACATTTTACCCTGTGGATGAGGTCTGGTGTTTGAGACATTATAAACTCCTATATTTTTCCCTGTGGATGAGGTCTGGTGTTTGAGACATTATAAACTTCTACATTTTACCCTGTGGATGAGGTCTGGTATTTGCGACGTTATAAACTCTCTATTTTACCCTGCGGATGAGGTCTGATGTTTTGAAACGTTTTAAACTCTATATTTTACCAAGTGGATGAGGCGTGGTGTTTGAAACGTTATAAACTCTATATTTTACCCTGTGGATGAGGTCTGGCTATTTGAAACGTTCTTAACTCCCACATTTTACCCTGTAGATGAGGTCTGGTGTTTGAGCCGTAATAAACTCTATATTCTACCCAGTGGATGAGGTCTGGTGTTTGAGCCGTAATAAACTCTATATTCTACCCAGTGGATGAGGTCTGGTGTTTGAGCCGTAATAAACTCTATATTCTACCCAGTGGATGAGGTCTGGTGTTTGAGCCGTTATAAACTCTATATTTTACCCTGTGGATGAGGACTGGTGTTTGAGACATTACAAACTCTGTATTTCACCCAATGGATAAGGTCTGGTGTTTGGAGACGTTATAAACTCTATATTTTACCCTAAGAAGATTCTAAATTAGAAGGATATTATTTTGTCAATACACGTATCTGCCCTTCTAGTTCGCCTTTGAACGAGTTTTTGTACCAGTTCGTTAGAAAGGGGAGGTACCGACAAGTGTAAAACATGTGAGTCACATACGAGTCGATACTACAAAGGTGCCAAGAAATGAAACTGTTTCTCCCGGAGGAGTTAGACGAAAAATGGTTAAGAATTAGATGTACAATCTTGCTGTACTTTTAACGACATACCCAATCAATAAAAGACGTTCACATTTTTTTATTATTACTGAAAACGAGTGACGATGAAATGGTGAATCTTTTCAAACAGAAGCAGTAACTGAATAATTATTTCTCTCTTGCCAACATTTCTGTTGTAGTCTAGGTTATAAGTTTTGTGTAGCTGCTCCATTATGATGTAGCTGCGCCAATGTTACATGTGTATTTTTGTTCGCCAACGGTACAACCAAATATCCGAGATGGTTATATATTAATGGTCTTACTCCGGTAGTAATCGAAGGGGAAAGATCATTCTTGACACATAAACTCATCTTTTATACCCTCGGTTAGCGTTGTACATTAATTCCAAACATACGTTCACTTTTTATTCAAAATAACTTCGATCTAAGTTCATTAATAAGTACCTATTTTTCTTTAAAAAAATTTCTAGCTCACATCACACATAACATTTTTTTAACGTGATATACTTACGTTTTTTTTTATTGTCAAATTTAATAATATTATCATCAAGTTCTGCAAGGATTTTAGTATTATTCACTGTCACAGTCGTTTCGGCGTTCAAGTTGATTATAAAAATATGGTTACGCTATGTCGAGGCGACTGATTTATATTATCATTTTATTTAACTCCTAACCTATTTTTATTTGTGTGATGCCTAAAGTAATTTATTAAACAATTAAAACATTATAACTTTGTTCATAACAACAATATTTTTTTATATTAACGCAGACCGGTTTCGGAATGACTGTTCCTTTTCCGGGCAAAATATTTTATATACTTTCAATAATATTAATTCCGTAATATTAAGTCAGTATATATTTTGCCCTGAGGAAGGAACGCTTGTTTCGAAACCGATCTGCGTTAATGTAAAATATATACTTGTTGAAAACAAAATTATATTGTTTCATTTAATAATAATGAATAACCACAAAGATGTACGGTAATTGGTTTTTTAATATTTTCGGAAAAATCCGATTTAATTAGAAAATCAATTGTGTGAGGTACGTCGCTGTTTCGAACTTTTCGATCGATTAATCTGAGTCTCCGATCAGCTAAGTGATTTGTTTAATTGTTTTAATAATAATGATCTGAAGTGATGTCTGGGAGTTTTTTTTTTGTTATTTTTGTTGTGAATACCGCACTAGATTCTCGACTGCTCCAGTCTGGAGCCATAAAGACTATAACATCCCTAATTGAGGTACGTTGCAAGGCTGAAGGCAATTGGTAGAGGAAGAAGATGGGGAAACGGAAGGTGGGGATGTACCTGGCTATTCAAACCTGGTTACCAAACACGGCTAAAGGCATTTCAAGCAACGTTTCAATTCTGAATAGTGGTCTTACACCAGATGAGAACATTTTCCGCTCGCGCACCCCCGAGATTTGAACCCGCAACCTTCATATTATACTTATTATAACATCTATTTACTTAATATTAGGTCCTTACATATGAAATTGGCGTTTTGTATGGGAGGAACATAAAGTCGATTTTTTTAATATAATATATTTATTTAATCAAAGTATGTACCATTGCTATCTATGCACTTTAGTCATCTTATAGGTAGTTCATCGATCCCTTTACTAAAAAACCATTCGTACGGGAATCAATAAAATCTTTGAAGGCGGTTTGGACTTACTTTGGAGTTATCCAAATTTCGAAAAAAATGGTAATCTGTTGGGGCAAGGTCCGGAGAGTACGTTGGATATCTTAGACATTCCAATTGAAGCTCCTCTAATTTGGTAGCCGTCTGTTGTGCAGTGTGTGGTCTAGCGTTCTAACGCGCGTTAGTTGATTTGCTTCACTCAATTCGTGAGGTATCAACCTTTCAAGCTTTTTCACCTTCCCAATTTGCTTCAAGTGGATTAAAACAGCTTTATCACTAACACCGCAGCCTGCAGCTAACTCGGACGTGGTTTGCGATGGAACGAAAACATTGGAACTAAAAACGCACTGTGTTTTCTTTTGCGGCACCGTCGCCATATACATCATTAATCCTTCGAGCCGTTTCTGCAGCACTGGTGCCACAAGTTTCAAGTTTTCCATTTTCTAAACTAGTGACGCAAAGAAAAAAAACAATTATGGAAAAAACAAATGAATTATAATTTTCGAATACATGAGTAAATAGCTGTATAAATTTGAATTTGGAATTCCTAACCAAAGAGAAGATATTTGAGATCAAAGTTGCCAGTACGGCAAAACGCCAATTTCATACGTAAGGACCTAATAATACCCTTTCACCACGGAGGCCGTCAAAAAGTACCTACTTGCCAGTTATTTTACTATTATTGCGTCTGAAAATAAGACGGTATTTGGGATTAATTTGATTCGTTGAACATTAATTTATTTTAGACTGAAAGTCAAGTGTACCACATTAATCTTAATTATTATTGTTTGAACGAGTTAAATTCGCAGCGTCTTTCCTGTGGAACTCCCAGCCATATTCCAGTTTCAACCTCTTTCCCAACACAACTTTAATTACTGACAATTATTTTATTTTCATTAATTCAACCGACTAACTCTTTCCTCGCCTATCTCCGTCGTAAATTTCATTCCGGCCGAGGGACGGCAGCAATTATAATATCTTCGTCTCCCTCGCTCTTGTCCGGGTTGGGTTAGAGGCGGAGCTTCCGGCGGGATGTGGTCCTTGTCTCGCGCGAAGGCCTATCCACCGGAAGGAAGCCTGAAACGACCCAGAAAGCCTTCGGACTGAAATATCAGGCGCTGAAGACTTGTATTATGTGAAATGTTGATGGTTTTATCAACTGAAATGATATTGACTGCGAAACGGCAAGGAGATATTGCCCACTATAAAATTTTGCAGGCGATGAAGATTATTGTTTGGAATTGACTTAGTTTGGTATTTAAAAAAAATCTAAACAATTTTTGCATGTATTTATTTTGAGAATCAGTACGATGATCAATGTAAGTGAGTCTAAAGTCATGGCGTTTGAAAGAGGGAGAGAGTACGAAAACAGTTTGCAATGTAGTTAGGAATGATGAATACTTGAGATGGATGAGTTAGTGTATTTGGGCAGTATATTTACGAGAGATGGAAAGGCTGATATAGATTTTGAAAGAAGGTTAAATGCAGGTAACTACATTAATGGAGGACTGAACGCCATTGGCGCTAACAAAAAACTGTTTAAAGCAGTAAAGCTAGCAGTCTACAATGGAGTGTTGACACTACTACGATGATTTTTAGCAGAGAGGCATGGAACTGGCAGGGGAAGGATAAAATGAGCCTGAATACTGTAGAATTGCGTGGTAAAACAAAATGCATGATCGTGTTAGAAATGGGGATATCCGCAAATAAAGCATGGCTGACTTTAGCCAAACGCGTGCCCAACATAATATGTATACGGTTGACTTTGGTCACACGAGAACGGGTCGCTTTTTCGACTCGTTCTTGTGTTCAACAGCTCGGCTGTGGAATGTTTTGCCGGCCTTTGTGTTTCCTCCTTCCTACAACATGGGTCTCTTCAAGACCAATGTTCATTCCTTCCTCTTCTCAAAATGACCCTCCACACAGCATCTCAGATGACAAAGGCCCTGAGGGAAATTATTTTACTCAGGGCATCCTATGTGGAGTTAATGTAAAAAAAAACATTTGAAGTTTTTAAGCTCGTAAAAAATATATCACGCCGAAACGCAAATTATATGAATTTCTCTCGATAGAAAAAAAATCCCCAAGTATGGTGCGAAAATTATTATAAACACGTTCATTGCACTTATTATAGAAATTATATTTATGAAAAAATTCACAGTGTTTCTTTAAATGCTCTTTTAGATGTTCCCACTAGATTTTTGCTCCATTTTAAACGAGTCGTGTTTTATTAAAAAAATTTACAATTTTCGCTTCAATTTTTATTGTTTTAAATGGCGCGCTCTCTCTACCATTCGTAATTACATATCTCTCCATCTTCTTCGTTTTGAGCGGGGATACGGCGTCTTAAGAGTCGTGCTCGTACACGTGTGGTAAATATCCATATTTTAATATTTAAATATAAATTCTGCGCGTATAGCCTTGGAAATATAGTACGTCATTAGGGCCTCCTGAGTGGAGTTAGTGTAAAAAAAGCATATTCAGTAAGATTAAGAAAGGGACGCTCAGATGGTTCGGGCATGTAGAGCGAATAATGAAGGAGTGAGAACAATCTATGACGTTAATGTGAATGGTAGAAGCGGTCGGATCACCTAAGAAAGTCATGGCACTATCAAGTGAATCAGATACTTGAACCGAGCCATGTTAAGAGTCCGAATAATAGAAGAGTAGGCATGTATGAGACGACGTATCAATGTGAATGAAGCAAGGAGTGTGTGCCAAGACCGAGTTGTTTGGCGGTCCGTCCTCTCTACCTAATCCCGGAGCCAGTCAAGAGATTTTCAAAGATTGCAATTCGTTCATTAAAATAGGGGAATGCTTCACATTGTTACGTTACGGAATTGTTTCCCGTGCGAGCTAATAGCGAATTGACCCCTTGCACAGGCCCTCCGCCCCCCTCTCCCCACACCGCGCGGCGCCGGTAGCCAAGCGTCGAGCGGCTCCCCGCACCCATTCCTTCGCCGGCCTTCGGCAGAACAACTGTGTTCCCCGTGATTCGCGCTAGTCGCTCTCCGTGAACTAACTTCACGATGTATTATTTGAATTGTGCTTTGTACCCAGTACCTAGCCAGACGGCTGACTCCGCATCTCCCGTTATGTGAGTACCAATCTACTCACCTCCCACACCGTGTGCTATGAACTACTTCTAACTTCACTAAACGTGTAGAGAGAGAGGAGAAAATTCTCGTTAGGCTAGCAGTGTAGTTAACCATGTGTTTCGTGTACCACCCTGTTCTGTTTTTACGAATAAACCCTTTAAGTGCTAAAACTGTGTTCTGATTGAGGAAGGAGACCCGGGGATTGTGAGGAAAGGAGGCGGAGGAGGAATTGCCAAGCGAACCACAGGCACTCGCCCTGTTTTTAGGAGGAACCTTGCTTGCGCCGACTCTGAGCTAGTCGTCGGCCGTGTATTGCGTGTCCTTTACAGGTGTAGGGTTTAGCAAATGGCCGCAAGTAGTGGCAATGCTAACAACATGGAATTCCATTTTAGTACTGCGTGCAGAATTTTTTCAAGAAAGTGATGCTGTGCAAACCAGATATATATATCAAACTCAATTAGGTATATAGTTGTGATAGTAGAGAGATTCCGCAATAACTGTTAATAAGTTCGATGCACTTGTGATAATAGGAGAAAGACGGTGTTGACTTTAAGCTGATAACGTAACTTCAGATTAACGAGTTGGTCAAGCTATAAAATTAAGCCGATGGTATCAGGTATGAGATAGTAGCTTTTCTTAAAAGTATCGTTTTCTTCTAGTGCCCTGTCCGTTCAACAGACGTTGGCTATGCGGACTTTGTTTACTGCAGCCCGGAACAGCTCTACGGTAAACTGGCCAAACCACTGTCTCAGGTTTTTCAGCCATACTTCTGAACTTCTCATACTTCTCTGGATGTCTCATCACATGTCCAAGATATTGAAGTTTTTGGATTTTCATAGTTTTAATACCTTCTTTTTCTTTATCCATCCGAACCATAATATCTTCATTCGTAACCCTGTCCATCCGGCTTATTTTAAGTATCCTTTTTTATGGATCCAGATCTCGGAAAACCTCAAGTCGCCTAATTAGTTCTTTAGTAAGCGTCCATGCTGCCATTCCATAAAATAATATCGAAAACACGTAGCATCTGACCATTCGCATTCGTAATCGTAATTAAAAGTATCGGCAAATCGTTTTAAAGAGAACACGTTAAAATCCCGAAATAACAATAAATTCATCGTAAACACATTTAAGGTTGTATTTAAATTTCATCATATTTTATGCTACATTATGTTGTGAATAATCCTTTCATCGTGGTGGAAATGGGTTGCGGGCTACATTGATCCAGAAATTGTGAACAGAAAAAACGGAATTTTCAAAGCGAAAGAACTCAAGGTTTTCCATTGCTTCACTTCCTGCATACAAATTTTCTGCATCATTATTTCTCACTAGTAAGACATACTGACCGTTCTTCCATAATGACTGCAATCTGTTTCCTTTTTGACCTTATTTTGTAATCGTATTCTGTAACTCATCAACTCATGATAGAGCATTTAATTAATAATCTTCTGCGTGTAAAGTCTACGAAAAGACAATTTATACGGTCAAGGGTAAAGCTGTTGACTGGCAATCCAGAGATCGCAGGTTAAAATCCCGGCGTACGGGATTTGTGTTTTTTCACAATTTATTCATAAAAAAAATTATATGGAGTATATTGGGGCACGTACCAAAGTGGAAGATACTCTCAGTATCGCCCTAGTATACGACTACCATTAAGAATTGAATTGTTGCTTGAAATGATTTTAGCAATGTTTGGTGACCAGATCTGAATAACCAGGTTCTTCCCGAACTTCCTCTTACTTATCTCCTTCTCCTCCCTTCTACCTTTTTTTTTTTTTTTTTTGTATTTATTTATTCTTAGTACATTTATGTTACAAAGTTATAATATATTGTCCTCCACACTAGGAGTTCACCTGTGTTGTGGAGGACATTTTTCAGATGTAAATTATAAATTATAAATTGTGAATAGTAAAACAAAAGAGTTTTAATAGCTAATATAAAAAAGAGAAACAATAAAAATCAAAATATAAAATCGACTTCAATTCGACAAAAATTATATATTAAGAGTTGGAAAGATTGTAGCCAGTTTCTTATGTTTCTTTCTTTAGTCTCATAACATACTTCAATTGGGGAAGCTATATACTCACTTGTTCCAGATAGTTGGGAGAAGTTTGGACTCTTGTGCGGTATTCACAAAAACACAACAAAAATATATATTTGGTGACATTGGAATGTGTTTAGGATTTACAATTAAAATATGTGGTTATGTTATTTTTGGTATTAAAATATACGATTATGTTGTTTTTGGTGTTAAAATATGCGGTTATGTTATTTTTGGTATTAAATTACGCGGTTATGTTGTTTTGGTTTTAAAATATGCGGTTATGTTGTTTTTGGTATTAAAATATGCGGTTATGTTATTTTTGGTATTAAAATACGCGGTTATGTTGTTTTGGTATTAAAATATGCGGTTATGTTGTTTTTGGTATTAAAATATGTGGTTTTGTTGTTTTTGGTATTAAAATATACGATTATGTTGTTTTTGGTGTTAAAATATGCGGTTATGTTATTTTTGGTATTAAAATACGCGGTTATGTTGTTTTGGTATTAAAATATGCGGTTATGTTGTTTTTGGTATTAAAATATGTGGTTTTGTTGTTTTTGGTATTAAAATATGAAGTTATGTTGTTTTTGGTATTAAAATACGCCGTTATGTTGTTGGTGGTATTAAAATATGTGGTTTTGTTGTTTTTGGTATTAAATTATTGATGCGGTTATGATGTTTATCAATAAATTAATAAATTTTAACAAATTCAAACAAAATGCTTGCCTTAGGTATAAAACTGTGTTCAACATATAATAACATTCTATCTGATACAGATATTTTCAATTGTGACGTAAATAAATATAAAAACTCTATCAAAAGTGCATTAAAAATGTATTAAATTAGTACAAAACTGCATAAATATTATGTCATGACACATATTGTATCCTACGAGTACCTTCTATTGGGGATGTAAATTTTTTTGATGTAATTTTGTTTCTTTTTTAATTGTTGTAAGATTACTGTTTAATTTCTAGACACTATGTAATAGTATAATGAGGAAATCTATAATTGGTTTCTCAGTTAGGTAAATCATAAATATACATGTACAAATTAATTCATTTGTCAACTGTTGATTTCCCTAAAATAAATAAATACGAATTTACTCTATCGTAGAAAATTAAATTAAAAATTAACATCACATTCTCAAAAACATGTTCTCGCGGGACAGCCTTAAATTTGTAATAATGCCTTCTTCGTGTGCAAAGCCTCAGTTTGTTTGGAGGGAGGTTAAAGGGGTGAATTCCGCGACTTGCCTTCATTAGGCAACTCTAATTTCCTCCGTGAGAAACGTCACCTCTCAACAACGGGGTAACTAATTAAACAGAGCCTTCATCATACAGGAATACCTGCCAGACAAATTATGATTAATTTGTAGGCACCTGGCGAAAGGTAAACGTAATGGTCGTCGCGCACGAGGCTGATTGGCTGAACTTTATTGGACACGAATTATGCAAAGTTGGAATTACTGACAAAGCTGATAAGATATCTGTGGTAACCAGCGTTACAACAGATATCTTATGGTAAGGGCCAAAAGTTACAATATTAACCCCTAAGGCCTCGGGCATATTTTTTCAGAAGGTCAAAATATTTTCGCTTTGTAATAAAATCTCAATAAAAGGAATATTTCTGAACGTATCCGAAAACTAAAAACTGTTTTTGAACGGTGATTGTTCGATGATAATTCGAAATGTACATTTTTTAAAATATAGGTAGGTACATTTTTTTAATGCAAATATAAAATGTTTTAAAAATGGCTCACCATACGTTTTTTTATAATTAAAATTAATGGTAATGAAAAAATAAATAAAAAACACACACACAAATGTTAATGGACAAATTTATTATAAACTTTATCACCTTCACTTTTTTGATTTGGTCGTTTAATATAAGAATAATTAATTTAAAAATTCCAAAATTTCATATTTTTTTGTGATTGTAAGGGAAGACACGACGTGTCACGACCAATATCGTGATACGAGAAAGGATGTGGACTGTAAATCTAATTTGTGTGAAACAAGACAGTTGACTGCGTTTTTTAACCTCAATCACAGGATTTGGTAATTGGAAGGAGAAAGTCCCTACCTTTGTAGTAACTAAGTAGTTCATCCGCTTTTCCGGACCGATCTTGATGCTGGCTGCTCTCCACGATAACGGCATACCAATGGTCACAATTACTAACACTTTGAGGTTAATTAATTAGTAGTTTTTGAGACTAACAGCGAGATTTCGAAAGCGAGATCTGAACGATATCTCTGCGAATTTTCAACTCGTTTGATGTAGGTAATCTAAGATTTTGTGCAATATTGTAGATGTGTTCCATGTAGGTATGTAACATCTTCTTTTTGTAGTAATTACGTAGAGACTTTCAAGGAAAGGAGGAAGACAAAGGAAAAAATAACAATGAAGGACTTGGGAACATGGGTTTAGTTTTTAAGCTGTTTCAGAACTATACTTGGTTATTCAGATCTCGTCATCAAACATGACTGAAGACATTTCAAGCGTTTTAGTTCGGAATAGTGTTCTTACATCGGGGTGATACTGATATTATTTTCCACTCTAGAACGTGCCGCAAGCATACTGTGATATTTAAAATTAGTAATAAATTAAATAAAATGATTAAAATATATTTTTTCATGCCCAAAATTAAACACTTCCTTTGCACAAAATTATTATACTTATCAAGGAAGACTTATTTTCAACCGATTACCGGATGAAATTAGAAAAATTAATGATAAAATCCAATTAATAAACACTGTAAAAAAATATTTTAAAGATAATCTCAAAAAAAAAAAAACAGTTTCCGACTAATCTAATCTACTTGTAACTCAGTTTTCAAGTGATACTCCATTCTTCAAATAAGTTAAATTTTGTATTGTTTTTAGCAACTAATTACAATAATTCTAGACACATTATCCAAACAGTAAAATTGTTTTGATAGTAGATAAATACTTATAATTACATATCACCAAACTTACAACTTATTGTTTTTTACATTCACATTGTATATATATAGCATTAAAAATGTACACTACTCTTCCAGACACAAGCTAACGCTTCCATGGAAGAGTGGTATTAACATATTTGAATATGAACATGTAAGCAAATTAATACATCATCTAAATGTACATTATATTTTATATGCTAAAAAAAAAAAAATAATAATAAAATCACCCTTATAATATTTAACCAGCTTTTTATATAAGAAATAATATCGGTAATTTTTTGAGAAATGCTAAAGATAAAGACCATAAATTGACTAATATCGGAATATATAAACTAAAATGCAATGATTGTCCCTCATTTTATATTGGAAAAACAACTCGTAATTTTGAAATCAGAATCAAAGAACATTTAAGGTGTCTTAATAATAATAATTTTTCTGAGTTCGCTAACCATTTCATTGAAAATAACCATAGTTTTGAAAAAAATACAGGGATAAATAAATATTCTTCATATTAAGGGAACGTACCCATACTACGTGACACGTTTAGGGGGGGGGGGGTCTGCAAAATGTCACGCTCCATACAAATGAGCGGCGGGTTGCTTAGGATTTTGGTCACCGAGGGGGGGGGGGGGGGTTAAAAATTTCAAAAAGTTGGTCACGTAGTATGGGTACGTTCCCTAATCATAAAGGAAAACGTTTGGATAATTTAGAAACCTTGGAAATTAAAAAATCCCTTAAAAATAATGAATCTATTATCAACAAACAAAAAATATTGTCTTATAGCCCAATCATGAATATGTTCCCCTACCCACCCAATCTTCATTAATACCAAGCAACGGCTCAACCCCTACCATAATAATACATTGTTCCCATCCATATTTCAAAACTGTTAAATCAGTGTACATTTGCCTTGAAGAAGGAACGGTCGTTCTGAAACCGGTCGGATTTACTCAAATATAAAAGTGGTTCAAACAAAGTTATATGGTTTCATTTATCTATAATGGATAACCACAAAGTTATAGCTACATTAAAAAGTATAAAATTTATTTAATTAATTAATTAAAATTTATATGAACCCGGAACCTCCACCACGGGTGACGTCACTTGCCCTGCTTGGAGGTATTGTTTAGGTAAAAGTTGTCACGATTTCACAACATTGTACGTAGCATAATTAGCACAAATGTCCCTGGATAAAAGCTAGGTAAAGCAGTAATTATTTATTGTTTATTAGCATGCAAACAGAATACATCACAAAATGATTATGGTAATAAAAACGATTATGGCGATTGTAGTTTAGTATATCCATACTAATATTATAAGTGCGTGTGTTTGTTTGTTACGCTTTCACGCCTGAACCACCAAACCGATTTTAAAAATTCTTTCACCAATAGAAAGCTACATTTTTAGCAAGTAACAAAGGCTGAATATTAAGTTCTGGCGTTATGAAATTTGTTTAAATGAAAATGTGTGCATTTCATATATTTTATCCATACTAATATTATAAATGCGAAAGTGCATATGTTTGTTTGTTAGGCTTTCACGCTTAAACCACTAAACCGATTATAAAAAATTCTTTCATCAATAGAAAGCTACATTATCAGCAAGTAACATAGGCTGTAGGCAACGGTAAATTCTTGCGTTATGAAATTTGTATAAATGAAAATGTGTTATTTCTTTGAATGGCCTTGCAACGCATGCCGGGTACCAGCTAGGAAAAAATAAATTACAAGTAAAGATGGGACCAAAAGTAGGTTTAAAATGAGATAATACATAATTAATTTTATTTTTTTATTTTTACATAAATACCGCACAAGAGTCCCAACTGCTCCCGTCTGGAGCCAGTGGGACTATGGCTTCCCCAATTGGGGTATGTTGTGCGGCTGAAGGTAGTGGGGAGGGGAAGGAGATAGGGAAGAGGGTGGGGATAGTACCTGGCTATTCAGATCTAGTTACCAAACACGGCTAAAGCCATTTCAAGCAACGTTTCAATTCTGAATTGTGGTCTTACACCAGGGCGATACTGAGAGTATCTTCCACTCTGGATCGTGCCGCAAATATACTATATATTATTTTAAATGAATAAATTGTGATATAACACAAATAAATCAAATAAAATTTATTTGCCACGCCGGGATTCGATCCCGCGACCTTCGGAGCGCTAGTCAAGAGCCTTACCGCTGGACTATGCCGGCCGTCATAGTCCAGCGGTAAGGCTACCTACAATACGATACTATACCTAATAATAAAGTAGTTTTAAGTGAGGAGATCATCGGTATATGTAAGTATAAGTTCTTTCTGAAGGTAGTGATTGAATTCGATAATCCAAGTCTTTATGAGTGCATTGTTTATTTTATAATCGAGTCACTCTTCAATTTGGGAGGCTTTGGACAAGCAACACCTCTGCCATTGGTCATCCCAAGTGGTTCGATATATTTGGTGACTTAGAAGTGAGGAGAGGTTTGTCAGTATCTTGTCGGCGGATGCGTCTGCCCACCATCTCACCAAGCAGTGGGTGACAGGATTGGGAAATGTCAGTTGAGGGAGACCGTTTGATCTTTCCAGCAGGACTCTTTCCGAACATCGCGTTCAACTTGTCTGTCACTCTTGGACTCTTGGGCTCCTTGGACCCCTCAAATCTTCTTCCTTCTCAGAACTTTCCCCCATTTCTAGTGAATATTTTGGTTGTTAAATAAAAAATAACGAATGTATTGTAAGTGGGGATGGGATCTATGACAGAAAGAGGAATGGAGTGCCGTAGACGATGACCGCCGATAATAACAAAACACCAACATTATTTTTCTTAACTCAATTTATCTTTTAAAAGTTAAATGTAAAGTAAACTGCATTGTGATACATAATAAATGCCGAATGAAATGTCAAAATGACGCGATGCTTCTTGTGAATGACTTGCGCATGTGTGGATGAAAGTTCGATGAGGCGGACGTAGCGTCATCTGTCATTCAACAACATAAATAATTTTTTTTTTTTTTTTTTTATTTTAACTTTATGAGTAAAACCTCAAATTGTAATATTTAATTAAATGAAGACAATATAAGCGAAAGTCAGTCGAAAATTAGAGAACTGAAAAATCAGAAAAAGATATTGACACCGCTGGGACTTGAACCCAGGACCTCTTGCTTTCCGGGCAAACGCGCTAACCACTGCGCCACCGTGCCGATATCCAATTCGGTCATTTTTAACTGTATCATACTTCGACTAAGAACCGCTAACACTATCTTCATTCTCTTAACGCATATATTATTGGCAACTATCTTTATGTATGATTGCAAGATTCAAACCCGAACTAAATGCTCTCTAGATAGTGTCTGGATAAATCTTTATCCATTTTATTTTCATATGCGACATCTATTGACTTTTCTGCAAGTCTAGGATGAATATTTTTATTTTTATTTTAACTTTATGAGTAAAACCTCAAATTGTAATATTTAATTAAACGAAGACAATATAAGCGAAAGTCAGTCGAAAATCTGAGAACAGAAAAATCAGAAAAAGATATTGACACCGCTGGGACTTGAACCCAGGACCTCTTGCGTCCCAGCGGTGTCAATATCTTTTTCTGATTTTTCTGTTCTCAGATTTTCGACTGACTTTCGCTTATATTGTCTTCGTTTGATTAAATAAATAATTTTGTTCTGTTTGAGTTTCGTTAAATTTATTCATAAAAAATTCTAAAATCGCGATAAAAAAATGGGAGGGTGGGGGTGGGAGGGTGAAAATTTGGGTTTATAGGTATGTTGTAATGCCAAATAAAAAAAATTACAAATAAAAATTCTCAAGAAAATAGAAAAATTATTCTGGAAAGGGACACCCTAATCACCTAGCGGTATGAAATATACTTTACGACCTATTCTCATACCTACCAAACATACAAAAAAAAATCATAAAAATCGGTCGAGCCGTTTCAGAGGAGTTCGACCACAAACACCGTGTCATGAGATTTGTTTATATACATATGTATAGAAGTTTTCATATTTCCTACATTTTCTAATATAATTGCTGCATCGGGCATTGGAAATATGGTTTACGTTGTTTGTGTTTGGAAATACACACACACACAAACAATGCCATGTGGATACGCGCCATAAATATATTTGGATCCATTTGGGCATTAATTTCTTTATATTAATAATTTATGCTATGAGACCATGAGGGCGCCATCTATGGTTTTTGTATTGTATTGAATTTACCTATGTGACTTTAAATTCAGTATATTCATGCATTTCCTTACCTCTGTGAAGCAGGCAATTACTTCCAACGGGAGTGTTAGTGAAAAGCCAACAGATATCACTCCTAGTCAGTCATTATCAAATAATTCACCCAATAATTGAATTATTGTTGTTACCTAAGATTTGGCACGTATTATTAATAGGCAGATTTATATTTCATTGTTTGAAACTTCCTTGCTGTGCGAAACATCTGTTGAGATTATGCAATACCGCCTTGGCAGAAATTGATATTTTTAATGAAAAGAAGTGTCTTTTGTGTTGGACATCGTGCATGAGCTGCATTCTCTGAGTGAGTATTGTTTTGTTTTCACTTTGGATTTTGGAATTGCTGGGTCAACTGTTTTGTGTCACATAGGGAAGAATTCAATACAATACAAAAACCATAGATGGCGCCCTCATGGTCTCATAGCATAAATTATTAATTTAAAGAAATTAATGCCCAAATGGATCCAAATATATTTATGGCGCGTATCCACCATGTTTCTTGCTATGTTGCTTCCAAGCTACAGACTTCTCTTTCAGTCGTAACAGAGGCGTGAGAGAACATACCCGAAGGATTTAATCCAGTGATTCCCGAGGATATTAGGAGTGCAAAATGTTGATGTTATTTTACTGTCCTTGCTTTTTTTTCGATAAAAAACTTAAAAAATATTTTTCCATCACACGTCGCAACTTAGTAGTCAGGAGAGTAGAGCGTTTACAGCCTAGGGTGTCACTTGATAAGCGTTGCGTCTCGTTCTAGCAGCACGGTAACACACGAAACAGCACGTGTTTCGCTCAACCGTTCCAGACGTATAGGGATGGAATCAATTTTTGTTTGTTTTTTATGGAAAATAGCAATCAACAGCAAAACAACATCAGAAATCGCTGTTCAAAATCTTAAGGGTATGTGCTATTTATTACACGGATTACGCCCTGAATACAAAACATTAGTTCCCTCATAATTTCCATGGCGCGGCTCTCGACTAGCAATCTGAAGTTTTCCGGTTCAAATCCCGACATACGAAAATAAATTTTATTAGATTAATTTGTGTTTTTGACCATTTATTCAATAAAAATAATAATGTGTAGTAAATTTGCGGCACGTTCCAGAGTGGAAGATATTCTCAGTACGCCCTGGTGCAGACCACCATTAAAACGAACCAGAATTAAAACGTTGCTTGAAATGTCTTTTTCAGTTATCAGATCTAAATAGCCAGGTACTTTCCCACCTTTCCCTTCCCCCTTCTCTTTCCCCTTCCCACTATCTTGAGCCTCACAACTTACCCCAATTGGTGTTGCCATAGTATCTTTGGCTCCAGAAGGGATCAATTGGAACTGTTGTACGGCATTCACATTTAAAAAAAACGAGTGTGCTTTAGACCACACGACTGAAGTAAAACTACAAGACAAACCTCGCCCAATGAACCCAGGTATCCCTGCTAAGCTACCAAACGTAGCGAAAGGGGTGACCTATGACCTATAACCTATATGATATTGAGCCATGGGGTGACCTACGACCTTGGGGTGACCTACAACCTTGGGGTGACTATCCTTATCCTTTTCAATCCCCGTTTTCCGTTGCCAAGTCAAGCGTGCGTAAAGGCCCGACCGTTCGCCTGGCAATCGATCACCGTTCGCATCGATTACTCTCATAAATCTCACCTCTGCGTCACTTGACTTTCTAAATCTAACTGAAATCTTACCTCTATGCCATTTGACTTTCTAAATCTAAATTATATCTTACCTCTATTCCACTTCACTTTCTAAATCTAAATCAAATCTTACCTCTGAGCCACTTGACTTCCTAAAACTAAATTAATTCCTCTCTTGTACCACTTGACTTTCTAAATTTAAATTATAATAATAATAATAAGCCTGTTTTACAATAGTTGGTAGTTACAATATTACAATAAACTCAAATTTGATTTGTATTAGTAAGTTAGCTTAGATTATGTTAGTAATATAAGTAAATGTTTAAAAAAATATTGACGAATTAACAAGAACTCCGGTTTGGGTAAAGGCCTCCTCCAAAGATGTCCATTTTTGTCTGTCTTGTGCTATGGAGTACCATTTGATCCTTTCTGTTGCAATGTATAAAGGTGTTGTGTTCTTCTATTTTGTTGCCCTGTCGTTTAACTTCCTAAATTTCCATAATATCTTAGTTAATTTTACTTAAGCATTCTTCCAGTTACATATTCGGTCGTATGATGACAGGGTATTGACGTTGTAGGTTATAATTTTTAATTGACGGCTTAACTTTGTGTGATTTTTCGAAGTTTTAAAGGTTTTTAAACCCTTCAAAGATACAAATCCAATTGTATGCAATTTTCATTCAATTTAAAAAAATTTTACCTCTGTGCCATTTGACTTTGTAAACCTAAATTAAATCTTACCTCTCTGCCACTTGACTTTCTAAATCTAAATATAATCTTACCTCTATGCCACTTGACTTTCTAAATCTAAACTAAATCTTACCTCTGTGCCACTTGACTTTCTAAATCTAAACTAAATCTTACCTCTATGCCACTTGACTTTCTAAATCTTAACTAAATATTATCTCTGTGCCACTTGACTTTCTAAATCTAAACAAGATCCTACCTCTGTGCCACTTGACTTTCAAATAAATCTTAATGATGTTCCGCTGCCTAAAAACATTCAAAAGTCGTTGTTGAAACCATTTTTAAGGTTGCATGAAAATACATTTGAATATCTGTTAAAAACTCAAAACTAAAATCACGTTCATTATACAAGGGTACTATTGTAATAAACAAGATTAATTTGTCCATTTTACTCGAATAATCGTCTCTTGAACGATGCAATTTATACTCCTTTCTTAATTGGTTCAGTTAGGAGGACCCTCTGTACCCCTTCGAGTAGGGGTGGGTAGATGGGGTCAGTGGTGTAAGAGGGGGGATAGGGTTGTACAGTTCGCTAACCGTCACACAGATGGGGTTGGAGCGCTGAATAATGAAGATACATTAATGGCTGAAGAACAATGTCTAATAGCGTTTTAATTGCTAAACAATTCATTACACAAAAGACGAAGGTATAAATAAACACGTTTTCTTGAGTGAATCACACTTTGTGTGGTGCTTAAAGATTTAATCGCTTTGATTGGGGAATGCTTTAGATTTTCACTGAGATAAGATTTACATGCAAATAAAATCGTTTTCATTCGAAAATAGGCCTTAGATTAAAATGAGCTTTTTAAATTTTAGTACCGTTATTATTAATAAGTAGAGAGTACCCGGCATGCGTTGCAATGCCACTCAAAGAAAGAAAGTACTTGTATTTAAACCCTTTTTATAGAAGTCCGTCTGGTGTGTAAAAGAATAAACCAGAGGGTTTTCTGACGCATGAGCAAGCTACGAAGTATGGATTTTTCGAATTTATCACATACTATCCCTTACAGATAATATGTCTAATTTGTAATTCCTCCATCTTTCAGATTTGGTTCTGTTATTTTGTTATGGGTATGAAAAAATTCAGAGTGTCATTAATATTTCTTTAAATAGCACTTTATTTGTTCTTTTTAAGTCATGCCTTATTTTAGCTTACACCTATTAAAAATTATCTTTTTTAGCTCGCTCTCTCTAACATTTGTATTTAAAGCAAATTCTTTTTCTTTTTTAATGCTTTTCACAAGTTCTCGGGGGTTGGAAAAAGGCTGAGCTGGTTTTTCGAAATTTCAGTCATCTTCACTTGTTTTGAAGGGTAGGTAAGTGTGCAAAATTTCAACAATCTCGGAATTAGCCTGTATATTTGCATTTAGTTCTTCATACCGATTATAATTTATTTATATAATTGTTCATGTTCATGATTTTACACTAATATATTATTACAGAGAAGATTTCATTTTGAGGTAAATGCATCTCCGTTTTAAAAGGTTATGGGGACAGTTTTACTATTTTAGTTGCTAAACTGTATATGAGTTACGTTGAAAATGGCAGTTGAGTCGCTCGATTGGCGCGTTCTGTATAGCTCAGACTTTTCCTTACAAAACGAGCGGTGATCCGGCTTGGTAGTTGCTTCAGTGCGATCTTCGCGTCCTTCGCGTCCGTCCGTAACGGGCACCATACCGAAAAATAGTGCGGTTTTGTACCTAAAATTTCATGTGTTTTTTTGTGAAAATCATTTTTTTCTGATTTTTTAAATAAGAAAGTTTCTTAATTCTTGGGCAACCCTTATTTTATATTAAACGAGTTCTTCAAACTTTTTGACTTTGAACTTTATGTTCTTTCATACCCAGCCCTTACAAGATCAGTGTACATATGTCAGACGATAAAGTTTTCAACGATTTCGTTGAAGTGGTTTAGTAAGTATTCAAAATACCCAGACTAAACTGCGTTTATAACGATTAATTACTGGTATGAAGGTAATGAAATCTGTTGCGGGTTCTTTAATGTTTTAGTAATGACCTCAGTGGCAGGGCAGTAGACTCTTTGCCTCGTGACTGATTGGTATATTCACGTTTTACTTTATAACACGTTTGCACTTAGTTCCAGAGTGGAATACTGTCAGTATTGACCTAATGACACGCCACTAATCAAAATCGATACCTGCATTGCTTTAAATGGCTACAAATGAGCTACAACGATGTTAAACCACTATTTATAACTGGACAGATATACTTACAATTTCAAGGGTTGAGGGATTACGATTATGAACCTTGGCTACGATTCCGAATGTCTCGGGTTCAAATCAAATACGAAAGTAAATTTTATTTGATTAATTTGCATTATTTTTCAACATATTTAAAAATATTAAAATCATATTTTGACACGTTCCAGAGTGGTACAAACTTTTGGAATCGACCAGATTACATATCTCAGTATTTTCTATCTACTTCCCCTGCCTAATACCTTCAGCCTCACAACAATTGGGAATGCCGTAGTTTCACTGGCTCCAAACGCGCTACTCACATAAAAAAATACTTCCGCACATCTTTTAGCCTCACAGCATCGATTCAATTTGGGAATGCCGTAGTTTCACTTGCCCCGTATAGTTGGATCACTTGATAAATAGTAGCAAAAGTAATCACAACATTCTAACCTTGTAAAGGTGAATTGTTCGTTCACCATTCCTAATCTATAAATATCCCCCTACGTAGATAATTCATTGACAAAGTGTTTACGAAAAAATTTCTCGTGCAGATTCAATGATTACGCTATTTTGGTTGAAGTGCTGATAATCTGTTATAAATAATTAATCGAATGACGTTCGGGCCCCTCACTTATCTGAAGTGCATGTTGTTGACATTGTCGCGTTATCTCCCGTGCTCGGCGATGGCATATATGTATATATATTTTTTTTTATTATTGATAAATTTGATGTCCCACCCGGCGTTCCTTATGCCCTCATACATGAGGCTAGTATTTCAAGGCAGGAAAGCAAGCTAGCGGTGTCTTGTCTGTGTCTTATCCTATATAGAGAAATCCTGGCTTTGGCATGCCAGGAAAGTTTACTCCAGCATCATTGCATTGACTACGGTAACAAAGCTCCAAATGAAACTCTACGATGGGATGTTTCGGAAAGCTGTGTGGTAGGCTACCTCACTGTATATGTTTTTGGATGAGGTACTTTCCAAATACCTAAGTTTTGCTGTATCTTAGTCACTGCGACTTATTAAAGATACCACATGGCATAACTGATGTTCTAGTACAGTGTGGCATGATAAGAGGAACGGCGCCATTGAAAGAAATTTCTAAAACATTAGATTTGTATTTGACTGAGCGTAGCGAAGCACTGTTTTGACTCGACCGTTTGGCATATCATCTGTTTGTAAATTTGTTTGTGTGTTCCGTTTCCGCTTTCAAAAATCTTCTGCATCCGCTTAATAAATTATTCAAGCCAATCTTACTTTGACTAGTCGCTAACTTTCCCTGATTGCGGCACCGTCCTGTCCAATACATAAGTGGCGTATCTTTGGACAAATTTTAAACAACCTTATTCGAATTTAAAAAATGTAACATAGTTTGTAATTATAGTCTGTCAAAATAGAGTAGAAAATATAAAAACTTGAACTACTAAATTTGTAGACTGGCAACACCAATTTAACTGTCAAATATTTTTTTGAAGTGCAATGACACTGAATGTGCAAAACACAGTAAACCACATTTTAAAAAACATTTTTCTTCATGACATAAAATTGATTAAAAGGTGATTTATAAAGCGATTTGCTTTAATTTAATTTAACATAAATTTGAATTTAACGATAGATAGAAAGGAAGAATCACTAATGGTGAGTTTAGTAACACTACTTTTAGATCTGAACTAACTAACTAACTAACCATCACGCCGTTTCCCCGCAGGGGTAGGCAGAGGGGACGGACCGCCAAACATCCCGGTCTTGGCACACATTCCTTGCCTCGTTTACATTCATACAATGTCTCATACATTCTCTTCTATTATTCTGACTCTTGACATGGCCCGACTCAAGTATCTGATTCACTTGGTCGTGCCATAGATCTGAATGAGTTAATATATTCAGATCTAAAATTAGAGATATGATCTAAAGCCCAGGCAACGCTAGGTACTTTATCTAGTATTAAATAAATGTGAGCAATTTCTAAACTGTGCTTTAAATTTCATTACAGTTATTCTTCATTATATTAACACAAAATTGCAAAGGTATAATAATAATATCTTCTTCTTCTTCTTCTTCAATGGCGCTACAGCCCAATTCGAGCCTTGGCCTCCTTCAAAATAAGCCTCCACCGCCCTCTGTCCTCGGCCGTCTTCTTCCAATCTGCAACCTGGAGTAATCCTCTTGCATCCTTCCTGACATCATCCTCCCATCTCAGTCTAGGTCTGCCCGCCTTTCGTTTACCTCCCGGGTGTCCTGTCAGAACCTTCTTCGGTACTCGTGTGCTTGGCATTCGGTGCACATGTCCGGCCCATCTTAATCTTTGGAGTCTTAAATGGGTGGAGAGTCTGGGAGCTTGGTAAATATCATAGAGCTCATTATTGTGGCGGATTCTCCATGCCTCTCCCTCTCGCACCGCTCCTAAGATTCTTCGAAGTACCTTTCTTTCGAAGATGTCCAGCCGTTCCGCTGACTTTGCTGTCAGTGTTCCCGCCTCACATCCATAGGCCAAGACCGTTCTGATAATTGTTTTATATAAGGTTATTTTGGTTTTCCTATGGACGTTTCGGGATTTGAACACTGGCAGCAACGCGAAGTAAGTTTTGTTAGCGGCTGTAATGCGCTTTCTTACTTCTACTGGGTCTTCATTGTCCTGCGTTATGATGGAGCCCAGGTAGGTAAACTCTTCGACCACTTCGAAATCATAATTGTCTTTGAATTTCACTTTGTCTTTTATTCTGCGGTGAGGGGTTCTGGTTTGCATCATGATTTTTGTTTTATTTTCATTGATTCACCTCTCTTGCCGCAGTCTCCAAAGGGTCAAACACTTCTCTTACAGCCTGTAGGGATCTTCCGACAATGTTAAGGTCATCTGCGTAGCCAACTATTTGATTGCTTCTGTAGCAGATGTTTGAGTCGGTACTGATCATTGTCTTCCTCACGACGTGCTCCAGTACAATATTGAAAAGGGTGGGTGCTAAGCCATCACCTTGTTTCAGCCCCTGGGAAACGTTAAAATCCTCCGTTGTTTCACCTCCTATCCTTACTCGACACCGTGCTCCGACCATTGTTGCTTTTACAAGCTTGACTATTTTGGGCGGTATTCCAAAATTGAGGAGTATTTCATATATTTTCTCCCTATCTATACTGTCATACGCCTGTTTGAAGTCAACAAATAGTTGATATATATCTATATCGAATTCCCAGCATTTTGTCAGGATTTGTCGAGTAGTGAAGAGTTGATCAGTGGTGGATCTCCCCCTCCTGAACCCTGCCTGATATTCTCCTAGTAAGTTTTCTGAGTAATATTCTAGTCTTTCTTTCAAAATCATTGTGAAAATTTTATACGCTGTACAAAGTAACGATATTCCTCTGTGATTTTCACACTTCAATTTGTCTCCCTTTTTATGTATGGGGCATATTATGCTAGTTTTCCATTCTTCTGGTACTCTTTCAGCGGTCCATATTTTCACAATGAGATTGTGTAGCAGGTTCTTCAGTTGTTCGTTTCCATATTTATAGAGCTCTGCAGGGATATTATCTCCTCCCGGAGTTTTATTGTTTTTCAGTTTCTTTAGGGCAGCCCTTATTTCTGCCATTGATGGCGCTCTCGTTGTTTCATCACTATTTAGCTCGTCCGGAATGTGAGTTGGTTCGACTGTCAGGTTGTTATTGGGATTTAAGAGCTGTTGAAAATATTCTTTCCACCTAGTCTTGATCTTTTCCTTATCTCCTATTATGTCTCCATTATTATCTCTGCACAGAGATGTGTTGGGTTTGAAGCCCTTTTTAAATACATTGACGCCTTTATATGCCTCACGTGGATTGTTATTTGCAAAGTCATGTTCCATTTTCAACAATATGTTGTTTAAATACAATCTCTTCTTTCTTTTAATTAAATGGTTAGCATCTCTTCGTGCTTGTTCGTAGGCTTGTCTTTTTGCTCTAGTTCCTCTTTCTATACATAATTTTTTTAGAACATTTTTCTTGCAGACGCTCTGTATGCACTCCTCATCGAACCAGGGATTTCTAGCCTGTCTTGGTCTATTTCCAATGCCTGATTCCGCCGCTGTCAGCAGTGCATTTCTCATATATATATAATAATAATATACCTATACGCAATTCTAATTTTGAGATCGGCGGGTATCTATACTGCAATGAAAAAATATTTTTCCACTATTATGCCTTTTTAATTTTTTATAAAAATGTAGGTTACACTGCTTTACTTTAACACCATGGGTTATGTGTTTAGTATTGCCATTTGATCAACAGTGGCGCCCTCATTTATTTTCTACTCTTTTTTGACAGACTATAAGTGGATAGATATTTAAGTACCTATAAATCTTATGATTTTAAAGGATATTTCGGTTGTGATTTATTATAAGAGAAAATTAGAAACGCTAAGAAGAAAAGCTTTTCTGGACGCGAGGTCTACTATTTACAAAACTATTAGGTAATTACTCTATAAATAACGCTATATAATAAAAACGTTTTATATACCTAACTATCTATCCAAATATTAAGATTGTTAAAATAATAAATCTTATGCTGTAAATGCCAGTGAAGACTTTAAAAACTATATACTACGCGTTAGGACAATCAATCATCACCCACGGTATGATTGGTTGGGGTGGTGCTGCGACTAATACGGACCCTCTCGACAAAGCGCAAAAGGCCTTAATTGAAGTGATTACTAAAACACCTTTTAGATTCTCGACAATACAGTTATTTAAAGACTTCGCTGTATTGAACATACACCAACTGTACATCAAAATTATATCTATACATTACCAAAAGACAAACTAAACCATCATACTACACAACACAATTACGACGCAAGACATAGACATCGACACATGACTCCGAAGACAAAAACTACATTTGGACAAAGATATTATCACAATTTGGCTCCAAAATGTTTTAATTTAATTGAAAAAGATATTCTAGTGACAAAAAATCTAAAACGCAAAATTCATACGTGGGTAGTAAACAAAGGTATTGCATACTGCTTGCAGATAACTTGATCAAACAACACACTCAACGCCTATATTTTTTTCTTTTCTTCTTAACTATTTTCATCTGTTTATCTCATATCTTTTTTTTCATTTCTTTATATTTTTCTTTTATTCCATTTATCTATTAAAATTAAAATTATATTTTTTATCTTCCAAGATTAAGGTATCAAAATTAAATTAAGTTCCTGACACCTCAGAACAGGCGCAGCCTATATACCAAAAAATCAATAATATATATGTATATGTAGGTATATTGTATATATTGTAATGTTATTCTTGGTTAATAAATATATTTTTTTAAATATGCTGTAAATGAATGAATAATCCGCCGCGTAATCATTTTTTTAAAATAAGAAAGAATAGCTTTTTTAGAAATTGCGAGGCCATGAACAATTTAGATTATAAGATATTGAAAAGTCTTGGGAGGTTTGATTCAAAGAATAATTCATTAAAAAATGCAAAACTTTGGTAAGTAGCTGAACTCTGATCATTGTAAAAATAAAACAAGACGCCATATTGTTTTTAACATAATTTATTCCAAATCAACTTTCAGGCAAAGCCCCTATTATGAAAGGTTTTTTAAAAACTTCTTTATTTCATAAATCAAGTTACACCAATTGACATAAACGTGTTTCTTTCACTCAACGTGATTTAGCAAATCATGTAAACAATAATTAATTTTCAACGGCTGCGCCATTCTAATCTCTAATTAGAAGCAAGAGCAAATCGTTCAACTGGTATTTACCCAACAAATCCAATCTTCGATAATTGCGATCCGCTCTTCATACATACACAAGAACTAAGTAAAGCTGTAACATACATAGCACAACAGGTTGTATACGTTGCAGGTAATCTCGGTTAAAAGGACCATATCGACCGAATGACTTCGCATTTGGGAACCCTTCCACTACCAACCTGACCGCCATTTGTAGAACAAAGCGACTAACAACAGTAAATACTGGCAATGAGAACATCCATTATTGAATGTCTGTGTTTTGTAGACAGCTACTGAGAAATACCAGAGCCTTCGTGTTAACAATGAAATTTGTGCAAACAGAATTACTCTGAAGTTTCGTTCTGAGTGGTTCAATAGTCGGCGACTTCACGAAATGTAAGAAGTGTAGATGTATGAATGTTTACAATTTAATATAAAGTCGACAATTTTAATTGGTAATCAAAAAATGTGTTTTCACATATCATTGCACACGAAGGTACTATTATCTTAGTATTATTATTATTAGGAACAGTTTTTACTTAAAGCAGGGTGATTTTATTCGGGAATTTCATTGAAATCAAGGTAATTCTAAATATGGGGCTTAATGCTAATCAAATTTGTGAATCACTTATGACTTATTCGAGTTTGGGAGAGTGGTTTAGTCGATTAGCGAGTAACTTGCTGCTTTACTGGCCGAAAAGCGTTCGCATTACAGTCAAGTAGAGCGCATCAATAGGTCGCGCGTTGCAAGATGACGTGCAGCTACGCTACAAAGTAAATCCGCTAATTAAGCTGATTGTAATGCTTATTTTAGAAGATGTGGAAGAATAAATTTGTGAGATGAAAATAAATAAACTATGGACACGAAAAGAGATTAATAGCAGCATAAACAAAGAATGTTAATAAAGAGTAGCATCTTCGCTCCAACTACACAACATATCTGCCCGTATACTAATGAACTCTGCTAAAATGACGGGTTTGCGCATGTCAGTGCGCAGGGATGCGTGGTGGGGGTCGTTCCTTGCCCGAAAAAATAGAATGAAATGGATTGACTCTACTAAAAAAACTGACTAAATTACGCTATTAAAATTGTGGTGTTCGGACGCGGTTAGTTACTAATATACTCGCTACTCGACTAAAACACTTGTCCGAAGCAAACGGCTCTTTAGGAATGAATATTGTTTACCGATTTCGTTAAAAAACAATGAATCGATATATTAACTTCTGCATTAGATAGGCAACAATTTTATCAATATAGTGCACTTGATATTAGTTTTCATAGCATTCAAATAAGTTTTGTTTTAAAGTACTTTCTGGTATCTAAAACTAATTAACAAAAACTGACGCAGGCACTTTAATATTTACCCCCAGAAATATTTAGCGTATCAAATAATTCGTAGAAGAGACTACACTATATTGAGTTATTTGTTCGAACTCCCAATTTAATGCCGAAGTTTGCCAAAGATATAATTACTCAGCGTTTTCAGACGATCAGTTTTCAGTAAAGTGCTAACACAGCATAATCACTGAATGCTTGTTTCAGCGTCAAACATGAACCGGGTAGAAGCGTTCTTCCTTTGCTTGAACTACTGGGAAAATAAGGTTCTGTGACGGAGTCCTAAGCTTTATTCATTTTTATTTTATTTTACTTTTATTTATTACTTATTTAAACGCCCGTACATAGGGCTATTACATACATAATACAAGTGTATCGAACATTTACAAACATTATATATATAGAATAACATACAGTACATACATACGATGCATATTAGAACAACAAATATTTATCATTTTACAAACATATCAGTTACATAAATAACTAATTATTTTTGCTTTGATGCAAGATGGTGAGGTATTGAAAATATCGAAAAGGTCTGTATACGTATTGGCAGTTCGGTGAAAACGAACTAGCGGTGAATGATAGGAATAGTTAGTGCTATGATTGTCACTGTGGAAAAGGTGGTGGAGTCGAGTTGATTTAACAGGGACACGAATATTTATAACACTTAACATTTGAGGGCAGTCTATGAGATTGTTCAGTAATTTAAAAAGTATAAGAATGTCATTAATAGTACGCCTGGTAGAAAGTAGTGGTAGGTTTAGATCAGACATTAATGCATTGTAGCGTTTTAAAGCTTTATTATTTTTGATGAAGTGCATTATTTTGAGCAAAACGTAATAATCTTCTATTTTAAAATGGATAAAATGCCAAGAATATCTACGTCACTTGGCTTTTGATTATTATTTAACAATTAGAGCAGAGCGAGGGACCTATTGCGTCGAAAAAATATTCCAATAAATAATAATCTTGTGTTTTTTTATTTTTTTTTATGTGAATACCGCACAAGAGTCCCAACTGCTCCCGTCTGAAGCCAGTGAGACTATGGCATCTCCAATAAGGGTATGTTATGAGGCTGAAGGTAGTGGGGAGGGGAAGGAGATAGGGAAGAGGAAGGTGGGGAAGTACCTGGATATTCTGATCTGGTCACCAAACACGGCTAAAGCGATTTCAAGCAACGTTTCAATTCTGAATGGTGGTCTCACACCAGGGCGATACTGAGAGTATTTTCCATTCTGAAACGTGCCGCAAATGTACTATATATTATTTTAAATGAATAATTTGAAATAACACAAATAATCAAATAAAATGAATTTGCCACGCCGGGATTCGATCCCGCGACCTTCGGTGTGCGAGTCTAGAGCCTTACCGCTGGACTAAGCCGGCCGTTGAAACGTGTTATTTAAGTTTAAACCACAAAACTCTGTGTTAAGTTACAGTAAACTGAATGTTCACAGTAACAATTATAGACTACAGCTTTTCGGTAAATCGACAGGATCGATTTGAATTTAGGTAGTTCAATTCTTTTTGGCATTGACATAAAATATGAAAGCTTTTAAAATGTGAATCTATAAGCGCACCTTTAGAACTCTGAATAAATATATTGATTGATGAGGAAGTTCTTAATCAAATCCTTAAAAATTGTAATAATTATTGCGTGTGCTTCAAAAATTTAAAATAGCTCATATAACTTCTCTCATTGCAACCAATACAAGAGTCTTGTCGGTATTTTTTTTTTTTTTTTTACATTAACTCCACACAGGAGGCCCTGAGGGAAATTATTTCCCTCAGGGCCTATGTCATCTGGGATGCCGTGTGGTGGGTCTTTTTGAGGAGAGGAAGGAATGAACATTGGTCTTGAAGAGACCCATGTCGTAGGAAGGAGGAAACACAGAGGCCGGCAAATCATTCCACAGCCGAGCTGTTGAACGCAAGAACGAGTCGAAGAAACGACCCGTTCTCATGTGACAAATGTCAACCGTGTACAAATGTTGGGCACGCGTTTGGCGTGTTTCCCGACTATGCACCGGTGCCGAAGGGATCAATGATGCTAGTTCCTCGGAGCATCTTCCATTGTAATACCGGTAGAACAAGGATAGCATTCCCTGTGCTCTAAAGATTGCAATCCGTCTGTTAAGATGGGAGAATCTATCAAACGAACCGCCCATTTCTGCACAGAGTCGAGGGTATTTTACAGGTGTTTTGGAGCTCTAGACCAGAGATGGCTGCCAAATTCAACCGTGGGGTGTACTTGTGATTTGTACAAGGTTAGCAGTTGTGTACTATTAAAGTATCTTCGGGCCCTTTTTTTTTTTTTTACAGTGAATACCGCACAAGAATCTCAACTGCTCCCGTCTGGAGCCAGTGAGACTATGGCATCCCCAATTGGGGTATGTTGTGAGGCTGAAGGTAGCGGGGAGGGGAAGGAGGTGGGGAAGAGGAAGGTTGGGAAGTACCTGGCTATTCAGATCTGGTCACTAAACACGGCTAAAGCCATTTTCAAGCAACGTTTCAATTCTGAATGGTGGTCTTACACCAGGGCGATACTGATAGTATCTTCCACTCTGGAACATGCCGCAAATATACTATATATTATTTTAAATGAATTAATTGTGAAATAACACAAATTAATCAAATAAAATTTATTTGCGCATGCCGGGTTCGAACCCGCGACCTCCGGAATGTGAGTCAAGAGTCTTAGCCACTGGACTACGGAGGACTACGGAGGCCGGCCCTGTACAGTACGCCCAGTTTTTGGGAGGCTAATATACTTGGTATTCTAGGAAAAGGGAATTGTGGACTCTGTTGTATTCATAGCCGAAATCAATTTTAATTATTTTATTAAACTTTTATAATGGTGCGTAATTAAATTAAATACATGGTTGGGTCATTAATATCGAGTAACATATAAACATCGATTAGTTTATATCACATGACTGACAACTAACTGTCCAGAGAAAAAACTCTATTTCGATTTTAACCGCTATTGTTTTTTTTTAATCATTATGACATGACACACGCTATAGCGACATCAATACTTATTTCACCTATATTATTAATCAAATCCTTTTGTCTATCCATCCGTGTCATAAAATAAATATGTTGCGAGGCCTCTATGTAGGGGCGAAAATTCTTTTTCAGATATATCGATTATAAAACTTTGAAAGTCTCCCCACGCAAAGTTGTCATTCTGACAACTGACTAATTAGAGGTTAGAATTATTAGTGTCCGACCGAAACAGGACTTTCTACCGAAACCGAATCTTCGGTATCTATCTCAGTTTCGGCCGAAACCGAAACCGAAACTTTTTTAGACATGTTATAAAATCTATTGTTTACTGAAAATATACAGACACTTATACACACAGTTAATACGTGTTAAATTAAATTAAAAAAATACAAAACAATAATTGAGGTATGTGAAATTTTTTTTATTTTTTATTTTTATTACTGCTATAAAACAAACAAAAATTAACAAAACATGTTTTTTTTAATTAACTCCACACAGGAGGCCCCGAGGAAAATAATTTCCCTCAGGGCCTATGTCATCTGGGATGCTGTGTGGAGGGTCTTTTTGAGGAGAGGAAGGAATGAACATTGGTCTTGAAGAGACCCATGTTGTAGGAAGGAGGAAACACTTCCTCTTAAGTAGTTAGTAACTATATATGATGTGTGTAACAATATCGTTAGTTTATCGCAAAAAAATGTATGTCCTATTGTGTACCTATTCGTTTTTTTTCTCCTTGTGCGAAAGCGCTCTCTATCTGCCGCTGGAGACTTCGTTATAACTAGTGTCCGACCGAAACAGGACTTTCCACCGAAACCGAAACCGAAACTTTTTTAAACATGTTAAAAACCGATTGTTTACTGTTATTTGGCTTGTTTTTTATACTCATTCAGACAGTTAACACGTGTTAAATTAATTAAATAAAATAAAAACAATAATTGAAGTATGTGAAAATAAATGTTTTTTTTTGTATTACAAACAATTTTTTTTTATTAAAGCAAACAAAATTTACGAAAAATAACAAAACATCTTTACTACTTCTTGGAACAATTTTTTTTAATAATGTCAATACTTACATTAATTGAGTGTTTTAATTTTAATTGCATTTACAATCATAAAATTCTTATTACACGTATTAAATGAAATAAAAAAACAATAATTGAAGTATGTAAAAAAGAATTTAGAATGCTATAAATTTTCGTTCATGCAATCGCAAGGATGTGTGCACTTTTTAACACAATAAAAAGAATTTATGACCACTTCTTGCGCGTGGTAAGATCCTTTACTCTGGAGCCAGAGGTTACAGGTTCGAATCAGAAGCCAAATAGAATTATTTATTATCTGGGTTTTAACACACGCGAAAATGAAATATTTTATATTTGCCCCTCCTTCCGGAGCGAAAGATTTTCAGAATCCAACGAAAGACCTTTTAAAATCCAGTTCTTTCTTATAAACGACGCCACGTAACATGAAGATGAGTTGCAACTAGTGACCGACCGAAGGTTCGGTTTCGGTTTCGGCAAGTTTTCCAAGAAGTAGTAAAGATGTTTTGTTATTTTTTTATAAATTTTGTTTGCTTTATAGAACTTCAATTATTGTTTTTTTTTGTCATTTAATTAATTTAACACGTGTTAATAATTATTGAATCTAATGTAGCGTGAGCCCAAATACGAATCCGCTGGTTGAACTCCTTTGTAAACAATTACTCGAATACTGATTCCTATGTTAGGCCTACTTATACCTTTCTAGCTCTGTTTATCATTTTATGTACTATATACTTATGATACTGCATACTTGTTATAATGCTCCTGTACAATTTATTTTATATGTAAAAGCCTAGGCGTAAACAAAAAAATAAGCATAAATAAATAAACAACTGTCAGAATGAGTATAAAAAAATAAGCCAAATAACAGTAAACAATCGATTTTTAACATGTCTAAAAAAGTTTCGTTTTCGGTTTCGGTGGAAAGTTCTGTTTCGGTCGGACACTAGTTACAACGAAGCCTCCAGCTGCAGATAGAAAGCGCTTTCGCACAAGGAGGAAAAAAACGAATAGATACACAACAGGACATACAATTTTTGCGATGTATTAACGATATTGTTACACACATCATATATAGTTACTAACTACTTAAGAGGAAGTTTCCTTTTTTTATCCAGGAACGTCCATTTCGTCTGTGACTTTCATTCCTCCAGGCAATTTTCGTACAATTATCTAATATTATTGCTTCCACGTGCGGGTTCTCGCAACTTTGGCTTTAATATTTACGTCGGAACGACTGTCATATTTAGAATAGTTACCGAGACATGAACGGAACATTCCTTTACGAAGAACAAAGTTAGTGGTATCGTTTGTGGTGCACGAATCTATGAAAACGACGTGTTTCGACGTGACTATTGTTGTACGACCTCTGTAAGATATTAAATTAATTATACCAGGAATCATACATGATATAGGATGACCTGTAAGCATTTGTACTTTTATAATCGTGCTAGAGGGGATTCCGAACAGGGGAAAACAAAACGAAAACAAAGAAAACATTCTTTGTTTTAATAGACGAAATCGATCGGATTCGATTCCAAAAGAAAAATATGCATTTTTTTTCAAAAGAAGTTGAAGTCTCAATCAATCAAATCAAAAAGGGAAAGGAAAGTATTTTGGAAAAGGGGTTTCAATATTTGTGAAAGATTATTTAAAGAACCAATGACCCTAAAATTGGGCCAAAATGAGTATACAATATTTCATTAAATATGTTGAAATATAATAAATAAAGAAAGAATTTAACCAAATTGATGACAAGATCTAAATAATAATAAAAAAAATTTTTATTTATTAATAGACTTTTACAGTTTAATACATTTGGTTCATTTTAATTTATTCTAGTGACATAAAGGTCAGTGCTCAGCTATACATTCAGGATTTCTCATGGATACTTGCAGGTTTTCAGCAGTGCCTCTAATCTCTCATCTCATTTATAACTCGAGAACGACTGGACCGATTTTTATGATCTTTGGTACAAATGATGAATTAAATTCTTTTCCTTATACATTTTGTATGGAACGAATTTTCATCTTTTGAAAGAGCTGCAGGAATATTGTAATAAGCATTATATTAAGTAGTGTACAAGACCCGTAGGCTTGCACAAAGACTGTAAACAATAAGTGCCGGTACACATAGACGCCCGACAATTCCAATGTCTTGACAGAGATGTATTCTCGCCTTGACAGCGGTTGAAGTTCAGTAGAGTATCTGGTTACAGAAGCATCCATGCTGGGTATCTTCCGCAACGCATCGTGAGATGGAATGCTCTTGCATCGGAGTATGTAGGCTGCGCTGGACGCTGGTTGTGTATTATGTGAGATGGGCTGCGCTCCAGATGATGTATATTCTCGAGTTTGTTATGTATCCAAGGGAATAAAATCCTAGGCGGGGGCGGTCACAGCAACCCTTAAGTAGGCCGGCTTGTCATTGCATGGCAGTGGGTCGCTTGCATCCTAGGCTAGGGCAGTTGCAGCCACTCAAATCTTGATAGGCTCCAGGGTATCGGTCTGCATTCTATTGGGCGTGCTGCACGTGGCGTCATGATCAGGTAGGTCTGCGTTGAAGGAGCCCAAGGATGACCGGGGCTTCGGCGTTATCATCAGAGCAGAGGAATGCAAGGCCCGATGCAAGGGGGCCCCGGGCTAGCAGCCCGGAGCCAGATGTTCAAGGGTAGCGCAGCAACTTCAAGGGCTTGGTAAGAATCAGCAAGTTCAAAGGAGTCCAAGGATGGCCGGGGCTTCGGCGTTGTCTTCAGGGCTGAGAGATGCAAGGCTCGATGCAAAGGGGGGCCCCAGGCTAGCAGCCTGGAGCAAGATGGTCAGAGGTAGTGCAGCGACCTCAAGGTCTGATAAGAATCAGCAAGTTCAAAGGAGTCCAAGGATGGCCGGGACTTCGGCGTTGTCTTCAGGGCTGAGAGATGCAAGGCTCGATGCAAAGGGGGGCCCCAGGCTAGCAGCCTGGAGCAAGATGGTCAGAGGTAGTGCAGCGACCTCAAGGTCTGGTAAGAATCAACAAGTTCAAAGGAGTCCAAGGATGGCCGGGGCTTCGGCGTTGTCTTCAGGGCAGAGAGATGCAAGGCTCGATGCAAGGGGGCCCTGGGCTAGCAGCCCGGAGCAAGATGGTCAGGGCTCAGGCGTCAACGTTTTGTAGGTATTATCCCATCGGATGCTTGAGGTGAAAGAGTTCCGTCTTGGAGCTCCCAAAGGGTGACGGCTACGGCGAGACTGATGTCTTGAATTGAGCAGCGTTTCGATGTCGAGGATCTTCAGGTAGTAACTTTGTAGAGATGTTATTCTGATCGCTGGTGGTTGAAGACTGAATGCCAACTGCTTTCTTCGCAGACCTTATATAGTGGCAGGTTAGTCGGTTTCACAATATTTTAAATTCATGCAATAATTCCTATTTCCGCGTGAGTCATCTCATGTTGTAATTTCACGTTGTGCAACAAAATAATTTATATTTTTGGGAGCATGAATCACCTCATATTAAAGTGTTGAGAAATCAATATTTCGGGGACGCGCCGTTCAAATGAAGAATATTTCCTCTTCGATAAAAATGCATGATATGAAATAACACGTTCGATATACTCCCTCCCGTGCAGCCGTGGCTGCACCCAGCTGTTTCGTCGAACGTGTCAGTCACCAACGATGTTCCGAGTTTCCGATGGAGGCGAGTTTGATCCCTGGTCGTATGGATTCTGGACTGGCTTATCAGAAAGTGAATAGGCGTCAGAGGACCGTCATCAGGTCATAGACTGTCAAGTCATTGATATGTGCGTGGGTGATCTGTCGTTCACAAAAATTTGACGTTCTGTAAGCGCCGTAAGTAGGGTATCTTTTTTTTGGTCATCTTTTCATTGAGTGTGATGTCAAGGGGTTGTTTCACGGATCGTGTTAACCTCCATCAAGCTCCCCCCGTGTAAGGTTTTATTGGTGGTTAGCGACGCCAATTGATTCACGGCATTGCTTGGGAATTTGCGCGTCTGTGTCCTAGCTTTAATGCCACTAGGATGCTTTTCATCTCGGAGTCAGCACCGTGAAATTTTGTCCCTTTTGACGGGGCAATGGTCTCCCCCCATCTGAGGAGACATTGAAATGTACCGTTGTTCTGGAAGGGTTTGCTTGCTTTGGCTGCGTCGATGAGGACCACTGTTCCGACACTTCTGCTGTTTTGACAGGGCTTCCAAGGTTGGGCTATTGCTGCTTGGTTCCGGGGTGGGTTTCGTCGTACGGCTGTGGTGCGTGGTGTTGTGGCACGCTTGTAGGCCTTGTATGGAGCGAGTATCTGGTCGCTAGGTTATTTATTCCATGTGAATTGCCCGGGTCTGCTGCGCACTGGAAATTGTTCTACTCTTGTAATGAGGAATGTACCGCTGCTAGGTTCACTGGGGTGCCTTTGAGACACACACGGACGCTGTGCGTGACCCAGTATAGTTGGAAGTGCGGCTAGCATATGAGGTGGGCTGCGTTCCGGGTGCCATGTGGACTTGAGTCGCTGAATATCCGGCACCGGCATCCAAGGCCGGGACGGTCACAGCAAACTCGTGAGCAGGTTGGCTGGTCATAATCTGGCCGCGAGCTGCTAAATATCCGGCACCAGCATCCAAGACTGGGACGGTCGCAGCAAGCTCGTCAACTGGTTGGCTCACCATCATGTGGCCGTGAGCTGCTGAATATCCGGCACCAGCATCCAAGGCTGGGACGGTCACAGCAAGCTCGTTATCTGGTTGGTTGGCATTATGTGGCCGTGAACTGCTGAATATCCGGCACCAGCATCCAAGGCTGGGACGGTCACAGCAAGCTCGTCAACTGGTTGGCTCACCATCATGTGGCCGTGAGCGGCTGAATATCCGGCACCAGCATCCAAGGCTGGGACGGTCACAGCAAGCTCGTCAACTGGTTGGCTCACCATCATGTGGCCGTGAGCGGCTGAATATCCGGCACCAGCATCCAAGGCTGGGACGGTCACAGCAAGCTCGTCAACTGGTTGGCTCACCATCATGTGGCCGTGAGCGGCTGAATATCCGGCACCAGCATCCAAGGCTGGGACGGTCACAGCAAGCTCGTCAACTGGTTGGCTCACCATCATGTGGCCGTGAGCGGCTGAATATCCGGCACCAGCATCCAAGGCTGGGACGGTCACAGCAAGCTCGTCAACTGGTAGGCTCACCATCATGTGGCCGTGAGCGGCTGAATATCCGGCACCAGCATCCAAGGCTGGGACGGTCACAGCAAGCTCGTCAACTGGTTGGCTCACCATCATGTGGCCGTGAGCGGCTGAATATCCGGCACCAGCATCCAAGGCTGGGACGGTCACAGCAAGCTCGTCAACTGGTTGGCTCACCATCATGTGGCCGTGAGCTGCTGAATATCCGGCACCAGCATCCAAGGCTGGGACGGTCACAGCAAGCTCGTCAACTGGTTGGCTCACCATCATGTGGCCGTGAGCGGCTGAATATCCGGCACCAGCATCCAAGGCTGGGACGGTCACAGCAAGCTCGTCAACTGGTTGGCTCACCATCATGTGGCCGTGAGCGGCTGAATATCCGGCACCAGCATCCAAGGCTGGGACGGTCACAGCAAGCTCGTCAACTGGTTGGCTCACCATCATGTGGCCGTGAGCGGCTGAATATCCGGCACCAGCATCCAAGGCTGGGACGGTCACAGCAAGCTCGTCAACTGATTGGCTCACCATCATGTGGCCGTGAGCGGCTGAATATCCGGCACCAGCATCCAAGGCTGGGACGGTCACAGCAAGCTCGTCAACTGGTTGGCTCACCATCATGTGGCCGTGAGCTGCTGAATATCCGGCACCAGCATCCAAGGCTGGGACGGTCGCAGCAAGCTCGTCAATTGGTTGGTTGGCCATTGTGTGGTATGCTTCTACCATTATTGAAGCGATCTGAGCCAGTGGGTCGGCGTCATGTTGCAACCATTCTTGGTTGTGCTGAGTGTGCCGAATTAAGTTTCTTCGGCACCCATCTCCAGTGCGGTATGTTTGTCAGTTCATCCATCTCATCCAGTATATTGGATACGAAGGCAGAGTAAGCGCGAGGGTAGACGGTTCGTTGGTCACTTTTATTGATTCTGACCGAGGACATTAGGCCAAGGGAGTCAAAGGCAACGTTTGATATCACCAACTTTCTCAGGCGCGTGTTTGCTACTGTCGGTGAGCCCTCTGTGAGTGATCCATTCCAGTGCGGTTTGTGATACTATCCGTAAAGTATTTTGATTGTCACGCCCTTCCCGGGAGACCATTCGATGGGCATCGTCTTGCCCTAACAAGAGCTTCAGGGTGAAGGCTAGGCATCATTGGGCGTCTTGGATGAGTGCATGGCCTTGCAGCCGCTGCAAAGCGATGGCATCTCTACTCAGGCGTGATGTGTAGATCCGGCTCGAAGGACCATTTGTACAAGACCCGTAGGCTTGCACAAAGACTGTAAACAATAAGTGCCGGTACACATAGACGCCCGACAATTCCAATGTCTTGACAGAGATGTATTCTCGCCTTGACAGCGGTTGAAGTTCAGTAGAGTATCTGGTTACAGAAGCATCCATGCTGGGTATCTTCCGCAACGCATCGTGAGATGGAATGCTCTTGCATCGGAGTATGTAGGCTGCGCTGGACGCTGGTTGTGTATTATGTGAGATGGGCTGCGCTCCAGATGATGTATATTCTCGAGTTTGTTATGTATCCAAGGGAATAAAATCCTAGGCGGGGGCGGTCACAGCAACCCTTAAGTAGGCCGGCTTGTCATTGCATGGCAGTGGGTCGCTTGCATCCTAGGCTAGGGCAGTTGCAGCCACTCAAATCTTGATAGGCTCCAGGGTATCGGTCTGCATTCTATTGGGCGTGCTGCACGTGGCGTCATGATCAGGTAGGTCTGCGTTGAAGGAGCCCAAGGATGACCGGGGCTTCGGCGTTATCATCAGAGCAGAGGAATGCAAGGCCCGATGCAAGGGGGCCCCGGGCTAGCAGCCCGGAGCCAGATGTTCAAGGGTAGCGCAGCAACTTCAAGGGCTTGGTAAGAATCAGCAAGTTCAAAGGAGTCCAAGGATGGCCGGGGCTTCGGCGTTGTCTTCAGGGCTGAGAGATGCAAGGCTCGATGCAAAGGGGGGCCCCAGGCTAGCAGCCTGGAGCAAGATGGTCAGAGGTAGTGCAGCGACCTCAAGGTCTGATAAGAATCAGCAAGTTCAAAGGAGTCCAAGGATGGCCGGGACTTCGGCGTTGTCTTCAGGGCTGAGAGATGCAAGGCTCGATGCAAAGGGGGGCCCCAGGCTAGCAGCCTGGAGCAAGATGGTCAGAGGTAGTGCAGCGACCTCAAGGTCTGGTAAGAATCAGCAAGTTCAAAGGAGTCCAAGGATGGCCGGGGCTTCGGCGTTGTCTTCAGGGCAGAGAGATGCAAGGCTCGATGCAAGGGGGCCCTGGGCTAGCAGCCCGGAGCAAGATGGTCAGGGCTCAGGCGTCAACGTTTTGTAGGTATTATCCCATCGGGTGCTTGAGGTGAAAGAGTTCCGTCTTGGAGCTCCCAAAGGGTGACGGCTACGGCGAGACTGATGTCTTGAATTGAGCAGCGTTTCGATGTCGAGGATCTTCAGGTAGTAACTTTGTAGAGATGTTATTCTGATCGCTGGTGGTTGAAGACTGAATGCCAACTGCTTTCTTCGCAGACCTTATATAGTGGCAGGTTAGTCGGTTTCACAATATTTTAAATTCATGCAATAATTCCTATTTCCGCGTGAGTCATCTCATGTTGTAATTTCACGTTGTGCAACAAAATAATTTATATTTTTGGGAGCATGAATCACCTCATATTAAAGTGTTGAGAAATCAATATTTCGGGGACGCGCCGTTCAAATGAAGAATATTTCCTCTTCGATAAAAATGCATGATATGAAATAACACGTTCGATATAAAGTAGTGAGTAAATTCCAAAAATTCAAAAACGTCAAATGTCAATGCACTGATTGTTTTGCTTTTGTTCTTAAACATACGAGTATAATGCTGTCCCTCTTTCTTACACACTAGATGTCAACATTAGAAAATGGGACAAACGGCGAACGTATGTCTGCACCCCTCCAAAGGAAAAATGCAATATTTATAATAAATCTCCCTCACAAGTATAAAGAAAATGAAACGCAATTCCCGTAAGTGGAAAAGTAAGAAAATCGCTAAAATTATAAATCCGTACCCAAAGCCATCTCTGATACTGACAAAAATAAAACACGGACATTTGCGCATCGATAATTGCTTCATTGTGATATTATTCACAACAGTTATTGATTCCGAGGCGGTACGAAGTTCGGCGGGTCAGCTACTATAATATAAAACACAAAAGAAATAATTTACATACACATAGTATAATACAATATAAATAAATAATTAAATTAAATTAAATTAAAAAAAAAAAAAATAAAATTTAATAATGTATGTAAATCAGAATTCAAAATAAAGTAAATGATCTTTCCATAAAAATTCAAATATAAAATATAATCAATTTAAATGAAAAATATAATCAATTCAAATACAATCAAAATAAACAACTTAATCAAATTTTCTTTATTAACTAAAATTAAATTTCACTTTAAATTTCACTTATTAACTACAATCTACAATCTACAATCTACAATCTACAATCTACAATCTACAATCTACCTACTACAGAGTGTTGACGCATTTCTATGCCTGCATCAAAATAATAAAAAATAAACATTTAAAAAAACAGTGAACCAAATCAAAAGTGCCTAATTATTCTAAACTGGATATCGCGCGCCAAACCAGCGTATTTTCATCTCTAGAAGTGGATTTTTTAGCGCATAAAACTCATCATAACACCACCACAACTGTCACTTGCTCACTTGCATCAAAATAATAAAAAATAAACATAAAAAAAACAGTGAACTGAATCAAAAGTGCCTAAATATTCGAAACTAGATATCGCGCGCCAAACCAGCGTATTTTCATCGCTAGAAGTGGATTTTTTAGTGCATAAACTCATCATAATACCTCCACAACTGTCACTTGCTCTAAAACGTATCGGCTATCATTAACAAACATAAAGTGAAACTTACACAGTGGTGCTCTTCATCAATAACTCAAATAAATATTATCTACCCATAAGTGGTTTCCACCTTAAAAGCCTACAGCAAAAAACTTCTACCATGTTTACTAAATGCTTTACCTGTGGAAAAAACATCGAAAACCCATCAGACTGTATATCATGCTGTACCTGCGAAGGCAACTTCCATCTCGCCTGTGCGGAAATCTCTGAAACATCTCGGCGCAGCGCTAGAAGCACACAGTGGAAGTGTAAAAACTGCTTAACAAAGATAAAAAATTTCAAATCATCAAATAAATCAATTAAAAACGATGAACTGACATCTATTGTCAAACAACCAAAACAGCTACCCCAACCACAGGTACTGGAAAGTGACCTGCACAATAACACAGAAAATATCATAACCGAAAACACAGATGGCGCTAATAACCAAAACAAAAAATTCAGCATTCTAACTTCTGAAATATTTACCTCGGAATTACAATCATTTAAAACAGATGTATTGAAATTTGTGGAGCAAAAATTCGATTCGTACCTAAATAAATATGAAGCAATCGTCCTACAGAACAATGAAATCATCAAATCCATACAATTCATTGCTGACCAACAACAAGAAATGAAAAAACGACTAGATATCATCGAAAAATCAAATGATAAAGTCAACTCTGAAGTAATCGAACTAAAAAATCAGTATGCTGTCTTACAAAATACAATCTCCAAACAAGATGAAAAAATTGATCGACTGGAGTACCAAAGCCTTCTCTGCAACATCGAGATTAGAGGAATTCCCGAAACAACCGCTGAAAACAACTTGGAAATAATTAAGAAAATATCAAATATTATCAACTACAATAATACCTCCACTCCTCTGCAACCCGAAATCACAAAAATCTTCAGGCTGGGACAAAAAACATCCGATAAAACCACGAGATCCATTATAGCTACATTCAAAAACACTCAAGCACGAGACTCCTGGTTAGACAAAATCAAAACATATATGAAATCGACTAATAGCAACTCGAACAAGCTTAACACAGCAGATCTAGGATACTCGCAGGAAAAAAATCGAATCTACATTTCGGAACACTTAACTCCAAAATGCAAATTTCTACTGGCCCAGACAAAAAAATTTGCTAGAGATCATCACTTCAAATATACATGGGTGAAATCAGGTCGTATTTTACTCAGGCAGACCGATGACTCGAATATAATAACAATTCGCAATGACATAGATATCGTACGAGTAAAACGCCAAATAATATGACTAACGACACAAAGTATGCCTAATCATAACTCTAATGTTCAGCTAATCCATTATAGTACAATGAAAATTAAAAATCTCATTATCATATTTTCTCATCACCCACTCTACCACTTTAATGCACATTATAGTAAAATGGATATAATTTGTATCACTTATAACTCTGCAGGTTTAATTATTATGATATGTTATAATGAGATATCAAATTTTTCCTCTATATATGAGAATCCACACCTAATAAATATGCCTGTATTATGTTTCCCTACTATAAAACCGCACTCACTCTCAAATATTGATATACTATATCTTATTATCCACCCAAATCATATCTTAATTAATAATATTATTCCTATTTTGCCTATCATAAACTCCATTACTATAATAAGTATGCTACGTATTTGTAACTTTTTAAATCCAACGTACTCTGAATTATTTTTTCCTAGCTTTGCCAACACTGTAAACTTCCTAAATTATACCATTTTCATTATATACAAATTCGCAAAAACAGCATATAATAATCACAATAATTACATATTTTCAAAATATTTCATAAGGAAAAGATTTTTCCATTACAACAATCCTAACCTAAACTTCACTTTTGAAATTACAAAATATAAACTATTTATTATTGCTATTGACTCTCAGTATCAGAAAATGATCACTTATATCAATATGAATGTGATTGAACTCTGCAATTGTATCATAACTATGAACATATATTGTAAAAATTTATCTTTAGAACTACCACTTTTAAAAACCTATGGTACCACTTATTCAAATAATTTCTATCATCTTAACATCCTCATTCATAAATACAAAATTAGTATAATTATAACCATAGAAACTAACATTTTAAAATACTTGCATATATACAAGTTCTACGTTACTAGTATATATACAAGTCTACACATGTATTACTATATTTGCAAATGTGAAGTGTATTTCCAGCCGAATGTCAATATTATTATTATATTTATTACTACCTCAAAATGAACGACTTTATAATAAACGCTATCGATGAATCATATAAAATAGACGAAAGAATTTTTGACACGGTAAATAAAACAAACGATTTTATAGATGTAAAACCTACAGCTAGCTTAATAATAATACACATGAACGTGAGAAGTTTGGAAAAAAATTTTGAAGAATTTCTAATAACTATTAGACAATTAAACAGACTTGATTGTATAATATTATCAGAGACGCATTCATCGAGTGAAATTAATTATAACATACCGGGTTACTCGTACTACGCCACAAAATATAAAATTAACAGAAATAGCGGCATTGCCGTATTTGTATCTAATATTTATGCTGTCACAAGTGTAGATGAAATAATGGTGAATAATGTTAATTTATTAAATTTGGAGATAAATTTCATGAATAGATCATTTAATATCATTGCTATTTATCGGACACACTCTTCTGCTCTAACCTCATACATAGAAGAATTAAAAAACATATTACAACATCATAAAAACAAAAGAACAATAATCATTGGAGATATTAACGTGAATATTGCTAATGATTACTACTCTAACGATAAAGATAACTATCTAAACATGTTAGCAGAATTAAATTACATTTCATGTATAAATTCATATACTAGAAACATTTTTGGACAACGACCATCTTGTATCGATCATATATTCACCAATACCAAAGACATACAAAATATATCATCTGCTGTAATAAAAACAACTGTAACGGATCATTATGCATGTATATTTAAATACGACTACAAACATCAAAACCTCTCATTACCAACCACAACTCCGGTAAATAATATTGATAAATACAAACATAGTATTAACATAAATTCTCTCACCAAAATACTAAGTAACGAAAAAGAATGGCTGGAAATATATCAATGTAACGATGTAGAAGAATGCTGCAAAATATTTGATAAAAAACTGAGTGTACACATAAATGCTTGTAGGAATATCACATCTCAAAAACCATCTTCAAAATTTAAGCCAATCAAACCATGGATAACCCAAGGATTAATCATCTCAATTAGACATAAAGAAACACTCTATAGACAATACACAAAACAACCGGAAAACATAACATTACAAAAACATTTCAAAGCTTATAAAAAAAAACTTACATATCTTATAAAAAACATAAAGGATGACTACTACAAACAAAAACTTGAATTAGCTGAAAATGACAGTAAAAAGACTTGGTCCATCATAAATGAAATTATAGAAAAAAAACAATTCAAAAATAAAACAGTCAACACAATAAGACACAATGATTCAAAAATTTGCTGTAAAGATAAACCCTTAGAAGCCGCAAATGTATTTAACAACTTCTTTGCTAATGTAGGAAAAAACCTTGCTAGCAAAATCCAACAAGACCTGACCCCAAATCACCCAAACACTACAGTAAATAATGAGTATTCATTTGAACTATTTCAACCAACAACAAAAGAAGAAATCGAACAAATCATTACAAGTATGAAAGGTGGTTCTGCCCCAGGTTTTGATGGGATCACAATACAAACACTGAAAAGTATAAAATCACAAGTATCAAAACCATTAACTCATATAATCAATACAAGTTTTCAAACCGGAATATTTCCGTCCATGTACAAACAATCCGTAATTATACCAATATTTAAGACCGGCAATCCGGAAGAACCAACCAATTACCGTCCTATTTCTTTACTATCTAACATTGCAAAAATATTTGAAAAAATTGCCAAAAAAAGAATAACTCATTTCATTAAGGTCAATAACATAATTCACGAAAACCAGTTTGGATTCATGGAAAACAAAAGCACAAAAGACGCCATTGCTAAATTATCTAGTACTATACAAGACGCTTTAGACAAATCATTAAAATGTGTTGGTATTTTTGTAGATCTCCAAAAAGCTTTCGACAGTATATCACATTTCAAATTAATACAAAAATTAAAGGTTGTGGGTTTTAACGACAGAGCACTAAATTGGCTAAAAAGTTATCTTCACAAAAGAACACAAACTGTAAAAATCAATCACACATCAAGTCTACCACTCACAAGTGATTTTGGGATACCGCAAGGTACTGTTTTGGGACCATTACTTTTTATCATGTACGTAAACGATATTTTTAAACAAAACCTCAGTGGAACCGTTATATCTTACGCGGACGACACGATTATCATAATTAAGGGTAGTGACTGGAAAATTGTAAATGAAAATGCAAATAATGACATCCAAATCCTAAAAACCTGGTTCGATACAAACCTTCTTACAATCAATGCAAAAAAAACAGTTTATATTCCTTTCTCAATAAATAAAGCCAAAACTTATCCCAACATTAATATAATTATACACAACAAAAAATGTAACAAAGATGTCTGTAATAATTCATGTACCATATTAAACCATGTAACCGAAATAAAGTACCTGGGTGTAATTGTAGACCAGCATATGAAATGGAACAGACACATATGTGAACTGGTTAAGCGTATTAGGAAATGTATCTATATATTCATTAGATTAAGAAATATTCTCAAATTAAACAACCTAAAAAAAGTCTATTACGCACTAGTCCAATCACTAATTCAATATGGAATCATCGGATGGGGAGGTGCATATGAAAAAATTGTAAGTCCTGTAAAAGTGGTACAAAAACTAATTATTAAAGTAATATTAAAAAAACAACCAACATTCCCTTCAGCATCATTGTTCAAAATTTTCCAAGTACCAAAAATTGAAGACCTCTATAAAAAAGACTCAATACTTCAAATATTCAAAGAAAATGTAACTAAAAAATTTAAACTCAACTCATCATTAAGGCATAAATTTAACATCCAAATCCCTCTGTTTTCAACACAACAAATGCACAATAATTATATTTACAAAGGCATAAAACATTTTAATAGTCTTCCCGAAGAAATTAAAAAAATTACAGATTTCGTATCATTCAAGAAAAAAGTAAAATTAATCTTTAAAAAAAAAACAACAACCATAACATCACCAATCAAAATGTTATAACTTCAATTCATGTCAAATCAAAATTAACATCACAACATAGTTTATATTTATTGTATACACTGAGCAAAATGTATGTAATAAAAATGAAATAATGGTAGTTTATATATTAAATTAATATATAGTTTATATTTACTGTATACTGTAAGTAGAATGTATGTCATAAAAATGAAATAGTGTAAAATAACTCCTATGCCAAGCTCAAGAGCTAGTACTCTTCATTGGCGTAGAAATTCATTAAACCATGTGAAACCAAAAAAAAAAAAAAAAAAAAAAAAAAAAAAAAAAAAAAAAAAAAAAAAAAAAAAAAAAAAAAAAAAAATACAAATAAAAACACAAGTACCTTTAAGTACCTACCAAATCAGGAAAAATTATTAAGTACCTAGGTGTAACCATAGATTGTCAACTTAAATGGACCAACCATATAGAAAATACTGTTAACAAACTCAGATACTTAAATTATATTTTTAAAAGAATGTGTAACATAGTAAATATAAAAACCATAAAACTAGTTTATGATGCACTAGTCCATTCATCTCTTTCCTACGGAATAATTGGCTGGGGTGGAGCTTACAATAATCATGTAAAACCTTTAGAAATTGCCCAAAAATCAATTATTAAGATTATGTACAAAAAAAAATCGTATCCCTCCAAACAATTGTTTAAGGAAACTGATATTTTGGACCTTAGACAGACCTATGGACTTCAATGTCTTAAATTTATTTACATGCGTCCAAATAACTTTCTAAAAAATTCAAATCTTACCAGCCAAAGACGTGGCACATGTGAGTATGCAGTACCCCACTGCAAAACTAGGTTGTCCCAAAGGCATATTAGTTTTATAGCTCCAAAAATGTATAATTTACTTTGTACAACCTTCAAAGAGAACGCATGTCAAAATCTTCAATCTTATAAAAAATATACCAAAATTTGGCTAAAAAACACTGAAACAGATATTTTTTCTTGTAAGTTTAAATAAAGCCGTTAAGTATATCTATCATTAGACAGCTTTTAGAGAAGATTTATAATATTGTTTGCTATTTTTTGTTTTTGTTTTTTTTATGTTTTTAAATTGCACTTGTAACATCTATTCTTACAAAACTTACAAATACAATAATAACAGTGCAGACTGTTATTATGCTGTAGTTTTTAAATGCATTTATTCAGTTACTTTTTTTAAATCCCTAATTTATGTATATGTACTTAAAATATTCACTATAACCATAGAAGTAAAAATAAAAGTAAAAAATCAATATTATACCCACGCACAGGCATTGCCTTTGTGGGATTTTTTGTTCATACATTTATTATATTAAGCTTTTTTATATACCTATTTTTCATTATTTCGTGTATTTATTATACGTATTGTATCAAAAATTTTCAATAAAAAAAAAATAAAAAGTTTCTTCAATTGCAAACATTATCAATTAAGATGTTGTGCGGTTGACTGTGCAGTCAGCAACCATTCGCCGCAGAGCTTCTTGAAGCACGTCGATATTCGAATAAACAATGTTATTTCATTCCAACGTAACATTTTAATGACGAATAGCTGAAACTACCCGCAAATACAACAGTTTTATGTCTCAAAGAATGAGTAAATGATCTCTTTGTCGTGTACTCTGTGCATGCGAGTCACGGTACCACTGCAGTCTGTCAAACAGAAATAGCCGGGTACTTCTCCTTCCCACTCCTTCAGCCTTACAATATACCCCAATACGGAATTCCAGTTCAATTTTTTTTATTTTTTTTTATGAATGTAACCTTCTAACTTAAATAACTGCATATTTTTATTTATTTTTACAGTTAGTTTTAATAGTTAAAATAATTGTCAAAGTTTTAATTTTTCAAGATCCCCCGAAAACCACCGTATCTGTAGTGAATCGTGTGACGTCATCACTCCCGAAAAGTTACTATAAGATCGGGCAATCAGCTGTTCAACTGGCGCCATTTTGAAATTCAGAGTTCGAAGTATTCTTCCTAGAGTAGCATTACTATTTTTTTTGTGCAGTAGTTTTAGAATATTTTCAATAATAGAGATAAACTAATAAGAGATACCTTTATTTTTGAAACTGAATTATTTGTGCCTAAATAATGTTTCAATAAAAAAAACAACTAAATCTCAATAAACAGTATGTAAATAAACGAATAAGATGAAACGTTGATAAAACGATGGCTTTTGTCATACCTACATTTCCATACAATTCTTGGACGAAATTCATGTCAACAAAAAGAATTTTTCTTTCTTTCTTCACCCAACGATATTTTACGACCGGAAAGAATCATAATACCACAAACATGAAAAATATTATAACAGAAATTAAAATGTGGTTGACTTATAATATCATCAGTTTAAATTATAATATCATCAGCGTCCCAGCGACAGATTGTACGTGACGTCATCATTGTTATTATTTATTAATTAATTTACGGACAATAGTCCATTACAAACATAATAATAACACGAATAAAAAAACAGAGATGACAGTGAAGGGAGAGCACATATAAATTAATAGCAATGACAATTTAAAATGTAAAAAGTACATACAGAAGACGCTACAAGTCAAAGCATGAAGAAGCCTTTAAATATTGCGTATCGACTGCCCGAAAGTCATTTAGTTTTACACCAAAAAATCAATGCTTTGACTTGCGTTGACAAGTCTCGACATTCTGGATGAGGGAGAATTGTATTCATAATTAGTAGAATGTTGATTGAGGAACAGCAATTAAATATTTCGGAGCGGGAAGGGATGTTGAACTGGATGAATTGTAACAAAGCAGGTGTATCAGTAATACTGTTGAAAATTTTAAATATGCAAATTAGATCAGAGTCCTTTCTACGTTTTTCTAAATAAGAAATGTATCTATATGTAAATATATATTTCTAATTGTTATATCTTTATTTTTTTATTTATTTATTTAACGCCCAAAGGGCTTTTACATTTTGGTAGTACAAATAATTCATGACAGATTATTTTTAATCATATACAGAAATAATAAAAAGAAAATTTGATAAAAAAGCACACAAGTCATAAAAATACAAAAATACAGCGATTTCATAGGTTTTCAGAAAAACAGATATGTTTAGGAATAGTTTTGGAATAAGTTTTTTACAAAATCAACAAAATTCGACAAGTTCATGTTAAATATGTCAATATCACCTAAGTACTGATTTTCCATAATGTGAAATCGTTGTATCAGAGAGTGGGCAATGTAGTTCCGCTTATGAATGCTACAGTAGAATAGTGTATTTTGTCGTGTAGTTACTGTCGGTATTCGTAAGTTCATGAGTTGCAGTAATTCGCAACAGTAAAATTTAGAGTTAAGTATTTTGAATAAAAATGTTAAGTCGTTTATTTTATGTCTGTCTTCTAGTGTGTGTATTTTTAGAATATTTAATAATAAATTATATTTCAAGTCTTTTAGTGGGATATTTAATTTAAAATTTATAAAACGCTGAAATTTTTTCTGTATTCGCTCAATGTTATTAATGTGATCATCTGTCTTTTACGTGTTCACACAGGACGTATGAAAAGGAAGAGAACAACACCGATGACGTCCATACGAACTCTCGCTGGAACTGGTACATAAACCTTTCCACGACGTATCTTACTTTGATTCCTGTTTATGTGAGAAAATCGCGTACATAGCACTATTCCACAGTGTATTCGACAAAAGTTGCTCGAGAAAATCCTGTTGACCCCATTTTCCTTCCTCGACACGAGAGTACAGTCTGTCAAGAAATTGAAGACAAAAATGTAGAACACTGCTATCGTTTAAATTAAAATATGAAATGTCAACACACGTTTTGTGAACAGTAGACTTCGCGTAATTAATTTATTTATGGTTTTCACACAAAACAATTCTAAATAAATATTAATAGAGCATTAAAATATCAAATAATAACATTAAAGACTAAAAATTGTAAACTAGTAATTACTATTACTATTTTAATAGTAATTAGAATTTAAATATAAAAATGCTCATTTTAAATACATGTAGGATTACAAAAGATTTTTTAAATATTTATATTGACGGATCAATAGGATTTATAGGTCCAATTAGGAGTTCTACCGAGCCGAACCCTCTGATATGAAAATATCTGGAGTCAGTGAATTATTTACCCTTTTGGTCTCTGGTAGGGTGCTGGATGACATGTTGTTCTTGTATTGTTTTGTATGTATTACTAGCTGACCCGGCCACGCGTTGCTGTGGCTAATAAAACACGACGTCATCTACTGGATGGTTATCCACCGCCGTCATTGAGTTTATCGCGAAGAGACAGACAGATGCCGCGGAGGACTTTAATTTATAATACGTAGAGATTGTATGAAAGATTTAAATGTGCATGAAATGCTTGGGGTAACTAACGTATTTAAGTTAATAAGGATTAATACTGTATCCGTCTAAATAACTTTTATATTTAAATTTAAATTACCGCAATGCACGTATAGTAAGCTATCCGTAAAGATACTTAGACTTTTTTGTAGATCTATAAAACAGGAATATCCCACCATGTATTAGATTGTTATATCCCAAAAGGATTTGGCAGCGTTTTCGATGAAAGCTACCAGGCGGCTTGACTTTTTCCGACACTTCTAACAATTATCGTTATGTTTCAACCAATTTACACAAATCCTTGACAAATTACATACCTAAACCTTCCTCACGAAACACTATCTATTCGTGAAAACCGCATGAAAATCCGTTCCGTAGTTTTCGAGTTTATCGCGAACAGACAGACAGACAGACGACGTGGGGGACTTTATTTTATAATATGTAGAAAAGAAGAGATGTAGAGATAGAGATACTTATATAGTGCAATTGCATAGTGTGAATTGACTATTTGTAGAAAAGTGTGTGAAAGGTTATAGTTTTTCCTGTGGGGAAGATTTAAACCGGACATAAAATCTGAAGATATTAAAATTATTTAATCTGTTCACATTAGTAAAAGTCAAGAAAATGCCATATCTGGGTCACATGCTTCGAGGGCAGAAATATCACTTGCTCCAATTAATATTAAAAGACAAAATAGAGGGTCGCCGAGGGCCTGGTAGGAGACAAATATCTTGGCTGCGAAATGAAAGAGAGCATCGACCGGTATTAGAAGTGTGAAGGAACTATTCCGGGCAACGCAAGATAAGATACATTTACCAGAGTGATCGCCAACGTCGCGTCGCGTCAGGGGGACCTGATAGGGCACACAAAGAAGAATTTATATTTAATCCCAGCTACGTGAATGAGATAAAGCATTTAAATTTATCAATACTGGCACTGCAACAAACAATAGAATACAAAAAAATTAGATTGGAACGAAATGAATCAACGTAATACTCGTAAGTATAAAAAAATCATCAAATATATAATATACAATTTTGGATTTTCACGGCCAAAAGTTTTTTGTTATTAGTTTTTGGGATATTATGCCGTGTTGCGCTATCTCCTTCTTTAGCCAACGTGATGTTTGTACTTATCTACTTAGGAGCGATACCGTGTCGCCAGCTCTACTCCTTTACAAGCTGGCGCTACAATCTACTTCAACATGTATTTTGCGTTTAGCCTTGATATAACCGTCAATTACCGGATACCAAGAACTATTGAGCTAAGCTACGTCGTCTCATTTATAGGATTTTTGTGAATTTCAAATGCCTCAAATCACTCCACGTTAAAATTAAGTTCACAATGGAGCTGGAAAACGACTACCTTTTACCTACTACGATCCTACCTTTTCTAGATGTGGAGGTGATGCGAAAAGAAGATGCGTTATCTGAAGGCATTATCAAATAAAATTTCACAGCAATTAAATATATTTTTTGAATCAAACCGTTTTTTCACTGTAATATATCGAACTTTTATTTGTTTTTTATTAAAGTCTATCCTCCGAATTTCAGCTCGATAGGAAGTCGGGAATTGAATTAATTCCATTTTCAAGATTTTCATTAATTCATTCATTCATTCAATAAAATGATATCGAAAATAAATTAGATATGGGTGTTCAAAATGCTTCAAATTAAAAAAAAATTCTCGATCGATGTTTTTCAAATGTGTTTACGGATTATAAAATTCTCCATTTATTATATATTTAATTTTTTTTAAATGGATAAAACACTTACTTAATTCTTTAATTCAATAAAAATGTAAAGAAATTCCTTTAATTAATTGTCCAATTTGTCAATTCAGATTCGGAAGTCAAAAATAACCTAACATTTGATTATATTATAATTTGTTTTATAAATAGAAATGATAGAAATGAAAAATTTGGTTCCATTTTATTAAATTTCTAGAATTTGTTGACAGACCATACGCCGCACCCCACCCACACACATATGCCGAGAACCGAGCCCTCGATAATATTTCGCCGATGTTTGAGCAGTTGTTGAAACATGACAAATTCCGCAGCGTCCCATGTAATATTTCCTCTGAAGGATTTCCACCCCCTGGGGATGGAATCTTATATAATAGCGGAGGGACGAATGATTTTTTCACCGAATTACCCGCCAGGGAGTGAAGCATGATACGGATTATAATATACAATGTGGAGTTATTGTGATTGAGAACACTTGATGGCAATTTTGGTAACAAGATACATATACTGTTTATGTTTGATATTTTCTTCGACTGTATTTTCGCTTGAAAGAATGACGAATAACTTGCAGAAATAAATATAATCATTGGATGTTAGATTATCAATAATTTTATCTGTTCAATGTCTACATTCTTAACTCATACCTCACTTAAAAACTCCAAAAGGATGTAATCCTAAGAAAACCTGAGTTTCTAAAGTATTATCGTCCAGTTTTTAAGATTCTCGAAGAAAGTTTGTTAGACCATTTAAAAATATAATAATTGCTAATTATTGCAATGTTTTTTTACATTTTGGGGACCGTTATGTTTTCTTTATTTATAGGCTTTACAGACATACAAATAATATAATGCATATTTTTTTATGTGAATACCTCACAAGAGTCCTAGCTGCTCCCGTCTGGAGCTAGTGAGACTATGGCATCCCCAATCGGGGTATGTTGTTAGGCCGAAAGTAGTGGGGGGAAGAGATGGGGAGAGGAAGGTGGGGTAGTACCTGGCTATTCAAATCTGGTCACCAAAGACGGCTAAGCCATTTCAAGCAACGTTACAATTCTGAATGGTGGTCTTACACCAGGGCGATACTGAGAATATCTTCCACTCTGACCATGATATATCTGAAGATTAGGCCAAAAATACTCTATTAATGTGAGCTCTGACTTCTAGCAAAGTAGAATTTCTAGGACGATGCAATACATAATATATATAACCTTTGTTAACTACGTTTATCTGTAAAAATGAATTAATTTGCATTATAGATACGTTTTGCTCCAATTTTTTGTTGAAGAGTCAACAAGAGAAAAGAAGAGCCAAAAAGAGACAAGAAGGATCAGAAAGGACCACGACGATCCACGAAGATCCACGAAGAAGAAGAAGAAGAAAGAAAAAGGAAGACATAAAGAAAAGAAACAACGCTCTATCAAATCCTTATTCATGAAAATCTAGTCTCCTTCAACGGAAGCAACCTTCCGAACAGGACCTCCATCGATATGCTTGGTGTAACTCTAAGTGACCAGCTCAGGTACGGGGGCTCCATCGAAACCAGAGTTAAGTTAGCCTCTCAGAAACTGGGCGTACTGTACAGGGTCCGCAGATACTCTCATAGTTCACAACTGCTAACCCTGTGCAAATCGCAAGAGCGCCCCACGGTTGAATTTGGCAGCCACCTCTGGTCTGGAGATAATACCTCAAAAAAATACCTAAAAAAAAAACCTTGACTCAGTGCAGAACCGGGCAGTCCGTTTGATTCTCCCACCTTAACAGACGGATTGCAATCTTTAGAGCACAGGCATCAGGTGGGAATGCTGTCCTTGTTCTACCGGTATTACAATGGAAGATGCTCCGAGGAACTAGCGTCATTGATCCCCTCGGCACCGGTGCATAGTCGGAAAACACTCCAAATTTGTACACGGTTGACATTAGTCACCTGAGAACGGGTTTGTTTCTACGACTCGTTCTTGAGTTCAACAGCTCGGCTGTGGAACGATTTGCCGGCCTCTGTGTTTCCTCCCCCCTACAACATGTTCACTCCTTCCTTTCCTCAAAAAGACCCTCCACACAGCATCTACAAAGATGACACAGGCCCTGAGGGAAATTATTTTCCTCAGGGCCTCCTGTTTGGAGTTAAAGTAAAATAAAAAATCCTACTCATCCTAAATTCCAATATTGGCTTGCCGGTCGATTGAACTCCAACCTCTTTCTAATTCTAAGAGCACGTGTTCCAAGTCCTTACAAATCAGTGCCCCCTGGTTTACAGGTCGCAACGAGACAGGAGTATTCCTAGCTGGGATATCATATCTTATCGTGTAATGAGATAAGAAATGTAAATGAGTTTTCTAAGACCACGATGTCTCGAATAATTTTCGATACTTTTCTAGCAAAATATAATGACATACAAAATGAATAAACATATCCAATCCAATAATTTTCAAAACATTGAGTCAATTAAGCTACTTTACTGCTCTCTTGTAAGATCGCTGATCTTGTAAGCTGGAATATGCATCTCCTGTATGGTCTCCGATTTATACCTGTAACTTACACCGTTTGGAGAGAGTACAAAGGAAATTTTTTCGATACATTCAATTCAAATTGAGACAGCCTGTAATTGAAATCCGCTACAATGCATTAATGTCTGATCTAAACCTACCACTACTTTCTACCCGGCGTACTATTAATGACATTCTTATACTTTTTAAATTACTGAACAATCTCATAGACTGCCCTCAAATGTTAAATCAACTAGACTCCACCACCTTTTCCACAGTGACAATCATAGCACTAACTATTCCTATCATTCACCGCTAGTGCGTTTTCACCGAACTGCCAATACGATAATAAAAAAAATAATCAAAATCATGCCCGAAATCTGGTAACAAATCCAACAAAAAATACTCTACTATTATACCTGTTTACAAAATGTCATATTTCCTCACTTGGTCATGCGGAATCGTTCATATTGAATATTTCCTTTTTAGAACCCTTTCACAGCTTCCGGAGGAGAAGATTGGCTGCCAAATCCGTAAGATCAACACATCGAGCATCAAATCAACTCATATCAATGACATAAAATGGCGTATCACTTCCATAAAGGTTGGCTTAGGTCGTAGCTCTACCCTTGGCATAGAACTGATTTGATCTGGTGGAAATATACAGCAAATATATCCAGTCTTACTCTTTTTATTAGAAATATTTTTTTATTCACACAAATTTCATTCTGCGTCGATACACAATCCAAGAAGCTCAACAGGGCAAGGCTTAGACAGGAGCAATACACCAAAATTTAAGAGTAATTTCATGATTATATAACAATTTGGCTTATATTAGCATAAAATAGGTGATCGCTGAGATCCATCATCGGCCTTTCCAAAAGAGATGCAAGTAAGAACTTATGTTGTTGTTATGATTTCTTTGTTCTCGTAGAAATAGTATTACAATCATGCGATGCAGTTAAAGAAATGGCAGTAGGTAATTACTTTTTTTTTACATTAGCTCCACAAAGAAGAAAAATTGCTCAGAGCTCATGTCATCTTTGGGGATCCTGTGTGGAGAGTATTTTGAGGGAAAGAAAGAAGATGAAGTTCTGGGAAGGAAAAGGTATGAGGGGTGGAGTATGAATCTGAGAATCAATCTTTCCAGGAGTGTCGGACTTATGAATCCATTTCACCTGCGGTGCAAGGTCTCCTTCAACCAGTCTCTTCCGATTCGGCCGGCCACGGGTGGGCAAATGCATTCGCCGCCAAGACCTAGACAATCCTCACCCCATGAACCCGGTCATCCCTGTTAAGTCACCAAACGAGGCAAACCACTCGGGGTGACCCATGGCAGGTTAAAACAGCTGAAACAGCTTAATAACTAAAATCATGTTCCCAAGTCCTTCAATGTTATTTTATTCCTTTGTCTTGCTCCTTTTCTTGAAAGTCCCCACTTATTAGAAGAAGAGGATGGTATTTCATACCTACGTGGAACACATCTACAATATTGCAAAAAAATCTAAAATTACCTTCATCAAATGAGTTAAAAATTCGCAGTGATATCGTTCACATCTTGCTCTTGAAATCGGCGAATGCGTAAAAAAGACTAAATAATTAACCACAAAGTGTCTGTAATTGTGACCATTGGTGTGCTGTTATCGTGGAGAGCAGTCAGCATCAAGATCGGCTCAGAACAGCAGATGAACCCATCAAAGGTAGGGGCTTTCTCCTTCCATTTGCCAAACCCTGTGATTGATTTTAAAAAACGCAGTAAACTGTCTTGTTTCACACAAATAAGATTTACAGTCTACATCCCCTCTCGTGTCACGGTATTGGTCGTGATAGCAAGGGTGTTAGTTATCCCATAAATGGTTCCCCGGGCGGCCGTACCGAAACCCGCCTACCGAATTGATATGATTATTAATTTTAATACATATTTAAAATTTCCTGGGGCCAGTGGAACCAAGGTATCGCCAATTGAGGAATGCTGTTAGGCTGAAGGTAGTTAAAAACACTTTGTATTGGAATTCTAAATGTAGGCTCTTAACCACTCGGCCACGTGCCAATAATAAAATTTATTCAAATAGTAATCTGATTGGAGGGACCATCTAACCAGATATCACCGACATGGATGGTCAGAGTATATAAGAGGAAAAATCATACTGCTCGTAAATAATGAATTATTCAAATGTGACAGATAATGTAATTAATCCTGTTAAACTAAAGTTGAGAAACTATCATGAAAATAACATTATTCAAAATAAATCTTCTCCATTGAAATTCGTTTTAAAAGGGAACACTTTAAAAGTTTCCTTTTTGCCTTGGAAATATTCTGCAAAACTTTGAATTTGACTAAAATAAAACCTAATTAGACGTAGGTATGAAATAATTCAAGAAGAACTTAAAACTTACAGAAATTAGCTTGAATCACAAATTTCACTTTAGTTTCAATTTAGAGCATTTAGTAGATATACTGGTATATACGAGTAGTTTGGATCTTATAAAAAGTATGGGACGAATATTAATTCTTGAATTCAAATTTGAAGGTTTCAGTTACGTTCATATTATTATGCTTAGTGGTTTTAGCCCTCGAGGTAAGAGGAGATGCAGCACAGCTTCTCCAGGTATCAAACTGGAAGTCAGCCGCTGAGTATTGGATGTTGTGTGTTGTGATTGCGCTATTTCATATTTAACTTCATTTAGTACTGAACACTTTAATTCTCATTTATCTAATCTCGATGTGTAGAGCCTCTTACCTTAAACTTTCCTGTCTATGCCACCTTTTATTCAAACATTACCTTGAAGTCTATGTCTATGCTCTATTTTGTCTGTGGCCGCGTCAAACTTTCTCTTTCTATGTTATAAAATGGAGTGTTGTGATTTCGCTTGTCATTCTTACTCCTGATTCTCCTTGTTTTCTCTTGAACTCAATTCGTCTTTCGCTTCTGCTAAACTTTAAATTACACTCATTATTGTCGCCAGTCAAGTGTTCAGACCAGAATCTCTCTCTGTAAATTATTCACCAGAATAATAAAGAATCAATATCCTAGGACAAACACAAGTGTTTTACTATACAAAGGATACCTGAAACCACCTCAAAACTCTCTCATCTCACTGTACGGTTCCTTGGTGTGGAACTGAAGGAAGTCAACGAAAGCAGCTCAACTTAACATACACCCTGATTGCAGACTATCTGGAGACCACACACATCTGGAATCGACGCACTGAGGACAGGAGGAGTTGGAGGTGAATGTTGCAGGAGGCCAAAACTCGATATAGGCTGTAGCGCCAACGAAGAAGAAGATTTAGCTCTTGATGACTAAATAAAAAGAAAGGTAATGCCTTTATGAATATTTGTGCATATTCAAAAAAAAGTATGGTATCATTGAATATAGTTTCGCGATGAAATTAAACAGGTGTGATTTTCATGTACCAATGCTATGCTGCCAGAATTATGTACGGACGTAATTACGTACAAAAGAAATTTCGTTATGACACCATTGCTGAGCCTTTGCAAAACAATTTAATGCAGCACAAAATAAAGAGATCATGAATAGCGTTTATAAGCAAATTAAGAAGCTCTCTCTAAAATTCAACAAAACCACATAATTAGCTAAAGAAATTTCCGGTTTATTGACGCTTTTGTTCCAGAATAGTAGTCTCATACAATGGGAGATTCTGAAATAATGATGATTTAATGTGAAACGATGCGCATTATTCTATTACTCGTAATCAAATTACATTGTTTTGGTGAAAAAAAAAATCATCAAGAATGTAATTTGCATTTCGCTGAGCTTTAGAAATAGTGACATTTTGGCTCAAAGCCAAAATAATCTAAAAAGCTCTTCCGGGGAGTTCGTTAATTGTTTTATTTAGACCTTCTCTTACAGTATAACTAATAATGAGGGTCGAACGTATTAATTAAGTTAAAAATATTGCGTTGAATTTATAGCAATTAAAACTTTTTAACTAAATGACGGGTGAGTAAATTTTGTACAGCTTATTCTCGTTGGAATTTCTAGGTCAAGGCAGGGATTTTCAGCTAATCACTTCTATCATAAGTTATAGAGAAATCGAGATATTAGACGGTTGATTCGTAAATTATGTGTAACGTTTAATAAATCAACAACACTAAAAACAAGACTTATACAAAGGTAATTTTTAAAGGTCACATCATACAAATAGTTCAACACTCCTCACACACTAACACAAAACACGATCACAAAATCAAATACACCTGTCGTCATCTACTTACACGATGAAATTTGGAATTAACTCCTTACAATACGTCACACATACGCAATACAACGCTTTACCTAATGACTTAAAACTTCCAGCATCAAACAAAAAAACATTGGCAAACGCTCTAAAATATTTTCTCAGCAGCTTTTTTAACCAGTGACGAATTTAGCTGTCTTTCTTTGTAACTACTGTATATTCTTCTAACTGTATGAAATGTGCCTAGTCAGGTTTAAAATCTAAGTACTGTTCATCGAACTACCTTTTAAATTAATGTTCTTATGTAAAAAATATTTTCCTTTAGTTGTATCCTTCCCGAAATGAGTTTTATTAAACTCATTGGAAGTAATGTATTTTAAATGTCATGTAATAATTTTGTAATGTATTATCACTAATAAATAAATAATTATCGTGAATGTAATGAATAGTGACACCTATTAGAAACGCCATCCCATCATGCAGATTTGAATTGAAACCAATATCGTCACTGTTATCTTAACTTTACGTTAGTAAGGAGTAAACTTGAGAGTGGGTCAGTAATTTGGGTCCCACACCAGGTAACGTATTCCCGCTTGTTGGAGAGAGTTCAGAAGAATTTCTGAGATGTCTCTTCCTGGAGTAGTATGGCTACTACCCCTAGTATGGCTACATCCTACTGACTTTCTCTTGGGTAAGCTCGGAAATAACCATCTACATGTCAGAAGGGATGTGAATATTGCTACACGTTTCGTCAAAGTGATTAGCGGATGGTTTGAAAACTCGGCTATTCGATAACATTCATTTCTATCTTCCGATGGGTTATCTCCGTCACTGCTAGCACAGACTGAAATCGATAACTTTACACTAACAGATCGATAGGCGTAACTACGACGATTTTTTAACGTTTTCCCGAACACGACCGCCCTATTTATATAGCCAGACCGATACTGAGAGGGAATAAATAAGAAATCGATTAACAATGGCAACATTAGCGGATCTGTCTGGATTTATATTCGTAAATGTCAAACAAATGTCAAAAATGTCGTAAAAATTAAAAATACTAATAAATTGACAATTTCAAATTGAAATACCAACTTTTGAGACTAAATACGAGGAATATAGTTAATGAGGTCTTTAGTCATATTTCAAACAGTTCGGTTCTCAAAGATCGAATGTAATAAATTGATCGTGTCTTAGATGGAATATTTAAGTTCATGTATCGCGCACACGATTTCGTTCAATTCTAAGAGCTTCGTTAGTTCACCTCCATTCATTAATATGCCAGGTATTTTGACTAAGAACGATATTATTCAAAATGTTTTGTATACTGACAGCTTTTCTGACACTCAGGAGGCTGCATGCTTATAGCCTGGTGGGCTTTACATGATTACTATATGCTACAGATACGCAATGTTAAAATAAAAAAAAACTTAAAGATATTGACGTTATTAGGTAAAAAGGTAAATTAAAGTGAAAATAACCTATTATTAGAAAAGAGGAAGAAAAAAACCAGAAACCACTTTTTAAAATGCAGTTGGCATAAAAATAATAATATTGTGTAGATGATACAAAATTTACAGGTACCTATATGAAAAAGTGCATGAACCAGAAAAATAAAAGAGAGTAACACGTTTTTACGTTGTAGATAAATAGAAAGAATACAAAATATATTCAACAGCTCCAAGATTTCCAACGCGCGTTTTTTTTTTTTACTTAAAAATAAATTTTCAATGTAATTTTTTTTTTTTTAATATAAAAAACGCGGTCCATCTTCTCTGCTAACCCTTCTATATTGTAAAACAGATAGAGCAACGAAGCGCGTAAGGCGACTGAAACGAGGTAGTGTTTGTAAGGTGATTTATGCATTACAATCCCTACCGCATTTCAGTCGTGCTACCGACTGAAATGCGGTAGGGATTGTAATGCATAAATCACCTTACAAACACTACCTCGTTTCAGTCGCCTTACGCGCTTCGTTGCTCTATCTGTTTTACAATATAGAAGTAATATAGAAGGGTTAGCAGAAAAGATGGACCGCGTTTTTTATATTAAAAAAAAAAATTACATTGAAAATTTATTTTTAAGTAAAAAAAAAAAAAACGCGCGTTGGAAATCTTGGAGCTGTTGAATATATTTTGTATTCGTTTCAGTCGCGCTACCGACTGAAATGCGGTAGTCTTTGTAAGGTGATTTATGCATTACAATCCCTACCGCATTTCAGTCGGTAGCGCGACTGAAACGCGGTAGTCTTTGTAAGGTGATTTATGCATTACAATCCCTACCGCATTTCAGTCGGTAGCGCGACTGAAACGCGGTAGTCTTTGTAAGGTGATTTATGCATTACAATCCCTACCGCATTTCAGTCGGTAGCGCGACTGAAACGCGGTAGTCTTTGTAAGGTGATTTATGCATTACAATCCCTACCGCATTTCAGTCGGTAGCGCGACTGAAACGCGGTAGTCTTTGTAAGGTGATTTATGCATTACAATCCCTACCGCGTTTCAGTCCGTAGCGCGACTGAATCGCGGTAGGGATTGTAAATATGCCTCCTGGACTACACTGACCCCCAGATTCCTATCCACCCCTTATTCCTATTTCCTTCCCAGAACTTCCTCTCCATCCTTTCCTTAACCTTTAGCTACTGACGTGATTTTTTCCTGAGCACGACTACAGGCCGCTAACGAAGAAATAACAGTTCACGTCAAATAAATTAGGAGCCCTTAATCGTTGTGAACTGTTGTTTGTTCGTTAGCGGCCTGCAGTCGTGTTCGGAAGCGATGACAAGTTACCGACATTTTAGATAAAACCTATATTGATCGACCATGCTAGATACCTTGATAGGCCTCATAAAGAAGAAGAATCATTGTCAAATATAAGCTACTTAACAATAAAAAAGAATTTAATTTTATTTAAATTGTCGACTAAATAATACTTTGGACCTCAAAATTTTCATGGATCTCTAATTTATAAACATTTAAAGTAACAGGCCGCCCATGCCCCTACGTCAGAGTGTACGTAAAAAAAATCACGTCAGTAGCTAAAGGTTAAGGTCCCCCGACGTTGGCGATCACTCTTGAATATGTCTCTCTGTCTTGCGCTGCCCGGAATAGCTCCTCCACACTTCTAATGCCGGTCCACTCACGTATATTTCACAGCCAAGACATTTGTCTCCTACCAGGCCCTCGGCGACCCTCTATCTTACCTTTCAATATTAAATGGAGCAAGTGATACTTCTCCCCTTGAAGTATTATGACCCAGATATGAAATTTTCCTGATTTTTATTCATGTTAGCAGTTATCTATCTGCTCTAGCCCGCCTGAGAATTTCTGTGTTCGTGATCATGTCGGTCCATGGGACCTTGAGCATTCTTCGGTGAAGCAACATTTCAAAAGCCTCTAACCTGTTCATGGTATTTACTTTCAAGGTCCATGTTTAACATCCAAACAGCAAGACCAACCACACATGACATTTTAGCATTCTCTGCCTTAGTTTTAAACTTATATTGTCATTGCAGAAGAGGGATTTCATTTTAATGAACGCAGTTCTTGCTGCTTCAATTCTGCACCTAACCTCTACATCTGGGTCAAGAGTCTCCGTGAAAATACTGCCGAGGTATCTAAATCTTTCCACTTTTTCGACATTGCAACAATTGAAACAATTTGGATATTATATAATATTTTTTTCAAAAATCACTATATAATAAACTAAATCTAAATCTTTAGAGCACAGGCGTCGGGTGGGAATGCTATCCTTGTTCTACCGGTATTACAATGGAAGATGCTCTGAAGAACTAGCATCATTGATCCCTTCGGCACCGGTGCATAGTCGGGAAACACGCCAAACGCGTGCCCAACATTTGTACACGGTTGACATTTGTCACATGAGAACGGGTCGTTTCTTCGACTCGTTCTTGTGTTCAACAGCTCGGCTGTGGAATGATTTGCCGGCCTCTGTGTTTCCTCCTTCCTACAACATGGGTCTCTTCAAGACCAATGTTCATTCCTTCCTCTCCTCAAAAAGACTCTCCACACAGCATCCTAGATGACATAGGCCCTGAGGGAAATTATTTTCCTCAGGGCCTCCTGTGTGGAGTTAATGTAAAAAAAAAAAAAAAATAAATAAATAAAAAAAAAAATAAAAACAATGAACTCACTTTTATCATAATATTTCAATAGTATCTCGAATAAACTAAATATAATCAACGTTAGTAAAGTTGTTTATGTTTAGTTTTATATAGTAAAAATTTACTTTAAAAAAGTCACGTATGCGACGGTGTGTCAGAGAGGCCCGCCAAAAAAAATTGAAATGAATTTACTTACAGAAATTTAACTTTAAAATTTTAAACTTACGGCGTCACTAAATTCGAAGCTACTGGAAGCGGCGTGTACGTCGCGCCCGGGGGAGGGGAGTATTTCTATATTATTATTGTTGATATGACGGAGCTGTCCCCACGTCAACAGTTAAAGGTTAAAAAAACCCTCCAAACAGCATCCCGTGAGATGATAAAAAAAAAATGTCTACAACTTTCATCAAAATAAACCTACGAATCAACTGGTTCCAGCAACAAGATATCCCATTTTATGTAAGCTGGTTTAACTTTTGCTTCTCTCAATCGGGTCAGTTTGAAGTAAAGTCAGCACGAGTGCGGCCCCGCCAGCACGCTATCTATAAAACGTCTATTCTGCCTTTATTATCTAGGTGGAGTTTAGTGGAAAATCGATTTTCCGTGGAATCTCACACATTGTTGGAATTCTCCGTTTCCAACAGTGGCGGCCGCGGCAGGGAGTGAAACCTGCCTCGGGGTGTAAATATGTTAATTTAATGGAAGGTGTGCCACTCTGAGCGAAGGGGATGGAAATTCTGTAGTTTTTCTTCCCTCTCCAGCAATAAATACTGGCTTTTCTCGCGCTGGAAGCCTCTCTTTGTCTTCTGAATGGGTATGATGGACATTAGTTAGTATTCTGCTTTGCGATATTATAAGGCGTACGTGAGGGCTTAACAGTAACTATTTCTAAATTTGTTTATCGATCTAGTATTTGGATATTAAAATAAAGTGTTCGATGGTATTCTAATTTAATCAATATCCATATGTTAAAAAAATGATAAATAAATAACTGTTACACTCAGATACATGTCTGATACGTAATAGTAAACATAAATTTAAATGGCAACACCAAGATGGCTCATAGGAAAATGATTGTAACTTTAAAAAAATTGTCCAAGGGTATATTTCAGTTCATATTTCCAGGACATTTCATATTACATCAGTATCAGAAATTAATGCTACTTTTCGAAAAGAGATGATTCTAGATATTTTTATTTTTTTTATATGACAACGCTTTGCTAGAGATATTTGTTTTTCATGGAAAGAAGATATTGTTTTTTTATTTGTGGAATGTATGTTTCAAAATTACATTTTGTTAGTTGAAATCAAATCAAACGATAACTAATTCAAAGAATAAAAATTAAAAGCGTCAAAATCGATTTATGTTGATTTTTGAACCTTGTTTAAAACGAACTATTAAACTTGAATGCGATGAAAAAATTTCAGAAACAACGTGAGCAGCTTGGTATTGAGATCATATATTTTTAGGGTAAATTAAACAATTTTCTAAATTTGTTTTATTCCTCAGATTCTAGTGAAGAATCAGATAGAAAAAATAAAACACCTCACATTATACACGCCGTCACTTTGAAATTTAATTTTTGCGTGCAACAATGTTAAGAAAGATTAAGAAAGAGACCCTCAGATGGTTTGGACATGTAGAGCGAATGATCAAAGAAAGTAGTGTAAGAAGAATATATGACGCAAATGTGAATGGTCGAAGAAGTCGGGGACGCCCGAGAGAGACATGGATCGATCAAGTATATCAGATACTTGAGTCGGGCCATGTCAAGAGTCAGAATAATAGAAGAGTGTGTATGAGACGATGTATAAATGTGAATGAGGCAAAGAGTGTGAATGAGGCCAAGACCGAGTTTTTTTATGGTCCGTCCTCTCTGCCTACCCTGAGGAGAAACGGCGTGATGGTTATTTAGTTAGTCAGTTAGTCAATTCAATTAATTTCAAACACATTTCCTAATTTACTGACAGTTTCAGCCATATTTATGTCATTTAACAAACTAATTTTGGCATCATTCTGTCAATTTGGGAGGCGGGTATGGGTACCGCCCAAATGGTATGGTTCGCTACGTTTGGTGACTTAGCAGGGGTGCCTGGGTTCATGGGGTGAGTTTGTCCAGGTCTTAGCGGCGGATGCATCTGCTCTCCTGCTGCATGGTGGACGGGATCAAGAGAGACTGGTTGAGGGAGGCCTTTTGACCTTTCCAGCCGGACTCTCGACCCATCGCCTTGCACCGCAGTTGGAGGGATGGATTGATGCGTCCGTCACTCCTGGATTCACTGACCCCCAGATTCCAACCCACCCCACATACCTTTTTCCTTCCCAGAACTTCCTATCTTTCCCTTCCATAAAAAGACCCTCCACACAGCATCCCCTAAGATGACATAGGCCCTGAGGGAAATTATTTTTCTCAGGGCCTCCCGTGTGGAGCTAATGTAAAAAATCATTATTTAATATTTTCAATTCAATAAATATCAAACATATTTCCACCGATAATGACAGTTTCAGCCATTTTTACGTCATTTAACAAACTAATTTTGACATCATTCTGTTGTAAAAGATAACCATTTTCATAAATTTATTCTTACTATAAATACATGCGTTTTTTGACAAATTTTCCGTTTACGTTGCGAATAAAATCAAAGGTCGAATATCTCAAGTTAATAAAAACACATAACCGCCACGAATAATACCTTGTCTCACGGACGTTTTACTTTCAAGTGTACCCTTGATAATTTCCCTGCGTCGTATTTTTGGAGCAGGGTTGTCCAAGAGTTAGCGGCCGCATCGAAAAAAATTAAACATCGATATAATAATTTAAACATGACAATCATTGATAGCGCAATTTAAATCTCACAGGCAAGTGATTTTTAATTTAAATTATTATACGGCAGATCCATTAATACAACAAGTTTTATAATTTTAATATTCTTAATATAGTGAAGGATAGATATTCTTTTTTTACATCGATCGTCCATTTGTTTAGTCAGACATCTCCAAATACTAAGCTTTCAAAAAATGAGGAAAACAATAATATACTCAGTAAAAATCAAAATTTTATTAATTCGCTACAAGTTTTCTTTATAATAATTGATTAAGTGGTGAGTAATCTCAGTATTGTACCAGAGAGGGAGAGAGTATTAGGAATTTGGTAGGGGTTCTTTCTTTATTTAAAAACACTCCTAGAATTTGAATTGAATGTTTTCATTTACAAACTTATTTTGTGCAGCCTGCAAACTACATACGGGGCCGGCTACCCGATCTGAGGCCCAAACAAGCATATATGTGTTTTTTTGTTCGAATATCTATATATATAAAAATTAATCCTTATTTCCCTTGGTCACGCCATAACTTCAAAACGACATTACTTTTTTCATTATTTTTTTTTTACTTTCTTCAAGTTTTCTAATACTTTGTAGAAGGTTCTTATAGAAAGAAAAATTAAGAAAATTGTGTATAAAGTTGGATAATTTCAGAAAAATTAACGACTATTTTAACTTCGCATGTTTGACAGTTCGCGCGTTTGATGAATGTGACTTAAAAAAAAAAGAATTGTCTATGGATTTTTTAAATTATAGACATTTGAATAGGTACCCATGTTGGTAAGAAATTAGATTGATTGTTTTTACAATATACGAAAATGAATGTTTGTAATCTATGAAAAATTTAATTTTGAATAAAAAAATTGTAATAGGTGGCACGCGAGCTGTTTGAAAACTGAGTGTACTGGGACCGAATACATGGAACGAGGGAGGGGGTTGGCAGGACGGGGGAGCGGAATAGGGGAGAGGGTAGGCGGGGAAGGTTGAAGGTGAACGAGGGAGGGGAAGGGGATGTGGGAGGGAATTGGGGTCGCACATGAAAGGACATGCAGGGAGTAACAATATATTTTTTTGAATATGGCATTGCAACGCATGCCAAGAACCAGCTAGTTAGCAATAAAAAGGAAGAGACTACAGAAAACCGACCTTTTTATATCAACAACAAAAACTTATTTTACAACCTGACGGTTTTGATAAAAGCGCCATCTGGACGCACAATAAAAACCTGTATTATCGACATATAACCTGTCGGTAAATAAACTAGATAAAAACCGGTGGAGGGCGGTAAGTGCACCAATTCAATAATAATATTATACAGATGGTACACTTTTGTAACTGCATGCTTAACTCAAATTACGATTTTTCGGAGATGTCTGACTAATCAACTGGACAATCGATATGTACTGTTTAAGAAATTTCATTATGTATTCTATTTTAAGTACTAAAGTACTTAAAATAGAATAAACTTAAAATTTAATATACAGGTTCCTTTTTTAAATAAAATTTGTAATAAAACAGTCACCTCACTTTTTATCGCTTTCATTTAATTTTATTTTTAAATTAACAAAATAAGACCGTCACTTATGAACGGTTTTGTAAAACATCTGAACAACATAACTCGTATGGCCTACGGCAATGAGAAGCATTATTTCTTTCGCTTTCTAACATAAAAGAAATCGCAAATATTCGCATGACAGGAAGAGAGATATCTAACTTTTAATAATGCATGGTCGCTCTGGGACAATCTGGGTCTCCTGTTATTATAACGGCATATGATGTTTTGGGACAACTCGGGTCTCCAGTGATCAGACGTTAAGGTTAAGATCTATGATGTTAGTAAACAAAACATGACATTAATTTGACATCTGTTTGTCTCCGATGACATTTCTTTTGTACTTTGAAAGCAGTTTAGTTGAAGTTTCTAATCAGACTTGTCACTAGATGAAGCCAACAGAGTCAACGAAAAATTGGTAATTTGAATGAATAATTTTAAAAAAAATAAAATTTCGGTTAATTATTTTAAAATTTTTAATTTCTATTGAATATTCTTTAATTAATAAAACTGTGATTAAATATATTTTACCCGTTTATTTTAATTTGACAAATTTGGGGGAAAATCGACTATTATAACAAATTTTCAAGAAAAATCGATTATTTATAAATCGATTTTTCATACTTAGGTACTAATTCCTATTTAACTCCTAACCGAGTATTTGTGTAGAACTGAGTTATGGCGCATTTCCTTTTCACCCGATTTTCAAGTCACTAACGGCGCTAAAGAATTTTTACTTCAATAATCAAATACGAATACCTGAGACATTATCTAGATTACAAATACTTTCGGGTAAAACTTTGTGATAACACAAAAAAGAAGCATCCAAAACTATATAGTAATCAATAATTCAGGATAACACCGAGATAATAACATAAGACTGATAAAAATTACGGCAAATAATCAGGTCTATAGTAGAGTGTTGTCCCAATAGGAGAGAGGTCCTGAGTTCGACGATCGGTTGCGACCGTTTCCTTTTTAATATTTATGTGGGCCATTTCAACAGACAGAATAACAGAATAGTGTGTATGAATGAAAGTGAATGAGACAAGGAATGTGTGCCAAGACCGAGTTATTTAACGGTCCATCATCTCTGCCAACCCCTGTGGGAAATGGAGTAATGGATAATTAGTTACTTAGTGTCTTTTTCTGTTTCATCATTTTAATATTTAATTTTTCGAAGAAAACTTCTTCTAAAAGGTTGTTACTTTGTGATGTCATTATTTATTTATTAAAAGAAAATAACTTAGTTTACATCACTTTATTTTTTATATTTTATACTATCAACATGTTTCGTGAACCATGTTCACTTCTTCAGGAATAAAAGTATACTAAAGTTAAAAAATTAATTATAGATTGCATATGGAGAGAAGAAATTGAAGGAGGGGGAAGGGTTGACAATGCTGGGAGTTTCGAAAAATTGGGGATTACCAAGCTATTAGAAAGGCCGGTTAAGTGGGAAGATATTTAAAACAGGGTTAACAAAAATTTTTTGCTTATTAATTATGTCAGCTTTGGAATTTACATTTTTTCTTATTTCTAAAATTTCTAAATTATTGATTTGCGATGTTTTATATCCTGTATGTAATATTTGAAGACCTGAATTTATGTCAAAGCTATGATCATATTTTAATAAATGGTCTGCGAACTCAGAATCGCTATTGCCATTTAGTGCTCTGAGGTGCTCTTTAACCCTAATCTCAAAGTTTCTATAAGTTCTACCTATATAAAACGAACTACAATCATTACAATTGAGTTTGTAAACCCCTGATTTTTTGGTTTTAATTTCGCTATCTTTATTGTTGAGTATATATTTCTTCAATTTGTTATTTATGTAAAACGCTGGTTGAATAGTACCGGGAATATTTTTACTAATAATTTTTGACGTATCGTTGTCGACAAATAAAATTCTACGCCAATGTTTATTGTTATCTTTAGAAATAGGGTAAATATATAATTTGAAAAAATTCTGTTTAATTTTTTTATTTAGTATTTCATCTATCAAATTAGAAGAATAGCCATTATTAATTGCTATTTGCTTTATGAGATTTAATTCAAAATTATAGTTAAGAGCTGACAAAGGAATTGTAATTAGTCTATTAATCATAGAGTGGAAAGCCGCTAGCTTTTGAGAAAAGGGATGATTTAATCAATTAAATAATACAATATTTAAACAAAAGGATGGCTTAGCTATGGGAAGTAGTACGAGTCCTTTGATTGCAGATATTTTTGTTAATAATTTAGAAAATAAGATTTTTAATAGCGGTGCGTTATTACTTAAAAATGTGTATTGTTGGAAAAGATATGTTGACGATATATTTTGCATTTGGTTAGGTTCAGAAAGATAATTGAACATGTTCTTAAATTTTTTAAATAAATTACATAAAAACATTAAATTTACACTGAAAATTGGTAAAGATAAGAGTTTAAATTTCTTGGATTTAAATTTAACATTAACAGGTACAAAAATAGATTTCAATATTTTCCGTAAAGATACGTATACTGATATTGTTATACATAATTCTTCAAATCATCCCTTTTCTCAAAAACTAGCGGCTTTCCACTCTATGATTAATAGACTAATTACAATTCCTTTGTCAGCTCTTAACTATAATTTTGAATTAAATCTCATAAAGCAAATAGCAATTAATAATGGCTATTCTTCTAATTTGATAGATGAAATACTAAATAAAAAAATTAAACAGAATTTTTTCAAATTATATATTTACCCTATTTCTAAAGATAACAATAAACATTGGCGTAGAATTTTATTTGTCGACAACGATACGTCAAAAATTATTAGTAAAAATATTCCCGGTACTATTCAACCAGCGTTTTACATAAATAACAAATTGAAGAAATATTTACTCAACAATAAAGATAGCGAAATTAAAACCAAAAAATCAGGGGTTTACAAACTCAATTGTAATGATTGTAGTTCGTTTTATATAGGTAGAACTTATAGAAACTTTGAGATTAGGGTTAAAGAGCACCTCAGAGCACTAAATGGCAATAGCGATTCTGAGTTCGCAGACCATTTATTAAAATATGATCATAGCTTTGACATAAATTCAGGTCTTCAAATATTACATACAGGATATAAAACATCGCAAATCAATAATTTAGAAATTTTAGAAATAAGAAAAAATGTAAATTCCAAAGCTGACATAATTAATAAGCAAAAAATTTTTGTTAACCCTGTTTTAAATATCTTCCCACTTAACCGGCCTTTCTAATAGCTTGGTAATCCCCAATTTTTCGAAACTCCCAGCATTGTCAACCCTTCCCCCTCCTTCAATTTCTTCTCTCCATATGCAATCTATAATTAATTTTTTAACTTTAGTATACTTTTATTCCTGAAGAAGTGAACATGGTTCACGAAACATGTTGATAGTATAAAATATAAAAAATAAAGTGATGTAAACTAAGTTATTTTCTTTTAATAAATTTTAATATTTCTGTAATGAAATATTGTCTTTTTCTTCAATTTTATTATTTGTTTGACTTCCAATTCACATCGTGTGACCTCTATAAGAAAAGAAGTGTACCCCTGGTTTGAAGGAACAAGTAAAAAGAAAGATGGGATCTCTAACGCTGGTCGTAAAAGAATAAAGGCCCAACTTCCCGCCTTATCTTGTTGTAATAATCAAACAAAAGTACTGATTAACTTCCCAAGTGGGATAATCTACTTGAATTATTATAGAATATCTATAAGATCGCGGAAAGCGAACTACCTTTCCTTAGGTAAATGGAACCTTTTAAACTCGTGCGTGCCTCGATGAATAAGTGCGATAAATTCTTGGTATTGGATTTTTTGTTGTTGTAGGAAATCCGCAGTGGAATTTTTATTTATTGGTGATTATTTTTTTCTCCTCATAACTCCACTCATTAAGGTGATACTTAAAATAATTAATAATCAACTCTTTCATATATCGTCACTTCAGTTGGACAAGGTTCTAATTGTTTTTTTACACGATCTTTGAATGCAAAACCATTTCTTTTGCTCATTTCTATAACCAAAATAATTTTCACAATCGTATGTTTTATATTTCTTTAGCGACTTGTATGAAGAAAATCTAAAATTAAGCTTTTATTACACAAGTCTACAAAAAATAAAAATTGAGAGCTGTTTTGGTTTTTTTGCGTAATTTTTATGTTTTGGGGTGTGCTGAATCCGAAAATGATTTTCATTTTGTGACAGAACTTCACGTTTTCTGACAATGTATGTATCTATGTTAAACAAGTTATCATCTTAAAATATAAGATAAGAAACTAAAAAAATATATATATTTTTTTTATAATTGCTTAACAAAAATATTTTTTTTATCTGAGATACATTGATTAGTAAGCACTAAACACATTTCTTTTTCCCAGTGAGACATCTTTTGGTACATTTTCGCTTCTAGGAAGCATCTGGAAGGTCTCTCTGAAGCGTTCAACACTAGTCTGCAATCATTGAGATGCTCCATCTTCCCTGGTATCTTTTTTCCATCTCCTTAATATCTTGGTGAAATCGTTCATTTTGCTCTTCACTCACATATCCTAAATTTTCTGGAAAGTAGTCGAGGTGGGAATGAAGAAAACGTTATTTTAAACTCATTAGGCAACCTTAAGCTTGAAATGCTTTTAACGATTTGTTTGTAGTTAGGGTCTTTGTTATTGCCTAAAAATTCAGGTTAAACTTCCCCGATCCCTAGTTCCCCTTCCCCCGTTCCTCGAACCCCCTACCCGAGTTCCCCTCCCCCCTCCCGCATTCCATACATTCAGTCCCAGTACATTCAGTCTTCTCAGCTCGCGTGCCACCTATTGCAATTTTTTTATACAAATTTCATAATGCCAGAGCTCACCAGTAGTTTTATAAAAAACTTGTCTTGACAATAATGAACACAAAAAAAGAATTATCCAATTTGGTGCAGTCGTTCAAAAGTTATGCGCGAATTTACATTTCTGCGATTCATTTTTATTTAATTAATTAATTTTTCATAATTTCATGATGCCAGAGCTCACTATTGTACACAGAAACCATCGCGGGCATGCACACATCAAATCCCCAAATTTTCATCGCAATATATATATTTGTACACCGTTTTGCAAAATAACCTGACGTTCTGGAATTTTTTGAGTATTTTTGTAGTTTTCAGAACACCTAAATACATAGAAATCAGTTGAAAACATCCAGACAGCATATTTGTTGTAGACTTGTGTTATTAAGGTTCTAACATCACGTACACTCTCTATTTTGTTTGTATCTGATAGTTGATCGTTTTTATGAGACGCAATTTAGTTCGTATCTTTAGTTGTTGGTTCTAACTTCACCTTCTGGGGTTTCAAAGTTTGCAAAGACGAATTTTCGAAATCCAGTAAACAATTTTTGATTTTGAGGTTCAATCTAGTGTAAAGTATTTAAGTATATTATCATATTTTAATGGAAAATATTTAAATAAGACATGTCCAATAACGTGTGCAATAAATTATTATTCCCTAGCCGGTTTCAGTAGTACCTACGCGTCCTATTTAATTTTCTTCTTTTGAAGTATGATCAATTAAAACACTTTACGCTAATTTCAACCTCAAAATAAGTAATTGGTAAATAGATAGATAATAATAAATCGTCTCAGCAAAATTTTACATCTCAAATCTCAGAACACGGTAAAGAGAAGTAATCCAATATTATAACCCTATCCAAATGGAAAGAAGAGATTGCGCGAGTTTAATTATGTATTTCAGAGAAAAACGCTTTTTACGAGTTACGCTTTAAAATATGAAGATGAATTAATTGTTTGCACCCGTACATATGCAAAATTAATGTTAATAAATAGTTTTGTAAATACACAAACTCAAATCTTACAAGAAAGGCTAAAAATGCAATATTGAAATGAATCACCTGTACTGAATTCTTTTAAATATCACCTTAAGCTTACATCGCAGCATTGCATGATTTGCGAATCTCCACATTTAACACACGAACTTTTTTAAAACCGTTTTTTTGGTTCAACAATTTTCATATAAAAAAAAATTGTAATCGATAGATTTTATAGTTCGTTCTTAATATTATTCAGATTAAAAAAATAAATATAAATTTAATTCTTAGAGATAAAATGAAAGAGAAGGTTCGATTATCACAAAACCAGTAGTTATTTGATCGCTTTTGCTAGCAATATAATGTCTTTAATAATTTTATTTTAAATCGTTGAAATTCTAAAATAAAAATATCTATCGATATAAAACCTATATTATCTGAAAAGCATTAATTTGAAAAAATGCATTGCCATCTACAGGAGAAAATCAGAAGCTTGCCGTCCGTCTTCCTTCTCCAAGTCCGAAGTTTCCCGTAATGAGCGCATTCTGGCGGGAAATGTTGAAACTAAATAATTATTTTGGTGGAATTGGGGCGCCTTTCAAATTTAACCTTTCTGAGTTTTCCGCTAGGGGCCGAGCAAAGAAAATGTTCATTGCACGTTTAAAAAACATTTATCAAAGTCTAAAATACGCATTGTCATTTTACAGATTAATTATTTTCGATGATCTAGGATCCAGAGTCCAAGTTGCCGAAATGACGTACTTGAGAGGAGTGGCAGGCGTTACGAAATGGGATCATATAAGAAACTCTACGATCCGAGGCGATCTAAACTTTAAACTACTGCTACTCTTCATAGAAAAATCGTAACTGAGGTGGTCTGGGCATGTACAGCGCCCTTGAGGAGATTTTCCACGAAAACGATGTTATAAATATTAGCCAATTATTATTAAGAATGTCTGATGACCGAGTTCCGAGGAAGATACTGAGTGCGATTCCAGAGGGAAGATGTCCAGTGGGCCGCCCCAGACACCGTTGGGCGAGGCAACTCCGAAAACAGTGTGAGGAGAGGATGGGACTGACAGTGGGTCCCCGACCCGAATAGGACAAGGGGGAGAAGTTTATGATGATAATTTAGGATCATCCAAAATAATGGTACTTAACGCTAAATAAAACAGCTTTAAATAGTACTCAACTCCAAATAAATCATCTTTAAATAGTTACTTAACGCTAAATAAAACAGCTTTAAATATTTGCTTAGCGCTAAATAAAATAGCTTTAAATAGTACTTAACGCTAAATAAAACTGCTTTAAATAGTTACTTAACGCTAAATAAAATAGTTTTAAATAGTTACTTAACGCTAAATAAAACAGCTTTAAATAGTTACTTAACGCTAAATAAAACAGCTTTACATAGTTGCTTAACACTACATAAAACAGTTTTAAATAGATAAGTTTTAAGATTATCACGGCCAAAAGCATTTTCGTTATTTGTGACACTGCAACGATGTCCGAAACGTTGGCTAAAGAAGGAGGTAGCGCAACCCGGCATAACACCCCAAAAACAAATTAAGAAAACAGTTTTAAATAGTTACTTAACGCTAAATAAAACAGCTTTATATATTACTTAACGCTAAATAAAACAGCTTTATATAGTTACTTAACGCTAAATAAAAAAGCTTTAAATAGTTACTTAATGCTAAATAAAACAGCTTTGTATAGTTACTTAACGCTAAATAAAATAGCTTTAAACAGTTACTTAACGCTAAATAAAACAGCTTTATATAGTTACTTAACGCTAAATAAAAAAGCTTTATATAGTTGCTTAACGCTACATAAAACAGTTTTAAATAGTTACTTAACGCTAAATAAAACTGCTTTAAGTAGTTACTTAACGCTAAATAAAACAGCTTTATATAGTTACTTAACGCTAAATAAAACATCTTTAAATAGTTACTTAACGCTAAATAAAACAGCTTTACACCAAGAAAAGCCTACTACGGTAATATAAAAAGATCTTTTATTTTGAACCTATGGTCAAAGGTTCGATTTGACATTAAAAAACTTTTATCATTGTTTCTTTAGCACAACAATAAATATTAAAACAATTAAATATCGTCATATTAAAAAAAGAGATAGGTGCATTCGTTATGCATTAGACCGACTTAAATATATGTATATTTATCTAAACGTATATGCATGAAACAGTTTTGTGGAATAATGTTGTATGTGGATCTCAAGACAATATCTACAATGTAAAAGGTTTCATTTGTTCATATCGTTTTTTGGTTTTGTTTTTTAAGCTCAAATACATCAACGACATGTGTACCTACATTTATGTTAGAAGAGCATGTCGCTTTTTGCAAGGGACGAAGAGTAAAAAAAAAAGTTTTGTGGAATACCGTTAGGTGTAAAATTTATATACAAAACATTATTTCACAAATTCAGCGTAAATTGTAGTAATAATCTCTAAGTTAATTCATTTAAAACTCGTAAGAATTGTATGTTTTATGTATTTTAAATATAAATTGTTATAAAACATAACTGGTTTCGTTTTTTCCATTTTTCTTAGAACTAGAATATTGTTGGATACAACATTCTTCCGGGCAAGGGCTCAATTTTTGGACAAATTTTTGAAAAGCAACCATTTGGACAGCGATAAAATGTCCACCATTAGGACAAAAAGGATAAAAAAGAAGAAGCGCAACACGGTATGCTAACCCACAAACTAACCTGAAAAATATTTCAAAAAAGTTCTCAAATCATACTTCGACTTAAGCTTTCACAAATACACCTAATAAAATGTGAATTGCTTTTAGATACATCGTAGACTTAAATAAAATAGTCTGCTTTTGATTATATTTACATTATTTTTATTGAAGCTCAAAGCGCATTCTTTAAAAGATTGCATTGCAAATGGAGAGCGATGCAAATAAAGCCTTGCACAAGCTGTGGTATGTTTCTGGAAAAGCTCCGATCATATCCACCGAGTGTTTGCCCTATTGTGTTCCATTCGCCGAGCCCTAATAGCGTTACATTTCCCGTCCACATCACCCCGTTACGTAAAAAGCTTTTCTGTGTCTACCAGATAATAGAATATCCACGTTTGTAGGGCTTTTGGAGTTGATGTGAGAAAGGACTGACGATTCAAAGATAAGTAATAAAAATTTACATTGCATTAATTTGTCGACGGGTTATTTTGAAAGCTTTCAGTTAAAAGTTCAGTGTGCGAGAGTCCACTAAAAATATTTGCATTAAAGGAAGTACTAAACTTACTATAAAAAGTGTTTCTTGACATTATTTGAAGTAAAAAATGTGAACGAAATTTTGATCTCCGGTGACATTTTAGATGCGGGTTTTTCAATTAAAAATATTTAAAAAATCAATAGGTATTTGACAGTTAAGGACGGTGTAAAGGGTTGGGCGGTTACTCGGCTTAGCGACCATTGACGACAAAATTGCGTCCCAGTTGCGTCCACTGCCTTTTTTTATTTTCCTGTGTATATGTTTTTCGAGGTGTATATATATATATATAGGTGTATATATATATACACCTCGAAAAAGTTACCGGAGGCCAACACACAGGAAAATAAAAAAAGGTAGTGGACGATACTGGGAATCGAACCCAGGATCTCTGTCTTGCCGAGACAACGCATACATGATGGCCAACGTCCGTTGAAAGGACAGGGCTCGAGAAAAAGAGGAAGTCATTTTGGTCGACCTCGTATTACCTACATATTAATAATAATTAACAATATTATCTTCAACTAATTTCTCCGACATTTTTGAATGATTACAAAGTTCTAATTATTATTTGTAACCTAGATAGTGTATCGATAAACGTATACGATTATTAATGTTATTTATTTATCCAGTTGTTATCTATCTTTGTTTCTATGAATCTTGTTCTGTTTCATGTTTCGTTTAGATTTATTGGTAGTAACTTTTTCTTCAATGATACATCGAGGGGTACATCTTCAAAAAAGTGATTCGAATAAAATAATAAAAAATACTCAGGTAAGCCAAGGAAATACGAGTATGTAGGCAATATGTTTCATAATAAATATAATATTAATTTATATTTTTTTTTTTTTCTTAAGTTGTGTGTTTTGAAGATGCATTGGTGAGTTATGAACACGTACCGTGATTGGTTTGGTATTGCAATATTCAAGGGGGTGTCTGTGACTTTGTTTTTTTTTAATAAATGTACTTTAGTTTTATTCCGAGATTGATGATATTCTGCATACATCAAGGTCAAGCAAAATAAAGCTTGGGCAAGATAAAAACAAATGAACACGAAATTAAAAATTTTATTAATGAAATATTTGCCTCGGGATCATTGCCTACCGAAAACATATATTGTCAATATTCTTTATAGTTTAACTAGCTGAAGCCCTCTCTATTGCCCAGGCTTTACACACAGTGTTTTTAGAAGTTTAATATATTTATTTATTTATTTATTGTTGTTATACGCCCGTAGGGGCTTTTTACATAGATTAGAGTAAGTAAGTAGTTTTTAAAGAAAAAAAAAACCACTTGTATAATCTTGTGGAAAACCGTGAAATATTTTAAACAATGTAATATTTAATAATAACATAGAACAAAACATAATATAAACATTACAATAACAAATCAAATCGTTAAATATATTATACCCATGTTACAATAATTTGTAGATTCCACAAAGTGTTGGTTTAAATTGCATTTTAGAATGTAAAGGGAATCAGCGAATACATCTACAATACCACCAAACTTGTTGCCTAAATAATGTGATATTTAGGCAACAAGTAATATAAAGTGATATTCCTCCTATTCTGAAGGTTGAGTGTGCAAAATTTCATCAATCTCGTAATAAAACTGTAGATTTTATAAAAAACTTACAAATAACAAGAAAGATGATCAGAATTACCTTTCGAATGAACACCGTTACTAAAGAAATGATTTGGGATTTTCGTGGTCAAAAGTATTAAGTATCGGACAGGGTTCAATGTTATTACATAAATATATTATTAGTTATGGTGTATCCTGAAGTTCTGCAAATAACTGTAGTGGATGAGGAAAGATTGCAGAGAACTGGATTTTATGACCAAGGGGCAGACGTATAAAATGTTTATAAATCACTGCTATAAACCATATTATAATTTGTGGCAAGATCATTATTCCCGACTTATAATAATTTTTCAAAGTCTTTTGAATAGATTGTGACAATACGGCTGCTGTCGCCTGTCGTGGAAGGCTCTGACACGCGCGTCTGTAATAAATAGGGCGAGGGCATCCACCCCCCTTCTGACATCTGTATCCGTCGTTCCAATAGAGCATTATTCTGCGGAACACCATTTGCTATTGGATGCTGCGGCTTTGAATGCTAAAAGCATTCAGACCATAATTTAAGCAAATAATTCCACGTTATTCGTGAAGAGCGCGGGAGGCCTGTTTATCAAACAATGGGGAAGATTATAGATTTTTTTATCAAAAAATACATATGAAATGTGTATTTTGGTTGAGTTTTAAATTAGTCATAATTATCTTATTGAATTTATATAGTTATTTGTATTAATTGTATACAGCTTATACATAAAATATGGAGATTTATTTATTTATTTTATTTATTTGCAAAAACAGTGTAAAAACCAATACATTGCAAAAGCGGTATGTATACATAATACTTGTATTTATATTTTGCATACAAATTAAGACATGAGTCATATTTCACGTATAAACTCATTTTTTTTACATGAGCTCCACACAGGAGGCCCTGAGGAAAATAATTTCCCTCAGGGCCTATGTCATCTTTGGGGATGCTGTGTGGAGGGTTTCTTTAAGGAAATGAAGGAGAGGAGAGTTCTGGGAAAGAAAAGGGTTTAAGGCCCCGTTCTCCGCACAAAAAAAACATTTCGGACGATTCGTGAAATTTGCTTTTAACGCATTCGACAGGAGGTGTATCTGCAGCGCGCGCGCATTATTATTACAAAAGGTCTGGTTTGGAACTTGGCTAATAATTTCATTTCAAGCATTCGTTTCCAGAGAAGTTGATAATAGATGTAGGGCTGCCACAATTTTAAAATACACATAATATTTATGAAAATATCTGTTATTTTCTCAATGTATTACGTTAGATTACCTATAAAGTGTAATGTACACTTGAGGTGACCGTTCACAAAACAAAGCTATATTATTTATTATAACGGAACTACTATTATCATTGTTTCTCTTTAATTTATCTTATCAATATGGGAGACGGGACGGGATGGGTACTGCCGCGCCGCCCCGGAAAACATTTTTTGGATAACCAACACCCCTGCCGTAGGTCACCCAAGTGGTTTGCCATGTTTGGTGACTTAGCAGGGGTTCCCGGGTTATGGGATGAGGTATCAATTTGGAAGACGACCATTGCCGCCCGGCAACCATTCATTGGATAACAGAGGTGCCCGGGTTCATGGGGTGAGGCTTATCTATTTATTGGGTACTACTTTTTTTTTAAAGAAAAAGCGTCATAATTCGTATTCCCGGTTTACGAATAACCTGACAATTTGAAAATCTCCTACCAGCATCATAATAAGCGGAAGATGTTGCTTGTACATTGAAAGAGGAATTGAACCCGCGACATCTTGACCCGACCCATTTTTCAATTTTCAACTAAGTAAAGTGCACATTTTAATCATATTTGTTTATAGTCCAGTCAATTTTTAATTTGGGAGGTGGGAATGGGTACCGCCGCCCCGGGAACCTTTATTGGATAACCAATACCTCTGCCATAGGTCACCCCAAGTGGTTCGCTACGTTTGGTGATTTAGCAGGGGTGCCCGGGTTCATGGAGTGAGGTTTGTCCAGGTCTTGGAGGCGGATGACCAGTACAAAACTGAACCCGAGATTCCTACCCACCCCTTAAACCCTTTTCCTTCCCAGAACTCTCCTCTCCTTCCTTTCCTTAAAAAAACCCTCCACACAGCATCATAGGTGAGCATAAAGATGACATAGGCCGGAAAAAAAAATGAATGGTCCAAAAGTAGGTGTAGAGTGCACCTAAGCGATTCCTTCAGAAACTTGGTCAGGGTGCTTAGGGTGTGATCATACTAAAAGTTCTGACGTCTAGGTGGTGAGCTAGGGGAGGGAGGGGGGGGGAGAAGGTTCCAATTTTTGGATTTACGCTTATATCTCGGAAACGGTGCATTTCAGAGGATTTTTTTTAGAATAAGTGAAAGCTCATAAAATTATCTACAACTTTTATTCTATACGTAATTTTCGAAATCCCAGCCGTTTTTGACTTACACGCTCCACAAATGTAGATATTTTCGAATAAAATCATTTTACCTCACATTTTTCATCAAACATTCCTTCATATCGTCTAAAATATTTATCAAAGAAAGAAATTTGTTTGAAAGAAGTTGTAAAGAATTTAATTCCCTTTTAGATAATATGTATACATTTGCAAACTAATCTTCAACCAGTAAATATTTACTGGAATTTTAAGTTTTTTAGTAAATGTCGTCATTTTTTATCTTATTACTGACACACCACTTTTGTTTGAGATTGTGGGACTTGGATTTCATTTATTATTTCATCATTTAGTTCCTAAAACAATTAGTTTAATGAATCTTCACCAACTTGAACAGCATCTTAGCAAGTTATTGTGGCATCTCCGACGACTCCACTCCACAAAAATTGACATTATTTCACTGGTTTGTGGGAAGGGAGGATGTGCATCAAACCACTGACTGAGTTTGGCACAACCTGTTTTTGCCTATATGCACCTTTTCGCTCTTTATTTATATCCGGGGGTAAAGTTCACAAACTACGGGAGGTAATTCTGCACGACAGTACACGTAAAAAAAGGTACGAAACTTTTTTCAAAACGTTCTAAGGTAGTTACGGGTAAAAAAGTTTTGTTGTTTGTATGAAAAAAATAATATTCTTCTGTGGAAAAATAATTTTGTACAGGGAAAAAATTGAATTTAGAAAAAAGTTAATTGTCTTTTTTACATTCACCATCATGTACCTCCCGAAGTTTATGTAGAAATTTATGAAGTGGCAGCCCTAAAAGCTACGAGCGTAAAGGACGGGCGGGCAGGCGCGTGCATATCAGCAAACTACAGCTTTGCTAGGACTTTTTTTTTTTTTTTTTTTTACAGTGAATACCGCACAAGAATCTCAACTGCTCCCGTCTGGAGCCAGTGAGACTATGGCATCCCCAATTGGGGTATGTTGTGAGGCTGAAGGTAGTAGGGAGGGGAAGGAGGTGGGGAAGAGGAAGGTTGGGAAGTACCTGGCTATTCAGATCTGGTCACTAAACACGGCTAAAGCCATTTTCAAGCAACGTTTCAATTCTGAATGGTGGTCTTACACCAGGGCGATACTAATAGTATCTTCCACTCTGGAACATGCCGCAAATATACTATATATTATTTTAAATGAATTAATTGTGAAATAACACAAATTAATCAAATAAAATTTATTTGCGCATGCCGGGTTCGAACCCGCGACCTCCGGAATGTGAGTCAAGAGTCTTAGCCACTGGACTACGGAGGTCGTAGGACTAGTTAACCGATGGAATCTATATTATTAAACATTTATAAAAAGGTCAAAGTAATTACTTATAACAATGTAGTTGGTTTTAGTAAACAAGCGAGACTTTTATTTACTTACATTTACGTAACGCATTTTGGTTTTATTATCCAACGAACATCTAATAATAGGTAGTAATAAAATAATACGAATGATGATAATTACATATTTCCTTGTCCGTAACAATTTGGGACGCGGGTAAGGGTACCGCCGCCCCGGAAACTATTTATTGGATAACCCCAAGTTGTTCGCTACGTTTGGTGACTTAGCAGGGGTGCCCGGGTTTGGATCTTGGTGGCGGATGTGTCTGCCCACCAGCTGCGTGGTAGGCCAGATCGGGAGAGACTGGTTGAGGGAGATCTTGCGACCTCTCAGGCAGAACTCTTTTGGAACATCGCCTTGCACCGCATTGGGAGGGATGGATTCAAAAGTCCGTCACACCCAAACCCACTGACCCTCAAATTCCTACCCACCCCTATAACCTTATCCTTTCCTCTCCTTCCTTTCCATTAAAACACCCTCCACACAGCAAATCCAAAGATGACATATGCCCTGAGGGAAAAAAATCCTCAGGGCCTATGTGGAGTTACTGTAAAAAAACAAGGTAATTTTTGAAAGCAGATTTTTGTTAGCAGCTTGATCCGTAAAAATGTATTATTATTATGTCCTATAATTTTAATAAATGAGCAAAATAAAAGCTTTTGCATTCAATGGTCATTTAAAAAAAAACGTAATTTAATTTTAAAAAACTTGCCCGGGAATTTCAGTTTCCGAAGCATTGGAAATAGATTTATTTCCCAAAGTACGCATTCTGTAAAAAATAAAACAATAACTGTCACCTAATATTATATAATACTATTATGTTATATAATACACAAATAAATTGAAAATTTATTTTTATAATAAATATTACATAATAGTAAATAATACGAGTATGTATTATATTAATAAAATTATGATCACAGGAGATAATGTTTACGCTTAGAAATACGACTTTTTTGTTATTGTCTTACCATTTTCGCAAAACAATATTTTTATTTACGTACGTGTATATTAAACAAATCATGAAACGTAGGACTACACGTCTGTGTGGCGAGCTGTCTGGACAGCGAATGACGAATATTTGAAAGGCACATAGGTTACACGCACGTTAGATAGAGATGGCCGGTGAATATTATCTTTAGAATTAAAAAACGTAAGCGCCTGTTGATGAAATATTTAATTAATCTCGGTTTATTGAAAAAAGAGCAAAAATCTCGCGATAATTGTCTTTAGTTTTATTTAAAGAAACGCTGTGAATTTTTTCATACATATAACTTGTAAAATAACTGAAACAAACGTGTTAATAATAATTTTTGGAGCGTACTTTGTGATTTTTTTCTATCGAGGGAATTTTCTAAAATTTGCGTTTCGGCGCGATAAATGTCTAGATATTATCTTCAAAAATAACATATATTTTTTTAAGAGCTTAAAAACTTCAAATTTTTAAGGGAGATTTGTAAGAAATCGGTTGAAATTGGGAGAACCGAGGCTTAAGGGGTGGGTAGGAATCTGGGGTTCAGTGTATCTTGGTCATCCGCCTCCAAGACCTAGGCAAACCTCACCCCTTGAACCTGGGCACCCCTGCTAAATCACCAAACGTAGCCAACCACTTGGGGTGACCTATGGCAGAGGTGTTGGTTATCCAATAAAGGTTCCCGGGGCGGCGATACCCATTCCCGCCTTCCAAATTGAGGCGTTGTAGGATGTATGGAAAATATCCACATTTCCTGCGAGGCAATTAATTAACCTAGTGATTCTTCCCAGGGCCATCTCCATTGGTAAGTTAGTTCTGCACCTGGGAAGAATCAAAATCCTGTGTTGACGGCCTCGCGTGAAATTATTCGGGACATAGAATCCAATTTTTGCCAGTATATCTGGTACCGATATAAAACCATTTAGAAGCTTATAAGCCATCAGTAGTAATGCGACATCTCTTCTGGAACAAAGGCTGCAGATACCCAACATTCCAGAGATAAATGCTGTTGGAAACAGCCATGGGCAAAAACCAAACTCTCTCATATAGAGGTATCGTAAAAATTTCTGTTGTATTTTCTCGACCATTTGTACATAGACGATGTCCGCTGGCCCCCATATCTGAGATCCACTCTCGAGAATGCTATGCACCAAGCTAAAGTAAAGCAGCCTTATAACTGTAAGATTGGTTTGTTCTTTCGAATTATGTATGACAAAACCCAACATTTTTGTGGCTGATTTACAGATCTTTTCAATATGAGCATGAAATATTAAACGAGCGTCATAAACAATTCCTAGGTCCTTGCAAGTCGCCATGTGTTTCAATGACGTGTCTTTAATTTTATAATTAAAATATAATATGGTCTTTTGTGACCTAGTAAAGCACATAACTGAACATTTTTGGCAGTTGAAACCGAGTTTATTATCGATACTCCAGTCAATAATAATGGCATTTATATCTTCCTGGAGTTTTCTATATATATTTACATTTCATTTATTTATATTTAAGATATATATACCAGTGGCGGTCCGTGAGTTTTCAGTGAGCTAGAGTGCTAAGATTGAAAAATACGACGTTATCGATGTTGTAGCTGAAAATGATTTTTTTTTTCAAAATTTCAATATTTTGTATGAAGTTTTTCGGGATTCTTTCAGTTTGGGGATGCGCCGCATCCACATTTCAGTATAGCTTCATACAAAAAGTTGAAAATTGGATAAAGAAAATAGTTTTCAGTTAAACAACAATATCGATAACGTCGTATTTTCCTATCTTAACACTCTAACTGACTGAAAACTCACGGACCGCCACGGATATACCTACTAAGTTAAATTAAGTCCAGCCAAAAAAGTCTCTCACATTAAAATTTCTTGGAAATGGAGTTTTATCATATTTTAAAATTAATTTTAGGTGAGGACAAGAAGAGGAAAATAGGATAACGATCGGAGATGCTCCCGATACATTCCTCACTCTTGTATTAATTTTCGATCGTAGGCGTTAATTGTATTCCGTACTTCTATTAATTACCTATTGTTAAAAATGTCCATATTGTAAAATTTTGTGTTATATTGCGCACATATAAGGGGAATTGAAGATTTTTTTCTAATTTTAGTTCTATATGTGGACAAATGAATTAAATTGGATTGTCTTGTTGATCTTTTCGGAAAATGAATTGTGAATTCAATGAGAACAAAACTGATTTTGTTACATTTATCACACAGAATTTGAGCAATTCATCAAATATCATTGTTAAAATTAAAATTCTGTGAAAGCTGTGTTGAAGTTATGTTCTTATTTTGTCAGGTTGTTTCACAGTAGTTTGTAGATCACCGAATAGGACGAATAGGACTTTCACATAACGTGAATATCAACATTCAAATTAGTCGAATTGTTAAAATTCTGTGAATCACTCCCATTCTTAGTAACGGTTTTACAAAAAGAAATCTCTTCATTTTATCGAAGAAAAAAATCGTTTAATACATACTTGCGAAATTCATACCATATTTTGCATCCACTTAAGAGTTATTTTTGATAGGTTACCCTGTCTTAACAAACAGATTGCATTATTATCTATAAATTAACAATGAATGATTTTTTATGTAACGCATTAGATAAAAAAATATGTATTGAAGAAAACTTATATCACTCTATAAGAGATTTCTATTTTATTTGCACTGAAAAAAGATTTACTCAATTTCATAAAAATATTAAAAGCGTAAAAATTTTTTTTGAAAAATTAATCTTTAAAAGAAATATTTTTTTTCCCGGGCTTGATTGGGTTTACAAAGACCTACTCTACTGGCGAAACTAATTACTCCATTCCAGGGTACCAGGTAACAATAATAAGAATAAACAAAAACTCTGATATTGGAATATCTATTTCCAACCAGTATAATGTTCTCAATATTAATGAAGTAATTAATGATTATGATGTTAATATTTTAAATATAAAATTTAAAGACGTAAATAAATTATCGCATTATATTGCTATTTATCCTACACATAAGTCTACAGTACAACAATTTATAGTAGAATCAAAAAACGTTTTATTGAATTTTAGAAATATAGATAATATTATTATACGAGATATGCATTTAAATATTGTAAATGATTATGCTAGTAATGATAAAAATGTGATCAATCAATATATGATCAATAAAAAACCGGAACATTCTTCAACAATCTCTACACATTATAAAATCCGTATTTGTATTACTAACTCTATGTCACACTCTACTTTGAAAATACTCTATATATTTAAAAGAAATCAATATCACATTAATATTTTTACTAAATGGATGACTTCATAGCTAATGAATTAGAAAATAATTTTAAAATACAAGAATATGAGTGTGTATACATTGATTCATGTAATGACATAATCTCAAAGAATCTCAATAATATTTTCATTTTTCATAGTAATATACGAAGTATGGAACGAAATTGGGATGAATTAATTCTAAAATTAAACAATCTAAATAAAAAACCTGACATCATAATATTATCAGAAACTTTTACTAATGACGAATCACCCACCTATCATTTACTAGAATATAATTATGTTACAACCAAAATAAACATCAATAAAAATAGTGGTCTCGTCATATTCATTCACGATAAATTTAGTATTGTCAAAATAACTGAACATCCTATACATCTAGTAAACTGTATTGAAATACAATTAAAACTCGACAAAACAAACTACCACATAATAGCTGTTTACAAAACACACGGTTCGAATATCTCGTCATTTATAAATGAATTTAAACACATACTGTTAAAATTTAGTAATAAACTTTGCTATATTGCAGGAGACTTCAATTTAAACATTAATGAAAACGTAGAAAATAATTTCAAAAATGAATATATTAATTGTATGACTGAATTTAACTTCATATCGTGCATTAATAAAAATACGAGAGAGATAAAAATCACACTCCATCTTGTTTAGACCATATATGGACTAACATAAATATTAAAGATATCGACAAAATCAAATCAATTGTTTGGAAAACGAATATAACTGACCACCATGCATGCATTCTTCTCTATGATAACAAAATTAAACATAAAAAATTTAATCTAACAAAGACAAATTCCTACACAAATATGACTATTTTATCCAAAAAACTAAGAAATGAACAATGGAACAACGTGTTAAATAGTAATGATACCGAGACTTGCTCAAAAAACTTTGAAAATATATTGTCTCAACACATAAAAAATTCAACTACTGAAACTACAGTCCGCATTAAATCTAAACTAAGAATTTTAAAGCCTTGGATAACACAAGGACTTATAATATCAATTAGAAACAAAGAAAAACTTTATAAAACAGCATTGAAAAATCCTCTAAATGAAAAAGCATACACTTTTTACAAAAAATTTAAAAATAAATTAACAAACTGTATCAAAAAAAATAAAGAAGACTATTTCAAAAATAAAATACTTTCTACAGACAATAACAATAAACAAATATGGAAAACAGTCAACTTAGCCATGGATAACACTAAAAAAACACAAAAAATAAAATACATTGAACATGAAAATAAAATAATAGATGCTAATATTCAACCTAAACAATGCGCAAACATCTTTAATTCTTTTTTTGCTAATGTAGGAAAAAATCTTGCGAAAAATATCAATAAATCTTTTAACCCGAAAAAACAAACGATTGAAAATGTACAAAATCAAAATAATTTATCAAAATTTGAAACAACCTCAGAAAGTGAAGTTTTAAAAATAATAGAAGGCATGAAAGGAGGTTCGTCTCCCGGATTTGACCTTATTACAGTACATTTTCTAAAATCCATGAAAATTCATTTGGTAAAACCAATTACTCATTTGATAAACTTAAGTTTAACAGAGGGAATATTTCCGACAAATTATAAAAATACAATTATTTCACCTATTTATAAATCTGGAGATCCTCAACAAGTAACTAACTATCGCCCAATTTGTCTAATCTCAAACATTGGAAAGATTTTTGAAAAAATTGTGAAAAACCAATTGGTCGGTTTCCTAGAAAGTAATAAAATTCTTCAAAAAAACCAATTTGGTTTTATAAAGTCACTCAGCACACAAGATGCTATTGCTAATGTAACCTCATACATCAATGAATCATTGGATAAAGGTGAAAAATGTGCCGGTATATTTATTGATCTCAGAAAAGCTTTTGATAGTATATCCCATGAGATTCTACTAAAAAAACTAAACAATATAGGTATAAAAGACAATGCAATTAAATGGATTTCGAACTACCTAAAAAATCGACCGCAAGTCGTAAAAATAAATCAGATTAATAGCGATAAAGAAATATCAGACTTTGGAATCCCTCAAGGTACAGTAATCGGACCAATCCTTTTCACTATATATGTTAATGACATTTTTTTTCAACCACTACATGGCCAAATTACTTCATACGCCGATGATACGGTACTAATAATTAGCGATAAAACTTGAAAAGACATAAATATTTTAAAGAATTTCTTCGACGTAAATTTACTATCACTAAATGGTGATAAAACATTTGTAATTCCATTTGCAATACACAAAAATGATACCCCTAAAAACATTGACATCATCATCCATGATAATTCCAAAACACATAGTAAAAATTATTGTATCCAAAACTGCACAATATTAAAAACAACAAACACAATCAAATATTTAGGAGTCATTATCGATAAAAATTTGAAATGGAAGGAACAAATTTGTCAAGTTGTAAAAAAAATTAGAAAATTGATTTATATATTTTTAAGAATCAGAAATTTTTTATCTGTAAAAAACTTATATCTAATATATTACGCTTTGGTTCAATCAACTTTACAATATGCTATCATTAGCTGGGGATCCGCATACAAAACTAATCTTTCCCCAATTGAAGTTGTGCAGAGGCTAATAATTAAAATCATATTAAAAAAACCTTCTGACTACCCAACGGATCAATTATTTAAGGAATTCCAAGTACCATCTTTCAAAGATCTATACAATAGAAATGCATTGATTCAAATTATAAAAGAAAAAGAAAAATATCAATTTATAACTGAAAACCGTACTAGACATAAATATATTTTTTCATGCACAAAATTAAACACTTCCTTTGCACAAAATTATTATACTTATCAAGGAAGACTTATTTTCAACCGATTACCGGATGAAATTAGAAAAATTAATGATAAAATCCAATTAATAAACACTGTAAAAAAATATTTTAAAGATAATCTCAAAAAAAAAAAACAGTTTCCGACTAATCTAATCTACTTATAACTCAGTTTCCAAGTGATACTCCATTCTTCAAATAAGTTAAATTTTGTATTGTTTTTAGCAACTAATTACAATAATTCTGTACACATTATCCAAACAGTAAAATTGTTTTGATAGTAGATAAATACTTATAATCACATATCACCGAACTTACAACTTATTGTTTTTTACATTCACATTGTAATTTAAGAACTTAAATATAGCATTAAAAAATGTACACTACTCTTCCAGACACAAGCTAACGGTTCCATGGAAGAGTGGTATTAACATATTTGAATATGAACATGTAAGCAAATTAATACATCATCTAAATGTACATTATATTTTAAATGCTAAAAAATAATAAATAAAAAAAAATAAAAATAAAAATAAAAAAATAAAAAAATAAAAAAAATTATTTATGGCGCAGGCATCAGATATGAATGCTATCCTTGTTCTACCGGTATTTCTACCTATCTCCGAGGAACTAGTGTCATTTATCCCTTCGGCACCGGTGTATAGTCAGGACATATAATAAACGCACCCCCAACATTAATACTTGGTTGACATTATTTATCTCATGAGAACGGGTTGTTTTTACGACTCGTTCTTGAGTTTAACAGTTTGGTTATGAAAAGATTTTTGTGTTTCCACCCTACTACAACATGAATTTCTTCAACACCCATGTTTCATGTTCACAATCACATATTCTCAATAAGACACCTCCGCACAGCATTCCCAAAGATGATATAGATCCTGAGTAATTTATCTGCCTCCTGTATGGAGTTGGTGTTAAAATAAAACGTTTCTTTATCCATGTTGAAATTTGGCTGATTTCGGTAAAATTTGTGTTGCATTAAATAAATTGTATTATTCCATTTAACTACAATGAAAATAGTTTTTAAAAACAGCACTTTCCTTGTCATAACTTTGTCATGACTCATGACAATTTAATAAAATAAATGGTATAATCTTACCAAAGTATTAAAAATTAATTATCGCAAATTCAATCAGAATCGCTTGAGGCCATTTGTATTGCAGTAAATTTAAATCTCTATAGCCAATCACCGCCCTAACCCCTCGACGAGTTAACTTTGTTAAATACAATCTGTCAATTAAGAGTAGAAAATATAGGAGGGCGCCACTGTTGATCAAATGACAATACTAAAAACACATTACATGGTGGCAATCTAAAGCTGTGTAACCCACATTTTTTGTAAAAAATCAAAAACACATAAAAGAGGGAAAATTATTTTTTTTATGTTAATTTCGATACCTACTCTCAAAATTAGAATTGCATATAGGTATATTTAGTGGCGGCTCGTGAATTTTGGGTGTGCTAGAGTGCTGGTATTTAAAAAAATGGTATTATTGATGTTGTAGTAGCCGAAAAAATAATTTTTTTTTTTTTTTGAAAATAAGTTTTTTGTATGAAAAATTTCAGAAAGTTTCAGTTTGGCGATGTGCCGCACCGATTTCCTGAAAAATCTTCATACAAAACACCGATTTTTGAAAAAAAAAAAAATTATTTTTCGCCTACGACAACATCCATGATGCCATTTTTTTTTAATATTAGCACCCTAGCACACGAAAAGTCACGAGCCGCCACTGGGTATATTATACCTCTGCAATTTGTGTTAATACAATGAGAGATAACGATATTATAGTAAAATAAAAAGCACAGTTAGAAATTGCTCACATTCATTTAATACTAGCTCAATTTGGGAGGCGGGAATGGGTACCGCCGTCCCGGGAACCTTTATTGGATAACCAACACCTCTGCCATAGGTCACCCCAAGTGGTTCGCTACGTTTGGTGATTTAGCAGGGGTGCCCGGGTTCATGGGGTGAGGTTTGTTTAGGTCTTGGAAGCGGATGACCAGGACATACTGAACCCCCATCCTACCCACCCCTTAAACCCTTTTCCTTCCCAGAACTCTCCTTTCCTTCCTTTCCTAAAAAAAACCCTCCACACAGCATCCCCAAAGATGACACAGGCCCTGAGGGAAATTATTTTCCTCAAGGCCTCCTGTTTGGAGCTCATGTAAAAAAAAAAAGTACCCAGCTTTGCCCAGATTTTAGATCTTGTCTCTAATTTTAGATCTGAATATATTTAACTCATTCAGACCTAAAAGTAGTGTAACTAAACTCACCATTTTAGTGATTCTTCCTTCTTACCTAATGTTAAATTCAAATTGATGTTATATTAAATGATAGTAAATCATTTTATAAAACACCATTTAATAAAATTTGTGAGGTACCTTAACAACAGTGCTTCTTCGAATTAAATTTCTTTCTTTAAGAACAAAAAAGTGTTTTTTTAAATGTTACTTACAATGTTTTATACATTCAGTGGCATTGCGATTTGAAAGAATATTTGACAGTTAAATTGGTGTTGTCAGCCTACAAATTATTTAAATTATTTAGTGCCATTTTTATTATTTTCTACTCTAATTGACAGACTATTGTACATTTTCTTCGAACCTTGGTACTTACCAACCGGCCTGAAGGGAGTTTGAAAAACGATTTATTATGGATATGGTGACAAATTGAATGATTTTTCATTTGAAATATAAAGTATACTGTATAATTAACTAGCAGACCCGGCCACACGTTGCTGTGGCTAACGAAACACAACGCCGTTACCCAATCTTTATAAAATCCACACCACCCGCTTGCCAGCTGCCCGCTGCCGAATGGAATATTTGAATTTCTCGGCTTTTCTCTACTATAATAAGCATGTATTATACATATAAACCTTTCCATTGAATCACTCTATCTATTGGTGAAAACCGCATGAAAATCTGTTTCGTAGTTTAAAAGATCTATGCGCACATATATTTTGAGCGACTTCATTTTATACTATGTAATGTAATAAATGCATTTCGAGCGATCGCCACTAATTATACAATGCTTGCAATGCAACACTGGATATTTGTAAGGGGAAAATCAAATACCTACTTACTCTAGGACATCTATTTTACAATTTCTTCCGTAGAACGAATTTCAAAAGTGACTATAGTACGGCCCGCCAGCCGTTTTAAATCGCCCAAAAATTTGTTTTCTTTGAATTTCTCGACTTTTCTCTAATATAATTTACATTACATATAACATTCCTCTTCAATCACTCTATCTATTGATGAAAACCGTTTGAAAATCCGTTGCGTAGTTTAAAAGATTAACGCGCACATACATTTTGAGCGACTTCATTTTTTATACTACGTAATGATGATGATAATGATGATGTAATGATGATGATAATGATGATTAGGTAAATATTTAAGTAGGTACCTATAAACATAGTATTTTCTTATGATTTCAGAAGAAATTTTGGCTTTGATTTATTTAATAAGAGAAAAAATGATTAACCAAGTAGACGCGAGGTCTTCTGTACACGGAACAGTGCCTAGAACCTACAGCCTTTTCAAGTGTATCAACTAAATACATGTAGAAATATAATATATTTTATAAAAACTCAACATTATTAAAGAAGTAGGTTTATTTATGTACATCGCAGAGTAAATTAATATTTAATTATAGCACAAAAAGTTGATAAAACAGGCCCCGTGGAGTATACATTTTATATGAAATTCTCAGAATTGTTTGGATCATTATTTTATTATTCCGAGAAATACTTGTTGTTTAACGTTGAGCTCGTAATAAGCTAAGCTTCAAAACAATAAGATTAATCAGCATTTGATAACATTATGAAAAACATTGTAATTACATTGAAGTTAGCCAGAGTGGTAATATTATCTGCTTCACTGTTTTGAGTAACTCTTATCTCTTTATGTTTTCTGTGTATTTTAAAAAATAATTTTCTGTAACGGTGCATTTTTAAGCGAAAACCAAATCCAATTAGTAGGAATGTGGATGAAAACTTGGAAGCTTTGAAAAACTAACTGCGTTTCTAACTTCAAAGATTTTAATTTAATTACTTCATCATAAAGTGATGTTTAAAGAGCACTTTAGGATTTTTTTTTAAAAGCCTTGGAGGGCTTCTTTATCTCTTTGAAAGTAATGAATTAAATATAAAAACCAATTATCTAAACTCGTGGTCAGAACTGCACCACTGATATTTGTTCCACAGATCACTTTTAAGTCAATGTTACCAGTCAAAACTGAGCGAAAGCCAAGATTATTATTTTTTTTCATTAGCTCCACACAGGAGGCCCAGGGGAAAAAAGGAGTGTGCTTTAGACCACACGACTGAAGTAAAACTTCACTAACTTATATCTCCCTCTCAACTTCCGTTCGCCTCGCCCGATCACACTTTTCATAGAGCTTTCATCACGCATTCACCAGCTTACTCCCCAAGTCAAGCGTGCGTAAAGGCCCGACCGTTCGCTAACGCTCTCGTCACCCATTCACCAGCTTACTCCCCAAGTCTAGCGTGCGTAAAGAAGTTTTACTTCAATAATTCCCCTCAGGGCTTGTGTCATCTTTGGAGATGCTGTGTGGGAAGAGTCTTTTGAAGAAAGGAAGGAGATGAGGATGTGGGAAGGAAAAATGAAAGAGGGGTGTGTGGCAATCTCGGGGTCGTTGTCTCCAGGAGTGACGGACGTATGAATCCATCCCTCCCATTGTAGTGCAAGGCGATTTTTCTGGCGAGATTTCTGTAGGAGAGGTCGAAAAGTGTCCCTCAACCTGTCTCTCCGATTCGGCCTGTCACGCAGCTGGTGACCAGATGCATCCGCCGCCAAGACCCAGACAAACCTTTCCCCATGAACCCAGGCACCCCTGCTTAATCACTATTCTAGGGGTGAACTATGGTTATTAACTAGAAGTGTTGGTTATCCAATAAATGGTTCTCGGGGCGGTGGCGCCCCAAATTGAAGTGTAAGTATCGCCCTGGTGTAAAACCACATGTAGTTCAGAATTGAAACGTTGCTTAAACGTGTTTAGCCGTGTTTGGTAGCCAAATTTGACTAGCCAGGTAATTCCACACCTTCCTCTTCCCCATCTCTTTCATCTACCCTATTACTGTTGTCTCATTGGCTTCAGACGGGAGTAGTTGAGACTCTTGGGCGGTATTTACATAAAAAATTCCAAATCAGACCACAAAAGGTGCCAAAACAAAAATTTTATTCAAATAATATAGTGCTGAGTGTAAACGAATGTTGTAGTTCATTCAAATTAAAATTATTTTTGATTAAACCGTTTTTTTCATCTTCCTCCTGCCAAATTCATATCATATTATATTATTATTTTTATTATTTACAACTTAATCCTTTTTTAAATCAGATCACAAAATTATGGTCACCCTAAAGTCCACATGTTTGCATTAATGTACTATCTAGCGCTATCAGTTTGGTAGGTACACGCAATCTCAATCTGTAAGAAATACAACAATACTGTTCTTTCAATATCTGTATAATTTTGTGTTATTTTGTTAATTTGTATAATTGTTAACCTAAACACAGGCTTGCCCTAGTGAGGTGACAAATTGTATTGTAAACATTTTACCTGCAGTGTAAAGAAACAATAAATAAATAAAATTATACCGAAATTCAAAAATCAAGGCCTTTAGCCTTTTTTAAGTCACTTTTCCAAATCTTCCAGAGTGGAAGATACTATCAGTATCGCCCTAGTGAAAGATCACAATTTACGCTTGAAACTATGCTTTAAATTGCTTTAGCAATTGGCAATTTAGCTGTTTTTGATGACTAGATTTAAATGGCGAACACATTCCTCTTTCCCATGTCCTTCCCCTCCCTACTACCTTTAGCCTCACAACGGATACTAATTAGGGATGTCATAGTCTCTCTGATTCCACGTACATTGTACATAGTAGCACTTGCATACTGCTACCTAACAACGTATGCGAGGGCAATGGAGGTATAATATCGTTCATTAAATGTAGAGTCGTTTTTATTCAAAAAAAAAGTCGTTGCAAGAGCCTTGAAGGAGTAACCATCTTTTACCTATACCAGAGCGGGTAAATTGGGTCCTCCAATGATTTCTCGTGGTTGGGAACAGTTAAAAAGTTAAGATTTTACACGAACCATAGAGTAAAGGATAAAACAAGAATTTACTTCCATTCTTTTACACATCAATATTTGTTTGGAAACATATGTAGCCATTGACTTGGTATCTTTTGGTAGCCCATTTAGTACCCGCGTTCCTTGCCTGGAGCGTTTATCGCCACAATGATCGTGATACACAATTATACATAGGTATTATTAAATTTAAGTAAATAATGGTCCGACTTTTACAAAATACTAATTTCGGCTCAATGAACTCGGCAACTTTTTCTTTGAATTTAATCATTTTCAAAATTAGAAGTGTTCGTTTGAAGAATTCAACAAAATATCTGCTTATGGTATAATTTTCTTTAATTTGAAATTATTATATTTGATGTTTTCAAAAGTGGAACCAATTTGTCGAGAATTAACGAAACGAAGCGAAAAAATTAGTTCCACTTGGACATCTCCAATTTGTAAAACTACCAAAACCGGTCACCGCGCACTGCTACTCGCGTGATAAAAGTGGAACACGTTTCGACGAGATGATTAGCACGCAATGGTGATTTTCCACGGGTCTAAGCTAGTCAATTCGTAAAAACGTAGTAAATATTTAATACGTGAGTTTTTAGAGTAGTTGTATGTAGTTCTTTAACCGTTCACAAGTAAAATATATGTAAGAACCATTTCAACGTTAAATTCATGGAAAAGTGATCAGTTAAACAAAATATTTTTCGAAACTGTGGGTAGGTACTAACGAAATATTACTGCTAAAATTGGGGTTAATTGAAAGTGGAATAACTGTTTTTCGGCTTCGGAATAAGTTTTCGCCAAAAACTGTGGTTAGGGCAATCTCTCGCAAATTACTTGAACAAATTCTTGGTTACGCCACTGGTGTGCATTGTATAATATTGAACAAACGAAATACTCAAGAACTTTATAAAATTGTGGAAAGTTCAATGAACCTGTCGAAATTTGGGCGATTAAAGAATGTATTCTATTTTTGTCAAATCTGAACATTTGAACAATTCTTTTTTAAACCGGATATCAAAATGCAAATATCACAGAGTTTGACCATTCAGACAACTCTTTGTCAATTTGAAAATTCGAATGTGCAAAATATCGTAAAATTCAAATAAATATTTGTCCAATCGGACAAAACCCAAAGCGCCAAATATCGCAGCATTTGTACATTTTGACAATTTTTTTTAAAAGCGAATAATTTAAATATGCAAACTATCGTAGAATTTGCACATTTTAACAATTTATTTGTCCAATCGGACAAACCCAAGCTGCAAAATATCGTAGTTTTTGTCCATTTGGACAATTCTTTATCAAAGCTAACATTTTGAATACGTAAAATATTGTAGAATTTAAACTTTTAGACAATTTCTTTATCAAATCGGACATTTCCAATGTGCAAAACATCGGAGAATTTATTCTTGTATATAATTTTCGGTCAAATCAAACAATTCTAACGTGCAAAATATCGGAGAATTTCTTGCACAATTGTTGGTCAAATCAAATAATACCAATGTGCAAAACATCATCAAATTTGGCCATATGGACAATCTTTGTCAAGTTGGACAATTCCGATTTGCAAAATACCATAGAATTTGTCCAAATGCAAAGTGCAAGATATCATCGAAAAATTTATGGGACTTCAGAGAACAGATTAACAAAACTAAGAATCTTTGAAAATTATAGATGGCACCACTTTTGGTTACAACTAACATGCGGGGCGTGTTACGATAAGCGTGAACGGCTGATAATGAGGCATTATATTATCTAATTTAATATCAAATTGTTTTATTAAGATCTTGCAGCAGCTAAGCGAAGGAATTCTCATTGCATGAAAAAACCTTACTACACAGTAAAAAGAGCAGAATAGTATTTTTTATCGGACGATGTATGCACATAAATGAAGCAAGCAGTGTGTCCAGTTACGGTTGTGGGGCATTCTATTCTCACAGCCTACCCTTAAGGGCCCGCAACCCGGATTTGTACCGATTTATTACATATTTCCCTTAAACACGGTAAGTTTTAAAGCTCTTCAAAAAAATATATGTTATTCTTGAAGATAATATCTAGACTTTGCCCGCGCCAAAACGCAAATTATATAAAATTCCCTCGATAGAAAAAAATCGCAAAGTATGCTCCAAAAATTATTATATATAGTTATAGTTATATATAGTTATATGTATGAAAAAATTCACAGTGTTTTTTTAAATGCTGTTTAAGATAATGCCTGCGAGATTTTTGCTCTATTTTAAACGAGTCGTGTTTTATTAAACATTTTTGCAATTTTCGCATTGATTTTGTCGCTGTAAATGTTAGCGCTCTCTTCTAACATTCGTAATTTCGTATCTCTCCATCTTCTTCTTTTCGGACCCGGTTGCAGAGCCTTAAGACAAAATCGCATAGTGAACATTTGCTAACATAGTTAGCAGGGATTTGAACCATTGACCCGTAATACCAGAGTTAGTAACTTTTAATCACTTTGTCAACAGGACATTCACTCTACTTTACCCGCCGCCCCGGGAACCTTTATTGGATAACCAACACCTCTGCCATAGGTCACCCCAAGTGGTTCGCTACGTTTGGTGATTTAGCAGGGGTGCCCGGATTCATGGGGTGAGGTTTGTCTAGGTCTTGGAGGCGGATGACCGAGACACACTGAACCTACTTATTTTCTACCTTTTATTTTCTACTTATAACCCAGATTCCTACCCACCCCTTAAACCCTTTTCCTTCCCAGAACTCTCCTTTCCTTCCTTTCCTCAAAAAAACCCTCCACACAGCATCCCCAAAGATGACATAGGCCCTGAGGGAAATTATTTTCCTCGGGGCCTCCTGTGTGGAGCTCAAAAAAAAAAATACATGATGTTATTATTGAATGCCTTACATTTTCTTGTCTGCCTTACATTAATTTATAGTCCGGTCTCCTGCGACTGAAAACACAAACATTATTGAAACATTCAAAATAGGGGAGTGGCCTTGTATTTCGTTTTTTTCCGTGGTCGATGGAAAACATTCTACTCCCGGATGAAATGGGGAAGGCAGGGGAGGGGATGGTTTCATTTTTTGAATGCGATTATGACTTTAATTCATAATGTCGTAATGGATGACTGTTTCTATCACGAACTCACCTTTAAATAAAATGGGTACTCTAAGTATATTAATTCATTGTACCAAACCAATAAACCTATATAACAATTTATGTTAATGGTTGTTCACTAGCAGTTAAAAACCCGCTCCGCAGGTTTTTCATACTAGGCCCTGCGGGCGGCTTTTACTTTGGCTTCCAGTTTGAGTGTTAATGACCATTTTATAAATCCGATAGGAACTGATTACAAAAATAACCAGTTCCTCGGATCCACTGGGGTTTTAGTTCGGTTTCGGCCAGTTTGAGTGTTGGTGACCATTTAATAAATCCGATAGGAACTGGTTCCAAAAATAGCCAGTGACAAAGTAACCGTGACAGGCAATGAAGTCATATGTAATATGTAGCCGCGTCATACTATAATTCACAATTCGTCAAGTATTACCGTCAATCTTTCCATATCCAGAAAGATAATTAAATTCTTTAAATCCGTAGTACTTATACCTAAGGGGAAACGTCCCCTTGCGAGGTGCCGACGGAAGTGGCGACATGTCTTGACGAATTCTTGAACTCGAAACCGAATTACAACGGTAGCTTTGCTTGAAATTTCACATTCACGGATGTTTACATGGTGCGGCGGACATGCATTCGAAACCGGGTTCTTAATATCAACCACGCAGATGTTACCCAATTAATAACGTTCGATTTGAAAATCTTTATTATGATTTGAAAATGGTACATTTAGGTCATATAAGAGTCGATTTAAGCCAGAAATCTTTCCTGATAAATAAAAACTTTCGAGGTAGTACGGTCTAACTTGAAATCTGTGTTTTCTCCCTGATACCTACATGTACAATTTTAAAGCTAAAACCGTAAGTATCTCGTCCTCATCAGAACTTGACATATCGTGACGTCTACGTAATTATTTACCAAATACTTAAGGCTCCGCAACTGGGCTCGAAAAGAAAAAGATGGAGATATACGAAATTACGAATGTAAGAGGAGGGCGCTAACATTTACAGCGACAAAATCGATGCGAAAATTGCGAAAATGTTTAATAAAACACGACTCGTTTAAAAAAGAGCAAAAATCTCGCGGGTAGCATCTTAAGTATCATTTAAAGAAACATTGTGAATTTTTTCACAAATACACTTTAAAAGATAATAGAAACAAACTTGTTTTTAATAATTTTTGGAGCATACTTTGCGATTTTTTTCTATCTAGGGAATTTCATATAATTTTCGTTTCGGCGCGGGCAGCATCTAGACATCATCTTAAAAAATAACATATATTTTTTTAAGAGCTTAAAATGTGTAAGGGAGATATATAAGAAATCGGTAGAAATTCGGGTTGCGGGCCCTTAAGTGGTACACTTAGGTCGAATACGAATGGATCATAGCCAGATCGTAGCCTGCTAAATAAATTTCTATTAAAATTTCCAACTTAAAATCCGTGTTTTCTCCCATACATCTCTTCATCTTGAGATTTTTTGACATCGTGTGCGGTGTGTAGACACATCTTCACCGCAGACCAATAAACAAAATGTGTGTAGCCACATTTACAGCGCCCCAATGTTCCAATAATTTTGAACCAATGTTTGTGTTTTGTTTGTGTTATCGGTCGCTGGGGACGCGGCTTTCGCAGACAACATTAATTCAGTTGGTCCAACTGCACGCAGCCGCCAGGCGGAAAGCGGAAGGCGAGAAGAAGGGTTGCAAGGAGTGGGGGTGGTCCGCCACTCGCGATGAAGGCAGCCGTGAAATTAGTAAACTCATCAGCGGAAACGCAGATGGAAAAGTAATCCGAGGTGTAAGGGAAGGATGAACAAGGCAGATAAGGTTGGTTAGATCATGTTCTGAGGTGCTAAACTGGAAAGGGAAAACGCTCCAACTTGCATAAATAATGCCTCAACTCCAGGAATCATTTTAACTTATCTTTTCATAAAACTAGAAAGACTATAACATTTATTTTATTTCGAGTTTTGTTTGCTTGAATGAGAATGAATAATTTAATATAGGTTTTAAATGGAAGGAAGTGGAAATTACTTGCCGATATCCGATCGAGCTGAAACTTGGCAACTAAACTCGTTGTCGATGACAATTACGATTACAATTTGGAAGGCGGGAATGAGTACCGCCGCCCCGGGAAGCGTATTTACAAAACCGTCGCGGTAACGACAATTTACATTTTAAATATACTTCTGTATTGGTTATTTTTTATCACATTGCAAAAACAAAAAATGTTCTAAAATCTAGTTAAAATAATCTTTCTGATATGTATATTAGAAATTAATAATTTTATTTCTAAATATTTAAATTTTAATATTTTTCCCATATATTGTAAATACACCTCTATATTGAAAATTTTTATCACTTTGCAAAAACAAAAAAATGTTCTAAAATCTAGATAAAATAATCTTTCCAATGTGTATATTAGAAATTAATAATTTTATTTCTAAATATTTAAATTTTGATATTGAAAATTTAAAGCGACTCAAACGCGTTAGGGATTGTAAATACGCCCCCGGGAACCTTTATTGGATAACCAACATATTATCTGCCATAGGTCACGCCAAGTGGTTGGCTACGTTTGGTGATGTAGCAGGGGTGCCCGAGTTCATGGGGTGAGGTTTTTCTAGGTCTTGGAGGCGAATGACCAGGACACACTGAACCCCAGATTCCTACCCACCCCTTAAACCCTTTTCCTTCCCAGAACTCTCCTCTCCTTCCTTTCCTTAAAAAAACCCCCCACACAGCATCCCCAAAGATCTGAGGGAAATTATTTTCCTCGGACCTCCTGTGTGGAGCTCATGCAAAAAAATGCATTCTGTCAAATATATAGCATTTTAAATTCGAAATAAGTGTGGGTTTTATCCAGTTGGGATTTGGCTCAGTTGATAGCGTTGTTGATTCCACTCCCTGGGTAGGAAGGTTTGATCAATTTTTTGTTTTGTTTTATATTCTATTCATTTACTAGGAATTGTTTTCTGCACGTCCTTTCCCATTCGTCTCGTTCCCCTTCCTGTTTACTGCTCCTGGTGAATCGAATCTGAAGAAGGCCAAGGTCTATCAGGTCAGGCCAAGGCTATCGGCCAATAAGGTTTTTGACCACAGATTTTTGGGATGCGTACGATACCTTCCGAGAAATGGGAAAAAGGATAAAGGGCGTATATTATGCAGAATTGATGGTCCGTTTTGACGCCGATTTGAAGGAAACATTTGGCGAAGAAAGGGGTGCTCTTCCACCAGTAAAGAGCACCTGCACACAACTGTGCAGTCGCAATGGCAAAACTCCATATATCGCGTTATGAAATTGTTCCTCATCTAACAAATTATGCAGATTTGGCCTCCTACAACTTCTATATATTTCCAAGCTTTTAGGAATGGCTTGATGGTAAGAGATTTAGGCCGAATGAGGAGGTCGTCGCCGAGACAGATGCTTATTTTTAGGGCTTCGAGAAATCTTGCTGAGAAAAGTTGGATGTAGTGCATATGGCTAAAAAGAGACTACGTTGAGAAATAAATTAAGTTTAGTCCGAAAAATAGGCAATCACATTTGAATTTGCCGTCCCTGGAACCAATTTTTGGATAACCAACACCCCTGCCGTAGGCCACCCCAAGTGGCTCGCTACTTTTGGTGATTTAGCAGGGATGCCCGGGTTCTTGTAGAGTGGTTTGTCTAGGTGTTGGTGGCGAAAGCGTTTCCTCACCTACTGCGTGGCGGTCCGGATCGAGAGAGACTGCTTGAGGCAATCATAATCTAGACCTCTCCAGCCGGACTCTCAGCCTTGCACTAGAGTGGGAAGGGTGGATTCATACGTCTCTCCCTCCTGGACACATTCACTCCCAGTTTCCTACCCCCCCTAATACCTTTTTCTTTCCCAGAATTTCATCTCCTTTCTTTCTTTAAAAAGATCCTTCACACAGCATCCCCAAAGATGACATTAGTCGTGAGGGATTTTTTTTCCTCAAGGCCTCCTGTGTCGAGCATACATTATATTATTACTACTTATAAATATACGAATAATTGTTATTGACAAACATAATCTAAAATATTATTAAATCTTCAAGCACGAATTAATTACATTAAAAGTGCACATTACTGCACATGTCAGTAGTAATTAAAAGAAATATGTATACCTCTCTAATATGTACCCATTCATTTGAGAAAAAGGAAAACCAATTATGAGTCTAGTTTTTGCACTGATAATTCGTGGTGGAATTCCATTGTATTAGAATTTGAAATTAAAACACTTTTGTACTTTCTTCCACTAATTTATATTTCAACAGGACCGGTTTCATCCTATTATGGACATTTTCAGACTGGTAGTTGAAATTCTTATGCTACGGTATTTATACACTATTAGGCAGGGGTACACAACATTGTCTCTTTATAATGAATATTTCTATTTTGTTAATTTTAAGGTATTATAAGTTATTTTGTTAATTTTACGTACATTCAGGTAATTAATTAAATGTCGCCTTGCATTTACTAGAAAACCAACATACTTTTGATAAAGATAGAGATGTCAAAATCCTTCATGTTTGCAACAAAGGACAAAAATTAGATAGGTTAGAGTCACTAGAAATTAATCGCCTAACGAAGAAAATAGATCGAAAATACGTCATGAATAAACAGTTGGAACATAATGCTCAATCACCATTAATATACCCATTATAATTCACTTAGAATAATTTTACTTCGGAGAGCAGTGGGGTAATTTAAGTATATAATTTAAAAATGTAATAACCCAAATACACGGAGAACCCTAAAAATAATAATTACTATAGTGCATCAATATTTGTCAATTAAGCCCTAAGCAACAAGGAGGGAATAACCCAACATTACCAAAATAAAATATCAGTAATCACAAACCTTTTAAATTATATAAATTCATGTATATTCATTTGAAGTAAAAATATCTATTTAATATGTAACATCATTCATAATTTTAATAATAAACTTTATAATTACCTGTATGTACCTAAAATTAACAAAATAACTTATTATACCTTAAAATTAACAAAATAGAAATATTCATTATATAGAGACAATGTTGTGTACCCCTGCCTAAGAGTGTATAAATACAGTAGCATAAGAATTTCAACTACCAGTCTGAAAATTTCCGTAATAGGATGAAACCGGTCCTGGTGAAATATAAATTAGTGGAAGAAAGTACAAAAGTGTTTTAATTTCAAATTCTAAAACCAATTATGTTGAACGAAATAATATTTTTAATTAAATTATTTACGCAAAGTGGTACCATGAAAAACGAAACTGGAACCAATTAAATTGATTAAATCATAAAAATGCAAAGAAATTGCCTTATCGGGTTATCCGATCTGAAATCAATCAAAATGGGCGAATTTCAAATTGATCGAATTGTGTTTTAATTTCAGTATTTAATTAAATTTATTAAAACAAAAACTCCCAACGAACAAAGCGTTTCTTCAAACGAACCCATTTTTAAAAATGTGCCTACTACCTAATATCTTTTATTCTCTACATTATTCGTTCACTTTTATTCGTTACATGTGGGGTGTTTTCGAATCATTTAAAAAATATGGTAATTAAATTTTGATTAATCAATGTTTTTTAAAATTAAATAAATATTTTTCAAGTATTCTAGAAAGCAATTAGGTACTTTGTGGTTTGACATCCATACCAATATTATAAGTCTCTGTTTGTTTGTTGCGCTTTCACGCCTAAACCACTAAACCGATTTTTTAAATTCTTTCACCAATAGAAAGTTACATTATCAGTGCGTAACATAGGCTGTATATAATGGTAAGCTCTGGCGATATGAAATTTGTATAAAAGAAAATTTGTGTATTTCATATATTTTAGCGGCAGGGAGGAAAGGCAGGGGGAAAGTGGGAGTTCGCGTTAAGAGGGAAGGGATGTGGGAGGGGGAAGGCGGGGAAGGTGGAAGGGAACGGGGACGCACGGTAAAGGACATGCAGATTTCTTTGAATGTACTGCAACGCATGCCGGGTATACTTATTTTGTATAAAACTACGAGTTTTCATTAATTTACTTAAATACTTGTTTCGGTTTGCTGAAGCATCATCTAGGTACAAACTAATTAATACTAATTTGTATCCTGATGATGCTTGAGCAAAGCGATACCGGTCGGTAAATAAATTGTAGTGTTGTGTTTTATTTTTTTTTCTTACCAAGGTCACGCAAACGTTTTAATGGTCTTACCGCCAAAAACGCAGTTAAAATTAAATAATTAAGAACTGACATTGACAAATCAGTAAACATGGTATACATTAGACATGGGCAGATTCATTCCCAGGAGTGAATCGATTCAGTCTGATTCCCTCGGCTTTTTGAATTGATTCCTTTTATTCAATTCAATCCTTTAATTCAATTAATTCCAAAAAAAAAAAAAAACCCCTCGCTTATATGTACGTATACATAGATATATTGTCTAATGCGCAGTTTTCACTTCAGAAAACTAAAGTAGAAGTGAGTGGGGAGGCTACGAAGCACCGCACAAAGAGGAGACCGAAAGGCTACGAAGAACCGCAAAAAGAGGAGACCGATAATACTATCTCATTCTCTCGCAGACTACATCCTTTTGATGCATCTGTTTGCCTATTTTTAGTGTCGTTATTTTTTGTTTCATCAAGTTTCAAATCACAACGGTGCTAAGGAAGTTTTCACTACGCAAAGCACTCTTCTTAGGGTGAATTATGTTGTTTTGAAAAATTGCAGGTACTAAAAACGACGCGCGACGGGGTTAACGAAATATTTCAATGCGTACTTAGATATTATTTTGCCAAGACAAATTTTTGACAAGAAAAATGAATTTATATTAGGCTAGCAATTAAATCTTAAAATTGAACAGTTTTTGTGGTTAATTCCTAAAGTTTTACTATTTTTTATTTATTTATTAAACTTAAAATCGTTAAACTTCAAGTGATCTAAACTTCCCATACCTTCAGCCTCGCAAAATATCCCAATTGTGGTTGCCATAGTTTCATTAGCTCCAGACGGGAGCAGTTGGGACTTGTGCGGTATTCACATAAAAAAACATACTATTATCGCGCTTTCCGATCCGGTCACCTGGATCATTCAAATATATATTTTTAAATGCACCTACCTCAATGGTGAAGTTAAAACCATGCGCCCAATAAAAACTAATTAAAATTCTGGGCGACACGCGTCATATAATTTATTACAAAAATAAAGGAACAAATCACTCGATTATCATTTATCAGTATCACGGTTCGACAGCGACTGATGCATAAATATACTAACCCCGACTGATATATATTTTGTTTACGGCTAGGTAAACAGACACCATAAAAAAAAAAACAATAATATAAATAAACATCGTTTTGTTTCTACACGCATTGCATAATTTACGTCTTGTGAGGGAGAAAAAATGTAGGATTAACTTTCGCTTTTTAGTTCGGGGACCAACGACGAACCGATTTTCTGCGGGCATCAAGAAATGAATTAGGAACTTCTGACTAATAAGTGTCTTTTGTCTTGCTGTGACTTGAATAACTTGCATTCCGCGGACCGGCCGGATCGACTCGACACGTGGGGGACCCGGGGACCCGTGGGACTACGACGTCACAAATGAATAAGAAATAAATGTTTTGATTCCTTGAATAAGTGAAACAGAGATTGGGGTTGCGGATTGAGCGCTACAGTCAGCGCAGACTTGTCGTAGGAACGATTCCTCATTCCTCCGTGACTATGACAATAGCGGGATTGGCGGGACGACTGTGAAACAGACGCGGCACTCGAAGCTCAGAATTATTTGACTCGCTTGGCGGTTTTGTCACTTGGATTGGGACGGGGACTCTGGCCTACGGGGTTTTTTGTAGGTATAAGATTTACTGCGCGGATACTACACAGTACACGTGATAGGCAATTTCGCGGCGCGCATCGCCTGTAGTAGGTGTACCTATCCGCGCAACAAATATCCAGAATAATATTTAATTTAATTCCTACGAAACACTACAATATTTATAGAGTACATTATTATTTTCTTACCTCAATATAACATGAAATATTTAACTGTAAAATAAATTAATCGAAATAAAAATAAATATGGTGCTGTTAAAAAATCGTAAGATGCAAGGCCAAGGGTAAGGAATAAAGATTTAATTCCTTTTTAAAATGAGAATCAGATCGAGTGTGTTACAAAATTGAATTTATTCATTTAATTCATTCATTCAATTTTGCCCATGTCTAGTATACATTAGTTAAGGAAATTGCACGATTAGAGATTTATCAAGAAATATATTAATATTCCCGGTTGATATACAATTTTTAAAAAATAATGGAATGATGCAAACTTTTAAATGTTAATAGAATGCTGGGTCTCTTAAGTCTCTTTAACAAATCTCTTTAAAATCTCTTTAAAAGCTGTTAAATACCTTATGTCTAACCGTAATAGAAAATAAAATATAACAAGTTTTACGAAGTCGTGTCGTGTCAACACATATGGTACAACGTGAGTCAATAGCTACATGGTTTCGTGCCGAATATGAAACTGCATCACCCGAAGGGTTAAGGGAAACCTTCTGCAAGCAAAACTTGAATCTGTTTATGGTAAGTTACATAAAATCTATTGATTATAAAATCTGTACTCGTTTTCTGTGACAAAACAACTAAGTACATAGAAACTTGAAAAGTGAAAAATGTTTTGACCTCAAAGTTCGAATACCGTGTTCTTAAAATAACTGACAAAAGGTTGGGAAAGGTAAACATAATATTTACCCTCAATGGTTGAACACAGAAACAAGACAGACTTCAAACAGCATTATTAAATTATTTAAATACATTTTAACCGTATAATTTCGAGCCGAATCTCAAAGGTTTGTGTTTTACAAACATGATGAAATTGTGTTTGAACAAGGAACATGCGCAGTGTACGTCAATCGAAAAAAAACTTTTTTTGAAATTCAAAACATTAAGTTGAAAAACAGCTGTCTTGGTGGACCTACATACTTATACAACGAAAAAATTAATAAGCCCAATTTAAAAAAAATATAAGGCTCCCGCGTGAGGCAGAATTTATTACCAAAGATTTAATTTTTCCACATATATTTTTTAATTTAAAAAATGTGTAATTTTTATTTAATTTTCTAAAAAGTACAATTGTTAAATTCTGTCAAGATTTTTTGTTCCCGGCACCATTGACACTATTTAATAAAAATAACTGAGAAACGGCTGGGCGGCCTTTTTCAAAATACTTCACGAAACGGGATAATTATTTTTTTTCATCAAAAGGTGAAGAAAATATCAAGTAGGTGGTCCCTTATTTATTAAAATATCTATTTATAAAACATTGTCCATTAAAAATTTCTATCATTTGTTTAAATAATTATTCAAAAAAATAATTTTATTAACTACTATAATACATTTAATGAAATATCAAATAAAAAAATAAATAGAGTGGAACCTGTTTGTATCGAATACCTTTTTCGATCATAAAGGTATCCACCAATATACGTGGGAAAGAGGAAATGAAAGATCAATAATTGATTTTATAGTAATTGACTCTAGGTTGAGAGCCGTTACCGAGGACACAAGAGTTTTCAGAGGGGCTGAGGTTGAAACTGACCACTTTCTGGTGGTATCAAGAGTAAACCTCTTTCGCGGATGGCGCTCTAAAGTGAAAACGGTATCAGCTCCAACAAGAGTCAAAATAGAAAAACTACAAAACGATTATGTGAGAAGTGAGTATGAGAATTGTGCAGAAATGAGATTGAATGCGAAAGAAATGGACGGTCTAAGCATAGAGGAAACATGGAACCACATAAAGGTTAGTCTGTGCGAATCTGCTAGAAACGTGTGTGGAATAAGTAAGCAAGGTAGGAAGAAAGGCGATGCATGGTGGGATGACGAGATCAAAGCACTGGTCTCAGAGAAGAAGAGAGCTTGGTTACGTCTGATAGCGACTGACAGTGCTTCAAGCGAAGAGAGAGATAGATCGAAAGAAGTATACAAGGGATGCAAGAAAAGAGTAAGTGTTGGAGTGAAAGAACGAAAGAAACGCCTGGAAGATGAAGAGGGAATAAAAATGACAAAACACTTCCAAGAAAACATTAAACTGTTTTGGAAGGAAGTCAAAAGGTCCCGGAGTGGCCCAGAGAACGGAAGAATGAAAGTGATAAAATCGAAAGATGGAAGAATGTTGACGAATGAAGAAGAAATAAAAGAAAGATGGATGAAATATTTTGAGGAAGTCTTCGAAAGCAACCCGGGTGATAGTGAGTCCAGCGTCGAATTGGGAATGAACGATGACAGAGTGAATGTTATCAATATCAGTATGGATGAAATAAAAAAATCGATTAAATGCATGAAGAATGGTAAGGCTGTTGGTTTCGATAATATTGCTGCCGAATATTTTAAAGGAGATAGCCATATTATTCTCACATGGTTGTGCAAACTTTTTAACCAGTGTTTAGAGGAGGGTTAGGGTTAGGGTAAAGGGTCACGCATGAATGTGGGAATCATAGGAATATTAGCCTGCTAAGTTCTGTCGGCAAGCTGTATGGAAGAATATTGATTGAAAGGGTGAGAACGGAAACAAAGGATAAAATATGGGATGTGCAAGGTGCCTTTATGAGTGGGAGGGGATGCATGAACCAGATTTTCTCCTTGCGTATGCTCACCGAGAAGTTTCTGGCAAAAAACCAGAAACTTTTCTGCGCCTTTGTAGATTTTCAAAAAGCGTACGACCGAGTCGACAGGAAAAAGCTATGGAAGGTGTTGTCCAAGTATGAAGTGAATACAAATCTCATACAGGCAATTGCGTCTCTGTACGAGGGAAGCGTTGCATGTGTTAGGGTGAACGGTGATTTTACGGGGTGGTTTGACATCACAAAAGGTGTTAAGCAAGGCTGCGTAATGTCACCATGGTTATTCAATCTATACATGGATAATTGTATGCAAGAATTGAAAGATTGGGAATAGTCTGAAAGTATGTTGCCTGTTATATGCTGATGATGCGGTTCTGATTTCTAACTCTATGGAAGATCTACAGTCTCTAGTATCTAGGATGAACGAAGTATGTATGAAGAATGAGTTAATGATGAATGTAAGTAAATCTAAAGTCATGGTGTTTGAAAGAGAGAATACGAAAACAGTGTGCGACATAGTTGTGAATGATGAATACTTGGAGCAGGTGGATGAGTTTGTTTATCCGGGTAGTATGTTTACGAGAGATGGGAAGGCTGATAGAGATATTGAAAGAAGGGTAAATGCCGGTAACTCCATTAATGGAGGACTGAATGCCGTTGGCGCTAATAAAAAACTGTCAAAAAAAGCGAAGCTAGCAGTCCACAATGGAGTCCTGGTACCTACCCTGATGTATGGCAGTGAGGCATGGAACTGGCAGAGGAAGGATGAAAGTAAACTGAATGCTGTTGAAATGAGATCCCTGAGACGTATGTGTGGTAAAACCAAGTATGATCGTGTTAGAAATGTGGATATCCGCAAAGAATGTAAGGCTGATGTAAGTATAATCAGCAAAATTAAGAAAGGGACCCTCAGATGGTTTGGGCACGTAGAGCGAATGAGCGAAGAAAGTAATGTAAAAAGAATATATGATGCAAATGTGAATGGTAGAAGAAGTCGGGGATGCCCAAGGAAGACATGGCACGATCAAGTGAATCAGATACTTGAGACGGGCCATGTCAAAAGTCAGAATAATAGAAGAGTATGTATGAGACGATGTATGAATGTGAGTGAGGCAAAGAGTGTGTGCCAAGACCGAGTTGTTTGGCGGTCCGTCCTCTCTGCCTACCCCTGCGGGGAAATGGCGTGATGGTTGGTTAGTTAGTTAGTTAAAATAAAGTCATTAAAGATGGCCATAAATTGTAATCACAAAAGACCGATTTACGTTGGATCACAAATTTGTCTGGTGTAAATTATATTATATTATAAATATTCAGTTTTCATTAAATTTATATAGTTGGTTGGATAAGATTATTTTTTTGTAATTACCGTTAACTCACAAAAATTATCAAAATATATAAAATCGTGAAAAATTTAATATTTTCATGGCATTTATTTTACAACTTAAAATACAAATAAATAAAATAGAACGTATTTTTACTACATATTTGCTATAGGTACATTTTGAAAATAAAATCATTTTCATCGAGTATTTTGATTTTAAATCCAATTTTATATTTTGAATGAAAAGGGCCGCGCAGCCGTTCAACGAACTTTTACGATAATAAAAACTAAATTACTCGCAGACCTTAACCACGGGAGCGCTTTTTGCCACAATATGGCAACATTTAAAATAACTCGGATTGCTTTGCTGCCAGTTTTAGGCAAATTTTCCCTAGATGCTTTAAATTTTTTTTTGTTCTAGAAATGGAAGAAGTTCTCAATCATTTTTTTACATTAACTCCAGGTAGTCCTGGATCACCATTCAGAATCAAAATATGGTATCAAATCTTCGTCTTCTTACGGCTTTTGTTAAGAATAGCTTTAGTTATATTTAGTTTCAGATCTGAATTATCCAGAGACTTCCCGAATTTCTTCAACATTATTTCACTCTTTACTCATTTTAATGAGCCTCACCACTTTCCCTATGAGAAAATGCTATAATTCAATTAGTCAAAAAACAGCAGGGAAATAGGGACTCCTTTTTAACGTAAAAATAAAACAGTAGCAGAAATAAATAAAATAAAGCAGCCACCTCTGGTCTGGAGCTCCAAAATACCTGAAAAATACCCTCGACTCTGTGCAGAAAAGGGCGGTCCGTTTTATAGATTCTCCCATCTTAACAGACGGATTGCAATCTTTAGAGAACAGGCGTCGGGTGGGAATGCTATCCGTGTTCTACCGGTATTACAATGGAAGATGCTCCGAGGAATTAGATTCATTGATGCCTTCGGCACACGCCAAACACGCCAACATTTGTACATGGTTGACATTTGTCACATGAGAACGGGTCGCTTCTTCGACTCGTTCTTGTTTCAACAGCTCGGCTGTGGAATGATTTGCCAGCCTCTGTGTTTCCTCCTTCCTACAACACGGGTCTCTTCAAGACCAATGTTCATTCCTTCCTCTCCTCAAAAAGACCCTCCACACAGCAGGCCAGGTGACATAGGCCCTGAGGGAAATTATTTTCCTCAATTCCTCCTCTGTGGATTTAATGTAAAAAAATTGTAAAAATAACGCTTAAGTTAATTTGTATGGTGTTAAACAAAAACCCAGGATAAAGACTACCCTGATGATAGTAAACCTCCGACAGGATATAACATTTGAAGAAGAAGTGTTTTGTGAAGAATAGTGAAAGGGATTATCTGGCGACAAAGATAAACTTCATTGGATTAGAAGCAATATATATATACATATAACTGAAACACTCGAATGGAAGTGTACATATATTTTGGACAACGGGCGTATTGCTATGCAAACTGGAGACAGATGGAATTCAAATATCGTTCAATGGCCTCCTTGAACGGCGAAGACAGACAAAGGTCGACCAAAAATGAGAAGGGTTCACAAAATGAACTGGAGGAGAGGGGGCGGTCAAGAATCGACAAAACTTGAAGCATTTGTGGTAGACTGTTCCGAACCTTGACACCAGAAGTCTAATGGCTAACCTTTAATTGGATTTAAGTTTTTTGTTTTCTCTTTTGTTAATTTAAGCATTATGTTGAAAAATATCTGAAAGTTTTACTCTTTTATTGTTAAGACACAATGTTATAATTTCAGGGAAAGCAAAATTATTTTATTTTAACGTAAATTAATGTGGTACCAAAATGACGATTAATAAACGCGTGAGTTTATTTTTTTGATAAAAATCTACAGTACCTACTATTATTTTGAGATTAATAAAATTTTGGATACTTAAAACAAAATTTTGATTTTGATAAAAATTTGGCACGTTTGACGTTCAAAACGAGAGGAAAATTACTGTTCTCATCTGATTTTGAATAACTCTGCGTAAAGCACGGGTAATGTCGGGGACTTGAGCTAGTATAAGATAATGTACCTGTACAAAAGAGTGTCTGTGGTTTTGTCTTTTATAAAAATCTACGGTTTTATTCAGAGATTGATGAAAATTTGCACATTGGACCTTCAAAGCAAGGAAAACACCACTGTTTACTCTGTTATTATATAATTATGGGCCAGTTGCACAGAACGTGAAAATCAAGCTTAAAAATTTGATGCATTGTTCATTTTGAAACAACCCTAAGTGTGTACCTCTGATTTTGAAAAACTACGTAAAGCCAAGACAATGCCGGAGACTTCAGCTAGTTACGAGGTACGGTGTACTTTTATATATAAAAATTAATGTATGTTTGCTCGATTGCTTTTTTAAATTTTTTATTGTGTATTTTATTTAGATATAAAATTTGACATCTTATATCTAATGTTTTCTTTTCTATGACTACTACAATATTATTTACTACCTACTGACTAAAATTTGGACTTTACAACATTAAGACATAATCCACGAAAAACTGCAAGACTTTTAGCCTCCTTAACATTTACAGGGAGTTCATTGAACATTTTAAAACCTTTATAATAAAAATTGCTTGCTTGTTTGTTTATTGTTTATGTATTGCTATATTTAGCACAGGAAATGTTTGAAAAATAACTTCTTTCCACCCTAAAGAAGGTTTACAGATTTATGCAACCAAATGACAATACATCCGAAAAGTTTTTTAAACATTACAAAAACTCTTTCGAAACTGTCAACCATGTCACACTTTGAGAATGACATTTGCAAACCAGCGATTGTTTATAATCAAAATTCAATTTGCGAATAAACTCGTTAAATTATCAATTTAATTAAATATATATGATACTCACCCAAATCGAATACTTTGAATCTAATCAAGAATTATAAGTATTTCGATTAGGTACCAAATTTGATTGATTGTTAAGGGCCATTAACCAGCCAGTGGCTGAGAATTCAAATTTCGTCGTATGATATTCTTACGATCGTACATGGCGGTTCCAATGAGAAAGATTAATTATTCTCCATACCAGCTTTTTAAAAATAATAACTCAATATCGATTTAATTTCATTCAAAATTTGCTTTAATTTATACCTACATTCAAAAATGCTCAAAGGCGTGATGATAAAACTCTAAAATAAATTTTTTGATCATAAGTATTTATGATTTTTCAATAGTATCTAAGCAAAATAAGAATGAAAAAAATATATGTATTATTTTGTAAGACCGTAAATAAATAGACAAATTGAAGTATTTTCATCACAAAACACGTGCGTGGATCTTTTTTTAATGATTTTATTTAAACTTTGATTTATTTATTTAAAATTAAAATTCTGAAAAGTAGCTTTCCCAGATAATTTATTGATTTATTTTACTGCATAATTATATGATTTGAGATGAGTGTTGTACGATACAAAATTTTGTAAGAAAATTTAACAAATCTGCCAACAACCTACGGTATAACCTTATTATGGAAAAAACAAACATATTTTTTTATAATTTAAAACATAACTTTACTAGATAAAGAACAATCTTTCGAAATCAATTTAACTTTTTTGTAAAAAACAGTCAATACGGCTAGATTTTTTTTAAAGTGATATATTTTATCTAATGGGACTTGACACAAGAGAGAAGAATTTGTTCCGATTTATTTTATTTATTTAAAATTGTTAATAACTTGTTGGACTCCTCTGAACTTCTTTCGTTAATAAGTTTTAATGTATCGAATAGATCAGTTCGTCACAAATTACCTTACCATTGTAACAATACAGGTTCTAATGCTGAATTATATTCCATAATAAATCGCCTGCATATACTTGGTAATAAATATGTTGTTGATGATGTGATAAATATTTAAAGATTATCAACTTACAAACATTATTTAATTAAAGCTGTTTGTCAGCGCTTCTCAGTTGGATTATAATCAATATACTTTGAATATTTATATTCTTCATCAATGTTTACTTATGGAATTTTAAAATTTATTTTATTACGTACTTTACGTGGTAGTTTCTTTATTTCAAAACATCTTGTATACATGTACATGAGATTTTCTTTTTCTTACATTTGTATTTATAATAGCTAACTATTTGTACTTTATGCTGTCACTTCAATGTGGACTTTTTTATTTTTTTTTGTCATATGAATGTTTTTTTTTCTTAACGTGTATATTCTGTATCCATTTCAAATTGTTGAATTCCTATGTAAAAGCCGTTAATCGGCGTTAATTCACAATAAATAAATAAATAAATAAATATTTCCGGTTGTGTCTGGTAATATATATGTAAACATGAATGTTTCTTTGTTTGTCTTTTATGCGATCCTAAACTTTTCATCCAATTGCGATGAAAGCTTAAGATGAATATATACGTGAAATCCTATTTAGATACTATTTTGATTAATCTTTACGACGAATCGGCTTACAGTATGAACATAAAAAAATATGCTAGGGATAAATCGAAGCTTTTACTAGCTTTTCTATGTATTGGAATTACAATAAAATTATTATTTACGTAACAAAAAATATAAGCGTAAACCACCAAAAAAAATGTTTTTTCATGACTTAACTATGAAGTGATACAAGAAACAATTTTTTAAAAATACCCCTTTATGGCTAAGACTATTTTTGAGGTTTTCCATGTTCTAACTTTTCTTCGTTCTTATAAAATTATGCACAAAATAAATAAAAACCACTTTTTCGCTTACTAGCCTCGTGCAAAAAGATGCTCGATTTAAAAATTTTGCAGGCATGAGATTCTAAATATTTCTAGCGTTTATATTCCTCTTAATGATTTGATGTGCGCATACCCGGGATAGTTTCTATACATAAAATTCAGTTCTGGCGAAATAATTTCCTACACTGTTCCGATTGCGATGAAATTATGGTGAATAGTTATGCGCACGCCCAGAGATAGGGGAGGGGGAAGGCGGGGAAGGTGGAGGGAAAATACGAGAGAGGAAGATGATGTGGGAGGGGAAGGTGAGGCGGAGGGTGAACGGGGACGAATGCGAAAGGACACGCAGGGAGAAACCATTTCTTCATTTGAGTGGCATTGGAACTCGCTAGCGCTTTATAAAATACAAACGAAATGTTAATATAAAATTTGACATTAGTTAAAAAGCCCAAGTATATTCGTCTTGTATGTTATCGTAATGATGTCATGATCTAGGATTCCGTTATTGATTTTCCCGTTTACCATCAAAGTAATTATGAAATGCCTCATCATTATGCAAACCGAACTTCGAGTAAATCAAAAGTTAAGAGTAGTGGTACTTCCTTGATACCCGGAAGACTGTATTAGCGGCAAGAGTTCGCATGGAACATTCCGATCATGTCCCCACCCGCATCATAATTTGATTCAGGTGAAGCGAGAGAGGGTGGTCCCTGTTGAATATTCATTCGTCTTGCCAGTCCTTGCTTCAGTTGTCAAATAATGCATTTATACCAGACACAAGGTAGCGAGTTGCTCTGCGGATGGAGGTTTGGTAATAACCAAAGATATTAAAATATAAGTAGATGTGCTATCTTTCAGTTTTTACTAGGTGGGACTACGCTTCCGGGTGTCGCCGATATTGTTTACCAATTAACAAATAAACTAAATGAACGAATAATTAATGAATAAAGCAAACGAACTTTACTAAATGAACTAATTCTTTCCGTATTGAAACTATATTGTTAACCAATACTAACAATGCACACCTTCAAAAAATCAACGAAATGAACTAATTCTTTTCGCATGGATTAGGTCGTAGTCCGCCGACAGTTGCGCGGACACCATAGCATATTTCTTTTGTATTTAAATATTTTTGGTAATAACTAAAGACCGGATTCTATGCAACAAAAACAGCCCAAAATATGCATGCAAATATGCAATAAAAATAGCTAAAATATTCACCAAAATCCATAAAAAGGGCCAAAATAAGCAACATGAAATAATACTGGAAGCCGTATTTTTAAACGACTTCAAAAAGGAGGAGGTTCTCAATTCGACTGTATTTTTTTAATTTTTTTTTTTATGTTTGTTACCTCAGAACTTTCGACTGGGTGAACCGATATTGATGATTCTTTTTTTTATTTGAAAGCTGGTGCTTCCCGTGTGGTCCCATTTTTTAAATATTTTTTTTACTAAGCTTTTAGTTCTCAAGGATAACAATCGTATTTTTGAAAATATGAATTACAAAATGTATTTAACAATGACATTTACAATTTACCTGAGTATATGACTGAGTACTGTTCTAAATGTTCTGTAGACAAATTGTGTCTACAATCGCTTAATATATTTTTATAAGCGGAAAATGAGCGTTCTACGTCTACTGATGTGACTGGACAGAATTTCAATTTGGGTGCGATTTTTGAACTTATTGTGCCGGGCAAAATTTCACCAGCCCCGTTGATGAAGCTATCAATTTGGCACAAGGGTTCGAACCCCGGGTTATTGTTTAGTAAGTTTTCAAACTTTTTTTTTAGTTTACTCGGGAATAGTTTTGGCAACAGAAATTCATAAGGCGAATTTTCTTCATAACCTGAATAGATTCATTCGTGCAAATATGCATTTGCATATAATCCGGTATTTAGTAATACTAATAACCTATTTTTTTAATGTGTTATTTTCGTGGTAATACAAATTTGTTTTTTATAATAATTAACAGATCCATTCAATTAAGTCAACAAAATTTACATTTGCTCCACACAGGACGCCCTGAGGAAAATAATTCCCTGACGGCTTATGTCATCATTGGGGATGCTTTGTGGAGGGTATTTTAGGAAAGGAAGGAGAGAAAGTTCTAGGAAGGATAAGGGTATTAAAGGTGTGGAGGAATCTGGGGGTCAGTGTGTCCAGGTGACGGAAGCATGAATCCCACCCTACCACTGCGGTGCAGGGCCATGTTCCGAGTGAGTACGGCTTGAGAAGTCAAAGAGACTCCCTCAACCATTCTCTCCCAATCCGGCCTGCCATGCAGCTGGTGGGCAGACGCATCCGCCTACAAGACCCGGACAAACCTCACGCAATGGACCAGGGCACCCCGGCTAAGCCACCAAACGTAGCGACCTATGGCAGAGGTGTTGGTTATCCAATGAATGGTTCCCAGGGCGGCGGTACCCATTCCCGCCTCCCAAATAATATTGGTTTGATAAAAACCCATGTCAATTTATTAATATGTAATTTTTGTGGTGATCGCTATGAATCAACTAGTATATTAGGAGCTGGGAATGTATTCCTCAACCCTGGGAACCGTTTAATTGATATCCAACACCCCTATCTAGATCACCCCAAATGGTTCGCCGCTACGTTTCAAGCCTTAGCTGGGGTGCCCGGGTTCATGGGGTGAGTTTTATTCTAGGTCTTGGCGATGGATGTGTTTGCCAACCTACTGCGTGGCGGGCGGATCGGGTGAGACTGATTGAGGAAGAACTTTTTTTCTCCAGCCGGACTATCGACCCATCTCCTTGCACCGCAGTGGGAGGAATGGATTCATACGTCAGTCACTCCTGGACACACTGTCCCACATTCTTATCCACCACTTAAACCCTTTTCCTTCCCAAAACTTTCTCTCCTTCATTTTCCTAAAAAGACCCTCTACACAGAATCCCCAAAGATGACGTAGACCCCGAGAGAGACTATTTACACCAGGGTTTCTTATGTAGAGTTATTGTAAAAAACGAACACATAAAATAGAATCCGCATGCAAAAAATAATTATGTATATTCATGCATTCGTAAAACTTTGGTCTTATCTTGGCAGTATAAATGAAGATCTGCAAATTCCGCCCAAAAATGTGGCGGAACACCCCCCTTTTTGTTATTTCTTTTTCCCTTGTTATTTTCTTCACAAAGGCAGGTACTTTATATGAAAAGAAGATTTCCAGTACCTGATAAGCCAGTCACGATTCTGACTTATAAACCATATATATTTTTTGGTGACCCGACAATTCGTCCTGCGACAATTCATCCGGCGACAGTTCATCCTGCGACAGTTCATCCGGCCGACAGTTCATCCTGCCGACAGTTCATCCTGCCGACAGTTCATCCCGCCGACAATTCATCCGGTGACAATTCATCCTGCCTGATCATTTAGAAGATTTTTATTAAGTAAGTATGCAAAGAGGATATACGGCCGTACAACCAAAATCGATATACTTATATCTGAAGGCATCTTGAGTGGAAATCCGCTGTAAAAATATTTTTACTAACAATAATTTCGACTCTCCGAAGAAGCATGCGTGAATAACAAAATACGACATACTTAAACTTATAGGTTAGGTTAGGTTAGGTTAGGTTGAATTGTCAGGATGAATTGTCGCCGGATGAATTGTCGGCGGGATGAACTGTCGGCAGGATGAACTGTCGGCAGGATGAACTGTCGGCCGGATGAACTGTCGCAGGATGAACTGTCGCCGGATGAATTGTCGCAGGATGAACTGTCATGGAACCATATTTTATGTAACTTTGTTTCAAACAAGGGATCTAACAACATTTCTAAAAAACGTCACTATTTCAATGACCATCCTATTTTTAAACTTACATCGGGCAGATAGGTACCATAATATTTAAAAAAAAATGCGAATACTGTAGTCCAGACATGAAGATTTCACATTTGAAAAAAGAATCTTCACCGTACTGCTAAAACGGCCACCATCCTTGAACCGAAATTATTATTCACCGAGGGCGGAATTAGACGGTATTTTTGTCTACTGTGGAGATTCCATCACAGTACATACTGAGAGGCCAAAACTGTCTTTATTAAATATTTAATTTTTCTAATGTTTTGAAACTTTCATAAACCTTCCTATACATATTTGAACTTGTAGAAATAAACTTAGTAGGTATGATACTTCAAGTTTATTTTTAACGGTAATTGTTGACTGTTTTGTCTGTCCGCCCCTTGTGCCCCTCCCAGAAAAAAATCCTGGATCCGCCCTTGGTACACCTACACACAATTGACAGACATACGAAATGACAAACTGTCGAGTTGGTATAAAATATTAACCTAATTTTGTTTTAAAAGAGCATGGTTTTTCTGATTTTTATGGCTTGCATAACGGTTTTGCATTTGGATTATTTTAAAATTATGTGTATTATGTTGAAATTTGGGAGGCGGGTGTGGGTACCGCCGCCTCTGGAACCATTTATTGGATAACTAACACCTCTGCCGTAGGTCACCCCAAAGGTTCGCTATGTTTGGTGACTTAGCAGGGGTGGCCGGGTTCATGGGGGGAGGTTTGTCCGGGTCTTGGCGGCGAATGCGTCTGCCCACCAGCTGCAAGACTGGATCGGGAGAGAATGTTTGAGGAGTTCCTTTGTCTTCTCCAGCCGTACTCTCTTGGAACATCGCCTTGTACCGCAGTGGGAGGGATGGATGATGATGGAGACCGTCACTCCGACACACTGACCCCCAGATTCCTACCGACCCCTAATACCCGTTTCCTTCCCAAAGTTCCTCTCTTTCCTTCCCTAAAAAGACCCTCTGCATCCCCAAAGATGACATAGCCCTGAGGGGAATAGGCCACTTGCATCAAATTTTTTTAATTTTTTTTCCGGTTTAGGCAAATATTCTAAGACATTCTGTATTTTTTTTTATTTTTTAATCGTATTTTTGAAACCCTGGGGATTTTTTGAAAATTTCAAACCGATAAATCAGACCATTTTTTATAAACCGGAAAGACGGGACATAATTTTATAGGTTTGAAAAAACGATAATTACATAGCCGAAAATCATTTAAAAAAAAAGAACATTTTCCACACGAATGGCACAGGAGAATAACGAGGCATACCAAAAATATTACATCTCATAAATATTTTTTTTCCTTGATCCATCTTATTGACCATAAATCATTATAATGAACAGCGTCTATATTACTAAATTCAATGTAATATACTTGTACTTGTAAATTATAATAATAATACGAATATTATAAAATTTAATTTTTTTTAAATCAGCACCATAATCATTATACCTCTAAAACACGTACCGACATCATCTGCACGTTCTGAAGAGAACCCCGTAGATCATTAAAAGTACGGGGTTCTCTTCAGAGCATCTGTCAAAAAGTGAAACCAAATGATAAGTTCGCAGAGAACAAACAATAAATCTAGTGAACGAATTCAAAAATTCGCCTGAAATCAAAGTGATGCCATATAAAAAATAAATCAGTGTGGAATTTTAAAAAAATAATAGGAACATTTTCGGAGACGGGACATTTTCATGTAGTGACGTCACAAGCCTAAATAATGGATTTATTTATTTAAAAATTACAAAAACTGTACATTTCTATACAATTTTACTAACATTTTCTTAATCTTAGTAAAAAGATCTATCCACATGATTTTTTCCAAGTCGTTATGAAATCCATGCAAGTGGCCTATTCTTTTTCTCAGGGCCTCCTGCGTGGATCTAATGTAAAAAAGGAGTTATCAATTAGTTTCCACTCCACATAAGTTTGTAGTATCTCCTCCTTATTTTTCTCAAGATTCTTTTCTTTACACAATTTAAATTCGACATTTGCTTATATATCTTCGATATTTGCTACTGGAAACAATTTGAAAAGTGTTTTATTAAAAAGGTAGATTTTTTGTGTTCATTTCGTAAAGATTTTTTCACTTTTATTCTGGTTGTGGATGACCATAACAACATTTCATCTCAAAATCATATCAATTGTTATATTTCCATTGTGGATCAACCAAAAAAAACATATCAATCCCTTTTAATTGCTTTTGTGAGTCAATCGAAGCAACTAGATATTTTTATAAATAATGTAATATGTTTCAAAAAATATCTCCACGATTTGTGCACCCTAAAAAAAAATATATATATATATTGTTTGTTTTATTACATTTCAGGAAATACTTCATAAATATTTTATACTAATAATGTATTTTAATTTTGTATTTAAGTTTTTTAAGTTATGTATAAATAATACTTTCATGTTTTTCATGTGTTTGCTTCTGTAAAAATTCAAATGTGATTATTACTGCAGACACATTAGTCTAGGGATATTTATATTTGTCACTTCTTCTAACACAGCAAACTTATTTTGTGGCACCATTATGATTGAAATTAATAAAATTACTTGGTTTTTACCACTTTTATTGTTTATAAAACCGACATGTTTCGTCAGCAAAGCTGACTTCTTCAGGGTTATGACAGAACTAATTTTAAATATAGACATATATATAGGTAATAGAAAAATAATCGACATAAACAATAATAAAATTAGAAAGAAAATAATGTTTAAGGGACGAGGGGCAATATAGAACAATTTTAAAATATTTAAAAAATTTTAAAAGGGGAATAGATTTAATAATGGGTCATTTAAAAACAATTTTTGATTATTAATAATATTTAAATTTGCATTAACACTCTTTCTAATCTCTAAAATTTCTAATTTATCTAACTGAATGCCATTGACATTACAATGAATTAATTCTATTCCACTGTTAAAATTAAAGGTATGACTAGTTTCTATTAAACGGTTGGCAAACTCCGAGAAACTATTATTATTTAAAGCTTTCATATGCTCTTTAATCCTTATTTCAAAGTTTCTCGAAGTTTTACCTATATAAAAGAAATCACAATCATTAATTTATAAATTCCAGATTTTTTCATTTTGGAATCTCTATCTTTATTATTTACAATATAATTTTTAAGTTTATTATTTGCATAAAATACAGGAAGAATTTCATTCGGTACATTCTTTGTCAAGGCATTAGAGATTTTATTATTGAAATACATAATTTTCTTCCATTTTTTCCTTTCCTGATCCTTTTATATTTGTATTTTAATTTATTATATATTACCCACAAACATGTTTTATAAATATCCTGTTTTTGTCTCAAATAAATAAATAAACATAATATGAACTATTATCGAAAAATGAAATAATTAAACTTTGTATAAACCACTTATATGATGCGCAAATCCGACCGGTTTCGGAACAAACGTTCCTTCGTCAGGGAAAGCTTATACTAATTTGACAGTTTCGAACAATATTTTATTATGGTAGGGGTAGAGCCGTTGCTAGTTAATAATTTAGATTGGGTGGGTAGGTATTAGTGTAGAGTGGGTGGGTAGGGGAACAAATCCATGATTGGGCTATATGACAATATTTTTTGTTTGTTGATAATAGATTCATTATTTTTAAGGGATTTTTTAATTTCCAAGGCTTCTAAGTTATCTAAACGTTTTCCTTTATGATTAATATGAACTATTATCACTCTTACATCCCAAAAAACCTTGCTTATATTAATTTCTATTCTCGTGCATGCAGTTTACAGCTTACATTACACAAATAAGTATCAGTTATATATATATAAAATAGTAATCAGTAACTGTATATAAATTAGTTAGTAGAATGATATTGTGAACCCTCACCAGGAGAACCTTTTCCGAGGTATTCGCATGTTTTAGATAAAGCGTTATTTTATCGTCATAAGTAAAAACACAGAATCGTTCTTGAAACTCTCAAGGAGGATACTAATACGGTTCCACCTATGGCGGCAGTATTGTAGGTTAGTTGCAGTTAAAGTACGTCTTAATATTACGTAGACACGATGTAGAGTGAATACGGTGAAAGAAGAAGAAAATATGTTAAATAATATTATTCGCTGTTATTATCATTTTAACCTTATGTTGATAATTTTAATTTTCTTTTTTTGTCAACCCAAACAACATTTCAAATTCTATTACCACATCTCATAAATCGTCTTGAAATTCTATTGCAATATTATCGTCCAACTTGACCATCCACCAAAATCATTTAAAATAAGAAATTTGCCTACCGACGTATTTAATGGAATTACAGCTATTGGACATAAACCAGACTTTGTAGTTAGAGAATGGCTATTAATGTGCCCGCATTTGCAGAAAGGGTTTAGTTACATAGTTCGTACGATTAAAAAGGTGTGAAGTTTCTGCGGCAATCTTTACGTAATAATACTTAAAGAGATAACAAAATTTTGATACTACTTAAGAAGCTTAAAAACTTCTATGTATAAATATTTGGCCACAGCAGAAGGGCAATAAGGCCTCCGAATCAAAAAGAAAGACTATTCTAATCTGTCCTCTTTTGTCATTTTGGAAAAAAATGTATTCAATATTGATTGTGTGGCGAGTCATACCAATTCTTCGATGGCAGGACTCTTATAAAACAACAAAATTATAGTATTCAGCGGAATCGTAATTTGGTGGAAGTATTCTATCGATACTACATTCTGGGTTACATTATTTATTAGTATATTAATGGCCACTAGTTTTTTTTTTTTTTTTTATCAACTCTAAACTGGAGATCCTTACTAGGTAATTTCCCTCGATTTATCTCTGAGAATGCTGTGTATAGGGTATTTTTAGGAAAGGAAGGAGTGAACATGGATCTTTGAGACACTCAAGTAGTAAAATGAAGGAAATAAGAGTAAATTCCAATTAATAAAATTGCACACAGAGCTAATTATTCTTCTTTGTGTACCCTATCAGGTCCCCCTGACGTTAGCGATCACTCTAGAAAATGTCTCTCTTTCTTGCGCTTTCCGGAAAAGCTCCTCCACACTTCTAATGCCGGTCCACTCTCGTATATTTCGCAGTCAAGACATTTGTCTCCTACCAGGTCCTCGGCGACCCTCTATCTTGCTTTTCAATATTAAATGGAGCAAGTGATATTTCTCCTCTCGAAGTATATGACCCAGATATGAAATTTTCCTGATTTTTATTAATGTTAGCAGTTCCTTATCTGCTCTAGCCCGCCTGAGAATTTCTGTGTTGGTGATCATGTCGGTCCATGGGACCTTGAGCATTCTCCGGTGAAGCCGCTTTTCAAAAGCCCCTAACCTGTTCATGGTATTTACTTTCAAGGTCCATGTTTCACATCCATACAGCAAGAACGACCACACATAAAATTTGAGCATTCTCTGCCTTAGCGTTAAACTGATATTGTCATTGCAGAAGAGGGATTTCATTTAGAGCTAATAAAAAATATTAATAAAATCGAGAAAAATTGTCGTTTCTTATTCTTCTTCAATGGCGCTACAGCTCATGTTGAGTCTTGACCTCCTTCAAAATAAGCCTCCACCGTCCTCTGTCCTCAGCCGTCGTCTTCCAATCTGCGACACGGAGTAGTCCTCTTGCATCCTTCCTGACATCATCCTCCCATCTCAGTCCAGGTCTGCCCGCCTTTCATTTACCTCCCGGGTGTCCTGTCAGAACCTTCTTCGGTACTCGTGTGCTTGGCATTCGGTGCACATGTCCAGCCCATCTTAATCTTTGGAGCCTTAAACGGGTGGAGAGTCTGGAAGCTTGGTAAATATCATAGACCTCATTATTGTGGCGGATTCTCCATGCCTCTCCCTCTCGCATCGCTCCGCGCTCCAAAGGTTCTTCGAAGTATTTATATGCTTGTCGTTTCTTATATACGAGTACCTCAGTAATCTCTGGTAAACCAGATCAACAATATTGTCATAATTTATTTTTTTAGACGAAACAACAAATCTGTTTAGACGTTCAAGGCAATTTTTCTACTTCTTGATGAATAGCGGATATTTTATTATGGTAACATGTAATAATTTATTTTATTTTATTATTTATTTATTTAACGCCCAAAGGGCTTTTACATTTTGGTAGTACAAATAATTCATGACAGATTATTTTTAAACATATACAGAAATAATAAAAATAAAATTTGATAAAAAAGCACACAAGTCATAAAAACACAAAAATACAGCGATTTCATAGGTTTTCAGAAAAAACAGATAGGTTTAGGAATAATTTTGGAATAAGTTTTTCACAAGATCAACAAATTTCGCCAAGTTTATGCTAAATATGTCAATATCACCTAAGTACTGATTTCCCATAGTGTGAAATCGTTGTATCGTAGAGTGGGCAATGTAGTTCCGCTTATGAATGCTACGGTAGAATAGTGTATTTTGTCGTGTAGTTACTGTCGGTATTCGTAAGTTTATGAGTTGCAGTAGTTCGCAACAGTCAAATTTAGAGTTAAGTATTTTGAATAAAAATGTTAAGTCGTTTATTTTACGTCTGTCTTCTAGTGTGTGTATTTTTAAAATATTTAATAATAAATTATATTTCAAGTCTTGTAGTGGGATATTTAATTTAAAATTTATAAAACGCAGAATTTTTTTTTGTATTCGCTCAATGTTATTAATGTGAATTTTGTAAGATGGAGACCAAACTACCGAGTTATGTTCCATTAGGCTTCTAACTAGAGATACATATAATAATTTAAAGACTTGAATGGAATTAATTTTTTTGGTTGTTCTTAATACGAAGCCTAGTGTTTTCATACCTTTGTTTACAATTTGGTGGATATGATTGGTGAAACTTAGTTTTTCTTCCAAAATAATTCCAAGATCTCTCATTTCCGTGACTCTTTCTAAAGCTGTGTTATTGATGGAATATTCAAATATAACAGGATTTTTATTTCTGAAGAAAGTCAAGGTTTTGCACTTTTCTACATTTAAGAATAAATTATTTTGAACGCACCAATTTAGCAAAGAAGAATTAGCAATGCCCTTATTAGCGCATTTCGCCACAAGCGTAGAAACGCGTAAAAAGCATCGCGTGTAACTCGTATTTGTAATTTAAAAAAAAAAAACACCCAAAAAGTTAGTACTAAGAAATATACGGGACCACACTTTTCTTCTTGAAAATCATTTCCCTCTGTTTGCTCGCCGAATTTTCTCTTCCTTAAATTCAGCTCAAGGACATAATTATCTTTTACTATCCTTGAATTATATTGCATCCATTCCGGGGGAAAGTTTACGGATTGAAGCTTATCCGAGAGCAGATATCGTTTGTGGCATTACTCTGTATTCGCTGTACCCACTATACCCATCTTCCGACGCTGGTTTATACAGATTAAATAACTTATTTCTTCAATCTTTGCAAATCACTTTGTGGTGTCATTTTTTATTAAATGAATAAAATCACTTTAAAAAAACACTATTTGATTAAATAGTGGTGTTTTACAAAGGTGATTTGTTTTAATTCAAATAAATAACTTATTTTCCGTATTTCTAAGGTTACCCACGCTAATATTTTTTTATAGTATGTCCTTATTGCAAAATAATTAGGTTGACAAAAATTTTTCTTAAAAGTATTCTGTGTATATTTTACACGATGCCTAAGTCATGCCTTTTTACATACATACCGATCCCCATATGTATACACTTAATCGGATAAAAAGTATCGAATTTAAATTTGAAATATATTTAGGTATATACGAGTATATAATATATATCGATAAAAAGTTTTTTTATTTGATTAAAAATATTGGGTAAAAAATCTTTGATTCACACAATCATTATTTTCATGTATAAAATTTCAAACAGATAATACAATGCTACACGTATTAGATTATGGTAGCGTAAACATGAATTAACGCTTAGAAAAATAATTTCCCTCAGGGCCTATGTCATCTGAGATGCTGTGAGGAGGGTCCTTTTGAGGAGAGGAAAGAATGAACATTGGTCTTGAAGATACCCATGTTGGAGGAAGGAGGATACACAAGGCAAACACGGGCCAGCAAATTGTTCCACAGCCGAGCTCTTGAACACAAAAACGAGTCGAAGAAGCGACCCGTTCTCATGTGACAAATATCAACCGTGTAGATATGTACGTTAGGCACGCGTTTGGCATGTTTTCCGACTATACACCGGTGCCGAAGGGATCAATGACGCTAGTTCCTCGGAACATCTTCCATTGAAATACCGGTGGAACAAGGATAGCATTCCCACCTACCATCATTATGTCATAGAAGACAGCGCCCTCCTTTTTCGCCAACTTATGCGTGTAGTTTATAGCTTAATTTAGTTGCCATTTGAAAAGAATTACTATTTAGGGACGGTACCTACATTCTAAATCGTAATAATAATAAAATAATACTAAAAAATACACGCAACATTGACAACAATGAACTGTAATAATTTTACGTTCACAATCAGTAACCTCAAATAATGTCCGCGATCTTAAACTGTACGAAAATCGATACCAATATAGTAATCGTCATTTTTTCTTCGCGAATCCTTATGAAGCGACGATCCTTGTGGAAACTGAAAAAAAAGTAAAATTTTCCAAATCTTCAGTAACCCCCGACACAAAAAAGAGCTGTTGGATGACAGATTTTCATAAATTTCAAGAATTTTTATAGCTTAGAACCATCTCGATCACATCAGCTTTCAAACAACAAAAAACCCGCAACGTAATCGGTCCATTCGTTTAAGAGCTACGATGCCACAGACAGACACACAGACACGTTTTTTAACCCGCTCCTTGCGTCGGGGGTTAAAAAAGCATTGTCTAAACCGCCCCTGAGACCCGATATAATGAGAAACGGATAAAGTTGCCGATTGTGATGGCAACATACATCGACCGTTTAAGTAACAAACCCTCAGATAATGCAATCTATAGTAGAGTTACACTTCAACCGCATCTCAACTGACCGAAGCATCGTGTTATTGGAAAGAATTATTGTCAGGATGTTTATCTGTCAGATGAGCGACCAACGGCAATTTTCATACTTGTAGAAATTATGGTTTAATATTTCTACTTTGCCAGACATTTTTTCAACAACCGTAAAGATTTATTGGATTCCAGAATGACAAAGGTACTCGTAATTTATACTCTGATCGTAGAATCATTTCCGATTTAACCTGTTTGTATAAAATCATTAATTCAATGTTTGATACCCCTGATTTATTATACGAAATCTCTTTTCATACTCCAGGCAGGTCAGTCACAAGACAGTACCTACCATATTATTGTAGCAATTCTAAGTCAACATCCCAATATTACACTCCTATGCGACGGATTCAACAGCTTGGAAACAAATACTCCGATGTTGTTGATATATTTTAATATATAAGCATACCTTATTGAAGTTAATTTCATCAAGTAGGGGAATATTTTGATAAAGCTATCTAAATTGACTAACACATTAACAGTATTTTGTTGGCTGAAAGAAAAAAAAACTATTTTGTATGTTTTATATTTTGTATCTACATACTGTGTGGATGAAATTCAATATTTTTTTTTACTTTATGTTTATTTTAAACAGTCGTTTCCTGCACTATTTACTAGTATAATTTCGTTAATATTGATATATATACATATGTATGTAAAAGCCTAAATAGGCGTAAATAAATAAATTTGTTGTAATTTAATCATTTCTGCATCTTCAGCGATCGTAAGCGAAGTAAGCAGAATTTTGAATTTTTAACATATAGTTATTTACGTTTAGGTAGGTACACCTCTTTCTTAAAAAACACACACAATAGCTCTCTGTTACTGAACGATATTTATGACACAGCGATAAGCTCATTTTATGGGTAGGGACTATCGGACGGATAGTCATCTCTAACATTTATGTATTCTTTATAATGGCGGCCGTTAAGACTTTATACTGCTCCAAAAAAAAAACAATGTTCGTACCGTATGTGTTTTTGAACGTTATGGGTACTATTTTACAGATGTTTGTAAATAATTACGTTGAAATTGAGGGAAAGATATAGAATATTACATTTGCACGTACAAATTTACTTGTTTATTAAATATTCCTGGAGGGACCTTATAAATTGCACCAGCTCTCAACACAGGAGTTCCTTGTGAGACAGGCATACACATCACAAATTGTTACATTGTTATTTGGTCTAGTTTGTTTTTCTTCAAAATCTATCTTTTTTCATAAATATTTGGAAATATGGAATATATTGCATTGCACTACCCCTAGGTACATTCTGGAATAAACTATTACTTCTTATTCTTGGTATGCTCTATCAGGTTCCCCCGACGTTGGTGATCATTCTGGAAAATTTCTCTCTGTCTTGCGCTGCCCGGAATAGCTCCTCCACACATCTAATGTCGGTCCACTCTCGTACATTTCGTAGCCAAGACATTCGTCTCCTACCAGGCCCTCGGCGACCCTTCATCTTATCTTTCAATATTAATTGGATCAAGTGATACTTCTCCCCTCGAAGTATGTGACCCAGATATGAAATTTTCCTAACTTTTATTAATGTAAGCAGTTCTCTAGTGTTGGTGATCGCGTCGGTCCATGGGACCTTGAGCATTCTCCGGTGAACTATTACCTACTAACAATTAAAAACCCGCTCCGCTTTGTAACAAGCTTCACGTACGAAAATGGTTTTGAATAAGGCGCGATCAGAAATGTATTCGAAGTCGGGTTTTAAAATTTCAACCGTGCAGACGCTAGCGTATTAATAGTATCAGGTTATTACGAATGGAACCTAGGGCAACCAAAATTCAATAGGTGTGTTAGGAGCCTCAAAGGAGTGAGAATGGAAGGAAATGGGAAGAGGATGGTTTGGTTAGACATACAAGTACCTAGCTTTTCTTAGATCTGGTCACTAAGCATAGCGAAATATAATTTCAAAACAATACCAACATTTTGTAAGTGTTGAAATCCAAAAGAATTCAAATAATCCGTAAAAAAAATGCTGCACCCTTGCCGCAATTTTTTTAAAAACTTTTCACACTGGAGGCCTTGGGGACAAAATCCCTCAGGGCCCATGTCATCTTCAGGGATGCTGTGAGGAGGGTCTTTTTAGGGAAAAGAAGTTCTAGGAATGAAAAAAGTATGAGGGGTGGGTAGGAATCTGGGGTTCACGGTGTTCAGGAGCTAAGGACGTATGAATCTAGGGACAATGTATCCAAGAGTGACGGACGTATGAATCCATCCGTCCCACCGCGGTGCAAGGCGTTGGGTCGAGAGAGGCCGGCCAGAGAGTTCTTGGTTAGGTTTGATTAGGTTCCCTCAACCAGTAACCTATAGATGGGCAAGACAGGGTAGGTTAGACAAACCTCACCCTATGAAACTAGGCACCCCTGCTCAGTCACCAAACGAAACGAACCACTATACCGGTGACCTAAGGCAGGGGTGTTGGTTACATAATAAATAGTTCCCGGGCGGCGGTACCTACAACCGCCTCCAAAATTGATAAAAATACGTCCTTTGAATAAAAAATACAAACGAAGTGCAGAATTTTCTAGAATATTACGATCATATTTGTTTGAGTTCTGTGATATCTGGATTTTCCGCGGAATGAAACTAAATTAAAACGAGAGTTCATAACGAAAGCATTTTATTCCCGGAAAAATATATTTGTGCTTAGTTTCGTGAAAATAAATTCTGCAAAAAGCTCCTGTATTGAAAATGCAAAAAAGTCCTTATTTACGAAAAATCCCACACGGATGAAACATTTTCTCTATTAAATGAATACTTGTTTACGGTTGAGCTGTTACGAACTCTACTTTATTTGGTGACCACAAAACGACGAACGGAGAAATTTCAACATTTTGATATATGATTGGTCTTCGGTAAACGCTGATTCTGGAAAAAAATTCAGTTTTAGATCACATTGTAATCAGTTGTCAATCAAAATAGTTAAGCCGTTATGCTTTTCAGATTGATCAAAATCGGAAACGGGTCGAGAATCGGCATTCAACGTGGACTGTTCAAATGTCGAAAATTGGAGATTAGGATAGTTATAAATAGTCTCACAAAATATTCTGGTCGATCATTGCTTCATAGATGAAATTCGGATCACCGTGTGAATGTTTTTTTAATATTTAATATCACGAACTCTAAAAATTACGTATGTTTTTTTGTGTGAAAATCGCACAAGAGAACAGTCTGGAGCCAGTAAAACTATGGCATCCCCAATTGGGGTATGTTTTGAGGCTGAAGGCAGTGGTGAGGGGGAGGAGATGGTGAAAAGGAAAGTGAGGAAGTACCTAGCTATTCAGTACTGGTTGCCATCACGGTTAAACCATTGCAATAAATGTTTTAATTCTTAATGGTGGTTTTACACCTGGACGATATTGAGAGTATCTTGAACCCTGGAACGTGTCGCAAATATACTATTTTTATTAATTAATTGTGAAATAACGCAAATTAATCATGTACAATTTATTTGCGCAATCTGGGGCCGAAAACCTTACCCCTCGACTACGGAGGCTATCATGTTTGTATTGCTCTGACAGCTGCCGTATTGCGGGTATTCAACATTACATTAATTACTGTATTAAACCATCTCCGGGGATATTAGAACTCTGTAGACAGTAGTTGCATAAAGTTGAGAAAATACAGAAAGTTAAACGAAACCTATCTAGAATTATTGAAAATGAAAACCTTCATAAATTTAGACCCAGTTGTTTCGCAGAAATTCAAATGTATTATTGTCATGAAATGGCCATTTAGCACTATGGAGTCACGTGGGGTAACCGTACGCGGATTGTAAGTGTTCGCAGTGATGTTTCCGACAAGGTCGTGCCTGTTTCGCGTCCGTGCGATCCTGAATTCACTTGCGCTTTGGTCGCATTGAAGCAGGACATGTGTACAGTGAATCATAATTTGAAAATAAAAATTGGTAGGTAAATTACTTTTCTAAAAATTTTCATCTGCTACCGATATGTTTGCTTACCGATGTGGTGCTATTGTGTAACCAAATAATTTTTGGTGAAATATTGTTAGTTACACGGGTGCTAAGTGATAATTCTAATAAAGATAACCACAAATCTGATTTTAACACTTACCCTACGGTATGCGAATACTTACCCCGCTCATGGGGTAAGTGTACGCAAATGACATGCATGTAAACTTTTTTATATAACTTTTTAACTTATGAACCAAATGAGGTTTTTATGTTTGAGATGCCTTAATGATCAATCATATTAATAAACAACAAAAATTGAGTAAAATGCCTAAAGCTTTTTAATTCAAAAATCCCAATGTAAAAATTGCGTACGGTTTCCCCACGTGACTTTTTTGTTTTTAAACCGTTGAAACGTTCCCTTTTGATGCCGATTCGAAGTCCGTTCAGTTTTTGAACAAATTGTGATTAGCAGAAGGGGACAACTCTCATATTGTTAAGCTTGTCAGCTTATTACAGTTTGGTAGAACGCTGAAACGCACCCAGAATCGGCGGTTAACTTTCAAATGTCAAAAAAAACGAAATGGTGCCGAATGGCTATTTCATGAGAATTTTTATATATGTGAATGGTGCTTTAGTAAATAAAGCTTCTAAAAGATCTTTTTAGAGGTCACGGCTTTAAATCCCAGCGTGCATAAATTTTTTTTATTAAATAGTAGAGTTTAGTCTCACATTTAAACAAAAAAAAAATTACATTAACTCCACACAGGAGGCCCTGAGGAAAATAATTTCTCTCTGGGCCTATGTCATCTCGGATGCTGTGTGGAGGATCTTTTTGAGGAGAGGAAGGAATGAACATTGGTCTTGAAGACACCCATGTTGTAGGAAGGAGGAAACACAGAGGCCGGCAAATCATTCCACAGCCGAGCTGTTGAACACAAGAACGAGTCGAAGAAACGACCAGTTCTCATGTGACAAATATCAACCGTATACATATGTTGGGCGTATGTTTGGCGTGTTTCTCGACTATGCATCGGTGCTGAGGGGATCAATGACGCTAGTTCCCCGGAGCATCTTCCATTGTAATACAGTAGAACAAGGATAGCATTCCCACCCGACGCCTGTGCTCTAAAGATTGCAATCCGTCTGTTAAGATGGGAGAATCTATTAAACGGACCGCCCGTTTCTGCACAGAGTCGAGGGTATTTTTCAGGTATTTTGGAGCTCCAGACCAGAGGTGGCTGCCAAATTCAACCGTGGGGCGCACTTGTGATTTGTACAGGGTTAGCAGTTGCATACTATTAAAGTATCTGCGGGCCCTGTACATTATGCCCAGTTTTTTGAGGCTATTTACTCTGGCTTCGATGGAGCCCCCACACTTGAGCTGGTCACAATAATGCAAATTAATAAACATACCTACTTTATTTGCGGCGCGCTCCAAAAAGGGCAGACCTCTCAGCATCGCCCTTGTGAAGGACTTATTCAGAATCGAAACCTTGCTTGAGATGACTTTAGTCCAATTTGGGAGGCGGGAATGGGTACCGCCGCCCCGGGAACCTTTATTGGATCACCCACACCTCTGCTATAGGTCACCCCAAGTGGTTCGCTACGTTTGGTGTTTTAGCAGGGGTGCCCGGGTTCATGGGGTGAGGTTGTCTAGGTCTTGGAGGCAGATGACCAAGACACACTGAACCCCAGATTCCTACCCACCCCTTAAACCCTTTTCCTTCCCAGATCCATCCTCTCCTTCCTTTCCTTAAAAAAACACTCCACACAGCATCCCCAAAGATGACATAGGCCCTGAGGGAAATTATTTTCCTCAGGGCCTCCTGTGTGGAGCTCATGTAAAAAAAAAAGTCGTAATTTGTGACCAGATCTGAATAACCAGTACGTCCCAACCTTCATCTTTTATGTATTTATTTATTGGCTCGCCAACAAAATACATCAAGAAATTATAACAGTAATTTACATTTTAAATACGGTTACGGTATCAGTAATGATTCTACATAGATGAGCACACCATTCATCTCAACATTTTTTGTGACGATAAGTTACAATAAGTAATAATAAATAAAATTACTAATACATGAAACAAGGTGGATAATAATAAAATATTAGTAAATACGTACACACATTTACATGCACACATATTTACATGTACACGCATATTATAGAGCCAATGCATAGGTAGGTGAATGATTCAATAATTGCAAAGTGACTCAAGTGAGGAGATCATCAGGTATATGCATGTATTCTCGATCCAAAATAAGAACAACCCGTGGACGGCGTGGACGCGCATGTTTCCGCCCCTTCTCCCCACTGCTTACTAGACGAACGCTAACACATTCAATCCCACTATTTAAATAAATTGAATTATTTTATTAAATTTTATTTTATTTGTCTGACAAAAAATGACATCAATTTATACCTTTTAAATAATGGTAGCGGTAGTATTACCAAATACATATTGTACTTTATGTGGCATGAGATTTACCAAATTGGCTGAGGAATTAATCCGAACCTAAAAATATCATCATTGTCATTTAAAAAAAAACCTCAGATGATTCACTTGAAACATTGAAAGCCAGTGAATCATCGTTGTTGTCTCCGAGGTCATGAAAATATGATGGACATTCCAAAATTATCGCTTAGTACCAATAATAAGTCGAATAAAATTACTCAAATACTCTGTTGTAACTTTTCCGATGCATTCTTACGTGGGTGTTCTTAGGCATTTATTTTGAAGGAGATATTGTTTACTTTAACATGTTATTTTATCATCGACCATACCAATTCGCTCGTGTTTAATTCGCAATGTTAAGGAAGAAATCGGAACCTAGTTTTGTTGGCTTCGCTAGCAGTGACATTTACCATATACTTATTATTTATCATATAACCCTCTGTGACAGCTGTCCTCTTTTGTTGTTTGTAATTAGTGATAATGTATTTGAACATATCGGCTGATTACCCATTTTACCACTGGGTCTGAATGGGTTAATTTTTTGTAACGCGGATACACAGGACGACGTTCAACGGCATACTGAATTTTGGGCGAAGTGATTGGCGGCAGCCGAGGGCCGGTGAAGGGACCGTAGCGGGGGGAGTGGTATGCGCAGTACAAACCAAATTTTGTACCATCGCGGGTTGTTCTAAACGTGGATAGAGAATAGGTATAAGTTCCTTCTGAAGGCAGGATTGAATTAAAAAATATTTCCAAGTTTTCACGATCGTAGTATCTTCTTAGGGCCGGTTTTATAAACGAAGTACCAAATTTCAGTTACGTAACAAACCGTTTTTCGATAACGGACCGCTATCCGTTCGTTATCTAATTTTATGTATTTTAAACAAATGTGCATTACTAGCGGTCATCGGTTATATTAAGCCCGAAAGTTTTATTACTTGGGCCACTCTGATGCGTCGACTTGCAAATTCCTGTAAAATCGCCAGCTGCTTGCAGCATTGATCCCAATGACTATTTATTGTTCTTAAGTTTAATCTGTAGAATCCCATTTTTATTTGTAATATTATTATTCAATTTATAAATAATATTATTATTCAATTTAAAAATAAGTTTATTTATAAATAGGATCTTCTATGTAATTATTAATTATTATTACGCGTGACAGCTATTTCGATTTCTGAAGACATTATCAAACTAGGCGAAACAGCTGTCACGCGTAATAATAATTGCATAGCAGAACTTGTTTATGAATAAACTGTTTTTACAAATTGAATAATAATATTATTTAATAATATACAAAAGAAATAAAGCTTGGCTGGCGTTATTGACTGATTTCGATAATAAATAAATAACCAAGCGCCGAGAACAACTTCAAACTGTCAAAAAACGTCAGCAAACGGATCGTTATCTATTTAACTGGCCAAAATCGGTCAGTAAAGCATTAACCGCTACATAACCGACCGGTAGCCTTGCGAATTTTTAACGGCAAAATCAAGCGGTAGACCAAATATTAGTTAAAAATGGTATCAAGTGTGACGAACGGATGGTTATAAAACCGGCTCTTATAATATACAAAAGAAAGTCGGGTTAGTTACACCATTTATAACTCAAGAACGGGTAGACCGATTTTAATGATCTTTGATTTGTTGGATTTATCTCTGCCCCGAATAGCAGAATAGCTATTAAATCATTGGAAAAAATTAACGAAAAAAAATTATTATGAAAATTCTTTTCCTCGCACATTTTTTATAGAACGAATTTTCATATTTCGAAAGAGCTGCAGCAATATTGTGATAAGTATAATATTAAATAGTGAGTGAATTCCAAAAATTCAAAAATATCAAATTTTAATGCGCTGATGGTATTGCTTTTGCTATTAAACATATAATGCTGCCCCTCTTTCTTACACATTAAATTCAACAGTTGAAAATGAGACAAACAGTGAACGTATGTCTGCACCCCTCCAAAGAAAAAATAAATAGTTATAATAAATCTCCCTCACAAGTATTTTTTTTTTACATGAATACCGCACAAGAGTCCCAACTGTTCCCGTCTGGAGCCAGTGAGACTGTGGCATCCCCAAATGGTGTATGTTGTGAGGCTGAAGGTAGTGGGGAGGGAAGGAGATAGGGAAGAGGAAGGTGGGGAAGTACCTGGCTTTTCAGATCTGGTCACCAAACACGGCTAAAGCCATTTCAGGCAACGTTTCAATTCTGAATGGTGGTCTTACACCAGGGCGATACTGAGAGTATCTCCCACTCTGGAACGTGCTGCAATATGTAATATATATAATGTTTTAAATGAATAAATTGTGAAATACACAAAATAATCAAATAAATTTATTTGCCACGCCGGGATTCGATCCCGCGACTTTCGGTATGCGAGTCAAGCGCCTTACCGCAGCACTACGCCGGCCGTCAAATAAAATGAAACTCGTATAAATAAAATGAAACACAATTCCTGTAAGTACGTTGAAAAGTAAGAAAATCACAAAAAATATAAATCCGTGTACAACGCCATCTCTGTTACTGACAAAAACAAAACACGGACAGTTGCGCATCGATAATTCCTTCTAATTTCTCTGTAATTTTTAAATTAATAAAAAAACTGAATATAATTCAGCTAATAAATTCACACAGAAGTTATAGATTCTGAGGCGGTACGACGTTCACCGGGTTTATTTTATTACACAATCGAGTCATTCTTTATGTTGGTTTAAAAAAAGCTTTTACGAATGCCTTACTCATATACTTCCCATCCTTACTCTTTTCATATACGCAAGATACCCCACAGTACAACACAACATAAATCTTTCACAATGAATCCATTCATTTTGATTTTCAACCGATAGATAATACGCACAGAAAGAAAGTGTATATATAACACCGAAAAAAAATTTACTTAGTCTTTTCTCTAGTAACAAAGATAAATTGAAAGCATCACAAGAAAACATCAATTAAAGATAGAAAAAAGAAAAGAACTAAACAAACTCCCGCGATAAAACAAACATTTTATTTATCTTTCCAATACCGTCTTATTACCGTTGGATCGGAAAATCCTTTGAGCGCTGCCTCCGATCGAATCGGATCTTCTCCAGGGACCAGGAAGTGTTCCCGGCACAAAAGGAAGCGTTTCCTCATTACTTCGGAATGTTTTCCCAACACAATGGGAAATGAAAAAGGAAATTTAAAAATGACAGCTGTTTTCGATGTCCTAGATAATGTAGGCTGACACGTGAATGAACAATCTAGCTATAAAACTGAAAATCTGTTGGTAGGAACAAATATCGGACTATAAATGCAAGAATTGGGGAGTTTGGCATCATGAAAGTCACTAGATTTTTTCTTCTGGATTTTATACACTTACTTGATGAAGTCCCTGGTTTTGAACGAACATTACACTGAGTTGTTTGAAATCAGGATGTAGAAAGTAATTTTTTTCTTGTTTCTAACATCAAGTATGCGAAAATTCATCAGAAACTATCAAAATCTGCTTATAGAGATGTTTTGCAGAAATTTCATTTAAACAAAAACCTTTCTCCTGTTTTGAAGATCAAGTTTGCAAAATTTCATCAATCACAGAGAAAAATTGTAGCTTTGTTTAAAAAGCAAAACTGTATATTTTAAAAATTATTTTTAATAATTTTATTCGATTAATTTATGTTATTTCGCAATAAAGACAGTTTAACCAGCCATTGGCCGAAAATCCACATTTCGTCGAAAGTTCTTCTTACGATCGTGCAGGGCGGTTACAGTGAGAAAGATTTATTATTCTCCGTACCAGCTTTTTAAAATTATAACTCAAAATCGATTTTATTTCATTCAAAATTGGCTTTAATTTATACCTACATCCAAAAATGCTGAAAGGCGTTATGATAAAACTATTAAAATAATGTACTTTTTGTAGGTAATATTTATCATTTTTCAATAATGTCTAAGTTAAATAAGAATATTAAAAAAATTAAATATATTAGCTGTAAGTTCGCAAATAAATACACAAACGGACCAATTTTCGTCAAGAAACACATGTGCGTAGGTATATATTTTTTAATGATTTTATTTTAACTAAAATTAAAATTCTAAGACATGCGATACCCAGATAACGTATTGATTTATTTTACTGCATGATTACATGATTTGAAATGGGTGTGGTAAAATACAAAATCTTTTTTTAAAATTTAACAAATCTGCCAACGACCTATGGTATAACCTTATTATACTAAAAATAAACATTTTTTCACAAAATTTAAAACATGCGAATGCTAGACAAAAGAACAATCTTTCGAAAACCATTTTTAATTTTTTGTGGAAAAGAGTCAATACCTACGTCTAAAATCTGATTTAAAAATGACATATTTTAGGTTTTCTTTGGTAATACCCTCTGAATTGATTAAAAATATTATAAAGTGGGTATAGTTGCGGCACGTTCCGGAGTGGAAGATACTTTCAGTATCGCCCTAGTTTAAGACCACTATTCAGAAATGAAAAGTGGCTTGAAATGTATTATTAAGGCGTGTTTGGTAACCAGATCCGAATAGCCAGGTGTTCCCCAAATTCCTCTTTCTCATCTCCTTTCCCTCGCCACCACCTTCACAACGTACCCCAATCAGGGTTGCCATGGTCTCTTTAGCTCAAGACAGGATCTGTTGGGACTCTTGTACGGTATTCACATAAAAATATATGAAAATAGGTGGCAAAAATAGTATACTACGAAGGAAACAAATTCTTCGTCATTTATTTCGATTTCAACAAGTGCAAAATTTCGAGATGAGATTTATAAGTTCGTCGTTAAATTTTGAGACTAATTTATAATTTTTATAGTGGAATAACTTATTGAGTAAAACCTCAAGTTTTAATATTTAATAATAATTGAAGAAAATATAAACAACCCCCCAACGAATAATGTGAAACAGAAAAATCAGATAAAGTTTTGGCAGTATCTAGGAATTGAATCCAGGATCTAAGCAAAGCCCCGACAAGGCTGAGGACGTGGATTCAATTCCTAGATACAACCTATCTTTTTCTGAATTTTCTGTGACACATTTTTCGTTTCAGAATTGTTAATATTATCTTCAGTGATTACTTGTGTACCTACTGTACCGGAGATTATTAAAGAATACAATGCCAATACAATCGCAAACACTTTAAAGAAAAGTGTAGAGATAGTTTGAAGATGCCAAGGGAATAAACGGAGAAAAGAGTACCTATCAAGACAATATGTATGAATCTCAGATGACGTAGGCTCTGAGGGAAATTATTGTCCTCAGGGCCTCCTGAGTGGAGTTAATGTAAATAAAAAAAATGTGTAGACACATTACGCACGAAGAATGGAATCAGAAATTGGGCAAATCCCAGAAAAATGGAGCAAGCTTAAACACCAACTGTACATCATGCCGTTATCTTCAGGGGTAGGCAGAGAGGACGGAACGCTAAACAACTCTGTCTTGGCACACACTTCTTGCGTCATTCTCATTCATACGTACCAAATTTTATTATTTTGACTCTCGGCACGGCCCGACCCAAGTATTTGGTTCACTTGTTCATGCCATGTCTTTCTCCAGCTTCCCCGACTTCCACCATTCACATTTGTGTCATACATTCTCCTTACACTCCTTTCTTCGTTCATTCGCTCTACATGCCCAAACCATCTAATCATCCCAAAGAATATTTGTTGTATCTTATTTATTTAGCTTGCATATCAGCCTTGCATTCTTTGCAAAACTTCATGGTCATTCATGGTTTTACTGCACATCGGGATCTCATTTGTATATTTAGCCTTCAGTCGACTTTCATCCTTCCTCCGCCACTTCCGTACCTCTCTGCCATATATCTGGGTCGAGATAAATACTCGAGTTTCGTCACGTCAAGTTTTTGAATAGGAATAAATTTATTACATAATAAAATATATTAAAAATTTTGGAATAGTGCAATATTCTATATACCTATAAATGGAGAATGTCAATGGTAATAATGTGGGTGTGTGTGGCACCACAAAAATGTGTGAAGTTTTGTCGAATTTTCCCATTAAGTGAAAGTAATTAATGATACTGAAATAAGTTAATTAATAAGTCTTTTCAAAGAACATGATCTATGATTTTTTTGTTATAAGTTTTTGGGGTATTATGCCGTATTGCGTTGCAGTGTCCATCATCAGGGCAGATGTGTAATAGTTAGGGGTGATGTTTGTACTTATCTACTTAGGAGCGATACCGTGTCGCCAGCTCCACTCCTCCACGAGCTGGCGCTACAATATACTGCAACGCTGTCCGAAACGTCCGGCTAAAGGAGATAACGCAACACGGCATAATACCCCAAAAACTAATAACAAAAATACTTTGGCCGTGAAAATCTAAAATCGTATATGATCAATAATCTTCTTTTTTTTTCAAAATTATCATGAAAAAATCGAATCACGGTCAATTGCTTGGAAGGCAACTAATCTGACTATTAGACAACCACTAATAGATAAGAACGGTGGCATAAATATAGAAATAGGTACAAACCTACTGAAAATAACAATACTACTTTTCATACGTACTGATAATTTGTGGTGGAATTCCACTATAATAATCTATTTAAACAAATTTAAAACTTTTTCCACTTAATTAATTTGTAACCGAAGTACCACTCTGAACATGGCTTTAACAGTATGAAGCCGATTACGGTCACAAATAAATTGAGTGGAATTTTTTTTTTAAATATTTTTTTATATGAATAATTATGGATTTTTTAATTTTAGAAGGTTGCGTACATCACGTGCGAAATTATTTTCTTAATAATAAAAACTCATTTTAATAACGTGATATTACGTACAAAAATTGTGTTTCCACAGCATTGGGCAGGCCACGTGTCAAAGTAATAAAACAATATTGTTACAGCTTTGGCTTTATCGTCCTCACATTATCCCGGTCACTGGACAAGATAAAAAGTGACGACTTTAATCACAAACTGGAAGAAGATATCTTCATTCTTAGCTCCGACAAATTATTTCCCAAGTTATTATTCCGGACCAAACCGTGGGTGGATTCATTAGCCATCTTCCGGATAATAAGAACGTCTCAAGAGTTATTTCTATGACTTTTCTTGCTGAAAGACGACTGATACCTACTCTCAGAATGGGCCTTATGAAAGACCGGCCATGAGAATCGAAACGTTTTATAAACACTCGAGGGATTGCCTTAAGATGAATATTTACGTGAAATCCTAATTAGATACTATTTTGATTCATCTTTACGACGAATCGGCTTACAGTATGAACATCAAAAATATGCTACGGATAAATCGAAGCTTTTACTAGCTTTTCTATGTATTGGAATTACAATAAAATTATTATTTACGTGACAAAAAATATAAGCGTAAACCACCAAAAAAAAATATTTTTTCAAGACTTAACTATGAAAAGAAACAAATTTTAAATAAACAAAAATTTTAACAAAACAAAAAACGACTTCAAAAAATGCACTAAAAAGTAAAAAAATAATTTCGTATTCTTCTACAACTTTATAATCGACTTACTTTTTCTACTCATCAATATGTAGGTACGATTGTCATTTTTGGAATCGGTGTCAGTCATGGTAGGTTTGTAACTACGTACATAGTTATAGGTGAGATGTGCTTGTGTCGCACAAGCGACTTGACGAGGCGAGAGCAGGGCCGCGGCGTGAGGGGAGTTGTCAAGTAAACACACCGCGCCGGGTCGGGTACCTTTGCTGACACCGACTCCAAAAATAACAATCGTACCTACATATTGATGGGTAGAAAAAGTAAGTCGATTATGAAGTTGTAGAAGAATACGAAATTATTTTTTTACTTTTTAGTGCATTTTTTGAAGTCGTTTTTTGTTTTGTTAAAATTTTTGTTTATTTTTTGATTTTTAGTGAATCCGAAGTACACTAATTTGTCTGAATATGGGTAGATCTACTAAACGTGCTGCTCATATGAGACAGACATAATTTGACCATAACGACATTAGGATCAAATTAAGAGATTCGGCTGAGTTTCGTTAATTTGCTCCTAAGAATTGAAGAGTTCCGTTATTTTGTCATGGATCCGATAATCAGAACCTAACCAAACTCTCATCAATCTATTCTTGAAGTACATCCTTTCCAATAAAAAAAGAATCATTGCAATCGGTTGGCGTGATATTGAGTTATTCGTCCATTTGTCGCGCACATACTTTATGCAAATTTAAGACTTATATGGTTTTCTCATGGATGCCATTGTTAAAACGAGACCAAATTAAAATGGAACCACATGGAAAGCACCAGCTTTTAAATAAAAAAAGAATCATTAATATCGGTTCACCCAGTCAAAAGTTATGAGGTAACAAACATAAAAAAAAAATAAAAAATAAAAAAACAGTCGAATTGAGAACGTCCTCCTTTTTGAAGTCGTTTAAAAATACCCCTTTATGGCTAAGACTATTTTTCAGGTTTTCCATGTTCTAAATTTTTTTGTTCTTATAAAATTATGCACAAAATAAATAAAAAAACACTTTTTCGCTTACTAGCCTCGTGCAAAAAGACGCTCGATTTAAAAATTTTGCAGGCATGAGATTCGAAATATTTCTAGCGTTTATATTCCTCTTAAAATTGAAATACAAGTGGCTAGTTATAGTTAAGGGATTTCGGAGCGTTCGATTTGGAAATTTCCCGCCCTTATTAAAACAAATCATCCCTCCGAATTTTAATATGTTAATATAAAAACTACCTGTAGTGTTAGAGAGCCATTGAATGCATCTATTTTTAACCATAAAACAAATTATAAATTTGTTTTATGGTTAAAAATAGATGATAAATAAATTTAAAAAAAATCGTAAATATTTATAAATGCACGTATTATTTACTTTAAGATTGTCGTATGTATTTCCTTTTTAGAGAATATTACATACGACTACCTTTTCTCTGATATTTCACTTTGCAATAAGGTTGATTACGGCTTGAACTAGATAAATTAACTTGTCCAATTTTGCAATGTGATAATCCCATCTGTTTATACCATTTTGTTTATCTATTTCGAACCGATGTCCGAAAATTGAATAAAATGGTTGAGAAATTCAGAGAAAAAACTAACCGGATCCTTTTAATTTTCAGTGATAGAAAATGCTGAGAAAAGGGATTGTTGATTGATTGATTATGTCTACAACCTAGTTGTAGAGGCGTGTAAATAGCCCCTGACACGAGGGAGTGACTACCCTCTGTAAATTAAGGAGAATTGAACTCTTCCCTATGTGACACAAAACAGTTAACCCAGAAATTCCAAAATCCAAAGTGAAAACAAAACAATACTCACTCAGAGAATGCAGCTCTTGCACGATGTCCAACACAAAAGACACTTCTTTTCATTAAAAATATCAATTTCTGCCAAGGCGATATTGCATAATCTCAACAGATGTTTTGCACAGCAAGGAAGTTTCAACAATGAATAATAAATCTGCCTATTAATAATACGTGCCAAATCTTAGGTACAACAATAATTCAATTATTGGGTGAATTATTTGATAATGACTGACTAGGAGTGACATCTGTTGGCTTTTCACTAACACTCCCGTCGGAAGTAATTGCCTGCTTCACAGAGGTAAGGAAATGCATGAATATACTGAATTTTAAGTCACATAGGTAAATTCAATACAATGCAAAAACCATAGATGGCGCCCTCATAGTCTCATAGCATAAATTATTAATTTAAAGAAATTAATGCCCAAATGGATCCAAATATATTTATGGCGCGTATCCACTAGTTTATGATCAAAGATATGAATTTGAATTCAAACGTGCATTTTTTATTATGTTAAAATGATTTGTAAGAAATTAGAGTGTGTAATTCAAACACGGTAGAAGTGAAAATAGAAAGTGGCTAGTTATAGTTTTCATTTCTTGTATTATTGAAATATTTTGCGTGATATTGATTTAATGTTTATGCTCTTTGGGTTTCGTAGGATTTGAACCTCCGCCTCCGTCCGCTGGATTTCTCTGACCGCTCAGATTTACGACGCACTATACCGCTGGGCTATGGAACGCTCGCGGCGAGGCGCGAATTTATGGCGAGTATTTGTGTAGAACTGAGTTGTGGTGCATTTCCGTTTCATCCGAATTTCAAATCACTAACGGCGCTAAAGAAGTTTCACTTGAAATAATGTACCCTCCCCAGGAGACTTACATTTCCAACTCTATTCAGCTTCACAATAGTCATAACATACCCCAAATTCAGGGCTCCAAATAACTGGGATAAGTTGGCATTCTTGAGCGGTATTAAGTTTTTAAAAGCTTCGAAAATTGGCGAAAATCGGTATACTGGCAACGTTTTTTCCAGACTTTTGCTAAACCTTAACCTTTTCTACCGCCGTTGTCGCCTCATAATTGTACCATTATTGTAAGTGCCACAACTTCACTGCCTCAAGACACTTAAGACTCCTATTTTTTGTAGCAATAATGTCTTTAAAAATCAATATAACCCATAAAATTTCATTCCCAATTGTCACTATAGCTTCACTTAGATTTTATAGATAGACACTATAAAATTTCCATTGCAAATCTAACACAATAGTTTTGCAAGTACTAAAGCCATCTATTAAAAAACCGATAGAAATAACTGTACCACATTAATTGCATTAATAAAAATTAATGTATTCATCAATTCAAACCAATATTATTGATCACTTGTAAAAAATATAATCGTGTAAGTAAAATGGTATTCGAAGTTCTGTGCCTAAGCAACGAAAACCCTCGAACAGTAAGCTCTGGTGTCAAAAATTTTGTACAGAATTTCGTGTATGAAATTTAAAGGTCAATATACTTTTTACACCTACATATTTGTATATTGAACTTGGTCGCTTTGAAATATTAATTTAAATCTAAAAAAATATGCCAACACTCCAAAATCGGGCTTCAGATATCTTGTTTAAAAGATCTTAATAGTGGAATAGAATTAATACATTGTAATGTCAATGGCATTCAGTTGGATAAACTAGAAATTTTAGAAATCCGAAAGAGTGTTAATGCGAATTTGAATATTATTAATAATCAAAAATTGTTCTTAAATGACCCAAAATTAAACCTGTTCCCTTTGTAAATTGACCCCATTGCCCCTCTCTCCTCTACCCACTCTCATATTTCCATTGATACCATTGTCTATGTCTATTCTTTTTCAATTAATATCTACATTCGTTGTCTCCGCCTTTTTAACACGAGCTTTGACGAAAAAAAAGGTGTAAGACGTATTAAATAATGTATATTTTTTTTAAAAAAACTTTATTTATACCCAAAAACATGAAATTTTTGTAAAATTTATTAATAAAAAATTTTTTTAAAAAAAATAAAAATTAATACCATTGTCTATGTCTATTATTTAAAATTAGTATCAATAAAAACCCTGAAGAAGTGAGCGTTGCCCACGAAACATGTTGGTTTTTGTAAACAATAAAAGTGGTAAAAACTAAGTTTTTTATTAATTTGTATTAAAATGGTGGGATATAGGAAATAAAAAAAAATTTACTGAAAAGAGGAAATGGGGAAATGAAAAAAAAAATTTAACTGAAAAGTTTATTTGTTTATAACAACTTTATTAGAATTTATGAACCATTTATTGGATCACTTTGAACGTTCAGTAATTTTGACCATCTCTTCTTTATACATTGACTGCCAGATTCCTAGCCATCCCTCTTACCTTTTTCTTCCCAAAAATTGCTCTGCTTCCATTCCATAAAAAGATCCTCCACACAGCATCCGCAGAGATGACACAAGCCCTGGGTTTCTAAAAAAAATAGTTTCGGTTGTATCCTAATCTCATACGGAACAATATTATAATACTATTACAAACAAACCTGTTTCATAACGCTGATGGATTTCATACGTATTTGTGTTCCAATTTACCATGCAGATCGGAGGAATCCAGATTTTGGACTTCCGCGTGTTAAGTGTACTTACCTATACGGTGGACTTAGTCAAGTACCGCAATATCGTCAGTCTATCAACAACCATCGGAACAAATCGTAACGTGACATTTGGCTCTACGTTGAAATGTTATTTTCTATCAATTGGAAGCGTGTAATGTGAAGCATTATAATATCGTCGTCTTTATCGAATGCTTTGTGTGAACCGCTTCATCGTATCGTGACTCAAACTATATCGTGGTTCTAATAACCGAACAATCTTATCGTACGCCTTGGATACACCTATGACCGTCGCCGAATGAAGATCAAGCTACGAGACACAACATTTAGTGTGGGTTTCTTCATTTACCGAGAATGCTAAATGCAATGCTAATTGTAAAAATAAACGATCGAAATTTAAAAATTTCTATGCATTTGACCGTTTACTTTTACAATTAGCATTGCATTTAGCATTATCGGTAAATGAAGAAACCCACCATAAGTATTGCTTAATTGTGTATACCGGATCTTGTTTGGTGATTGGGCATAATTCTTATCGAAATCCATAAGCGTTTCATTTAGTAAGGAGTAGCCGCAAGGTTATTCTAAACCCCCGTACCATTGTGCACGATTCAAAACCTAAATATTGACCTAATAATTATATAAGGTTAAAATAATGAGAAAAGTGGCATATTAGAATAGAATAAGGCATCGGAGAAGGGGTCATAATGAGAGAAAAGGCATATTAGAATAGGATAAGGCATCAGAGAAAGGGACATAAGGAGAGAAAAGGTAAATTAGAATAGGATTAGGCATCAGAGAAGGGGTCATAAGGAGACAAAAGGCATATTAGAATAGGATTAGGCATCAGAGAAGGGGTCAAAAGGAGCAGGGGGAGTAGGGTTTACTTGGGGAGAAAGAGAAGAACTTAAATATTAATCAACCACTTATTTTATTACTTAGTTTAACTTATTTCTTTCTTTCAAGCGTACCAAGTGTTTGGTGACCAGCCGAGCGATTATATATCTTTTAGGGGATCGTTATGAGATAACGAACGTGATCTCCTGTCAGATTTGTGTGATTTATTTGCTTTTTCTATGTACAACGTACATTAAATTAATAAATTTAATAATCATGCATGCTTGCAGGAATTAGTGTTTAAAATGATCTAAACTAAAATATGTGACAGTAAATATGTAAAAATCACGCAAATCTGACAGGAGATCACGTCCGTTATCTCATAATGATCCCACAAAAGATATCGCTCTTTAGAATCGCTCTTTAGATCTGAATAACCCACCTTCCTCCTCCCCAACCCCTTCCCTTCCCCTTCAACCTAACAACATTCCCCAATAGGGGATGCCATAGTCTCACTGGCTCCAGAAAGGAACATCTGGGACTCATGGTATTCACATTAAAAATATACATTTTAAAAATACCTACACAGTATTACTCAACAATTTTAAAAATTTTCGAATTCCAAACCATTCGAACTTATCTCATGTCACCACATCTTTACTCGAATTTAACTCAAGCCTGTTGAGTCATCATTATTATTTTCATTTTTGCACTTTATCATCTGAATTTCACCCGTGTTCTTTATATTTCACACAGCAATAAGGTTGATTATGGCTTGAACTCGACAAATTGACCTATCCGATTTTGCGATGTCAATATCCCATCTGTTATACCGTTTTCTTTATCTAGTTTGATATAGTACTTTTGAACCGATGCCCAAAAATTATATAAAATGGTTGAGAAATTCAGAGAAAAACTAACAGGATCCTTTTAATTTTCAGTGATAGAAAATTCTGAGAAAAAAGGAACTATCTCCTTTCAATTTTCGAACTGGGTCAGGAATATCAACCATCCCTAATTCCAAGAAGTCGTGGAGTTTCTAGCAATCCTCACAAAATTCATTATTATATATTATTTTCAAAAACATTAATTTATTTGAAATAATACAAAGAGGAACAGGCGGGTTACAAATCATATTGCTTGGATTGTGATGGAGGACTTAGTTGAGGTCTCACGAGGCGCCCGGGAGTTCCAGATCTATGTATTTCATAAATAATGGACTTCCATGGTAGTCCATTGCCAACCCAGGGTTTTGATATCAGAAACAAAAGTTTCTTGAAACACAGCAAACTTATTTTGTGTCACCATTTTAATTCTTAATTAATAGAATACTTAGTTTTTACTACTTTTATTGAACAATAGGCCACTTGCATCACAGATTTTTAATTTTTTTTCAGGTTTAGGCAAATATTCTAATACATTCTGTATATTTGTTTTTTTTTGAAACCCTGGCGATTTTTTGAAAATTTCAATCCGATAAATCAGACCATTTTTTGTAAACTGGAAAGACGGGACAAAATTTTATGGGTGTGAAAAAACGATAATTACATTACATTAAAATATATATTTCCACACGAATGGCACAGGTGAATAACGAGGGCGTACCGAAAATATTACATCTCACAAATATTTTTTTTCCTCGATCCATCTTATTGATCACAAATCATTATAATGTTTAACGTCTATATTACTAAATCCAATGCAATATACTTGTTCTTGTAAATTATAATAATAATAAGAATATTATGAAATTGGATTTTGTCAAAATCAACACCATCACCATTATACCTCTAAAACACATGCAGATAGCATAAATGTACGGGGTTCTCTTCACAACATCTGTCAAAAAGTCAAACCAAATGATAAGTTCGCAGAGAACAAACAATCAATCTAGTGAACGTTAAATGTCAAATTCAAAAATTCATTGTGATATCAAAGTGTTGCCATATAAAAAAAATAAATCAGTGTGGAATTTTACAAAATTAATAGGAACATTTTCGGAGACGGAACATTTTCAGGTAGTGACGTCACGAGCCCAAACAATGGATTTATTTATTAAAAAAAAAGAAAACTGTATATTTCTAAAAAAATTTACCAACATTTTCGTAATCTTAGCAAAAAAATCTGTCCACGCATTTTTTTCCAAGTCGTTATGAAATCCATGAAGTGGCCTATTAAACAACAATAAATGTGGTAAAAACTAAGTATTCTATTAATTTCGGAAGAAATAAAAGTCTTCAGCTTCTAATGTCACCGATGGAAGCGGATATTAGCGGTAACATGGTGAAGAAAAATAAAGATTTATTAATTGTTTTTGTATTTAATTCATAGAACTACGTTTAATTTTTTTTTTAATTTAATTGAAATTAAATTAGATAATGTTATTAAGTTCTGCAAGTATTTTAGTATGTATTTATGTTACAGTTGTTTCGGTTTACAAGGCCAATTTCAAACTGTGGTTGAACTACTTTGAGACGACGTATTTATACGAATTTAAATTTCAATTTTTGAAGGTGTCTTAATGAATTTATTACCGGTTAAACCAATTTTCTGAGAAACTAATTAGAGACAATAGACACTCCATTACATGAAACAGATCTCCCACATAATGGAGTGTCTACTGTTTCTACTAAGTTTCTTAGCAAATTGGTTTAACCGGTACTAAATCAATTTAAACAACTTCGAAAATTGACATTTAGATTCGTATAAACACGTCGTCTCAAAGTGGTTCAACCACAATTTGAAATTGGTCTTGTAAACCGAAACTGCTGTAACAAAAATATGTACTAAAATACTTGCAGAACTTGGTAATAACATTATCAAATTTATTTTAATTAAATTAAAAAAATATATATACAAAAATAAAACAAAATAAAGATGGTGAAGTGATGTGTCGACCAGCCACATGAATAAATAATGAAGCTCAAGGTCAACATTGCTTTAGTGACTCATCTGCAGCGATGGTCAGCCTAATCAACAATACAGAGAAAAATATAGATGTTATCAATATAACAATTTTGAAATATCATTTTCAAGGTAACTCAAAGAATCCACTTACAGATAACTTTACACCGTCTATTTACTTTAGTAATGGGAACCTGTTACATCATGTATATGCAACACGTTCACGATTGAATTGGAATCAGTTGTTAAGTTTAGAGATAAAATAACCTGCTTGGTGATCCTAAAAAAGCTATGGAAACAAATGCAGAAACTGCTCTGGAACAAACTGGATCTGCAGTTGACGGTGACTATCAAAATAGCGCGAGATTTGGTACCTAATTTAGGAGTCTCCTTGTTTGAAGTAACGGGAATCCAGGCCCCCTAGCACAGTCGATCGATAAGGGTTGATAGGATAACTTTCGCTAACTTCTCTATGTTCTCTAGAACAACTGGATTTCGCGAACGTAAAAACTACAGTTGAAGTCGAATATATTATGAACACTTAGTCATTGTGAATTGTTACTTATTGGTTGGCGTTCTGCAATCATGCTAGGGAACGATGAGAATTGGAAGGGACCCCGCCACTTTCCCAACGACGTTATAAGGAAACATGTGGTTCTCTCTTTCACCGCACACGTCAAGACGAAACTAAATTATTTTGAACGACTCTAGACTCTCCAATGTCCATGCATACGGGGTTAGAAAGCAGTATGCAAGTACTTACATTAACATAATACAAAAGAATAATAAATGTGTGCGAGTCAAGAGCCTTACGGCCGGCGTAGTCCAGCGGTAAGGCTCTTGACTCGCACACCGAAGGTCGCGGGATCGAATCCCGGCGTGGCAAATAAATTTTATTTGATTAATTTGTGTTATTTCACAATTTACTCATTTAAAATAATATATACTCGTAGTATATTAGCGGCACGTTCCAGAGTGGAAGATACTCTCAGCATCGCCCTGGTGTAAGACCACCACTCAGAATTGAAACGTTGCTTGAAATGGCATTAGCCGTGTTTGGTGACCAGATCTGAATAGCCAGGTACTTTTTCACCTTCCTCTTCCCTATCTCCTTCCCCTCCACACTACTTTCAGCCTCACAACATTTCCCAATTGGGGATGCCATAGTCTCATTGGCCTAAGACGGGAGCAGTTGGGACTCTTGTGCGGTATTCATATAAACAAAAATGAGGCAGCAGTGGAATAATTGTTCTGAAATCTATAGAGAAAAACATATACAGATAAAAGTGAGAACGATCAGAAGTTACCGAAAGTTATCCTATCAATCCTTATCGATCGACCATGCTAGATACCCAGATACAGAGAAAATCGACGCTTTTCCAACTCAGCCACTGACCTGCCAATATGAAACCAAACGTTGAACTTTCAGCATTTACGTTATGAATTTTTCGCAGTAATTTTCATCTGAATATTATATGGGAGAATATGATATGTATAATATTAGTTGATTGACCGAATTATGTCAGCCGAACAAATTTATCAAAATAATTGGGTGGTTCTACCTACCTTGGCTAACACATGATTTACTCTAATTTATACGTGATACGTGATATTACGTGATTAATTAAGCATTTGATCATATTTAATTTTAAATGAATGCATAAAGTAAAAACATGGAACTATAGAAATTATATTATACTAGCTGGTACCCGGCATGCGTTGCAATGCCATTTAAAGAAATAAATTGATTCTTCCTGCATGTCCTTTTCCGCCTTCCCTTTCCCTCGTCTCTTCCCTCTCCGTGAACCCCACCTTCCCCCTGCCTTTCCACTCGGCTAACTCAGAATGAAACCAATTCAGAACCACCTCAGAAAGGTCATTTAGAGTAATGATAAAAATAAAAAAAAATGTTTAAATAGGTTAAAGTAGGTTAGGATTAACGGCTATTTTAAAATTATTTTTTTTATTGCTTTTAACGACTTTTCAAAGAGGCGTTGAGTTGACTTGATTCTGAGTTGGCATGGAACCATGAAATACACACATTTTCATTTATACTAATTTCATAACGCCAGAGATTACCATTATACACGGTCTACGTTACTCGCTGATAATGTAGCTTTCTATTGATAAAAGAATTTTTAAATTCGGTTGGTGTGGTTTAGGCGTGAAAGCGTAACAACAAACACACGCACTTTCGCATTTATAATATTAGTGTAGATTTTATATAATATATGTAACACAATTTTTTTGTGAATTTCGCACAAGACTTCTAACTGTTCCGCCTGGAACCAGTGAGACTATGGCATCCCCATTTGGGGTATGTTGTGAGGCTGAAGGTAGTGTGGGAAGGAAAAAGGAATGTGGGGAAGTACCTGGTTATTCAGATCTGGTCACTAATCACGGATAAAGCTATTTCAAGGAACGTTTTAATTCTGAATGATGGTCGTGCTGCAAATATACAATATATTATTTTTAATTAATGACATGTGAAATAACGCAAATTAATCAAATAAAATCTATTCGATCTCGTCGAGAGACTTATCCCTCAACTACGGAGACCATTCTGAAAGAAATTAGTTGTTTATAATTGAATATATTATTTGATCAGTATTTAAATTAATCATAATCATTTTGGTGAATTTTTTTTTTTTACATTAACTCCACACAGGAGGCCCTGAGGAAAATAATTTCCCTCAGGGCCTATGTCATCTGGGATGCTGTGTGGAGGGTCTCTTTGAGGAGAGGAAGGAATGAACATTGGTCTTGAAGAGACCCATGTTGTAGGAAGGAGGAAACACAGAGGCCGGCAAATCATTCCACAGCCGAGCTGTTGAACACAGGAACGAGTCGAAGAAACGACCCGTTCTCATGTGACAAATGTCAACCGTGTACAAATTTTGGGCACGCGTTTGGCGTGTTTCCCGACTATGCACCGGTGCTGAAGGGATCAATGATGCTAGTTCCTCGGAGCATCTTCCATTGTAATTACGGTAGAACAAGGATAGCATTCCCACCCGACGCCTGTGCTCTAAAGATTGCAATCCGTCTGTTAAGATGGGAGAATCTATCAAACGGACCGCCCGTTTCAGCACAGAGTCGAGGGTTTTTTTTAGGTATTTTGGAGCTCCAGACCAGAGGTGGCTGCCAAATTCAACCGTGGGGCGCACTTGCGATTTGTACAGGGTTAGCAGTTGTGTACTATTAAAGTATCTGCGGGCCCTGTACAGTACGCCCAGTTTCTGAGAGGCTAACTTTACTCTGGCTTCGATGGAGCCCCCATACCTGAGCTGGTCACTTAGGGTTGCACCAAGCATATCAATGGAGGGCCTGTTTGGAAGATTGCTTCCGTTGAAAGAGACTAGATTTTCATTTCGATCCCTTTTAGACGTAATCAGACAAGATTGGGTCTTTGAAACATTAAATTCAACGAGATTATTTTTACCCCAAGAGAAAACACTCTCGAGGTAACCGTCCATTCTTTGCTTCAAAGCCCTACGAGCTATTGGAGTTTGTGAGCCCTTTGGGGGCTTGTCAAACAAAAAGCTATCATGAACTGTACTGTCATCCGCATAACAGTGAATTGGTGCACATGACAAAAGGTCGTTGATGTGCAACAAAAACGAAGTCGGAGACAGAACCGATCCCTGCGGGACGCCTGCATGTATCGAGTGTGAGGAAGAGGTAAAACAAATGGTTGGAATTTAAAAAAAAATTGCGAATTGCTGACGCACAAGAATCCCAACTGCCTGAAATAATTTGGAAATGTTGTTAGGCTGAAGTGAGAAGGTTGAGAGTAAACCTGCTTATTCAAATCTCATCACTAGGGCTCGGATAAATATGTATTAGAAATTTCAAAATATGTACATATAATATGGACTAAAAAATGTAAAATATGGAGTATAAAATAAGAATATCTTTCATATTAAACAATATTTATTGTGAAAAATTACAATGCACTAACAGTTTCATTAAAAAAATATATAAAAAGATAGCGAAATGTTCAGGTAATTCAAATAAAAAAAGAAGTTTTATTCATCTTCCTCTAAATCTGTCTTATTGTACACAGATTGCCGTACACAGTCACATGCTTTTTTAAATTATCGAAACTAAAACTTTGTCGATTTGGTCTAAATATAGCCTTATATTGGCTGAAAGATCTTTCCACGTCACATGATGTAATGGGAGCGTTCTTAAAGACGCCTAGTTCCGAAATTGTGTAAGGCACGTCTGCAGTACCCTCAAAGCTTCCGCTCAGAACTTTATTAATTGTTTTTGGGATGTCAAATCCTTTATTTTTGTCTAAAATATACTTTACTTGATACGCAAAGGTTGTTTATCCTTGGGCATTTTGAAATTAAACTGATAGGTACCTAGACAGTAGTAGTAGGTGACTTTAGTACGTAAAAATAAAAAGACGCGAAAGCAACACCAAGCAAGTAGAGGAAGAGAATCAAAAATCAAATTACGATGAATAATAGGCTAGAGAAATGAAACACACGCGGCCGTGTGGTGGCGAGAATGCAAACACGTAAAATTATATCAAATTTTTGTTAACTAACTCATGTTTTATGATATAAAAATCGAAAATATGGATGATTGTGATATTTTTTGTAAAATATGGACTTAACCATGAAATATGGAAAAATATGGAAAATAAAAATTAGTTTTTCACAATCTATGTATGATAATCTAGGTAGAGAACACATACGAGACCGAAAATCGTGCAAATTAAAAATATGTATTTACATATTTTTAATTAACTAAATAATTACCTGTTTTTCTCTTTCTTTCTAATCCCTATTTTATTTAGATTTTTCGAATTTCACCTAAGTACACAATATTTTAGTTATTCTATTACAGTTATAATTAGTGTAACTCGCTCACCAAGCACAAGAACTAGCTTCTTCTTTGATGAGATTAAAATTTTTAAATAATTTCTGTACCGATATTTGGGAATTTATATAACTCAACTGTACATATTAATCCGGGCCCTACTCATCACCAACTCGACTAAACCCATTTCATGAATTTGTGTTTCAACAGGGTGATACTGTTAAGAGTATCAAGCATTTTGAAATCTCAATTTTATTATACATTCTGACGTCTCTGACAGCATTTTGCAAAATTACAGTTATAAATTGTTCTCTTTTGCTACAAACAAAATTAGTAGCTGACATTTTGAGATTCAAAGGGCATTTTGAAACCTTTATTCCATAGCTTGCCAAACAAAATTATTAAATAACATTTTCTGGTGTATCTTTTTAGTCACGTTCTTGATAGATACGCAGTCACTCTTGATACAAATCTGAACATTTCCAAAGGCCCATAGAACATAAAAAATAATATTGCCTGTTTTCGTAAATGACTTAGTACCTACTTATTTTGACGGCCTTTATATTATTTCGAAAAAAAATACAATAATGAAGGCATTTTTATTTTATTTTCAAGGTGATGAATACTTTGAAAATATAACGATTATAAATATATATTTGCCGCCAAAACTTCATGTTCGTGAATTTGGAGTTTTTGACGTCATATCTCCATCCAGGGGTCCTAGCATGGTCGATCGATATAACCCTATATCAATACGATATCGGTAAAATCCGTCATTTATGGTCAGTTATCAATATGTGCTAGCACGCTCAACAATTGATAAGGGATATTCCGACCGACGATTGACAAAAGCCCGTCAAATCGTATGCATTCTTGGTTGATAAAACCCCAATATTAATACGAAATGTAATAAATCCGTCATCTATGGTCAGTTAGCGATATTTGCAAGCACAGTGAACATACAATTCCGATAGTCGGTTGACAAAAGACGCCGTTTTTACCGTGGCTTCCGGAGTGACAGATAAGCTGTCAATGTACAGATTTTTAAAAATAATGTCGTTTGTTACGCAAAATAACTGGCTAATTAATGAGTAGAGGTGAACTAAAAAAACTCTCAGAATTTAAAGAAATCGTATACGAGACCCATAGACTCAGTTAATTCATTTAAGAGGCGATCAATTAATTGCTTTCAAATTCGAGAAACGAAATTTGTTAAAATGTCGTTTAGTCTCAAAAACGATCTACATGCGAAACGCCAATATTTATTTGAGTTCGAATTTCAATTCGAAATTGTCAATTTATTGGTATTTTTCATTTTTACGCAGCACATTTCAAATTAAGAAACGAAAATTCATTAAAAGATCCCCAGTGTTGCCATCGTGTGAGATCGTATGTCGATTCCTTATTTATTTCCCTTCGACGTCGGTGTGCCTATCGATTGTGCAAGCGTGCTAGGGCAATCGGTTCGTTATCGACACGAGATTGTAAATCACCCTGTCCTTTGTTTGACTGGCGATATACCTACGCAACTTTATTAATAATGACATTCTTTCTGCATAATTACTGGTTTATTAATGAACGGAGGCAGATTATCGAAGATTGCAGGACTGAATTAAATCGGAATTCAGACGTTTTCGTTTGACATTTTCGTACTTACGAATATATCTCGTATTATGGCTAATGATCTCATTGTCCAATTAACTCTTTTTTAGTGTCAAAAAATACATGCGGACTTCCAACGTATATTAAAGTTTGTATATTTAATATTATTATGATATCTCAACCAAAATCTCGATGTAAATGGATCTTTAAATGTTCAAAAGAAAAGATTATTAGTTATTTGTCATATTATTACATTAATGGATTACGATGTTTTTGACAGGTATTATAGACCGGGAGCCTGGCAACACAAACCACGTCATCGAGTACACGAATGAAACCAACGAATAACTGTAGTCTAGATTCTAAACCATCCCATTGAAGAATTTCACTAGTTCCATGACTGCGCGGAATCTGCCAAGAGGCGCGACACACCAGTTTTAAGGCTTACTAAATGTCCATCATCACTACAAAGTAGTTTCATCCGTGCACTCGTAAGGTTTGTGTACCGGCTCCCGGTCTAAAACTCCGATTCCATAGACATTGTGACAGCTACATAAAAAGTACCTCAAGTGTTGCCAGCGTATAACAATTTCTTTTTGATTACCTTACATTGCTTATCAATATCGGTTCGGTACAAAATCGTCGGTTGTTATGCCATGTCGATTCGATATTGTAAAGATAACAATTTCAGTGTGCTAGGACCCCAGGTCTGGTGACAGCGATCTTAGCAGCCAGTAGCGTTTTCTACGTCATGATGACGTTGTAGGAAGTTGTAACCGTTTCGAAACGTGTGATTTTTTTATTGTTTTTAATCAATAATGATGTTATTTTACAGTGACTCCACACAGGAGGCCCTGAGGAAAATAAGTTCCCTCAGGGCTTATGCCATCTTTGAAGATGCTGTGTGGAAGGTTTTAAGGAAAGGAAGGAAACATAGGAGTGGGTAAATAATTTCCCATCCTAGCTGTTGAACTCGAGAACGATCATGTGACAAATGTCAACCGTTTACATACTCGTATGTTGGGCGCGCGTTCGGTGTGTTTCCCGAGTATGCACCGGAGCTGAAGGGATTCATGACATGAAATTTTGATAAATCAATTCTTTAATAGAATTAAAATTGTTTTGTGAACTTCATATTTTGCATACGATGAAATAGATACCTTGAAAGAGAAGTCGTTTTTTTCAATTCTGGCTTTTACCCTTCAAGGGTGTTGTAGGCCATCATTTAAAATTACAGAGAAAGGAATGGGGAAGTTATATATTAATTTTATTTAAATGAGCAAATTTCAGAAAAAAATTGAAGATTGGAGTCGAGTTCAGACTTAGAAGAGATGAAATGTTGAATGGAGGGGAGGCAATTTTAGATAACGCTTTATAGAAGAGAGTATATTTATTTAGAGAGGGACAACCAAAAAATATGTGATCTAAAGTTCCCACATCTAGACCACAGAATGTACAATCTGGGGAGTCACGGATGTGAATTTTAAAAAGTTGAGAAGGAACGGAAACAATGCCCGATTCTCATTCGAATAAGTGAGGAAATTTATTTTTTGGAAAAATGGGGGAATTTTTGAAACCACGGTTTTGATGGGATAGTCCTTTATATTGAGGCGTAGCGGGCACCCTTGGATTGACTAGCAATGTTCCAATACTCTGTCTAAACTTTGCGGGATCTATCATTGATGATGGAAAAAATATCAGATAGGGGAATATGCTTTACGCCGGTAACAATAGGGTTGGACTCTGCTTGTTTTTTCAAGGAATCCGCAATATCGTTACCAACTATGCCAACATGTACAGGAAACCAAATAAGAATTACAGTTTTTCCAGAGCTTTGAATGGAGGCTATCAGCACTCTAATAAGGCATACAACTTGATCATCAGGATATAGAAGAGGACAGGATTTAACTTTTTGGAGGGAACTGAGAGAGTCAGAGAGAAAAAGGGAATGTTCAAAATTATTTTTGATTATATAAAGTCCTTACATATGAAATTGGCGTTTTGCCGTACTGGCAACTTTGATCTCAAATATCTTCTCTTTGGTTAGGAATTCCAAATTCAAATTTAAACAGCTATTTACTCATGTATTTGTATTTTGAAAATTATAATTCATTTGTTTTTTTCTTAATTGTTTTTTTTCTTGGAAAACTTGAAATATCGCATTATTTACGAGTACGAGTTCCACCGAGGCACCAGTGCTGCAGAAAAGGCTCGAAGAATGTATGATGTGTATGGCGACGGTGCCGCAAAAGAAATCAAAGTGCGTTTTTGGTTCCAACGTTTTCGTTCTGGAAATTTCGACCTGCAGAACAAGCCCCGTGGACGGCCGGAGACCAAAGTTGATAATGAAGAATTGAAGGCTATTGTGGAAGCGGATCCATCGCAAACCACGTCCGAGTTAGCTGCAGGCTGCGGTGTTAGTGGTAAAACTGTTTTAATCCACTTGAAGCAAATTGGGAAGGTGAAAAAGCTTGAAAGGTGGGTACCTCACGAATTGAGTGAAGAAAATCAACAAACGCGCGTTAGAACGCTAGACCACACACTGCACAACAGACGGCTACCAAATTAGAGGAGCTTCAATTGGAATGTCTAAGACATCCACCGTACTCTCCGGACCTTGACCCAACAGACTACCATTTTTTTCGAAATTTGGATAACTTCTTGCAAGGGAAAAAAATTCAATTCCGATGGGGCAGTCCAAACCGCCTTCAAAGATTTTATTAATTCCCGTCCGAATGGTTTTTTTAGTAAAGGGATCGATTAACTATCCATGAGATGGCAAAAGTGCATAGATAGCAATACTTTGTACTACATACTTTGATTAAATAAATATATTATATTAAAAAAAATCGACTTTATGTTCCTCCCACACAAAACGCCAATTTCATATGTAAGGACCTAATATATTTGTGAGAATCAATTATTGCAATGCACTCAGCAGAAAATATTGAAAATTGGTTTGAAATTGAATAAAATATTCCTAACGATTACAAAACAAAATCAGCGGAATAATACAAAACCATAAAAAAACACCTAAATAATAATTTTATGGAAAGAATAGTAGGCTGATTTTAAAATAATGAATTAGATTTTAAGACGATATGAAAATAATTATTATGGACACTGATTCCTTTGTCAAATGTCAAAGCATTATTTTATTTTATTTTCCTAACAAAGGAATATTCCAGGTTCAATTTCTGGAATATACGCAAAAGAGCGCTATTTTTTTGCAAAAATTACTAAAGAAAGGTTTTCAATAAACTTAGTGAGGAATTTAAAAGAGAATTATTCGCTTCAATGCTTCGGTGACCTGAGCGAGGATTCAATTGCAAACTTTATAATGTGATGTAAAAAATATTGGAAATGGTATAAACGTTATTAATTCAAGAAATGAAGTAGTTCCAGAGAGAGGTACTACGACATCGACGAAAAATCTTCCAGTCTTTTTCTTTTTCCTAGAAACTTCTGTCAGAAGATACTAGAATGATGACGTCACATACCAGTTTGCTTGAAGCTAGTTTCGTAATGATAACAATCATTTGTGAATCGGGCTATAGTGAAAAGCAATTTAAAGTGTTATCAAGAATAATTTTTGGGACATGTCTCTTTCTTTAGCCAGCGTCTCCATCATCGGGGTATGGAATGGGAAGAAGTGGAAAAGACTAAGGGAAATTGGAGAATTAATGATGTTTATAAACGCGAATACTGCAAAAGAGTCCCAACTGTTCCTGATTATCCAGAGCCATGGCATCCCCAATCAGAATCTTTAAAGAGACTAAAGGTAGACCGGAGAGAACCGAAATAAGAAAGATGATAGTTGTTAAGTGTCGGTCTATTCTGATCTTTTTTTTATTTTTACATGAGCTCCACACAGGAGGCCCTGAGGAAAGTTATTTCCCTCAGGGCCTATGTCATCTTTGGGGATGCTGTGTAGGGTTTTTTTTAAGGAAAGGAAGGAGAGGAGAGTTCTGGGAAGGAAAAGGGTTTAAGTGGTGGGTAGGAATCTGGGGTTCAGTGGGTCCTGGTCATCCGCCTACAAAACTCACCCCATGAACCCGGGCACCTCTGCTAAATCACCAAACGTAGCGAACCACTTGGAGTGACCTGTGGCAGAGGTGTTGGTTATCCAATAAAGGTTCCCGGGGCGGCGGTACCCATTCCCGCCTCCCAAATTGATCTGCTTACCAAACATAGCTAATGCCACTCTATGAGGGTAAAATGTGTTTCTATGGTAATTAGTAGTGACCGACCGAAGGTCCGGTTTCGGTTTCGGTTTCGGCAAGTTTCGGCAAAAAAATCTAGTTTCGGTATTACAGAAACTTTTGTAGACATGTTAAAAATCGAATGTTTATTGTTTATTGGATTATTTTTTACACTTATTCAGACAGTTAACATGTGTAAAATTAAATTAAAAAAAAATAAAAAAAACAATAATTGAAGTATGTGAAAACTACTTTGTGATTGTGAACGCAATAAAAATTAAAATACTCAATTAATGAGGTCTTTCCTTTATAATGTAAGTGTTGATTATTGACAAATTTTTGTGCCAAGAAGTAGTTAACATGTTTTGTTGTTTTTTAATAAATTTTGTTTGTTGTAATATAAAATGTAATATAAAAAATGTTATTTTTCCACATACTTCAATTATTGTTTTTTTTTTTTTAATTTAACGCGGTTTAACTGTCAGAAAAAGTGTAAAAAATATGCCAAATAACACTTAACAATCGATTTTTAACATGTCTAAAAAAGTTTCGGTTTCGGCCTAAACTGAGACAGACACCGAAGATTCGGTTTCGATTCCGGTGGAAAGTCCTGTTTCGGTCGGACACTAGTAATTACATTAATTTTAATTCAAATTTATTTATAGTTATTTTTTTCAAGACAAACGTTTCCGGGTTACGAATAACCTGACAATATTTCAAAATCACTTGCTACCACAACAATAAGCGAAAAATATTGCTCGGTCGTGATGGAGGACTTAGAATTGGATACACGATGCCTGGGTGGGGCCCAAACGCGATGCCATATCGACTACTGACCAGTCATTATATCAAGTGAAATTCTTACATATATAACTAATTATATCTAAGCCAAGACGATAATATCATATTATGAAAGAACTAACGTATACGAAATTACAAAATGTTGCGATCGTTCAGCCCTGTGGGGTTTCTATTGCGGCATTGTTTTCTAAAACCAATTTAATATCAAAATTGTAACCGCGTATTTGCACCTAAATGCATCTGGCATTACGCAAACGAACTATGAATATTACGTTCAAAATTACCGGGAAATTGACGTACTTACCGTGTTTCTGAAATGGCTGCAATATCAATGGTGCCACTCAGCGGTGCCATGGCCTCAATTAGTGCCGCCAATAGAGGTGCTTTCATAAATATGCCATATCGTTAATTTTATCCTGCTCAGGGACAGTTCTAATTGGATGAGGTTATTTGGTATGTATTGTGGTTTTCATCGGTGAACAATATTTCTCAAATGATCGGGAGTTTCAATGATACGCGGTTCATCAGGTGACGAGTCGTGTTTATTTTTCGTTTGGTTTACAATGAATATTTAACTGGACCAAACGACCGATTAAAAGATGCTCTGTGCATTTTTGAAACAAGGGAACTTGGCACTGACGGTGCCCAGATGTCGATCGGATATCATCGGCTAATTTCATAACAGTTCGGGTATTAGAGACGAACGGCGACAGTTGTCACTCTCCTATAGTACTACTTTACTGACATCTGTTGAGACACCCGCATATATTCTATTTTTATTTATAAAATACATGATACATAAATAAGACATTTATATAGAGTAGATACATTAAATCACCATACTAGGCGGCTACTTGTTTCATGGTGACCAATGGAGGATATACAAATCTCACAAGAGATCTTGCCCGATATCCGTCTCGATTGAGATAGATATCGGGCGAGATCTCTTTGTCAGACTTGTGTGATTTTTTAATGCTGTTAAATGAATGAATAATCATGCATACTTGCATGAATTCGTGTTTAAAGCGACCTAAACTAAAATACGTGACAGCTCACAGTTGAAATTCTGACATCGGTTCATAGAAAAAGGAAATAACAGCCATATAAAATCACACAAATCTGACAGCAGATCTCGGCCGTGAACTATTTCGTTCCCACAAAAGATATAGGAATAGCTCATTAGGCTATTTTAGTATGAGTATCATCCTTTAAACGTTAAATCTTGAAGTCCATTCTGATAAACATCGGTAAGATGAAAGCAAAATTAGTTACGTAAATGTCAAATTTGGGGGAGATGCTTCTTGTGTTTTCCAACCAGCACCCGCTCCGTTATGCGGTAGTTCGGACTACTGGAGGTTCGGATTATAGTAGTTTCCGATACCTCATCTTAGTAACTTAAATGTGCGTAAAATTGGTTCATTTAGCCAATAATCGACTGATTCAACTATTTACGAACTAATTAATCCCAAAATGATCCATGAAATCAACATTTTAATATTATTATGTTGTGCGGTTCGTATGCAAATATGCATGTTCAAACTTATTCATAATAGTCTCGAAACATCAGCTTCAAGCCCTGACGCCCACACATATTCCGGGGGTTTGATGGTAGAGTTACGGCATCTTGTAGTTTGCATATCGATTAACATACGGTAATAAAGTTTGGCAAACTTTTCGATGAAAGACGAGAGTTAACCAAACAAACAAACTTTCGTTAATTTTATGGTTAATTTAAAACCAAATCGTTTGCAGGGCAGGCTTGTTATGTTCGTCGTGTGCATGATGTACTCGTACTTGTGGGATGCTGTCATTATTCAACCAATCGACGGATAGGTAGTAGGCATGGGCAAAATTGAATGAATGAATTAAATGAATAAATTCAATCTTGTGACACACTCGATCTGATTCTCAATTTCAAAAGGAATTGATTCTTCATTCCTTATTTTTGGCGTTGCATCCTATGATTTTTAACGGCACCATAAATATTTATTTTCCATTTATTTTAATGTTAAATTATTTCAATGAATTATGTGTACTGTAAACAATTTAAATATAATTATGTTTCGTGGGTATTTAAATATTATTCTATGGGCGGCGCGACGCGAAGTTGCCTAAAGTAAAGTACCTATCCCACTCCCGCACCGCCATTCATAAAAGCACGCATAGACACATCATTGTAGTCCCCGGCACAAGTAAAATACAGCAGCGAGTCAGCCGATTCAATTCCCAGTTCCGATCAATGCTATTCAGTATGTCCCCGTCATTCCGAGGTCATTCATATTGTCCCCGTCAATCCGAGGTCCCAAATGTCCCGGGTCCGCGTGCCAAATCTGTCGCTATTGACAGACTGGGCACGCGGACTCTAATCCGAAGCTATCCATTTGGGAATTAACATTAACGTCTTTTTCAGTTGAGACAAAGACCAGTTCAAATGAGTCGATCTCAGATCCCGGGCTGTCGGTCTCAGGTCCGGAGCTCGCGAGTCGCTGCAGACACTAGTCAAAATTAACTAATTCATTCCCCAATGCCCGCCATTCATTCATTCCTCGCCATTCAAGCCGTCAATTTCATTACATAGGCGGTAATTTTTTGGTACGTACCAAAGTTATTCGAATATGTACCTATCTACTTTTAGACGCAGATCTCGGGTAGATATAATATATGTGAATTCGCAGATATTATAAAGCCAATCAGCGGTGGTCAGCTATCGTAAAATACTCATAATAAATAAATGTTTGTTTATATTTAATCACAATCAGTTGAACAATTTTAAGTTTAATAAATAAAATAAAATTAGTAAAACTTTAGGAGTGAACCACAAAAACTGTTTAATTTTAAGATTTAATTGCTAGCCTGATATACTTAAATATATTATTCTTGTCAAAAATTTGTAGTCTGCGAGAGAATGATATTAGAATTATCGGCCTCCTTTTTGTGTGGTTTTTCGTAGCCCTTTGGTCTCCTCTTTTTGCAGTGCTTCGTGTTTTTTTGTAATTAATTGAATTAAAGGAATGAATAAAAGGAATCAATTCAGGCCGGGGGAATCAGACTGAATCGATTCACTCCTGGGAATGAATCTGCCCATGTCTCCGCTGAACCGATTGACTACTTATTACAGCGGAGATGTAGCTGCGGAAACTGGTGGAGTAGAGGTTCTTACACAATATGTTGAAGGTATTTTTTCATATTAACTCTAGAATGAATTAAGAATCCTTTTGTTCTATAGTTCTATCACCCTACCTCTGATAGTAATTCCGATTATAAATTTGGAATAGATGAGTTTTCCAGGGTTGTTAACACGGTTTTTACCAACCACTATGTTTTTATATGATTGTTCATACAAGGTGGGGCAAAAGTAATCATCCTATTGGAAAACGCTATAACTTTTGCAAATGGCGACAAATGTCAATTCGGTTTTGACATTTGTGAAGTAAACAAACGCAAAATACAAATCGGCAAGTCATGAATCAGTTTACTCCGCAAGAACGCGGAATAATTGGTCCCATATTTTGCGCAACAATTTGTCGGTTGTGTTGGCGCAGCGTGAATTTCGTCGCAGATTTCCTGGCCGTCCGACATCAACTGGACAAACACTGCGGCATTTGGCCACTCGCCTTGAAGAGACTGGGACAACACGAGATGTTCCCAAGGCTGGCCTGCCCCGGAGCAGCCGTTCTGCTAAGAATATCGCTGCTGTTGCCCAAGATGTCGAACATGAGCCCGGAACATCGACCAGACGACGTGCCACGCAATTGGGCATTAGCTGGCGGTCCCTACGCAGAATTTTGGTGAAAGATTTGAAGATGTTCCCTTACAAAGTGCAGACAGTGCATCGGCTGTTAGCTGTTGACCGCCAAATGCGGATAACCTACCCTCAAGTCATCCTGAATCTCAACGAAAAGGTGGACGATTTTTCATAGGAAATTGTCATGAACGATGAACCTCATTTCCATAATAGCGGTTACGTGAATAAACAAAATAATCATTTCCGAGGCACCAAAAATCCGAGTATCACCCACGAAGAGCCATTACACCCGCTCAAAGTTACTGCGTGGTGTGCTGTTTACGCTGGATGAGTCATCGGGCCATTTTTTTTAGAACGCCGCGGGCCAAATTACGACTGTGGACGGCGCGCACTACAGAGCCATGATTACCGATTTTTTTTCTTCCTCAATTGGAAGGATTGGGACTGGAGAACATGTGGTTATAACAGGACGGTGCAACAGCGTACACTGCTCGAGCCACAACCGATATTCTGAAGGAAGAATTTCCGGGCCGCCTAATCTCTCGTTTTGGTGATTTGCACTGGCCGGCAAGATCACCCTATTTAACCGTTCCAGACTTCTTTTTATGTTTTTTTTTTAAGTCGTGGGTTTACGTCATCAAGTCTCAGACTCTTGAAGCCCTTAAGGAGAATATTCGCCAAGAATTCGAGAACCTGTCGCCCAAAGTTCTGGCAAGAGTGATGGAAAATGCCATAAAACGGGCCCGTATGGTCATCAACTCTGGCGGCGGTCACTTGGCCGATATCATTTTCTCGACATGATGGAATAAATTCTAATGGATTAAATAAACAAATTTCACAACCAGAATCTAAATTTTTCCTTTAATAAAAAAATTACAGCAAAAAAACATCGGATGATTTCTTTTGCCCCACCTTGTCGCCAAATCAACAAACAAATTTGTTCAGATTTTGAAATTAAATAAAACGTCTAAGTAGGTACATAAGTAGATAAGTAGACGAGACTCTTGACTTGCAATCTGAAGGTCGCGGGATCGATTCCCGGCGTGGCAAATAAATTTTATTTGATTAATTTGTGTTATTTCACAATTAATTCATTTAAAATAATATATAGTATATTTGCGGAACGTTCCAGAGTGGAAGATACTCTCAGTATCGTCCTGGTGTAAGACCACCATTCAGAATTGAAACGTTGCTTGAAATGGCGTTTAGCCGTGTTTAGTGACCAAATCTGAATAGCCAGGTACCATACCCCACCTTCCTCTTCCCATCTCCTTCCCTTCAGCCTCGCAACATACCCCAATCGGGGATGCCATAGTCACACTGGCTCCAGACGGAGCAGTTGGGACTCCTGTGAGGTATTCATATAAAAAAAAATTACCATTATATTATCTTAATTTAAGTTTTCATAATACCAAACATGGAAAATTAAATCTGACGTCTGTACAGAGCACTCAACAGATTCAAGACTAAACGTAATATAACAAAGAAAATACCATGTCAATTCTTTTAGTTTCGAGAAACAGTAATTAATTACACGGACACTGTGATGCTGTCTGAAACGTTGGTGAAACGTGGCATAATAACCCAAAAATAAATCACGGTAATGCCTTTGACCGTGAAAATGTAAAAATCATATCTGAGTAATTAATTAATTTACTCACAATATAAAATTTGTTAATTCTCATCAAGATGATTTATAACTGACGTCACTTTGTTTAATTACTCTAACTTGCCTTCAGGGATGTTACATAAAAACCTAATATTCTATCTTCTAACAAATAAAGGAGAGTGTCTGTTTGTGACGGCGGGCGGGTGGGATGACAGGCGGCGGGCTGACGGGCTTGCGGCATTGATTTAATTTGTGTATTAAGGGCCCGCAACCCGGATTTGTACCGATTTATTACATATTTCCCTTAAACATGGTAAGTTTTAAAGCTCTTAAATATATGTTATTCTTGAAGATAATATGTAGACTTTGCCCGCGCCGAAACGCAAATTATATAAAATTCCCTCGATAGAAAAAAATCGCAAAGTATGCTCCAAAAATTAATATTAACACGTTTGTTTCAGTTATTTTACAAGTTATATGTATGAAAAAATTCACAGTGTTTCTTTAAATGCTATTTAAGATAATGCCCGCGAGATTTCGGCTCTATTTTAAACAAGTTGTGTTTTATTAAACATTTTCGCAATTTTCGCAATTATCTCTCCATCTTCTTCTTTTCGGGCCCGGTTGCAGAGTCTTAATTTACAGTTTTATTCCGGAGTTGATGAAATTTTCCACACTTGACCTTCAAAAGAAGAAGGTCAATGTCTACATAAGCTTTCGACAAAAACACCCCCATCCGCTTTTCCTACCCCATAAAGCAATATTTACATACACTTGACGTTTGAAAAATAAGAGAAATTTGAAGAGGAAAATTAATTTAAGAAAATTAAATCGAATTAAGAAAATAGGACAAAAATTACTGATCATGTAGAAAAAATTACATTAACTTTAGAAAAACTCTCGTTTAGGCCCGGCAACAACGGGGACATAAAACTTCCTTCGACTTTCTTGACAAACTTAAATACCAAAAGCTCAAATCTCAATAAAGCTCAAATGCCAAATCACATAGCCCCAAAATCAAAGTTCAAAGATTACACTTCAAGCTTAAAGTTCAAAGATGTAGGGTAAAAGCTAAAGCTAGAAAGTTCAAAGCTGAAATCTCAAAGCTCTAAAATAAATGCTTTAGCTCAAATCTCAATGATCAATGCTTAAATCTCAAAGCCCAAATCTTAAACATCAAATAACATTGCACAAAGCTCAACGACAAAAGCAAAATTGTAGTGGCTCAGCTCTTCACTCAATGGGCAATGAATACACGTGATTCGGACAACCCCGAAGAGGAAATAACTAGACAAAACAGGGAATATATCATTTTTAAATCGAATTTTAGACGTATTAACTCTTTTCAATAAAAAATTATGAATTGATTTCGAAAGACTGTTGTTTTATCTAGTAAAGCCATGTTTTAAATTTTGACAAAATATGTTAATTTTTAGTAAAATAAGGTTTTACCGTAGGTCGTTGGCAGATTTGGTAATTGTCAAACAAAATTTTGAGTATACAATTCACATTTCAAATCATGTGCAGTAAAATAAATCAATAAATTATCTGGGAAAGCTATGTTTCAGAATTTTAATTTCAGTTTAAATAAAATCATTTAAAAAAAGATCCGCACACGTCTTTTGTGACAAAAGTACTTCAATTTGACTATGTATTTACGGTCTTACAAACTAATATATTTAAGTTTTTTTTTAAGTATTCTTATTTTGCTTAGACATTATTGAAAAATTATAAAAACTTACGATTAAAAAATAATTACAAAAATAAATAATTTTAATAGTTTTATCATCCATCACGCCTTTCAGCATTTATGAATGTAGGTATACATTAAAGCACATTTAATTTATTTGAGTTATTATTTAAAAAAGCTGGTACGGAGAATAATTAATCTTTCTCATTGGAACCGCCTTTCTACGTAATATGAATAAGGAACTCCAGTGAAAAATATTTTGGCTTTAAAAAAATATATTCATATTGACCAATAAACTATAATGATTCTGAATGTATAAGTTTTATTTAAGAATATTAAACACAGAGTTTTAAAAAAATTATTAAAAAGTCAATTTTTAATCGGGGCGTAAAAACACGCCGTCACTGTTCGACGTGTCATGACGTCACCGTAAAGTCATTGTATGGGAATATACGATATGACACAAGCCAGCGTACTAATTTATTCGTTTATTTACATACTGTTTTCAGAGATTTAGTTGTTGTGTTTATTGAAAAATTATTTAGGCCTAAAAAATATTTCAAAAATAAAGGTATTTCTTATTAGTTTATCTCTATTATTGAAAATATTCAAAAACTACTGTATGAAAAAATAGTTATGCTATTTCTAGGGAGAATACTTCGAACAACGGAATTCAAAATGGCGGCAGTAGATCAGCTGATTGCCCGATCCTATAGTAATTTTTCAGGAGTGATGACGTGACACGATTCACCATACACATGGTGGTTTTCGGGGGGTCTTGAAAAATTAAAACTTTGACAATTATTTTAACTATTAAAACTAACTCTAAAAATAAAAATTAAAATGCAGTTATTTAAGTTAGAAGGTCATTATTCATTAAAAAAAATTAAAAAATTGGACTGGAGTTCTCTTTTCTCGGCCGCTGGCTAGTTAATGGCCCTTAAGGACGATCCATTATTTTTATTTTTATTTTATTTTTATTTTTTTTTTTTTATTTACCATCCTAATACTTTTCTTGAAATGTAATAATATTTTTTCTTATTTAATATAGCAGACTTGGATGGTTCCGCGACTTTTCATTCCGACAAAATGTCCACGACAAATTATCCTACGGACAAAACATCCCTCACAAAATACTTACTAAAACCTAACCTAATCTAAAAAAAAAATTATTTTAATTTTGTCCTTAGGATATTGAGTCGAGAGGTATTTTGTCGAAGGATGTTATGTCGGGGATATTTTGTCGGGGATACTCGGAGGATGAAAACGCGCGGTACCGACTAGGAATGCTCCATCCGCTAACTGCAGGATGTTGAATTATGGAGTGGAAGTTGATGGTAAAAAAGTTAGGGACGCTCACGCGCGATCATGCTTATGTATGGTAAAATGAGGAAAGTGGTGTTAACAGAATGACGTCCAATTGAATGGCAGAAGAAGTCGAGGTTACATGAGGAAGGCGTGAAACATATAGGTACTTATCTGTGGTAAAATGTGGCATTTGTATAAGGTTGATGTAAGTGAAATGTATAAGATTAAGAAAGGGTGAATTAGATTTTTTGGGCATGTACGGCGGATGACAATTTGGGAGGCGGGAATGGGTACCGCCACCCCAGGAACCTTTATTGGATAACCAACACCTCTGCCATAGATCACCCCAAGTGGTTTGCTACGTTTGGTGATTTAGCAGGGGTGCCCGGGTTCATGGGGTGAGGTTTGTCTTGGAGGCGGATGACCAGGACTTACTGAACCCCCAGATTCCTACCCACCCCTTAAACCCCTTTTCTTCCCAGAACTCTCCTCTCCTTCCTTTCCTTAAAAAAAACCCTCCACACAGCATCCCCAAAGATGACATAGATCTTGAGGGAATTTATTTTAAATGGAGTGTTTGAAGCTCACGTAAAAAGTAAAAAAAAAATATGAACGAATAAAGGAGCTTTAAGAGTGTTAGATTATAACAAAATAATGTTAAACCTAACGCCATCTAAGATCTGTTATGTGTAGCTCAGTGTACCTACATGTTTTACTTTGTGAGAATAAATTCTTCTGTTCAAGTCTAATTACCGTGTTTCATTAGGTTATGGGCCCAGTAGCTATAATTCGCGTTATCCGGCCATTACACGTATCAGTATTCGCATCAGTATTTACTGATGCGAATTACTGACGACAATCGTCAGTATTTGTGAGCCATTACACGTGTCAGTATACTGACGTCAGTATCGTTGCGAAACCTTGCGGAACAGACGCTTTTAAAGTGATGAATCCGAAAAGAAAAGCCTGTGTCGCTATAATTTTGGCGTTCGGTACAAAGAAACGAGTGAAGGACTGACTTCTCAAAAAAGAAATCTCACACTTGAATTTAATGGATGAAATTTTGCTGACTGATCCACACGACTATAAAAATTATTTTAGGATGAACAATGATAATTTGCTAGATATGGTTATTACATATATTTTGAAACAAAATACAGCCATGAGACCCTCGATCACGCTAACTAACTAACTAACTAACCATCACGCCGTTTGCCCGCAGGGGTAGGCAGAGAGGACGGACCGCCAAACATCCCGGTCTTGGCACACATTCCTTGCCTCGTTTACATTCATACAACGTCTCATACATTCTCTTCTATTATTCTGACTCTGATCACGCCAAGAGAAAAAATAGCTGTAATTCTACGATTTTGGGATATACACTTCGTCGAGTCCGGCTCCGGATCTTTTGGAAGATATGATTTCTTTGAGTTGACCTATAATTGCATCGCAACGTATTTATTTTTTTTCGTACATCTTCCTTCATTTATGCTGACCATTATTCCCTTCAATTCCTCCAATACAATTTGGGAGGCGGGAATGGGTACCGCCGCCCCGGGAACCTTTATTGGATAACCAACACCTCTGCCATAGATCACCAAAAGTGGTTGGCTACGTTTGGTGATTTAGCAGGGGTGCCCGGGTTCATGGGGTGAGGTTTGTCTAGACCTTGGAGGCGGATGACCAAGACACACTGAACTCCAGATTCCTACCCACCCCTTAAACCCTTTTCCTTCCAAGAACTCCCCTCTCCTTCCTTTCATAAAAAAAACCTCCATACAGCATCCCCAAAGATGACATAGGCCCTGAGGGAAATTATTTTTCTCAGGGCCTCCTGTGTGGAGCTTATGTAATAAAAAAAATAAAAAATGGTCCTATTCCTCTTTCCAGTATTTTTCTAGTCCTTGTGACGCTTATTCCATAGTATATCACGCATCTTATAAGCCTCGATGAATGTAGCTAGGACGTTTCGCAGCGGAGCTGGAAATGCGACATCGCTGTCCGACATAGCTACAGGCGATAAGGCAGCACCGTCCATCGTGGCGCACAAGAAATACTGACGTACTGATGCGGCGAGCCCTTACACGCATCAGTACAGCATCAGTATCCCCACCACTTTTCGGCCACGCCCCAATACTGATGAGAACCGATCCAAATATCTAGATGCGCGTCAGTAATTTTGTCGATGCGTCAGTATTAGCCATTACACGCATCAGTATTCGCATCAGTATTCAAATACTGATGCGAATACTGATACGTATAATGGGGGGATCTCAGAGTAAAGTTTTCTCACGTAAAATTACTTTTAAGTGGACAGTCTGTGAACAGTGTATCATATACTCCAGAAAAACAGAGTAAATCGCTGCAAAAATAACTGTTTTTGGGATTGACAATCTGTTACCGCGTTATCGGTCCCGGAGTGTTATTGTTCAATATGGCGGGAAGTTACATAGTGAATATACCAAGATTGAAGGGCCGCGAGAACTTTGATGAATGGCAATATGCTGCTGAACAATTTTTGATGTTGGATGGTGTCGATATTCACAAGCCAGAATCATCTGATTGTACGAGTTTGGATGATAAAAAGGCAAAAGCTTAACTTATTATGACGATTGACCCCTCTATTTATGTTCACATCAAAAACGAGCAAACAGTACAAGGTGTATGGAAACGTTTGAAGGCCTTATATGACGACTCTGGCTTCACACGTCGCATCAGTTTACTCCGAAAGCTAATATCTATTCGGCTAGAAGACTCAGAATCGATGGGTGCCTATGTAACTCAGATGGTTGATACTGCGCAGAAACTTAAAAGTACCGGTTTCCAGATAACGGACGAGTGGATTGGATCTCTTCTGCTCGCTGGGCTAACGGATAAATTTGCTCCTTTAGTAATGGCGATCGAGCATATTGGTATGATTATCAGCACAGATGTCATAAAATCGAAATTGCTGGACATGAGTTCCGAAGTTGGCAGCTCTGGAACAAATAGTGCATTTTTGTCAAAAGGTTGGCAGCACCGACACAGCAAGAGAAATGGCAGTATTGGTAGCCCTGCATGTAAGACAAAATGGAAAACGTCGACGCCGACGCCATCTTCGAGTTCTGTCAAAACAATCCGCTGTTACAAGTGTCAACAACTCGGTCATTATATGAATAAGTGCCCGAATAATACACAGAAAAAAAGTGAAACTAATGCATTTAGTGCAATATTTTTGAATGGAACATTCAATAATTCACATTGGTATGTGGATTCTGCTGCAAGTTCACATATGATTGTTGATAAACGTTGTTTACAGGATGTATCGTTTAATCACAAAGTGAAAGACATTTTTATTGCAAATCACGACAAAATACCGGTTATATGCTCAGGAAACACAATGATTACGACAGTAGTGAATAATTCGGAGTTTGATATCCCTGTCAAAAATGTTTTATGCGTGCCGAATCTATCAACTAATTTGTTATCAGTAAGTCAGCTGATTCAAAGTGGAAACAAAGTTAACTTTGAAGCAACAGTTTGCAAAATACGCAATCGACAGAATGTACTGATAGGTGTTGCAAATTTAGTAAATGGTGTGTACAGATTAAATATTAAGTCAGAACATTTGTTTGCGTGTACAGCAACAAATGTGACAAGTGAAATATGGCACCGAAGGTTGGGACACATTAATTGTAAAACTCTGAATGCGATGAAGAACGGAGCAGTTGAAGGTGTGACATTTCAACAAAAAAATTGTGAAATTGATAAATCCAGCTGTACTATATGCTGTGAGGGCAAGCAGGCGAGGCTGCCTTTTCCTCTGAGTACTAGCAAGAGTCAGGAAACGCTGGAATTGGTCCATAGTGATCTGTGTGGGCCAATGGAGAATAATTCACTTGGAATGGCCAGATACTTTTTAATCTTTGTGGATGACTATAGCAGAATGTGTTTTGTATATTTTCTACAGTCAAAACATCAAACATTCAAATACTTCAAGGAATTTAAAAATTTAGTTGAGAATCAGCAATCAAAGAAAATAAAAAGGCTAAAGTTCGGTTTTTGGGGGAAATTCCTAAAAAATAAAACTAGTTATTTTTATACTAATTATGGGCCGGAAAAACCGAATCTGAAAGAATTAGGCGGCGGAAAGCAATATTAACTGAGTTACACGACTTTAAAATTTTTTATACGCATACAGGAAAATAGCCATTTTGGAAACATTCTGATTCCTACAAAATCAAACTAATAGTTATTTTTATACTAACTTTGGGCCGGGGAATCCGAATCTGAAAGAATTAGGCGGCGGCAAGCAATATTAACTGAATTACACGACTTTAAAACTTTCCATACATGCACATGAAAATATTCATTTCGCAAGCTGATTTTGACTTGACACACGTAGTACAAAGACCATAGAAAACAAGATAACATAGATGTTTTTACCACACAAAATTAAGTGTTGCCATTAACCAGTAATATCAATAACGTAAAATAACACGTTTATATTTTAAGTACTTATTCTTTATAAATTTTACTCACTTTTGTATCACAAACCATGTTACATAAACCCAGCGTAGATGCTAAACTACTTGAAAACAGGGATGTTTTATTGCCGTGACGCGAGCAGGCGGTATAAAGGGGCACAAACCATGTTACACAAACCTAGCGTAGCCGTTAAACTACTTGAAAACAGGGATGTTTTTTTGCCGTGACGCGAGCAGGCGGTATAAAGGGGCACAAACCATGTTACACAAACCTAGCGTAGCCGCTAAACTACTTGAAAACAGGGATGTTTTTATGCCGTGACGCGAGCAGGCGGTATAAAGGGGCACAAACCATGTTACACAAACCTAGCGTAGCCGCTAAACTACTTGAAAACGTAGGCTGTTTTTTTAAATTGATGCGAGCAGGCGGTATAAAGGGGCACAAACCATGTTACACAAACCTAGCGTAGCCGCTAAACTACTTGAAAACGTAGGCTGTTTTTTAAATTGACGCGAGCAGGCGGTATAAAGGGGCACAAACCATGTTACACAAACCTAGCGTTAGGTTAGGTTAGGTTAGGTTAGGTTAGGGACGTGAGCAGGCGGTATAAAGGGGCACAAACCATGTTACACAAACCTCGCGTAGCCGTTAAACTACTTGAAAACAGGGATGTTTTTTAAAATTGACGCGAGCAGGCGGTATAAAGGGGTACAAACCATGTACCTACAACAATAATACAACAATAATACCTACATCGAGTGACAGCTGTGTTTTGCTCTGCTCCCGAAACCAATTGTTATTATTTTATTACAGTGAACTAACATTCAGTGCACTTGTCATAACTGATAAGAATTATTCCTTTTTACTTGAAAAGTGTTGGTTTCCCACTAGTGGATAATTAATTGACAGTTTTAGAAACGAAAACATTATCAAAATATCACAAGTGAACCAACTGTCAAATAAAGAGAGAAATAGGCAGTGTTTGACCTTACAACCAAATAACAATTTTAAAATGGCAACTTCAGAAAAAAATCTGAGAAGCAAAGGGCAAACGACCGGGACTAGTCTCACATCGGAGTCCCAGGGTATAAATATTGATATCCTACTGGAAAAGATGGAGATGAAGATGGAAAAAAAACTTGAAGTGTTTAAGCAAGCAATAATAAAAAAAATTGATGATGAAAATCAAGAAAGCAGAAGCACGAGAGACTTTATCAGCCGGCAATATGATGACATCCATCTAAAGATGGAGACCATTATTAAACTGGTTTCGGAAGTAGAATCAATGCGAAAGGAATTAACAGAAAAAGATGGGATAATAAAAAGCCTTGAAGTTAGACTAGCAGAAGTGGAGCAGAGAACGCGTGAAGACACTCTTGAATTTGCTGGAATTTCAGAAAAAGAGGGAGAACAGCCAGCAGAAATAATTAAACGAGTGGCCACAGTGACGGGTGTCGACTTAAAAGGCGATGATATTCTCGATATCAAGAAAATTCCAGACCGACGACCAGGAGTCCCCCCAAAATTCCACGTTAAATTTACTAACCCCCAAAAAAGGCGACAGATTCTACTGAACAGGAAGCTACTCAATCCTACCACAACCCAAGGAAACGGATACCAGAAGATTTTTATTAGCGAAATCCTTGGTGCCTATTTTAAAGATCTTCTGTGGAGGTCGAAGACTAAGGCGAAAGAAATGGGATATAAATATGTCTGGTACAAAGAATGTAAAGTGATGGTTAAAAAAAATGAAAATGACAGAGTAATTTATATTAAACACTCTGATGACCTTAAAAAAATTGATTAATTTTTTCTAATTGAGAGTCTCACTTTTACCGGTCATTCACTGGGTCGATTCCCCTCAGTTCGGTGAGTCATGTTGTATACTATTATTTTCAAATTGCAACAATAATTCACCTCTACTACTTTCAATTAAAGGTTGTAATCCCCAGTGATGGCCACGGATTAGTGTTTCTCTCATTTAAGGGAATTAAACAATTTTGTTTTGTAATACAAATTATAATATGGCTATTACCATTAATAATACATACGAAGAACTAAGTGATCAAGAAAATTTGTTTATAACATCAGATGCAAAAATATGCAAATACCTAACAACCGATTCAAAAAACACTATTATTATGCACCAAAATATTAGGTCAATTAATAAAAACTTTGATGAACTCCAGATACAGCTTAACCACCTTAATATAAAATTTGATGTTATTATTCTTACAGAATGTTGGTTGACAAATATTTACACACCAAAATTCATAACTCACTACTCTTCATTCAACTCGTCAAAACATGATAGTCAGAACGATGGAGTAGTGGTATACACAAAAAACGACCTAAACTCTGTTGTAACGGAAGTAAACATTATTGACGCGAGCTGTATGCAAATAATGTATAATAATGATACGTGCATTCTAGCAATATATCGTTCTCCATCGATTCGTAATATAACACCATTTCTTAACAGTCTAAATAGCATACTCTCAAACCTTTCCTACACTAAAAACATAATAATAATGGGAGATTTAAATATCAACATACTTCCAAATAATCCACACCATCAATGCCACGACTATCTGAACATGTTAGAGTTCCATGGATTAATTAGTACCATCAATACACCAACAAGAATAGCTAATGAATCAACATCGTGCATTGATCATGTTATGGTCAAAACTAATAAACAAAACAAAAGCATTGTTTACAAATCAACAATTACAGATCATTACACAACAATATTTACATTGCAATCCGACACCACAAAAAATAAAAGTAATCAGACATTTATATACAATAATATTAATTTTGAGAATTTAAAAAATATAATTAAAACTAAATCTTGGCAAGAGCTCTTCCAAATAAAAAACTCAGATGATGCATGGAGATATTTCGTTGATTATTTGAAAAATAAATTAATTAATAATACTACAATTCTGACAAAAAACACTCCAAACAAAATTAAACCTTTAAAATCATGGATAAATTATTCAATCATTAACTGCATTCGTAGAAGAAACGCATTACACAAAAAAGTGAAAGAAAATCCTTACGACATAATATCACTAAACATCTACAAAAGATATAGAAATACATGCGGCGAAGTCATTAGAAAGGCGAAAGAAATCTACTACAGAGGCAAGATCCAAGAAAGTAACAATGATCCAAAAAAAATATGGCAAACTCTAAGAGAAGCCACAAATACACAAAACACTAAAGACAAACAGGACATAAGTAAACTTTGTATTGACGGTAAAATTATTGACACCTCAAAAAACCCCAAGCTCGTTGCGGATTATATCAATAATTTTTTTACAAATATTGGTTCAAATCTTGCTTCTCGTCTACCAAATTGTGGGAATGCTCTACCTGCTGAAGCAGAACTTCAATTTCCCAAAAGAATATTCAATTTTCAAACTGTGTCAAGGGAAGAGATTCTAAAAATAATTAATTCCCTAAAAAACACGTCTTCTGCCGGGGTTGATGGAATATCAACCAAGATTTTGAAAACGCTGGCTACGGAAATTACATTGCCCCTAGAATACCTAATTAACCTTAGTATCAGTCAAGGACACTTCCCCTCAAACTTGAAACAAGGTATTGTTATTCCCATACATAAAACAGGTAACAAGACAGACATAAACAATTACAGACCAATAACTATACTGACCACACTATCCAAAGTATTTGAAAAAATTATCAATGCTCAGTTAGTAAAATTTCTGGCGAGTCATAAAGTACTCTCAGAAAATCAATACGGGTTTCAAGAAAACAAGAGTACTTCTGACGCTATTGCCGCCGTAACTGACTTCATTGTAAAAAGCCTTGATAAAAGCAAAAAATGTATTTCAATATTTTTAGACCTTTCTAAAGCCTTTGATACAATATCACACAGTAAATTAATAAACAAACTTCAAATAATCGGTATTACAGGCAACGAACTTAACTTTTTTAAGAGCTACCTTGATGACCGCAAGCAACAAGTGAAAATAATGAACACACTTAGCAATCAGTGCTCAACTCACTATGGGATACCTCAAGGTAGCATATTAGGACCATCTTTGTTCCTTTTATATATCAACGACTTATATAACATTAACTTTCAGGGAAAAATAGTTAGTTTTGCCGATGACACTGTTTTACTATTTGAAGCTGACACTTGGCAAGCTGTTTACAAAAAAGCTGAAACGGATATAAACATCATAAAAAAGTGGTTAGATACAAATACGCTCACATTGAACACTGAGAAAACTAAATATGTCACATCAAGCATAAATATAACAGGTCAACCTCATGATGACGCCTCTATTAGAATACACACATGTTTAAATTCCGATGAATCTTGTCAGTGTCCCTACATTGAGCGCACTACACAGATGAAGTATCTCGGCCTCACAATTGATCCATATCTCAAATGGAATATTCACACTCAAATAATTGCAAACAAAATAAGAAAAACCATGCACTTTTTCAGAACGATACGAAACTTTCTCGACTTACAACACTTGAAAATTATTTATTTTGCAGTCTGTCAATCTATTATTGAGTATGGTATCATAGCATGGGGAGGCGGTACTGCATCAGCACTAGACCCAATCATAAAGGCACAGAAAACTATTATAAAATTAATTCTTAGACTACCTCTAATTACAGACTCAAACTTAATCTTCAATATTATGAATGTGTTTGACGTTCGGCAGATATATGCAAAAACAATCCTCACTCATCTATATACAAATATACACAAATACTATGAAAAAAGATTAAATATTCGCTGTACTCGAAACAATAACAAAGATTTACTACAAATTCCCATAACTCATACTACTTTTGGTCAACGAAGCTTCAGATACCTTGCAACAAGACTTTACAACATTCTTCCAATTAGTATAAAAAAATGTGATTCACAAAAAAATTTCAAAAAAAACATAAAAATTTGGATAAAAAATAATGATAGAGCATTTACCGGTGCACTCACCCAAATTCGAAATTAGTATTGAACCAATGCTGTTATTATTGTACCAATATTATTGTTATTATTAATGCAACCATTGTATTGCGTGATTTTATTCTAATATAAGTGTAGGTATGTTCACAGTATAATAAATTGACGTAAAATTACTGCCTCAACACAGGCTAGCCTAGTGAGGCAGGTTACGAGAAACCTAAATTTATAATTATAAATCTCTATTGTTTAAGTACCTAACTGTATATATGTATTTTGTTTTCTGTTATTAACTTTTGTCATTATCCAACTTCTAAACTCTACTTTTACTGTACTTATGATGTACTTTTTGTTTTTGTAGTTATAAATCTTAATTTTTTTTGTTCAATAAAGATATATTATTATTATTATTATTATTATGTTACACAAACCTAGCGTTAGGTTAGGTTTGGTTACGCATTTTTAAGATTACGAATTTTCATACTTTTGGTTTAAGAATACGGCCGTTGAGATAGTTGTAATTCATAAATATAGGGATAAATATTTTTTGAGACTTGGTAACACTGCCAACACATGTTTTCGTAGATTTCTTGTTTATCTATGATTTTGTACTGAATGAGTCAAATTCAGCTACCGAAATGAATATTTTCTTGTTTGTGTGTATTGAAAATTTTAAAGTCGTGTAATTCAGTTAATATTGCTTGCCGCCGCCTAATTCTTTCAGATTCGGATTCCTCGGCCCAAAGTTAGTATAAAAATAACTATTAGTTTGATTTTGTAGGAATCAGAATACTTCCAAAATGGCTATTTTCCTGTACGCGTATAAAAAATTTTAAAGTCGTGTAACTCAGTTAATATTGCTTTCCGCCGCCTAATTCTTTCAGATTCGGTTTTTCCGGCCCATAATTAGTATAAAAATAACTAGTTTTGTTTTTTAGGAATTTCCCCCAAAAACCGAATTTATTCCAATAAAAATATTAGATCTGATAATGGTGGCGAGTTCTGCTCAGCGGAAATGAAAAATTACTTGAAGCAGTGTGGTATAGTGCATCAGAAAACAAACGCATATACTCCAGAACAAAATGGGCTATCCGAAAGATACAATAGGTCAATTGTGGAGAAAGCACGGTGTCTCTTATTTGATGCACAGTTCGAAAAGAAGTTTTGGGCAGAGGCTGTAAATACGGCGGTGTATCTTATAAATAGGTCACCAACGGCGGGACTAAGCCGTGGTACTACGCCCTATGAAATGTGGACAGGAAAAAAGCCAAATATTTCCCATTTACGAATCTTTGGCAGTCGAGTGATGGTCCATATTCCGAAAGAAAAGCGCAAAAAATGGGATAAAAAGGCAACTAAAATGTTCCTAGTTGGCTATTCGGAAAACACCAAAGGCTATCGATTGTTTAATCCAGAGTCACAAAAATTAATTATTGCTAGAGATGTTGTTGTCATGGAAAATACAAATGACAGTTCAACAGCAACTATTTTCGTCGAAGACACACAGCAACCTGACTGCACGGAGGAAAGTCAGGTGAACAGCACATATGAAGAGGAAAATGTGAATGATGTTACATATGTTCCTGAGGAATCGACTAGTGAGTCAGAAGACAGTTTATATGAGACGTTAACCCCGGCCGACACAGATGTTTTTCCGGAAAATACTAACATTGCTCCGGAAAAACGAGTCAAACGTAAACCAGACTATTACGGTTACACGAGCATGTGTATAGAAGACGTGTCGAGTGAACAGATTTCTCTCACCGAGGCTATAACTCCACCTGAAGAAGTGGAATGGAAAAATGCAATAAAGGAGGAATTAAAATCCTTTAGTGAAAATGACACTTGGGAGCTAGTAGACAGGCCGCAGCATGGCACAGTGGTAAAAAATAAGTGGGTGCTTAAAAAGAAATATAACAGTGACGGTGAAGTGCGTTTCAGAGCGAGACTTGTTGCAAAGGGTTTTTCCCAGAAAAAGGGCATAGACTTTACCGAAACGTTCTCGCCAGTGTTAAGATATTCTACCCTTAGATTATTATTTGCTTTAAGTGTACAACTTAATCTCAAAATGAATCACCTTGATGTACCAACAGCATTCTTAAACGGTTTTCTTAAAGAAAATGTTTTTACAGAGATACCAGAATACTCTCATTTTGTAAATTGTAAAAATAAAGTATTAAAATTAAAAAGAGCTATTTATGGTCTCAAACAGTCTGCTAGAACTTGGTATATTAGAGTAGAAGAATGTTTATTGAATTTAGGTTACAAAGAATCCAAATATGAACCTTGTCTGTTTATAAAAAGTAATAATGATGTTAAAATATTTGTTGCATTATTTGTGGATGATTTATTTGTATTTTATAATTCAGAAAATTATTATGAACAGTTAAAGACTGAACTTGTCAATAAATTCAAGATAAAAGATTTAGGTCAAATTAAACAATGTCTAGGAATGAGGGTAAATGCTCAAATAGATTGTATTACTGTTGACCAAGAACATTTTGTAAACAATATTTTAAATAAGTTCAATATGTCAGATTGTCATACTTCAGAAACCCCTATGGAAGTTAATTTAAAGTTGGAAAAAGATTTAAATAATAATGATGATATTTTAAAATATCCATACCAACAGCTGATAGGAAGTCTCATGTACCTATCTGTATTGACAAGACCAGATATTGCTTATAGTGTAAGTTATTTAAGTCAGTATAATAACTGTTATAATGAAACTCATTGGAAACATTTAAAAAGATTGTTAAAATACCTACAGAAAACTAAAAGCTATGGTTTAGTTTATAAGAAAAATGATTACCCTTTACATGGTTTCGTGGACGCGGATTGGGCGTCATGTACTTTAGATAGAAAGTCATATACTGGTTTCTGCTTCATAATGTCAGGATGTGTCATTTCTTTTGAATCCAGAAAACAAAGAACAATTGCTTTGTCAAGTACAGAAGCGGAGTACATGGCTTTATCCGAGGCCTGCAAAGAGGCTATTTATTTAAAGAGTTTATTGTCAGATATGATTTCTATCAATAAAAATACACCTGTATGTTTGTATAGTGATAGTCAAAGTTCTATTAAATTGGCTGTTAATCCACTGTTTCATAAACGTACTTATCATATTGATGTACGACATCATTTTGTTAGAGAATGTGTATTTGATAATAAAGTGAAAATTGATGACGTTTCAACCTCCAATATGCCAGCTGATTTATTGACGAAAAGTCTGTGTATAAATAAACATTATAAATTTTTAAGTTCAATGGGCATATCGGAAGTTTAAATCTTATTTTTTTTTTTTTATATGAAATTTGGATTATTTTGTTACGAGAGGGTGTTAGATTATAACAAAATAATGTTAAACCTAACGCCATCTATGTAGGATCTGTTATGTGTAGCTCAGTGTACCTACATGTTTTACTTTGTGAGAATAAATTCTTCTGTTCAAGTCTAATTACCGTGTTTCATTAAAGAGATCATATGACGTGGAAGTGAACGGTAGAAGAAGTCTTGGATGACCGTAGAAGACATGGCACAATAAAGTAAATCAATTATCTGCCGAAAAAAATAAACTTTTCAATTATTGACAATATTATTATTTTCATCTTAAATCTCATCAAAATTCACAACTGTAAAACTTTACCCCAAACCATTTCCAACATTTAAAAAATGTTAGTCAAGTAATATTTTAGAACGGTATCATCTATCGTCGTTCGTGTCTAATGTACGAACGGTTCCTATGATAACCGAAAGCATCTGATAGTCGGGCTACGCCATCAGTCTGGCGACCCGCAGCGACGTACAGTCTGTCAAATAAGAGTAGATAACATATAGAATGCGCCGCTGTAGTTCAATGGCAATACTAAACATATAACTCATGGTGTTGTTGTAAAGCTGTGTAACCTACATTTTTATAAAAAAATTAAAATTAAAATTTTCGTTACAATATGATTACCCACTGATCTCAAAATTAGGATTGCGTATAGGTATGTTATTATTAAACCTTCGCAATTTTGTGTTAACATAATGAAGAAAAACTATAATGTAATAAAATATAAAGCACAGTTTAGAAATTGCTCACATTCATTTAATACTAATACTAACTGATTGTCATTTGTTATTCACGTAAATAAAGTCTCTTATCTTTTCTCACGAAACAAGCTGCGTTTTATTACAGGTTATGGGCCCAGAAACCCATGTTATTTAGCAGTTATTGAGTTTATTGTCAGTATTATCAGTTTGATGAACAGTAATCTCTGTGTTTTACAAAAAGACAGTGTGTCTAGTAAAAATGTGAGTTATAATGGACTTCGTTTCGAAAAGTGAACGTCAGTGACTGATAATGGCGTCTATTTCGAACTACCTCGTTAGCGTCCCCAAACTTATTGGACGCCAGAACTATGGGCAGTGGAGCTTCGCTGCTGAGAATTATTTCGTATTGGAAGGAATGGTTTTGTGTATAAAACCTGAGCCCGATAAGCCGCCAGCAGATGCAGATGATGTGAAGACAAAAGCAAAGCTGATCTTGACAATTGACCCGGCACTTTACGTTCATATAAAAAACGTCAGAACATCGAAAGAATTGTGGGATAAATTGAAGATGCTATTTGATGACTCGGGATTTTGTAGAAAAATCAGCCTCCTGAGGAATCTCATATCTATTCGATTAGAAAGTTGCACTTCGATGACGTCGTATGTGACACAGATTGTAGAAGTGGGTCAGAAATTACAAGGAACAGGATTTGGAATAAACGACGAATGGATTTGTTCTATAATGTTAGCTGGTTTATCTGAAAGATATGCGCCTTTGATAATGGCGATCGAAAATTCAAATATGGTAATTACAACCGACGCCATTAAAACAAAGTTGTTGGATATGGAACCGGAAGAAGACAGTGATGTTAATAATGCATTTACGTGTTTCCGCAATAAGTCCAATCAGCGTTCGAGGAATGTAAAGTCTATGCCACAATCAATGGCTAATAAAGATCGCAGAGCTGCACAAGTGTCAACATCTGTCAAAGGAAAATCAAACGTCAAATGTTATGGTTGCAAGCAATTTGGCCACTATCGCAATCAGTGCACTATTATTGATAATTCTTCTAAGAATACGCAAGGTTCAAAAACATCTAACGCTTTTAGTGCCGTGTTTTTTAATGGAACATTTGACAAGAGTGGCTGGTTTGTTGATTCTGGCGCCAGTTCACATTTGACAGGCAATAAAAATTGAATGATCGACGTATGTTATTCTGGTTTTGCCAAAGAAATAATGGTTGCTAGCCAGAATAAAATCCCAGTGGAATGTTGTGGAGACGTACACATAACTACGTCAATTGAAGAATGCGATTTTAGCATAACCGTTGAAAAAGTGTTATGTGTTCCCCAGTTATCTACTAACTTGTTGTCAGTGAGTCAATTGATCAAACAGGGGAACACGGTGCATTTTGCAAGCAAAGGGTATGAAATACTTAATAACAGAACACTCTAGTGGCTTCTGCTTCACTTATGAATGGAGTGTATAAATTGAACACTTCTACTTGTTTAGTCGCAGCAGTGGCTGAGTCTCCAGATGTTTGGCACCGGAGACTAGGACATGTAAACAGTTATAGCTTGAATAAAATGCAGAATGCTGTGGAGGGAGTTAAACTCTCTGAGAAAGCCAACATCAACAAGTCCAACTGTATTGTGTGCTGCGAAGGAAAGCAAAGTCGATTGCCTTTTTCTCATGAAGGGAACAGGAGTACTGAGCTATTGGATGAGTACACTGCGACATCTGTGGTCCGATGGAGAATATATCCCTAGGAGGATCCAGGTATTTCCTCATTTTTGTTGATGATCACAGCCGCATGACACATGTTTATTTTTTGAAAAATAAGAACGAAGCTTTACAGTATTTTAAAGAGTATAAAGCAAGGGTTGAGAATTCAACGTCAAATAGAATTAAAATTCTGAGAAGTGATAATGGCAGAGAATTTTGTAATAAGGACTTTGATAATTATTTAAAGAAAACTGGAATTATTCATCAGAGAACGAATCCTTATACACCCGAACAAAACGTGCTTTGTGAACGTATTAATAGAACTATCATAGAAAAAGCCAAATGTCTTTTGTTCGAAGCTAAACTTAGCAAGGAGTTTTGGGCAGAAGCCGTTAACACTGGTGTTTATTTACAGAATAGAATTGTGAAAACTGGATTGAATAATCGTACACCGTATGAGTTATGGACAGGTTCCAAACCAAACCTTGGTCACATAAGAATTTTCGGTAGTACAATCATGAAACACATACCTAAGGAGAAAAGACGTAAGTGGGACAAGAAATCTGAACAATGTATTCTTGTCGGTTATCCTGAGGATGTTAAAGGATAGAGTATACAATCCTTCAACACGGGTAATCACAACAAGTCGTGATGTCATCATTATAAAAGAAAACAACTCACGTGAAGAGAATATGATAGAAACAGAAGTAATAGATGACAAACCGGAAATAAGCAGACCGTCTCAGTCTTCAGAGGGAGATCCATCAGACACAAGTAGAGTGAATTCATTAGCTTCTATGGAGAGTGCTCAAGACATGGATGAAACCTATGTACCAGATGAGGAGTCCATGAGGTCAGAAGAGGACTCACAATCAGACATCACATTAAAAACATTTCCAGAAAGAGAGAGAAAACAACCCGATAGATATGGATTTATGTGTGCAGAAGAATATAATAAATCTCTAAGTGATGAAATGACATTAGAAGAAGCACTGCAGGGACCAGAAAAGGAGCATTGGGAACAGGCTATCAAAGAAGAGCTGAAAAGTTTTGAAGACAACAACGCTTGAAGTCTTATTAATATTCCTGTAAGTGGAAATATAGTGAAGTGCAAGTGGGTCCTAAAAAAGAAGTGCGATTCTGAAAATAATGTCCGGTATCGAGCCAGGCTTGTGGCTAAAGGGTGTTCTCAAAATATGGGGTGGACTACAGCGAAACTTTTTCCCCTGTTGTGCGACATACAACGCTTAGATTGTTATTTGCATTATCAGTGCAATTAAATCTGGATTTGACTCACCTTGATGTGAAAACAGCTTTCTTAAATGGGGACCTGTCTGAGACTATATATATGCAAAAACCTATAGGTTTTGTCTGTACAGATGATAAAAAGATTCTTAAATTAAACAAGGCTATATATGGTCTTAAACAGTCATCCCGAGCATGGTACAAGAAGGTGGATACTTGTATGTTAGCTGATGGTTACGTTAAATCTAAGATAGAACCATGTTTGTATATAAAAAAATTGTTGGTAGTAGTATAACTATCGTGACCTTGTATGTTGATGATTTTTTTGTTTTTTCAAATAACAAAATTGAAGCTAATCATCTTAAAAACATGTTAAGTAATAATTTTGAGTTAAAAGACTTAGGAATTGTAAAGGAATGTCTTGGCATGTCAATTGGTTTTGATAAAAAAATTGTACTGTTACTTTAAGTCAAGAGAAATATATTGATAAATTACTGTCTAAGTTTAATATGACTGATTGTAAAACAATTAATACTCCAAATTAATAAATGACGTTGTATTAACCACTTAATTACTAATAAAAACCGACATGTTTCGTCAGCAAAGCTGAATTCCTCAGGGTTTTGACAGAACTAAACTATCAACCCTGAGGAAGTCAGCTTTGCTGACGAAACATGTCGGTTTTTATTAATAATTAAGTGGTTAATACAACGTAATTTATTAATTTGAATTTAAAATGTTACCACAAAATAATTTTGCACTATTAGAAGAAGTAATTAATACTCCAATGGAGGCAAATTTAAAAAGTAAAAAGGAGAATAATTGTAAAAGTCAGAATCCCTACCAGGAGCTTATTGGGAGCTTAATGTATTTAGTTGTACTTACACGGCCCGATATAGCTTATGCAGTGTCATATTTTAGTCAATTTAATAATTGTAACACTCAAGAGCAGTGGCTTTATGCAAAAAGAGTATTAAGATATCTAAAAAATACGAAAGATTTAGGTTCAAAATATACTAAAGGCAACAATGTTAATATTGAAGGCTATGTAGATGCAGACTGGAGCAATGATATTAACGATAGAAAATCATATTCTGGATTTTGTTATACTTTATCAGGATCTGTTATATCTTGGAGCTGTAGTAAGCAAAATGTGTTGCACTTTCTAGTACAGAAGCCGAATATGTGTCAATTTCTGAGGCCTGCAAAGAAGCAGTATATTTAACCCATTGGCCACAGAATTAATGAGCAAAAAAATTGGCCTTCACCACTGAATTAATTTTGTACTAAAACTTGAAAACCTTCATTGGTGTACTAAATCTGTTGTAGCTTTTAAACCATATATTCAAGTGAATTAATTTCTTTAAATTTATTTACATATTCGATTAAGGCAAAGAAAAAAGTTAAAATAAAATTGTTTTAAATATTAAAATATGTGTAAATAAGGATACAAATATAACCTTCTCTTTTTTCGTAAGTTTTTTTCCACATTTTTATTCAAAAAGTTCCAAAAAAACATAATATTCATAAATCGAACAATAATAATTTTTGTTTTTTTACATACAAGTATACTTATAACTTATAACTAATAAAATAATTTGGTATGACAGTCATCAAAGCAATCACGGACGTTCAGGGTCCCTACCAAAAGTCTAGAACCACTCGCAATTTTGAAGAAATTAAATGGCGGCTAGCAGCATACAAAACTTGGAACACAAATATCAGGGAAAAAACATAAGAAATATTTTATTGCCAATTCTACGAAATGAATGATTAATTACCTACAGAATGATCGGGATTTAAAATTTTATTTAAAAATGTCATTGTTGCGCTCGTTTTACGTTTTTTGTCGGACCTACTCTAGCCCGTCAGCGTGCCGGGGTTTGTGGTTAAGTACCTGAGTTGCACACCCGGCAGGCTGCCGGGGTTTGTGGCCAATGGGTTAAGAAACTTGCAATACGAAGTAACCAAAAAGTTGTATAAGATTATCATATACAATGACAGCATAAGTGCGCAAAAACTATTGTTAAACCCTGTTTTTCATAATAAAACTAAGCATATCGATGTCAGATATCATTATTGTAGAGAAATGATAATGGAAAACATTGTTAGTGTTAATTATTTGTGTACGTCAGATATGCCTGCAGACATGCTTACTAAGAGCTTAGGTGCAGTAAAACATTATAAACATTTAAATGCTTTAGGTATTGTTAAAGTATAATTTTATTTTGTTATATGTTCATGTAATCTGTATTTTGAGAGGGAGTATTATAAATAGCCAAATATAGATTACTACTAGCGCCATCTTGTGGCCCATAATTATAGCAAACTGATTGTCATTTGTTATGATGACGTAAATAAAGTCTCTTATCTGTTCTCACGAAACAAGCTGCGTTTTATTACAAGTAGTTTAACTAAACTCACGTTTAGTGATTCTTCCTTTCCATCAACTGTTAAATTCAAATTTATGTTAAATTAAATGAAAGCAAATCGCTTTATAAAACACCTTTTAATCAAATTTATGTCATGAACAAAAAATGTTTTTTAAAATGCAGTTTGATGTGTTCTATACATTCTGTGACATTGCACTTTAAAAGAATATTTGACAGTTAAATTGGTGTTGCCGGCCTACAAATTTTGTAGTTCATTTTTTTAATATTTTCTACTCTTATTTGACAGACTCTAATAACTTAAAGAGTTAGGACGTCTGGTCAAGTAAATATTTATTCTAAACTTTACGATGATGTAAATAAAGCAACTTGTAATCTCAGCTAAACTCGACCTTATTTTGAAGTTTCTCAATTCATTTCGAGTAGTTTTAATCTTTGGGATTAACAGATACCACAGTATGCGTAAAACAATATTTGAATGTGAGAGAACCAAGAAATGTCTGCCTGTTTATCTAACCGTTTGGGAAAAGGGGTCGGCGGGATATTTGGTAGATGGTTAGTACCTAAACTAATATGACTTCTATATTCTTAAAAATAAAACCGATCCTGTTTGATGACATTTGTTCGAGAGGCAAAGATCATCCGACTAAAAGTTCGCTTGTGTCAGTCTTCCATTTATTCGTGAGACATGTTTTGTATCCGCTCTCCTCTACCTTTCATGTATATGTATCCTTGACAGATAAACCAATTGGAAATAATCTGTTTCCTTCCAGACTAAATTACAGTAGTTTCCCGAAGGCAATTTGTCTGATTAGAGAAGGTTCCAGGGGTCTTTAAGGTTCCGGCGCCAGCGGAAGTCGATTAATTCAGAGATACTTCCGGTCCTCGGACACGTCCTCCTGATCCGACTGACAAGTAATGACCTTCCACGAAGGTGGATTAAATGCTTTATATACACGGTATCCAAAAACTCGTAGTATAAACGGGAAACTGGTGATTCTGCATCACTTAGTGACCCAAAAATACTTTTTTCCGGTTAGATCTGTGAGTTTTTAAAAAACGTGGTTTTTTTTCGACAACGTCATGTATCTTTTCTCGGAAGATTTTTCAATGTGGATGAGTGTTTCAGGCTGATAATTATTGCTTATAATAATTGTTACCCTTTGTGCTACGCATAAAATCTTGTCTAAAACGTTAGCTTAACAATAAAAATAATAATAATTAATATTTGACAAGTTTAAGTATTTCCCCAATAAATGAAGACATAATTTGTCTCGACGCCACCTAGCGAGGGATTTTAACACTAACAATGTCTCTCTCGCAAAAATAAAGTTGGTTGTTTTCAGGTGGAAAAAATATAGTAAGCAGTAATTGTTGAATGAAACACTAGTATATATTGAATCATTTGGTGGGTACAAGATAAGCCGCCATAGCTCAATTGGAAGAGCAGCTTCGGCAATCAGAAGGACACGGGTTCAGGTCCCGTTGGCGTCATGTATCTTCGGAAGATTTTTCAATGTGGATGAGTGTTTCAGGCTGATAATTATTGCTTATAATAATTGTTAAAAAACATTTGTTACCAGGTAAAATCGAAGCATACTTCGACACATTTTACAAGATATTAAACAGCTGATTTTAACGATCTAGCCATGGATATTTATTTTTCCTAAGAAATTCCAACTTCCGACTCGATTTACTCGAAAAGCTCAAATCAAAAAGTAATAACACAAAATCCCCTCCAAATATGATGTAGATTTTGCAGTTTTCCGCTCGTCATACGAGGTTCTGTACACCGTGTATAGTTCTACGTACTTAAAAAATTCAGTTTATTAAACTTAACTTTGTACAACACGATATTTTTTTATATGAATACCTCACAAGAGTCCCAGCTGCTCCCGTCTGGAGCCAGTGAGTCTATTGCATCCCCAATGGGATTTTGTGAGGCTGAAGGTAGTGAAGAAGGGAAGGAGATGGGGATGAGGAAGGTAGGGAAGTACCTGGCTATTCAGATCTGATAATCAAACATGGCTAAAGCTACTTCAAGCAACGTTTTAATTTTGAATGGTGGTCTTACACCAGGGCGATACTAAGAGTATTTTCCACTCTGGAACGTGCCGCAAATCGAACGTTATTAATACCGGAGCGTCTGCGTGGTTAACCCAGCTACGAGTGCACAAATAAAATCAGTGTACGTGGAATCTCACGGTGACCGGCCAACTCAGAATGAAACCAACTCAGAAACACCTCAGAAAGTTAATTAAGAGTGACGATAAAAAAATGGTTAATTATAATAAGTTAGGTTAGGGTTACCGGCTATTTTAAAACGATTTTTTCTAAGCTTTTAACGACCTTTCTGAGGTGTTTCTGAGTTGGCATGGAACTGAATTTCACACAAAGCTACTGTTATAATTCAGTTTTGAATTTAAGAATTCGACACAAGATGTCTCTACTTCCGTCAGCAGGTTGGACGGGGACATCTCCCCCTAGGTAAAACTGCTACGAATTTGTGAATATGTGGTATCTTTCCGGATATCAAAAGTGTGACGGTGATACATGTTGTATCAAGTGGCTGTATATTACATATAACGTCATTGCTCTGTCTCGGTTACTTTGTCCCGGTGACTATCTACAGCGGATCCGAGAAACGGGCTGTTTTTGTAATCAGTTCGTATTGGATCTTTAAAATGGTCACCAACATTAACTGGGCGAAGCCGAACCAAAAGCCGCCCGCAGGTCCTAGCAGTAGCCAGTGTAGTATATATTATTTTAAATGAACTAATCGTGAAATAACACAAATTAATCGAATAAAATTTATTTTCCCACGCCGCGCCGGGATTCGATCCCGCGACCTTCGGATTGCGAATCGAAAACCTTACCGCTAGACCACCCCTGCGTCGTTATTATATATATAATATTGACGGCAGAGTAGTAGATGAGTGTTTCAGGCTAATAATTATTGGTATCGCAAATGTGACACGTGGAGTGGACTGTATCAATATATTAAAAAAAAAATGTTATGCTTGTGAATACTTTGACACAACTATGGGGAATGGTAAACAGATGAATGGAGAAGGAAACTGACTTACCCCTTATGGTTGATGTTCTGCTCAATATTATGGGTCTGAGGGAGCACTAAATCACTCACTGCACAAGCTTCCATAAACTGGTCGATGTTATATAAAACTGAGAGAATAATGGTGTTCATTGCACAGTTTCTTTTAACAGACCGACGGACATATTGATTTTATTGTTGTACGGTAGGTAATATTGTCAGTAGGGACAGGTAATTGTGGTAAAAAAAGGATGGGTAGAAAAATGGAACAAGGTATATAGATAGATATACATAGTTGCGTCAACAATTATTATTGCTTATAATAATTGTTAATCATTCAAACAGAAAAACTTTTTTTTAATTAGTGCGCCTTGGAACTTTAAAAATAAATGAAAAAAATAATTTATGTAACAAAATAATAGCACCCTATAAGTCGCCATTCTTACTGGATCCGCAACTTTCCATCCAACGACAAAATATTCTCGAAGAAATATCGCCGAAAAAATATCCTTCGGAGAAAACATCCCCCAACAAAATTATCTCCTACAACCAAATGCGCATTACCATTCTTACTACCCTCACGAAATAATTTCTGAACTTGTATAATTTTTAAGTTAGTTTTGAAAACGCTAGGAATAATTCGAATGTGTCGAAACCCGAAGCAATTACCTAAATAAAATTAAGTATCAAAAATGTACTTTGTGAAATCATTATCATCATCATCATTATTATTATTATTATTACATAGTATAAAATGAAGTCGCTCAAAATGTATGTGCGCGTTAATCTCTTAAACTACGCACCTGATTTTCATACGGTTTTCACCAATAGATAGAGTGATTGAAGAGGAATGTTTATAAGTATAATACATGTAAATTATATTAGAGAAAAGCCGAGAAATTAAAAAAAAACATATTTTTGTGCGATTTAAAACGGCTGGCGGGCCGTACTATAGTCACTTTTGAAATTCGTTCTACTGAAGAAATTGGAAAATAGATGTCCTAGAGTAAGTAGGTATTTGATTTGAATTATTTTATTTGATGAAATCGCTCAAAATGTATGTGCGCATAGATCTTTTAAACTACGCAACGGATATTCATACGGTTTTCACCAATAGATAGAGTGATTCAAGACGAAGGTTTATATGTATAAAAACATGCTTATTATAGTAGAGAAAGGTCGAGAAATTCAAATATTCAATTCAGGCAGCGGGCAGCTGGCAGGCGGGTGGTGTGGATTTTATAAAGGTTGGGTAATGGCGTTGTGTTTCGTTAGCCACAGCAACGTGTCGCCGGGTCTGCTAGTTGTGAAATAAAACTCTTCACAACAAAATCTCTTATTTTAAAGCAGAACCAAATTATCCTTTGAATTTTTAATATTAATAATTCCTACTTACTTACTTTGGGTACTAACAAAGAGGAATGAGCGAGCACTGGACGTTTTTGAAAGAAAAATTTTGAGGCGTATAATCGGACCGGTTCTAGAAAATGGATTTTGGTACTGACGTTATAACAATGAGCTCTATACTTTGTCTAAGGAGCTAAACATCGCAAAATTTATAAAACTGGGAAGACTTCGGTAGCTAGGTCATGTGGAGAGAATGACGGAACATCAAGCACCAAAGTCCCTGCTGAACTCAAAACCAATAGAGGGCGAAGGAGCCTGGAACGTCCTCAAAGACATATTATCTATCTTGGAGCTTCTAAACTAGAGAGAGCTGGAACAAAACCGAAATGAGTGGAGGAAGACTCTTGAGGAGGCCAAGACCCACCAGGGGTTGTAGAGCCAATAGTGATGATGATGATGACTTGCTTAATTTGACGATTACACATTTAAAGAAAGAACCAATTTAACGGCCACTATCTTGAAAACGGAAACGTAACGTAATAAACAAATTTTTCGGCAGATGAAACGCCAAAGGGTCTAGTTAAAATCTGTCAAATATCTGAAATACGAAATCGATAAGCAATGTTATTGCATTGTTTATGGATGCTCCCTCCCACCTCTTCCATATCGCCTCGCCACACCCTCTTCTAGGAAAGGCAATATGTCCTGTCGGTGACATATTTTACTCCCTATAATTCAATATGTCGCACGGGTTTGACGGTGGAATATAAATATATTGCATTGGGAGGGAGTTGGCGAAACGTACGTAGGATGGTACTTACATATTTATAGGTGGCATGTTATTATAGTTCTAAGATTTTTGCAATTCAACGTTTTTTTTTAAAGAAAGACAAACATTCCCGGGTTACGAATAACCCAAAAATGTTTGAAAATCTCCTACTACCGAAAGCCGAAAATATTGCTTGTGTTGTGATGGAGGACTTAGCCAGCCGAGGAATCGAACACGCGACTCCCAGGTGGGACCCAAGCGCTATGCCCACTCAACCACTGACCGGTCTCGTAAACGTATTTTGGTGGTTTGACCAGCATTCTTCATGTCATCGTACTTGTTTTTATCATCATTGTTTGCAGATGCTTGCAGCATACGCAAGATGACTTTACACTACGAGCAGCCTCCCTAATTTGGGAGGCGGGAATGAGTACCGCCGCCCCGGGAACCTTTATTGGATAACCAACACCTCTGCCATAGGTCACCCCAAGTGGTTCGCTACGTTTAGTGATTTAACAGGGGTGCCCGGATTCATGGAGTGAGGTTTGTCTAGGTCTTGGAGGCGGATGACCAGGACATACTGAACGCAAGATTCCTACCCACCCCATAAACCCTTTTCCTTCCAAGAACTCTTCTCTCCTTCCTTTCCTTAAAAAAACCCTCCACACAGCATCATAGGTGAGCATAAAGATGACATAGGCCCTAAGGGAAATTATGTTCCTCAGGGCCTCCTGTGTGGAGCTCAAGTAAAAAAAAAGCCTTTTTTTATGTTTAACGGTTTTCTTTTTTAATTATTTTATCCCTGACTTGCCTTATATTTTTATCATTTTGTATATTATGTAAGCACTTGCATACTGCTTTCTAATACCGTATGCAGGGACACTGGAGGTCTAGATTTATTCAAACTTAAATTTCGATTCGTTTATTCAAAAAAATTAGAATCATTGCGAGAGCCTTGTAGAAATAACCATCTGTTACTTATACTAGGGCGGGTAAGTGGTGGATAACCTCCAAAGCTTGACTATCTTAAAAAAATATTTAAAAGTAGTATTTACTTGTAAGAGGAACGGCAGCGCGATCTTTTTCATACAAAATTAATTTTGAATTTGAGACCAACATACCAAAACAAATAACAAATAACGAAACTGAATTTAAAAATTATATATCAAAAGGTATATCGATCGTCCAATTGATTAGTTAGGATTAGTCAGACATTCCCAAATACTAAGTTTTATGACTGTTATTAATGATTTTTAAACTAACTTTTCAGATTGACACATCAACTATGAAAGTTGGAAAACTTTGAATTTTTGTAAACGATTTTTATGATAAACGGTATCATGGGGAATCGAAATTATGATCTTGGAGGACACAGCTGGCAGTAATCACGGCACAAGCACGTAATAAAGCGCACTAAGCCATCAAATCAACCGGTTTCTTATTTTGATTGATTGTTCCTTGATTTTTTGTTCCGAATGTCACATGTATCCAGGTAATTTGGCCACACATTGTCAGATAGGATAAGGTACATGGAAAAAAGGTAGAAGAGATATGAATATTGTAGTAGCGTCAACAATTCGAAAAATAGCCTTGTACAGCTTACTGTAAACTAATGAAATAAATAAAGCAACGTAAAAAGACAAATTAGATTACGACAAATTAGTGTTGGTTCCGATGTAAATCGGTCGTTCATTATTTAAATTTACGTCCGTCCAAAAAATTTCAATTTTTTTAAAAACAATTATCATTAGCACCTTCGACTAGATAATGCATAACATATAATGCTCCCCCTATTTATTACACACTAAAGACAGAAACATACTTGCGTGTCGTGGCGGGTCGTGACGCGCCAGAAGCACTTCGGTTTCATACATTTATTATGGTTGGAGACATATTTGTAGGTCGTGGCGTGTCGACAAGCCACGACGATGATTGGTTAATTTGTAGTCACGCCACGCCACGACAAGCAAGTATGTTTCTGCCTTAATGTCAACAGTCGAAATGGGACAAATGATGAACGTATGTCTGCACCCCTCCAAAGGAAAAATACAATCTTACTAATATTATAAACGCAAAAGTTTGTAAGGATGTATGTGTGTTTATTTCTCTTTCACGCAAAAACTGCTGAATGGATTTTAATGAAACTTTACAATAATATAGCTCATACATTAGAATAACATATAGGCTATATAAAATGGTAAGCTCTGGCGTAATGAAATTGGTATAAACGAAAATGTGTGTATTTCATATATTTTAGCGGCAGGGAGGAAAGGTAGTAGGAAGGGGAACGGGGAAGGTGGGGTTCGCGGAGAGGGAAGAGACGAGGGAGGGGGAAGGCGGGGAAGGTGGAAGGGAACGGGGACGCACGGAAAGGACATGCACAGAGAATCAATTTATTTCTTTGAATGGCATTGCAAAGCATGCCGGGGACCAGCTAGTACATAAATATATTTGTTTGAAATCGTGAGTATGAAAATAATGATCGTGAAGCAAATTTTTTCATATGTGTCCCGATATAGTTTCCATATTGAGATAGATATAAAATATCGTGTAAAATGCCCATTACTTTCATAATATATACGTAGATCCACATAATGCAATAAACCCCGCCTTTTCTGTTGTTGTTCGGAGAACCCAAACCCCCTTTGTTTTAGCTTTACATGACTTGACTGGAAAACGAGAAACGAATTACGTTTCTACGTAAGCAGACACAATACAGCGGAAGGTAGCTACTCTATTTTGTAATTAAATTTCCTTCTTCTGTCTAGTCCCAAAAACCGCATTTTTACGTTTCGTTTTGGCGAGTGTGAAAGACTGAAATTTAATTATAACTCTTTATAACCAAATAATAACTTAACCTAATCTAACCTAACCTAACCGAATAGTATCCAGGTGTCACAGGTTCAATCCGCTTCAAGCTAAGTTCTCTGTATAATGAAAACAAATAACTTGGTTTAAAGCAGTATATTATTAACAATATCGACATGTTTCAAAAACAATGTTTCTTCATTAGGACAAGTTGTTTACAACATGTTGAAGAAAACATTGTTTTTGAAACATGTCGATATCTATCGATCTATCTATCTATCTATCTTATATATAAATAAAAATGAATCGCCGAAATGTATGTACGCACATAACTTCCGAACCATTGAACCAAATTGGATAATTCTTTTTTTTCTGTGTTCGTTATTGTCAGGACAAGGTTTGTATAAAACTACTGGTGTTTTCTGGAATTATGAAATTTGTATAAAAAAATTGCAATACGTGGCACGCGAGCTGTTTGAAAAATGAATATACAGGGAATGAATGTATGGAATGCGGGAGGGGGAGGGGCACTCGGGAAGGGGTTCGCGGGACGGTGGAGGGGGGGAGGGGAGTGGAGTGGGGAGAGGGAAAGTGGAGGAGACGGAGTGGGAATGCGAGAGGGGAAGGGGATGCGGGAGAGGAAGGGGAAGCGGAAAGGGAACCCGTCGAATGGGAAAGGACACGCAGGGAGTAAAAATTTCTTTATAAAATGGCATAGCAACGCATGCCGGGAACCAGCTAGTTGTTAATAATAATATAGTGGTTTAAACTAAGTTATTTGTTTTCATTATATCAATAACTAGCTGGTCCCGGCTTGCGTTGCTATGCCATTTAATAAAGAAATTGTTTCTCCCTGAGTGTCCTTTTCCATTCGTCCCGTTTCCCTTCCGCCTTCCCTTCTTCTCCTGCGTCCTCTTCCCCTCTCGCGTTCCCACTCCGTCACCTCCACCTTCCCTCTCCCCACTCCACTCCGGTTTTCTCTTTCCATTTAATTTTTTTCTCAATCATTCCTTTTCTAATAAATAACCGGTCAATGTTTAAAATTCTGCTACTAAATATTGCCCCGATGAAAAATCAAAAATCAAAATCATGATGAAAACTCAAAATCGAATACTTTCATCGCTATGAATGACTTTCACTACGCTAAATATAGACTAGATAATTTAAGTCTTTTATTGATATATTTATTTGACTATTTACAAAGCGACTATACGAGAAACTCAGTAAACAGTAGTTGAGCACCTTATTGACTCATACAAAGCCCATTGCAGTTAATCCCAGCAATCCACCCAGAGGCACGGGCGTGATGGTTTACTTAACCCGCTTCTATACGGAGGTACGGCCGTGAGGGTTTACTCGCGCGCGTGTGTGCGAGGACACATCAACCTTGCCGTAGCCAACAGGGGTAGTGAAAATCTCTGAAATTATTGTCTTCTATCTGTAATTTTAAACAGAGACCTTAGAATATCGTCTTGGTATTTTTTTTTATCCATACTAAACCTGTAAAGTAAAGTACCAAATTTAACCTTAAAATTCCAGGTGGAAAATGCCAATCCTCCATCGTACGCCGACTGACACTAATTTAGTGATAATTTTCTTACTTTCTGCAAAATATTTTCTTCGGAAATTGTCTCGTCTTATCAAATAATACGTATATATAATAATGTATTTTTTATAAACCTGTCCTATGTGTTTTCCCTAGAGCAGAGGTCGGCAAAGTGCGGCTCCGGAGCCGCATGCGGCTCTTTGACCCCTTAAGTGCGGCTCTGGCACAAATGTCCAAATGCACAGTCGCGCAAGACTCCGAAAGGAAAGACAATTTTTTTGATGTTAGAAGAAGTCATTTCATTCGAAAACAAATTATCCCTTTTTACTCAAGATTTTGAAAAGGAAACATTGTTTAATTTTCCGAGTCTGCTTAAGCATCACCAAGAAAATAATTCCTCCTTTGACAAACACTATTTCAAAACAACCATTTTTAATATGAGGGAAGCATTTTTCAGCAGGTTTCAGGAATTTAAAAACAACAGCAGAGCGATCTTAGTATTCGTCAAACACCTTCTTAATGCTTCGATAACATGTTTGAAATATTCTCCTTTTGGCATTGATATTTGTAACATTGAAATACAATTGCTGGATTTAAAAAAAAAAAAGAAATATGGAGCTCTAAATTTGAACGTCTTTGAGTTGATTTGGAAATATTGGAGAAGAACAAATGTGAGCTTAGTTCACAACACAAGTGGCTTGCTTTAAAAGACCTGGGGAAGGAAGACACGATCAATAATATTTATGACTCATGAAATCTTGCCTAAAATTAAGAATAACAACATACAAACCTGACTTACTCAAACTTTCCAAGAAGATGCAAGGAAATTGTTCGCATTAAGTGTTTGTCAGTCATTGTCATTATTTAAATTAATGGATTCTTTAATACACTGTTTTTCCATCAATGATTAAAATCTTTATTAAGTTTGAAATCAAGTTTTATTCTGCTTACTCGTAATTTAATGACGTGCTGAAATAATAATAAATGTTTGCTAAATCAATAAGCAGATTTGGCTCTCAATTTTTTTTTGAATCATTGTAAAGTACATATTTGGCTCTTTGGCTAATAAGTTTGCCGACCCCTGCCCTAGAGGAATGTTTTTTTTTCACCGTAATATTATGAAAAAACATAATATTACCGAGAAGAAGTACGAAAATATTCTCGAGTTTTATAATATTTTCTAGCTAAATAAGCGTTCTGTACATCAAAAATAAGTACTGTAATACTTGAAAATCGGAACTATGACATTTGACATCAATTTTTGTCACGCGCTTTTTCACAGATAAAATAAAAATATTTGCAAGTGTTGAAATGATAGACTATTATAATATTAAGATGCATTATTTCCTTGCCAAACGAATAAAATATATTTTAGTATGCTAGGAACATACCATAAAATCGAGGCAAATGAGGCGAGCTACCAGCAAATCCAGGTAAGATTTCTTGACACACTAGGAGATAAAACAGATTTTTTGTATGTAGATATTATTTAAATATAATATAAATATTTATATACACATATTATTTTCATATATATATACATATTATTCCTTGCCAAAAATATTATTTCTTGCGCTCTGGAACCATACTCAGTATACCCACAGCTGAAGTATACACCCAGCATTGGATGATGCGTGCCATCTCGCTCGTTCGCGCTATTACCAAAGCAGCGCGCTGGGGTAAGGTACTAAAGCAGGTGCAAAATGTTAATACACGATGAAAATCAGTACTCATTATGACCAGTACAAGTCAACCGGGCTGGGAAAAACTAACTAGGTATATATTATGATTACGAAAACACGCCATGTGTAAAACAAGAATTATTTGCCGTAAAATTTATTAATAAATGGAAAAATTTGCAATAAAATTATAAAATGCATGGGGTAACAGAGACACCCCTCACGGCAATACGAGATTTGTTTTGCATCTCGGCAAGCCAAAGGTTAATGATTAAACCGTTCATTGTAAATATTATTCGACGATTGATAAATGTTGACTTTACATTAAATTGCAGGGTGGCTAAAATAAAACAGGCAACTTTAAAATATTGGCGTTTCTAGGTGGGAGGATAGACGGACGAAAAATTGAACGGTTTTTATGAGCCAGAAAAAAGTTTTGTGTTCATTATAAATTATTTTTTAAATTCTGTTTAAAAATGTAAAGTCCATCCCTGTCTTAAAAATTGTGATGAAAATTGAATTATGACAACTTAACTAAAACATGTTTTAGCGGGCTGCTTTTCAATCTGGAGCATAAGTTGTACAGTGTGTGACAAATTTGTTTTTTAACCCGTCTGTTTGTGATTAATAAATAAATAAATCCCAAAACACGTAATCGCGTCATACTTTCATAAGACCAAAAACGTCCCGAGCGACCTTACATTTTAAAAGCTATATATCTCTATTTCTCTCATGCAAACATATGTACGAGTATTTTTTCTTTTAACCAGAAAGAGAACGAAATAATGCTTCTTATTGTCTTTAAATATGAAAGCTATCTTGCATAGATATTTTACAATCTCGATCCAAAGAGACGGTTTCAGAATTTAGGCTTCCGGATTATGAGGTGCGAACATATGGAACCAAGCAGACGGGTTAAAGTAAGTGAAGTCGTTTTCAAATTTTACAATGAATAAAAAAATTTGATGAAGAAATATTAGTCGAATAGAAATTGCTTCCGGTAAAAGCATATTATAAACACATTTTTGGTAATTATTTTTTTTAATATAAAATTTTAGGTGTTTACAATAAGTATATATTTTTTACGTGTTATATACAGTGCATATAAAAACCGGTCGACTTGTCTTACTCCACCTAGTTAGATTTTTTGTTATTAGTGTTATTACGAAAAGTGAGTATTTATTTTTAAAGGAAAATATGAACGAGAACAAGACACAGAAGAAAAAGACAATGGTCGCACCAAAGACAATAACCTTCAAAAGATATAAAAAGAGAGTTTTTCTTATAAAAAAATTAAAAAACATGCATTTTATATTTTAATTTTGTTGAGGTTAATTCACGCCATGATTGATGATCTTGTACAACTTTACCAAAAAGCGAATCAAATTTTAGATCAAGATTTTTTTATAATATTGATATTATTTCTAAGCATCTTTACATATCCTCTTTCTCTTATCTTTAGTATCCATTGTTTGAATGCATGTAATATTATGTATAAATGTGTCTATAAGTGTGTTTAAGTTTGTTGTGTGCCTTTGAGTGTGTGTTGCCTGTGTTATATTTATCTGTTTATATGTTTTATGTCTTTGTATTGTAGTCACTTGAAATTTTATTCCTCTTTATCTATTTTATATATTGTGGTTTCTTTACATGCGTGCGCTTTAGTCATTATTGACATTCAAACATTATTGACAAACTGACTCGCTGATAAAAACTGCTTAGGCAGTTATAATGAAAAAAAAATAAACTTTACACAAAAAGCATTTCACATTTCAGAAGGATAAAAAAGAGGATTAATTAAATTTTGCCCAGAAGGAAAATGTCAACATTTTTTGCGCCAGCCTATATATCTACATGTGAACCAACATTAATAAAACAACTCTAAAAATAATGAAAGTATAATATAAAAAAATCAGAGTGTGCAGTTCCCACGCGGTAGAAGTGAAACCTTCAGAAAACTAAAGTAGACTAGAGTGGGAAGACTACGAAGAACATTTTTTAATCAATGTGAAGGATGATTTTTTTCATATTTTGGCGTTGAATTCCAGTGCACCTTTTCCTATGCATTTGGTCATCTTATTAATCATTTATGTTTTCTTCTTCGGAATCGCTAGATGCCTCTTGCTTTTGTGTTTTCTTTGCTTGTTCATTTTGGAGTGGTTTGAAAATTTGATATTGATAAAAAAAAAAAAAAAATGTTTTTTTGGATTTTGTAGGATTCGGGAATATCTGGCCGCTATGCTTTCTCAGGCGCTTTATACCACTGGACTGATTAGATCAAAGAAGACCTGCGTGGGACCGTGGATTTATCGTATTATATTTTAACCGATTACCCACGAAATTAATAAATATACATTTTATTGCTAAATCAGGCTAAATCCTATAGATGTATGTGTTCGTCTCTTTTCAGTGTCGCTCGCTTCCGTTTCATCAAGTTTCAAATCACAGCGGTGCTAAAGAAGTTTTCACTTCGATAAACCGTACCGAATGCTTTTTGGACTATCCAGTTACTACTGTTGTCTGCAGTACCACTGAGAACTGCACAAATGTGCTTTGCCGGATTCCAAGACCTAATCAGAAAAGGGATGAAAGGGCCAATTACAGAGCGCGACTAGCCACGAGCGGAAACGCCATTGTGATGGCAGCTCTGGACTTATGACAAGGATCCATTTACAAGCGATGGTTACGGAGCGAATCCTTGATGTCTAAAAGTGTTATTTTTTTAAACAATATATATTTATCATTTTGTTTTTCATCTTAACGTACACAATTTTCAGTTTTATTATATTTACTTTAATGATGTATGTTCAATTCACATTAATGTATAATTAGCATTAATTCAATTCACTGTATTAATTATATGTTCAATTCATATTAATGTATAATTAGCATTAATTCAATTCACTGTATTCATTGTATGTTCAATTCATATTAATGTTTAATTAGCATTAAGTCAATTCACTGTATTCATTGTATGTTCAATTCATATTAATGTATAATTAGCATTAATTCATTTCACTGAATTCATTGTATGTTCAAGTCATATTAATGTATAATTAGCATTAATTCAATTCACTGAATTCATTGTATGTTCAATTCATATTAATGTATAATTAGCATTAATTCAATTCACTGAATTCATTGTATTTTCAATTCATATTAATGTATAATTAGCATTAATTCAATTCACTGAATTCATTGTATGTTCAATTCATATTAATGTATAATTAGCATTAATTCAATATCATTTTTGTTAGATTTTGCACAGTGGTATCACCGGTCACCTCTGGCCAGCTAGGTACGTGACAACGCATTTTGTTTTGCAAAACCATTCCGGTTCTAGTGTTTGCCCTCTCTACCTACTTTACCTCAAAGCAAGGATTATATTAAACTTATACAAATTATTGTTTTATGAAATTCGTTGGATTTCACTACCCTCTCCAAGAGCTAAAATACTCTTTAAAAAAATATATTGAATGATTTTTTTTTCACAAAAGTACTGACAATAGAGTTAACGTTACTTTAATTTTTACTCTTATTTTATATGACCATGATGTCTTGAAACTACATCGGAACAAAAAAATACAGTTTTTATTAATATGTCAACCTTTAGATAAAAACACTTAATATACCAATATTCTTAGATATCGTAGGAATAAAAATATACTTCGTTTTTATGATCCTTCCGAAATATCACTTTCTTAACAAAATGAACGTACCTAGAGGCTCATAAAATTTTTAACACTTTGCAGAGGGAATTTTTGTCGTTGTAACCCTTCTGGAAAAAGGTCTTAAAGCATGAAATTGCAAAATTTAAAAATCACTTTTCTCCTGTGCAGTTCTTACGAAACTCGTTTGCAGAGGAAAATCATACGTTATAAACTGGGCAGTCTGTGTGTATGCTAGATACTATAATTCCGATTTTCTTCTTTTGTCGAATATTTTAGATACGAAGAAAAAATAGTAATAAAAATGGAAATGGAGAACTTTACCGAAATAAATAAGCTATGAGAAAGGAAGATATTATCCGAAAGAATTTACAAATAACAAAGACTTACAATTAAGAAAGTTTAAGAAAACATCTTTTCGGAATGGTAACAATTTGGGAGGCGGGTATACGTACCACCGCCCCCGGAACCATTTATTGGACAACCAACACCCCTGCCACAGGTCACCCCAAGTGGTTCGCTACGTTTGGTGACTTAGCAGGGGTGCGGGTTCATGGGATGAGGTTTGTCTAGGTCTTGGTGACGGATACGTTTGCCCAACCACTGCGTGGCGGGCTGGATCGGATTGATTGATTGAGGGAGGCCTTTTGACCTCTCCAGCCGGATTCTCCCGGCCTTTTGCCTTGCACCGCAGTGTGAGGAATAGAGATTCATACGTCCGTCACTCCTGGCCACACTGACCCCCAGATTCCTACCTACCCCTCATACCTTTTTCCTTCCCATATCTTCTTCTCCTTCCTTTCCCTTAAAAAACCCTCCACACAGCATCCTCAAAGATGACATAGGCCTCTAGGGAAATTGTTTTCCTCGGTGCCTCCTGTGTGGAGCTAATGTAAAAAAAAAAATTAAAAAAATAGCTACGAAATTACCAACTAAATATTTATCATTATTTTTAATTGATAAACTAACGTTTAAGACAAGATTTTTATGTACTGCACAAAGGGTAACAATTATTATAAGCAATTATTATCAGCCTGAAACACTGAAACACACTTATTATCAATGAAATAATTAAAAACACTTTGTTTTTACCACAATAAACTTTATTTAAAAGTCAACATGTTTCAAGAACGATGTTCTCTTCATCAGGACATAAAATGTACTAAAACTAAATGATCGAACATAGAACGGCGTGGTTAGAAATGGAAGTAGTGGGGGAGGAGAGAGGTGGAAAGGGGAGGTGCTTAGAAGATCAACAAGGGGGAGGGGGGGGGGAGGTGGAAAGGGGTTGCTTAGAAGAACAAAGACAAAATTATCCATTGTATTATCCATTGTTCAATCATCAAAAATTTAGACGGGTTCAAGAATGTATTGTTAAAAAATGCGACCTCCGTGGTTGAGCAGATAAGATTCTTGACCACGAATGCAGAGGTCGCGGGATCGAATCCTTCCATCCGCAAATATATTTTATTTAATTTAATTAATATATGAATACTAGCTGACCTGCAAACGTTGTTTTGGCGTATATTGTTAAATAAAAAATAACGAACGAATTCGATGACGCGGACGTAGCGCTATCTGTCATTCAACAACATAAATAATTTCTTTCTGTTTCAAATACGAACGATGCCGACGGTTAAATTTCTTCATCCCAAAATACTAAAATCGCGATTAAAAATGGGAGGGCTGGGATAGGAGTGAGAAAATTTGGGGTTATAGGTATTTTTTGATGCCAAATAAAAAAAAAACTAAAAAAAAATTGTCAAAAAAATAGAAAAAAATTTCTGTATAGGGACACCCTAATTACCTAGCGGTATGAAATATACTTTAGGACCTATCTCATACCTGCCAAATATGCATTATACAAACAAAATTTCATAAAAATCGGCAGAGCCGTTTCGGAGAAGTGCGGCCACAAATATCGTGACACGAGATTTTCTTGTATAAAGACAGATGTCATGTCATTTTTGGGATACAATGATATAAAAGGTATTCATAAAAATAATTGTTTTATTTATTTTTGGCGTGTTTCCCGTAGGTATATGCACTGATAACGAAGGAATCAATGACAGTAGAAAAAGGGGTTTTTAATGACCTTTCTGAGGTGTTTCTGAGTTGGTTTCATTCTGAGTTGGCATGGAACCTTTCTGGTCACCAGAAAAAGTAAAGCATGTGTACCTGACACCTGTGCTCTAAAGATTGCAATATGCTTATTAAGATATGAGAATCCATCAAACGGACCGCCCTGTTCTGCACAGCTTAAAGGATCTTCTTGGGTATTTTATATAAATATAAAAAGAGTATAAATACTATAATCGTGGATTTCTTTCGTTCAATTTTTTTATGTTTTTAAATCCCGAAACAAACATTTATTTGTAATAAAGAACTCTAGTCCAATTTTTTTAATGAATAAATGACCTTCTGACTTAAATAACTGCATATTTTATTTTTTTTAGAGTTTGTTTTAATAGTTAAAATAATTTTCAAAGTTTTAATTTTTCAAGATCCCTTGAAAAACACCCCACGAGTAGTGAATCGTGTGATGTCATCACTCCTGAAAAGTTTTTTAACGGGTGTTCATTTTGTATTACAGTTATACGAAAGAAAGTATGGTACTATTCGATAAGTTAAAACATTATTCAGGTGGAATTATTTATTTATTATATTATATTTATTATGTTATTATATTTTTCAATATTATTACGGGAGAGTGGTTTGTTTGAAATTTGTTTGAAATTATTATTTTTTTAGCTTTTAAAATTAATACTATCTCAAACGGAGCATCACCTGCACACTGCAAAAATTGTAGGCAAATAAGATACAGGCGATACAGCGCCTACCAGCTGATCGAAGACGGCCATTTTGAATTCGAAGTTCATAGAGAAGTGAGTCGTTCACGAACGAGTCGGCTCAGTGACCCGGATCTTCATACGGATCCGTAAGATCCAATTCCGTAAGACCGATCTTCAAAGCTACGGACACACTTGCTCGCGGTTCGCGGATCTTTGCGAACGAGTGAGCTGGTAGCAATTGCTACTAGGTGGCATGCTCTTTGGCTTCTAATGAGCAAGTGTGTTCGTAGCTTAATTCAGTCGTTCAATTGAGCCGATTCACTGAACCGGATCTTTTCATTCTCGTTTAACTGAGCCGCTTTGCCCGTCTCTAGGTAGCATTTTGATGTAAAACATTATACAACTTTTCCGTACAGTTTAAAGTTTTTCAACATTTTAAATAATGGAGATAAACTAATAGAGATACCTCTATTTTTGATACTGAATTATTTAGGCTTAAATATTGTTTCAATAAACGCAACAAATAAATCTCTATAAACAGTATGAAATAAATGTTGTTAATACTGATGGCTTGTGTCATACCTACATAATCAAAGTTCCAATACAATAACTGGTGACGTGTGACGTCAGCACTGACCATTCAGTAATACCAACTTTACAGTATGTTTTGACGAGAGGTTTAAAAATGCACTTTTTAATATTTTTTTAAGAACTCTACGTTTAATATTATGAAATAAAACGTATATATTCAGAATCAGCGTTCATTGGTCTATATGAACATATTTCTTTAAAGTCATAATATTTTTCACTGGTGTTCCTTATTACTTTCAGTTTCACAATTCCTACAATAATTATAATATCCTGTGATTTTTCTGGACTAGTAAAAAAATAAAAACGGCACCAGATGACAAAAATATTCAACCTTTTAACTTAATATCTTTCTTGTTTAATATTCCGCATTGAAAAGCCTTTACAAATCCCAAGTCATTAAATTAGGATTCTATATATAGATATAATTACAATCTACGTCCGAAACCTTTCGTTAATTTTTTGCAATAAAACAAAGGAACAACGGCTTGCCAGGAAGGCAAGCGAAAGCCTTCTTTTAATATCTTTTCAGTAATTAAATTCTCTATTGATCGACTTTTGCTGAAAGATTGAGACAATTTTACTTTTCGGGATGAGTAAAACGATAGAAAAAAGTTTTCAGATAAAATGTGATAATGTCAAAAGCAGCTTTCAATCTTTCATATCGCCTCGGGAACCATTTATTGGATAACCTCTGCCATAGGTCACCCCAAGTGGTTCGCCGTTTGGTGACTTAGCAGCGGTGCTCGGGTTCATGGGGTGAACTTTGTTCGGGTCTTGGTGATGGATGCGTCTGCCCACCAGCTGCATGGCAGGCCGGATCGGGAGAAAGCCGTAACTAAAGTGACAAAATCGATGCGAAAATTGTGAAAATGTTTAATAAAACACGACTCGTTTAAAAGTGAGCCGAAATCTCGCGGGCATTATCTCAAACAGCATTTAAAGAAACGCTGTGAAATTTTTCATACATATAACTTGTAAAATAACTGAAACAAACGTGTTTATAATAATTTTTGGAACATACTTTTGCGATTTTTTTCTATCGAGGGCATTTTATATAATTTGCGTTTCGGCACGTCAAATGTCTAGATATTATCTTCAAAAATAACATATATTTTTTTAAGAGCTTAAAAACTTCAAATGTTTAAGGGAGGTTTGCAAGTAATCGGTAGAAATTCGGGTAACGGCGTCTTAACCAACGCGGTGGCCGACGGGAGCTTACCGATGGTGCCTATGTCACTAAGGTAAGTAATCATTTTTTACTTATAGAGGTAGGTACTGCACGCCTGCGAGAGGTGTGTTTAGGCTTTGTGTAACTTTTAACTCGGTTCTAATTTAGCTTAAATTCAAGAAAAAAATTATTTAAAGTGTTTTTTCGTCGATTACTTTTAATGTTTGCCTTAAGAATAATTAATTAATGTTAAAAAAAACACAAATTGTTTTAAAAAAAATCGTTTTCATTGATTTTTAAATAGATCCTTTTTTTTGTTTTGTTGTAATAAAAAAAATGTGATTGTAGTTTTCATTAATAAAAATGTATTTTATTATTAGTTTATATCCCAATCTTAAATTTCCTACGAAAAATATAACATGTGTGGGTATGTTTTAGGCTACAACTGTCATTTATATATACGCCTCTGAGACGTATGTTGAGGCCTTATGTACCTCTAAAATAGATTAGGCTTCTAGGGTTAAAATCATTTCACACTTTATGGTGACGCAACTGAACAATTTTTTTTATGAAAAAAAACATATTTATGATAACGATATTGAAAAAAATAAAATAATTGAATAAATTTTCTATTCGTCTAGTTTCTAAGAAAACTTCACTTAAGCAAAATACTCTTCTTGTCCTTTTTTCGCAAAAAAAATAATTAGGCGTTAGCAAGATAGGCTTTTTATTATAAAGCAAAATTAATGGAAATATTTTATGTAATTATTTTATCTAACCTATTATGTATATAAAATTAATTATAAAAAAGTTAAGGCATTGGAAAAGAGGCGTTTTCGAAGCCGAAATTTTAAATTAATATGTGAGAAATTTGTGTTCAACGTAAAGTGATCGTTTTTGATTTTAAATTTAAGCCCATCAAAATGCTGTAAGGGAAGGTAAAATAACATTTTAAAGTAATTATCATTGATTAACAAATAATTACCAAATTTGAATTAAGTTATCATCAAGCATAAGAATATAGTTAGAGCCCTTTAAATCTTATATATAAAAATCTCGTGTCACGGTGTTTGCGATCGCACTCCTCCGAAACATGTATATTTGGTAGGTGAATAGGTTTTATAAGTAAATTTTATACCACTAGGTCATTAGAATTTCCCTACCCAGAAAAAATATCTCAATTTTTTTGACAATTTTTTTAATTTTATTTTTTTATTTGGTATCAAAAAATACCAATAACCCCAAATTATAACCCTCCTACCCCCACCCTCACATTTTTTAATCGCGATGTGAGTATTTTTGTGTGAACATATTTAACCGTCTTTCGAATTTCAAACATAACGAAATTATTTATTTTGTTGAATAACAGATGGCGCTACGTCCGCCTCATCGAACTTTCATCCACACATGCGCAAGACATTTTGATATTTCATTCGGCATCATGTTCTCGCGTGGGCAAACCATCGGGCTTATTTGTGTTGGCTAAAGACCGTCTGACAACAAATATCGTACACCCAATTGGTCTTCGAAATTCATGTTGATTTTCTTTATTTCATTTTCCTACTTTAGTTTGTGTTTTTTTTTTGTTTTTATCGACGTTCATCGTCTACAGCGCTCCATTCCTCTTTCTGTCATAGAACCAACCCATCCCCACAAAATATTCACTTGAAATAATTTATATGGCAGAACAACGTTTGTCGGGTCAGCTAGTATATTATAATTTAAATCACCAATAAATATAGTACAGCATGTCCATACTAGATATTTTTGCTAAACCTTTAGATTAAAAAAGGAATTACTTAGTTTGGTCATGTAAAAAGGCTTAAAATTTTAATTTAAGTTTTGCATGAAAAAAGCCGCGCTACCGTTCCTCAACGGGTTAATAATTATGTTCCGTAAAATAGTTTTTTTATTGCATAATTTTATCATGTTGCTACTGATAAGGTCCGTGTTTTATTCAGTTACAACATTCTTATCAACTTTATTATCTTTTACAACATTAATTTTAATAAAGGCTTTTACAAAGTTACGATCATCTAGTGTCATTTCAAGATGTTGTAAACTCCAAGGTTTAAAGTAGGTACTTACTATTTCAGTAAACATATTTCAGTAAAAAAAACTTGGGTTAACTAGTGGTTCGTTTACGTTTAGACAAACACTTTATTTTGTGAAAAAACACAATCGCACCTTTTATATACAGGGTGTTAAGGGACATACTTGACTTACTTTAACCAGTGATTCCTGACATTATTTGGAGTAAAAAATGTGGATAAAATTTTGGTCTCCGGTGACATTTTAGATTTTTTTTTTTTTCTACAAAAACATAAAAAAATGATAGTTGTTAAACAGTTGAAGGTGGGGTAAGGGGTTCTTCGGATACCCGGCTGAGTGACCAGTGACGACTTGCCGAAAAAAATTTTTTTTGTATGGTTTTGAAGAAAAAATTTTTGAAAAAAAAAAGGCGTCAAAAAAAGTCACCGGAGACCAAAATTTCATTTACATTTTTTATTCCAAATAATGTCAGGAATCACTGGTTAAAGTAAGTCAAGTACGTCCCTTAACATCCTGTATATATAACGTATTTTTTTAAACATTTTCCTTTGATTTATCAATTTATCAAATTCATCAACAAACAAAAAATATTATCTTACAACTCAATCATGGATATGTTCCCCCACCCACTCTTCATTAATTCCTAGCAACGCCCCCACCCCTACCACAATCCTTAGTAATAATACATTGTTCCCACCCACTATTTTGTAAAAGTCAAGTCAGTATACATTTGCCCTGAGGAAGGAACGATCGTGCCGAAACCGGTCGGCTTAAAACAATTATACAAGTGGTTCAAACAAGGTAACTGTTTAAAAAGTGAAAGTTACTGACCTCTAGCGTAACATTCCGAAGCTAGTTATTAGTGCAGATTTCTACCTGCACCGGCCTGTATAATTTCGAAGCTAGTTAGCGATAGTTGATAAAGATTTCTGTATATCATAGTCTGACATATGTGTGTCATTTGTTTATTTGTTAGTATTAGTTTTTTGGTTATAAATATTATGTTCTGTTGAATAAAACGCTTCTTATCTCTTGAAAACAGCTAGAATCAACTAAGTTATGGTCTGAAGGCCTTTTTTAGTGCTTTGTCGGGTCGGGAAAAAGTGTTGTTGTAAAATAATAATGTTGTTTAAAAATGTAAATTAGATTAGATTAGTAGATTAGTAGATTAGCCAGTGAAGAATTTTTGCCTCTTTATTAAAGATCTTCTACCATAAAAAACCAAAATCAAACAGTAATATTGTTTCATTTTCCTTTGATTTTCGCAGTAGTTACGGTGTTTTCATTTACCCTACACAATATTCCCGACAAAATAGCGTACGGAAAAAACATTCCCCAACCAAATTTCTACTAAAACCTAACCTAACCTATCAAAAAAATGGGAAAAAAATAATACATACCTGCATCTCGTAAAAACAATAAATTGAGTTCAAAAGTAGTTTAATGGTACAAAAATAAAACAGACATCCTGTAAAGACTTTAAACTAACGAGTTCAACACAAATTTCTTAGGTACTTAATTTCAAACTAAAAAATTCCAATAGAAAACATTCATTATTTAGTTTAATGAATCGACTAAATTTAATTACGCTGTCTGACAGAAGAATCATTTCAGACCTAATTTTATTGTACAGAATTATGAACAACCTAATTGACAGCCCTGCCATCGTTGCTACTATTAAACTTCATGTACCGACAAGGAATACTAGACAAAATATAACATTCTTTTGCAACACATACACAACTAACTATCAATCACACTCACTTACCAATAGGATGCATTATTTAGGCAACAAGTTTGGTGGTATTGTAGATGTATTCGCTGATTCCCTTTACATTCTAAAATGCAATTTAAACCAGTCTTGGTGGAATCCTACAAATTATTGTAACATGGGTATAATATATTTAACGTTTTGATTTGTTATTGTAATGTTTTTATTATATTTTGTTCTATGGTATTGTTAAATATTACATTGTTTAAAATATTTCACGGTTTTCCACAAGATTATACAAGTGTTTTTTTTTTCTTTAAAAACTACTTGTATATTCTTAAAAGTTTTTTCACTTTTATAACTTTTGGTATAAATTCTATGTATGTGTAATCCTCGATATCTTAAATATTATTTTCTAATCTATGTAAAAGCCCCTACGGGCGTAGGTATAACAACAATAAATAAATAAATAAATTAATGTTTAGGATTAGGTTTTAGTAGATATTTTGTTGCGGGATGTTTTATCTGAACGATATTTTGTCAAAGATATTTTGTCGGGGATATTTTGTCAAGGGGTGGAAACGCGCATTACCGTTCGCGGTACTACCCCGGCATAAATTTAAATAAATAAATATTAAATAAGTAAATCGAAAATAAATTTATAGACTTCGTTAAAAAAAACTGTGGTAACTTTTTGGAAACACTCAGAAAGAAAATAACCGGTGCGATTTTACGGTGATTTGGTAAATGATGGATCGGGAATTATTAACGAAAGAGCGGTTCTGGTGTGTTGCATTATTTTATCATTTCAAGCTGGGGGAAATGATGGATTACTATTGGCACTGCTTTTAGTGTTTAATATATCTAGCAACCGCTTTTTAGAATTGTACTTTTCTGTGCGTCGAGTTCGCTCTGGATTTTACAAAGTGCGTTCATAACTTCTTCCATGATTGTTGAGATAGTCTGTTGTTTTGGTACTACAGGTGCCCTCTCGTGGATTATCACAGAAACGCGTCATATATGGCGACTGAATAGCCGTTTCTCGATCTCGAATGGTTCGGAACTTGTTGACGTACTTCCTGATTTTTTCAACAGATGACGTTAGTTCTTAGAGTAAACTTGCATATCTGTGTTTCCTTTCTGTTACTTGTCTTTTTATCCCTTACACTTCTTCGGTATGTGGGCGTAAAATGGTCTGAAGATGTGAAAGCTCAATCGCGGTATTTTCAAGGTTTTTCTCAGTCTCTGCATGTTATTAGGTTTTATCCACACTGTATGTTATGATTTAATTGTTTCTTTTCTACTTTTTTGCTATTTCACTGAGTTTTTTCACAATATTTAATTTTACGGTCACAAATAACACGGAGTCGAAGTAAACAATTAGCTCCCCAGCGCCACCTCTCTGGTGGAAGATTAAGACCAAAACCCTCTGAAGTAGAAATTCTAAACTTCCTCACAAATACAATAAATCACACAAACACAAATAAAAATTACTTAACCCCACAAACAAAACAAGAGATAAATAAAATTCTTTAGAGGAGGGGTTCTTGCTTATGAATAATTTAAGACACATATTTTGAATTTTTGTAATTAGCATTAAGTATACTTTTTTTACTTTTTATAACACTGTGACATACCTATTTGCAAGAAATGGGTATGTTACAAAGTTATAAAAAGTAAAAAATAACTCTGTAACATGCCTATTTCTTGCAGATAGTTATGTTACAAAGTTATAAAAAGTATATAACTTAAAATTATATATTTACAACTCTGTAACATACCTATTTGCAAGAAATGCGATGCTTTTTATTTTATTATTATTATTATTATGTCTATAAGTATCAAAACATGTCACATGTTATCAAGTATCATAATAAAATTACGATTACCAAATAGATTGGGATTATACTCGTATGCTGAAAACACTATGTAGACATGCATAATTCCAAGTCGTGTGTGTTAATAGTGACAATCTTTACAGTTAGCTTTACTGTAAGCAAAATTCTTGTCTGAACAGACTATGCAATAGTTACAATAGCATATTATCCAAGGTGGACATTTTCAATTCCGAACCTACCAAATATAAGGGGTACATAAAAGAGTATTTCTCTGATGTTTCATGAATATGTTATGTGTCTATGTTTCTATCGTTTATCTTTAATTCTGTTATGATTTGATTTATATGTACAACCTGGCTTCTTATGGTTACCAATGAATTGATATTTTATGTTTTATATACTTAATCTTTTGTTTTATAAAATTTTTGATCTCATACTGCTTTATTATAAATTTATTATTTATTTTTTTTATTATGCTGTTAATCAGAGGTAAAGTCACATGGAGGAAATCCATAATTGGTTTATTTTGGCTATACAAACATGTACAAACTGAAAAAATGTAAACTGTCGATTTCCCGAAAATAAATAAATAAATAATTGGTAATGATATTATGTAATTATATTGTAATTGAAAAAACTTTGCAATTTGCACATTTTTTATGTGAATAATGCCTCACAAGAGTCCCAGCTGCTCCTGTCTGGAGCCAGTGTATGGCGTCCCCAATTGGGGTATGTTTTGAGGCTGACGGTAATGCGGTGGGGAAGGAGATGGGGAAGAGGTAGGTGAGGAAGTATCTGGCTCAAACACAGCTAAAGTCATTTCAAGCAACTTTTCAATTCTGAATGGTGGTTTTACACCAGGGCGATACTGAGAGTATCTTTCACTATGGAACGGGCCGCAAATATAACTATATGTTATTTTTAAATGAGTTAATTGTAAAATAACACAAATTAATCAAATGAAATTTATTTGCAACGCCGGTATTCTAACCCGCGACCTTCGGCTTGCGAGTCAATGCATAACATCCAAAATTGTAAATATTGTAAATGAACTGTAACATCCTGTTGACAAACTGTTTAATTGCGATTTAACGGGATTGTACTTTGAAAAACTCCGGATTCGTAGATAAGGACCATAATCACTTAACGGCGGAGGCCGTGTACGTCTCGAAAAACTACCAAAGCTTTGGGAGTCAGTAGTATACATTTCGGAAGCACATTTTTACGCGTATTTACCTACCAACTGTGTTTATATTTTAACTGTTGATATAACAAGAAAGCTCTTAAATTACCTATTAACCCAAATTATACAAGGTGTCCGGAAACTCGTAGTACAAGCGGGAAACTGGAGAATCCACATCACATTTGGAGTCGATTTTGTGGTTTAACTTTTTTTGATTTGAGCTTTCGTTTTCGAGTAAATCGGGTCCGAAGTTGGAATTTTTTAGGTTAAATTTGAAAAAAATTTTCACTAGGGGGTTGATTTCAGCTCTGTAATGTCTTATAAAATGCAACGAAGGGTAAACCGGGCTCAAAAATTTTTTTAACCCTTGAGTTGCCGAAAAAATGGAAAAATAGAAAAAAAATAATATTAAAATCGAAATGCTTAGATCGAAAAAAATAAGTTTTTTGGGTTCTCCACGTGATGTAGATTCACCAGTTTCCCGCTTGTACTACGAGTTTCCGGACACGTTGTATATGTAGTTTCAGTAACTTCATTTACCATGTGCGTAAAATAAAGTGCTTCTTTATGTAGCAAAATACTTTTATAGCCCATATTTCAAAGACTTTAGGACAAATTTTTTAATTGCCGACTCTGAAATTTACTAGCTTAGTTTCATGAAAATATTCATTGTCAAGGCCCGGTACAAGTGTTATGAAATAAGTTTTCAAAACACATCATACATCGTCTATCAATATTTCAAAAAAAACTTTTAGGCAACGATTAAATTTACACTCCAATATCACCACTAAAAGAGCCACAAACAAAAAAATCAGACTGTGCAATTCACACGCGGTAGAAGTGAAACTAGGAAGTCGCTAGATGTCGCATTTTTTTCTTTTGCCCGTTTATTTTAAAGTGGTTTAAAGATTGGATATTGATTTTACAAAAATATAAATGTTTATTTTTTTTGGATTTCGTATGTACCAACTAAAGTGTTTCGTTCCTGTCAGTATTTTAAAAATTATTTAATTATCACTAGTACCATCAACTTTACGGTATGGAATAACCACTTGGGGACACTCTTGCAAAACTAATTTAAACTTTTAAGAATCAGTACAAAACTGGAAACAAATACTCCGATGTTGTTGATATATTTAGTACATCAATTCTATTATACAAGCATACCTTATTGAATTTTTTTTCATCAAATAGGGGAATATTTTGATAAAGCTATTAAAATTGACTAACACATTGACAGTATTTTGTTGGCTGAAAGAAAAAAAAAACTATTTCGGATTTTTTGTATTTTGTACCTACATCCTGTGTGGTTCAAATTCAATACCTAATATTTTAACTTTGTATTTATTTTTGTGCAAGTGTTTTAAACAGTAGTTTCCTGCACTATTTACTAGTATAATTTCGTTAATATTGTTATATATATGTATGTAAAAGCCTAAATAGGCGTAAATAAATAAATAAAATTCAATGGTTAAATTACATGCTACTCGAAATATATATCGAAAACATATTTTTATAGAGACGAAACGTACCTATCATTGTTGTGTCAGAATTTAACTATCTTACCGGTGCAGGCCTTATTATGCTATAAAATATTGATTTAGCATATATCTGACTCTGAATATAAAAGGAAGGTGGAACATGAACATAATACTAGTTTCACAAAGAATGAAGGAACGCTTACATTATATTCCAGGGTTTGCTCTCCGTACTTATTGTCATTTTATCCATATGACCCAGCTGATGTCTTCGCCATTCGGCCCCGTAGAACAGAGAAACTGAACGAATTCCTGGATCATCTTAATTCACTTCACAGCAAAATTAAGTTCACAATGGAGCTGGAAAACAACCATAAAATCCTGCCATTTCTAGATGTGGAAGTGATGCGAAAAATGCTGAATGATGCTGATTTGCATCACCACCCAGCGCAGAAGAGAGGACTTATACATACGTTGGTAACCCGAGTGACCAGAATATGTGAATAAAAGCTCACCGATGCACTGGAGCGTAACGGTTACCCTGCAAGGCAGACAAGGCAAATAATAAGAGCCAAATCTGCACCAACAAAGACAGAATTGAACAAGAGTCGAAAGGCTATGCTTTCCTACTTTATGTTTACAATATGACAAACAGAATTGCCAGTGAGGAAAGAAAGCATCAAGACTGTCCTCGGAACCAAAACTAAAATACAAGACCTACTGAGGTCTGCAATAACCAAGTTTCCTCTGGAAACAGATGGAGTGCATAAACTCAGCTGTTCCGGATGTGACAAGGTTTATGTAGGCCAGGCAAGAGTGAACAATCTTCAGAAGGATTTCAGAACACTTTCGTGCTTGTAAACTCCGCCACCCTGACAAATCGGCAATCGCCGAGCACTCAATCGAAACCGGCCATTACTTTGAATTTGTTCCTGAAGTCCTGGGAAGACCCAAAACCCATAGAGCACGCCAGATTACGTAGGCAATTGAAATTCACAAAAATCCAATTAATATTAATGCAGACAACGGAGCTAAGCTCAATAGCCCTTGGTATCCGGTAATTGACGGCTAAACCAATGCTAAACACAGAAAACCATTGTGAAGTATACTGTAATACCAGCTCGTAGTTGAGAGGAGCTGGCAACACGGTATCTCTTCTAAATACATAAGCACACATTTCACCACTAACAATTACACATCTGCCCTGATAATGGACACATTAACGCTGTCCGAAACGTTGGCTGAAGGAGGAGGTAGCGCAACACGGCATAACATCCTAAAAATAAACAATAAAAATACTTTTGGCCGTGAAAATCTAAAATCATATCGATCGTCAAGCTGTACAAAAAGATGTAGAATTAAATTACCTCTTTTTCGAAAAGGATTTTTGACAAATTCAACCCTCAGAAATGTTATGTCCTGTTAAATGGTCAACAAAAACTAAATTCACCTTCTAAAAAAAACTAGTGGGCTTTAGACCATACGACTAAAGTAAAACTTCTTTAGCTCCATCTATATGATAGGAAGAGAGAAAGAAAATGTGCGCGCGCACTGCTCAGTCTTGCTCCTACTGTGTGATACAGGCAATAGGCCTGCACTGTGTCTTAGATATACGAAACGTAACTGGCTATGAGAGAAAAAGAGAAAGAAAACGTGTGCTCGCAATTTCTCTCTTGCCCCGACAGTAATATATGAAACGTAACTCTCTCTCTTTCTATCCTCACTAACTTATATCTCCCTCTCAACTAGCGTTCGCCTCGCTTTTCGTAACGCTCTCGTCAGAGCCTACTCCCCAAGTCAAGCGTGCGTAAAGAAGTTTTACTTCAAAAAAATGTAGATTTAAATTACCTCTTTTTCTAAAACGATTTTTGACAAATTCAACCCTCAGAAATGTTACGTCATGGTGGTCAACAAAAACTAAATTCGCCTTCCAAAAATATCTTAACCACGGACATATGAATATATCTGGACCTGCCCTAAGTGATAAAAACGTATTATTTCCCCCTCCACATGGCGCCGGCTGTAGCTCCTCCTTGGAACCGGCTCGCTCCATGGGGAGGGGATATAGCCTCGCTTGAATCTAAAATGTGTGACGTCATCATTCTTGCCGTGAACAGCGAGAAGCTGACATCCATACATTTAACGAAATAACGGCAGCTTGTGCTATACAATATATCTACGTATCAATATGCACATAGCAAATGTGGGCGGTACTCCAATGTGCTCGTCGCTGGTTACAGGGGTAAGTAAATTATGAAACATTTGTAAAAGTGTTTTAACTAAACACGGAAACAAAATATTGATATGTGTATTGGCGCGAGTCTTTTTGGGGCGAGCATTTGGCCTTAGCAAATAAGTTTTGAACGTGGCAAGCAATTCGCGCTCCCATGTAAAAAGGTCTATTCATTCAAAGCAGATTTTGCTTTTAAGAACTAAATGGTGATATTGTAATGCGAGATGCCTATATACTGTCAGATTGATTGTTCAACGAATGACAGTCATCTTTCCCCCCTTTGCTCTCCATAGTTTGGTTTTACCCCTCATCTGTAACTGCTTGTCTATCCATTTGGATGTCTATGATCTTAACCAAATTTTTAAATCTCATAAACGTTGTAGTTTTCCTAAAATCATGAAGCACAACAGAAGTATTTGGCACTTTGACTGAAAGAATATTATAAATTTCTATATATAATAACTAATGAAAAATTGACAGCCCTGCGTTATTGTAATTGATTTTATTTCGTGTTCCTAATAGAGTCGCCCGAACTAAAACTATCTTTCTCTGCAACAATCAAGTATTTATAATCTCTCCAGCTTAGGTATCCAATATGCAGAAGTAACAGATTTTTTTAATACCACCGAAATTACGTACGGAAAAGAAACTCAGGGTTTTTTTGAAAAAAGTTATTAGTTTACATTTTTCTTGATTGTAAACTGATAATTTAAATCATTATAATTTGTTTTAACCGTTTAATTAATTGTTTTGTATTCAATTTTTATGTTAAATTCTTTGTTCTGTATTTAAAGGTATTTACCTACTTGTACCGAAAATAAATAAATAAATTTGAAATTTAATGAGAAAAAAAATTACAGTGTTAATAATTAATTATGTCATATTTGACGCAACGGTTCCATGTCACAATTCACCCACACGCAACGCTTAAAAATTCACGTAATATTATGTGGGCTAAAACCATGGAATAAGGAAGAACACAAAAATTGCCACGTGGGCGTGTTTCGTGATCCAAAAGTCTGACCGTTCTTTGCTTAAATTTCATAATAATATGCAGAACTGTGTTTTACCGTCATTATTAAATTCAAATGAATTGGTAATGGAAATAGACGATGTCAGGCAAGCATAAGCGAAACAAAGCGCAAGCTAAACGGGCGTCAGAAAGAAACCAACACAGAAACGCATCAGAAAGGTCATTAAAATCTATAAAAAAATTATTTTAAAATAACCGGTAACCCTAACCTAACTTAACCTATTTAATCAATTTAAAAAAAAAATTTATCATGATTCTTAACGACTTATCTGAGGTGCTTCTGAGTTGGGGTCATTCTTAGTTGGCCGGTCACCAAACGGGCAAGTGCTTTATAATGCCAAGTCAAGGTGTTTTCAATTCTGGGGGGCAGGTGTGGGTACCATCGATTCATCGATTAAACAACACCTCTGCTTTACGTCACCTCAAGAGGTTCGCTACGTTTGATGACTTAGCAGAGGAGCCCGGGTTCATGGAGTGTCCCTTTCGCTTCTCTAGTCGCACACTCAATCCATCGCCATGCACCGCAGTGATAGGATTGGATTCAAACGTCTATCACCACTGGACACCCAGGTATTTACCCACCGATGCCTTTTTCCTAACCATAACTTCATCTTTATTTTATTTTTAAAGCCTCCTAACTTGACGGCCGGCGTAGTCCAGCGGTAAGGCTCTGGACTAGCACTCCGCAGGTCGCGGGATCGAATCCCGGCGTGGCAAATAAATTTTATTTGATTATTTTGTGTTATTTCACAATTTATTCATATAAAATAATATAATTGTATATTTGCGGCACGTTCCAGAGTGGAAGATACTCTCAGTATCGCCCTGGTGTAAGACCACCATTCAGAATTAAACGTTTGAAATGGCGTTAGCCGTGTTTGGTGACCAGATCTGAATAGCCAGGTACTTTCCTACCTCCCTCTTCCCCATTTTTCCTTCCCTTCCTCATTTCCTTCAGCCTCACAACACCCCTAAATTGGGGATGCCATAGTCCCACTGGCTCCAGACGGGAGCAGTTGGAACTTTTGTGCGGTGTTCATGTAATAAAAAAAAGCCAGGGTGTTTTCAATTCTGGGAGGCAGGTGTAGGTACCACCGCTCCAGTAACCATTCATCGGATAACCAACACCTCTACCATAGGCCACCTCAAGAGGTTTGCTACGTTTGATGACTTAGCACGGGAGCCCGGGTGCGTGGGGTGAGGTTATTCCAGATTTTGGCGGAGGATGCGTCTGCCCACCAAGATAGGATGCAGTTGAGGAAGACTCTTTCACCTCTTTAGTCGGACACTCTCAACATTTCACCTTGCACCGCTGTGGAAGGGATGGATTCAAACATCTGTCACTACTGGATACCCATATTTCTACCCATTGATACCTTTTTCCTAACAATAACTTCGTCTTCTTTTTTTTTTTAAGTAACATAACTGCTTCCCCAAAGATGACAAATTATTTTCCTCATGGCCTCCTGAATAAACAACAACAAAATAATTGTATTTAGGAGGCATTTCTAGTGTTCCTCTTCAATCTATGGCTAAAACAAAGATAGCGTTATAGTGTCATTTTTAGGGAACTGTCAAGTAGGTACTCAAACAAACCCTGATCATAATGTGTCACAGTAAGGTGTGACCAAACACAGTATTCTCGGACAGTTTATTTCCACATTTAGGGAAAGACTTCTCTCTTTTCACGCAATTTTTCCATATTCTCCAAATAAAATTAAGAAATACTAGTAGTTCTGTGAACAGTAAATTGATCTCACGTTTAATTTTAATTTTCTCTTATCAATGACATTAAATATTTCTTAATCACAACCAACATTTCCTTCGAAATCATCAGATTTGTAAGTAGGTAGGTACGTAAATACCTACTTTATTAATTATAAACCATACAGGTATTGTACGGTTTATAACACTTTCGTTCAATTTTTTTTCACATTAGCTCCACACAGGTGGCCCTGAGGAAAATAATTTCCCTCGAGGCCTATGTCATCTTTGGGGATGCTGTGTGGGGGGTCTTTTTTGGAAAGGAAGTAGAGGAAGTTCTGAAAAGGAAAAGGGTATTAGGGGTGGGTAGGAATCTGAGGGTCAGTGTGTCTAGAAGTGACGGGCGTATGAATCCAACCCTCCCACTGCGGTGCAAGGCAATGTTCCGAGAGGACGGCTGGAGAAGTCAAAGGGCCTCCTTCAACCATTCTCTCCCGATCGGGCCTGCCATGCAGTTGGTGGGCAGACGCATCCGCCGTCTAGAACCGGACAAACCCCACCCATGAACCCGGGCATCCCTGCTAAGTCACCAAATGTAGTGAACCACTTAGGGTGACCTATGACAGGTGTTGGTTATCCAATAAATGGTTCCCGGGGCGGCGGTACCCATACCCGCCTACCAAATTGGATAATGAACTATACAATTTTTCCAAAGAAGCGTCAGTATCTCAGTGACAATAATTTATTTTTTACTTTCTTCATACCATAATAAAGAAAAAACTCAAATGAATACGAGGTTTTAACATTTGATAAAATAATCTTTAGCGAACCTTTAAAACGACTACCATCTTGAAACGGAGACAGAATGAACAAACAAATTTACAGACCGACGAAATGCAAAACGATCGAGTTAAAACAGGACTTCGCTACTCAATTAATTCGAATTGCATCAGCTTATGTTATGAATTGACTGGACCAATTTTAGATAGATACACTGTTAGACTTTTTTTTTAAAATGATCTTGGAATTTAAAAAAAATGTAAAAACAATGCTGCAGCGTGTTAATTACAAAAAATACTAAGAATTGTGAGCTATGGCGTAACTTTGCAAAAGAGCATTTTTCCGGCTGAAATATGAACGAACATGTTTAAAAAAACAAATTTAGCAAAAATATTCAAGTTTCAAAGAGATTCACCGATGTGAACATCTTATTCCTTCCGAGAAGCTTCGGTTCTTTTTAGTGCACAAAATATTAGACATGGAAATAATATTTTAAACGGTTCCTTGTTTTTGCATAATTTTTCTATTCGTTTTGCAATTTTCATTCTTTTAGATGTAGTCGCATGTATTCTCTGCGAATCAATTTTGGATCAATAATTGAACCCTTGCTGGAATAATGTTGTAACCAACAAAATTATCAATGTTGAGTTATTGATGGAATAATATTGTGCATATTAATATGCATCTTTCAAGGTAGAGATCATGGTAAAGTAGGGATTTTTTTAGGTAAAATTTGGTTTGTAGAAGAACGTTGTATAATGCCGTTATCGAAATCACGGACCATGGTTTAATTCACGAGAATAAATGAGGAAAACGAACATCTTATGGCTTCAACTAGAAAGATGTTGAAGAACGCAGAGAGCGTAGAATTTGTCCAGAAAAAATATTATTTAGGCTGCTAATATATTGAGATACGTTTTAAGATTTTCACGGCCAAAAGCATTTTCGTTATTTGTTTTTGGGGTGTTATGCCATGTTGCGCTACCTCCTTCTTTAGCCAACTGCAACGATGTCCAAAACGTTGAATAAAGAAGAAGGTAGCGCAACACGGCATAACACCCCAAAAACAAATAACGAAAATGCTAATATATTGCTTCATTTATTCATATCTCTTTTTTTTGCTATTTAAGCCCAAATACATTAATGTCATAATATATAAATTTACGTTAGAAGAACAGTTTTCTGTTAGGTTCGAAGGGTAAAAAAAACATTTTGTGGGATAATGTTGTGTGTGAAATTTTAATATACAACATTTTTTCACTAATTCAGCATTAATTCTAGCAATAAACTCTAATTTAATCGCCTTTCTTTTCATTAAAAACGGTTAAGAATTGTATGTTCATTACAAAGATATTCAAATACAGAAGAGAATTCTCGCTCAGCACCGAACGAGTACAGTCGCGTTATTTTGTAAGAAGTAAAACAATAAATATAATTACTTACATTAATAACTCGCCCACCTGGGCGATTCCATTAATTAAATATGGAAACCGAAGAAATTTTTAAAAATATTAAAGACTTAGTTAATAAGATCACTTCAGTGAAAGACTCAAAAATAAAATTAACACTGGAACAAAATATTGTATCACTGGAAGAAAAAATTCATCACGAACTAATTAGTCTACAAAAGAAGATCATAGAATTACAAGAAATTAATATTAAAAATAATCATCACTACACACAGAAACTCGAAGAAATCCATCAAAATAACAAAAAATCATACGCGAGTGCACTAAGTAACAATAAAAACTTCTCAGAAACTTCATATAATGCAGAACAGAAATACGCCATTTTAATTACCTCAAAAAACACCTTGAAGGCCGAGGACATAAAAATAAAAATTCAAAAAAATATTAATTTAACAAAAATAAAAGTTGGAGTAAATGGAGTAAAAAAGATCGGAGAACAAAAATTAGTGATTTCTTGCCAAAAAAAAGAAGATGCAGAAAAATTAACCGAAGAGATAAATAAAGTAATTGGAAAAGAAGTATCGGCCGAAGAAATAAAAAAAAGGAAACCGTGCTTAATGTTGAAAAGCCTGCAATGCCAATTGACTGAAGAAGAAATTATAGACGGGATTGTACAACAAAATGAAGGATTAACCCTAGAAGACAAAAAAGACATTAAGCTTATCAAGGAATTAAAAAATAAGTACAATGAAGGAAAAGAAAACGACACCACTAACTACATTATCGAAACAACTGGACAATTAAGGAAAAAACTAATTGATAAAAAAAAAATTAAACATCAAATTCCAAAGAGTGTACGTCAGCGACTGCAGCCCGCTCACACAATGTTACCATTGCCTCAAGTTCGGCCACACAGCTCAAAGATGTCTCGCCAGGACGCAGCCTCCCATTTGCCCTCATTGCACTAAGGAACATATACTATCCAAATGTGAAAACAAAGAACAAACTCCAATCTGCAACAACTGCTGTGTCCAAAACAAAAGGTTTGATATGAACTATTCCACCGATCATAGAGTCGATAGCATAAAATGCCTTTACCGGCAAAAAATGCTTCGAATTGCCAAAGAACGCATTGACTACGAATAAATATTGTAAATTTTCATTTCCTCAAACTCTTATCTATAAATTAACAATGAATGATTTTTTATGTAACGCATTAGATAAAAAAATATGTATTGAAGAAAACTTATATCACTCTATAAGAGATTTCTATTTTATTTGCACTGAAAAAAGATTTACTCAATTTCATAAAAATATTAAAAGCGTAAAAATTTTTTTTGAAAAATTAATAATATCTTTAAAAGAAATATTTTTTTTCCCGGGCTTGATTGGGTTTATAAAGACCTACTCTACTGGCGAAACTAATTACTCCATTCCAGGGTACCAGGTAACAATAATAAGAATAAACAAAAACTCTGATATTGGAATATCTATTTCCAACCAGTATAATGTTCTCAATATTAATGAAGTAATTAATGATTATGATGTTAATATTTTAAATATAAAATTTAAAGATGTAAATAAATTATCGTATTATATTGCTATTTATCCTACACATAAGTCTACAGTACAACAATTTATAGTAGAATCAAAAAACGTTTTATTGAATTTTAGAAATATAGATAATATTATTATACGAGATATGCATTTAAATATTGTAAATGATTATGCTAGTAATGATAAACATGTGATCAATCAATATATGATCAATAAAAAACCGGAACATTCTTCAACAATCTCTACACATTATAAAATCCGTATTTGTATTACTAACTCTATGTCACACTCTACTTTGAAAATCCTCTATATATTTAAAAGAAATCAATATCACATTAATATTTTTACTAAATGGATGACTTCATAGCTAATGAATTAGAAAATAATTTTAAAATACAAGAATATGAGTGTGTATACACCGATTCATGTAATGACATAATCTCAAAGAATCTCAATAATATTTTCATTTTTCATAGTAATATACGAAGTATGGAACGAAATTGGGATGAATTAATTCTAAAATTAAACAATCTAAATAAAAAACCTGACATCATAATATTATCAGAAACTTTTACTAATGACGAATCACCCACCTATCATTTACCAGAATATAATTATGTTACAACCAAAATAAACATCAATAAAAATAGTGGTCTCGTCATATTCATTCACGATAAATTTAGTATTGTTAAAATAACTGAACATCCTATACATCTAGTAAACTGTATTGAAATACAATTAAAACTCGACAAAACAAACTACCACATAATAGCTGTTTACAGAACACACGGTTCGAATATCTCGTCATTTATAAATGAATTTAAACACATACTGTTAAAATTTAGTAATAAACTTTGCTTTATTGCAGGAGACTTCAATTTAAACATTAATGAAAACGTAGAAAATTATTTCAAAAATGAATATATTAATTGTATGACTGAATTTAACTTCATATCGTGCATTAATAAAAATACGAGAGAGATAAAAAATCACACTCCATCTTGTTTAGACCATATATGGACTAACATAAATATTAAAGATATCGACAAAATCAAATCAATTGTTTGGAAAACGAATATAACTGACCACCATGCATGCATTCTTCTCTACGATAACAAAATTAAACATAAAAAATTTAATCTAACAAAGACAAATTCCTACACAAATATGACTATTTTATCCAAAAAACTAAGAAATGAACAATGGAACAACGTGTTAAATAGTTATGATACCGAGACTTGCTCAAAAAACTTTGAAAATATATTGTCTCAACACGTAAAAAATTCAACTACTGAAACTACAGTCCGCATTAAATCTAAACTAAGAATTTTAAAGCCTTCGATAACACCAGGACTTATAATATCAATTAGAAACAAAGAAAAACTTTATAAAACAGCATTGAAAAATCCTCTAAATGAAAAAGCATACACTTTTTACAAAAAATTTAAAAATAAATTAACAAACTGTATCAAAAAAAATAAAGAAGACTATTTCAAAAATAAAATACTTTCTACAGACAATAACAATAAACAAATATGGAAAACAGTCAACTTAGCCATGGATAACACTAAAAAAACACAAAAAATAAAATACATTGAACATGAAAATAAAATAATAGGTGCTAATATTCAACCTAAACAATGTGCAAACATATTTAATTCTTTTTTTGCTAATGTAGGAAAAAATCTTGCGAAAAATATCAATAAATCTTTTAACCCGAAAAAACAAACGATTGAAAATGTACAAAATCAAAATAATTTATCAAAATTTGAAACAACCTCAGAAAGTGAAGTTTTAAAAATAATAGAAGGCATGAAAGGAGGTTCGTCTCCCGGATTTGACCTTATTACAGTACATTTTCTAAAATCCATGAAAATTCATTTGGTAAAACCAATTACTCATTTGATAAACTTAAGTTTAACAGAGGGAATATTTCCGACAAACTATAAAAATACAATTATTTCACCTATTTATAAATCTGGAGATCCTCAACAAGTAACTAACTATCGCCCAATTTGTCTAATCTCAAACATTGGAAAGATTTTTGAAAAAATTGTGAAAAACCAATTGGTCGGTTTCCTAGAAAGTAATAAAATTCTTCACAAAAACCAATTTGGTTTTATAAAGTCACTCAGCACACAAGATGCTATTGCTAATGTAACCTCATACATCAATGAATCATTGGATAAAGGTGAAAAATGTGCCGGTATATTTATTGATCTCAGAAAAGCTTTTGATAGTATATCCCATGAGATATTACTAAAAAAACTAAACAATATAGGTATAAAAGACAATGCAATTAAATGGATTTCGAACTACCTAAAAAATCGACCGCAAGTCGTAAAAATAAATCAGATTAATAGCGATAAAGAAATATCAGACTTTGGAATCCCTCAAGGTACAGTAATCGGACCAATCCTTTTCACCATATATGTTAATGACATTTTTTTTCAACCACTACATGGCCAAATTACTTCATACGCCGATGATACGGTACTAATAATTAGCGATAAAACTTGGGAAAAAGTAACATTTAAAGCCACCGAAGACATAAATATTTTAAAGAATTTCTTCGACGTAAATTTACTATCACTAAATGGTGATAAAACATTTGTAATTCCATTTGCAATACACAAAAATGATACCCCTAAAAACATTGATATCATCATCCATGATAATTCCAAAACACATAGTAAAAATTATTGTATCCAAAACTGCACAATATTAAAAACAACAAACACAATCAAATATTTAGGAGTCATTATCGATAAAAATTTGAAATGGAAGGAACAAATTTGTCAAGTTGTAAAAAAAATTAGAAAATTGATTTATATATTTTTAAGAATCAGAAATTTTTTATCTGTAAAAAACTTATATCTAATATATTACGCTTTGGTTCAATCAACTTTACAATATGCTATCATTAGCTGGGGATCCGCATACAAAACTAATCTTTCCCCAATTGAAGTTGTGCAGAGGCTAATAATTAAAATCATATTAAAAAAACCTTCTGACTACCCAACGGATCAATTATTTAAGGAATTCCAAGTACCATCTTTCAAAGATCTATACAATAGAAATGCATTGATTCAAATTATAAAAGAAAAAGAAAAATATCAATTTATAACTGAAAACCGTACTAGACATAAATATATTTTTTCATGCCCAAAATTAAACACTTCCTTTGCACAAAATTATTATACTTATCAAGGAAGACTTATTTTCAACCGATTACCGGATGAAATTAGAAAAATTAATGATAAAATCCAATTAATAAACACTGTAAAAAAATATTTTAAAGATAATCTCAAAAAAAAAAAAAAAACAGTTTCCGACTAATCTAATCTACTTATAACTCAGTTTCCAAGTGATACTCCATTCTTCAAACAAGTTAAATTTTGTATTGTTTTTAGCAACTAATTACAATAATTCTGGACACATTATCCAAACAGTAAAATTGTTTTGATAGTAGATACATAAATACTTATAATCACATATCACCGAACTTACAACTTATATGTTATGGTGTCCGCGCAACTGTCGCCGGACTACGCGCTAATTAGCGTAGTTTTCATACAAAAAGAATTTGTTCATTTCGTTGATTTTTTGAAAATGTGCATTAATATTGGTTAACAATATATTTTGAATAAGGAAAGAATTCGTTCATTTAGTTTAACGTTCGTTTGGTTTAATCGTTAATTATTTGTTCTTTTAGTTTATTTGTTAATTGGTAAACAATATCGGCGACACCCGGAAGCGCAGACCCACATAGTAAACACAGCAGATAGCATATCTACTTATATTTCAATATCTTTGGTTCATTATATTTTAAATATTAAATTTATTTTTTTTCCATTTTTCTCGAAACAAGAATATTGTTAGATACAACATTTTTCCGGGCAAGGCCTCAATTATATATACTTTTCAACGCGACTGTGTGGAAGTTGGTTAACATTACGATACGGTTCTATGGTGAATTGATATTATGATCTTGAGGGACATTGCTGGCGGTAATCACTGTACAAGCACACAACACATTCATTGTAAACGCAAATTCATGATCTCGGCACAGACTTCTTTCGTTGACCCTTATATTCTTATACAGTACTAGCTGAACCCGACCACGCTTCGCTGTGGCTTTGTCTGATTTTAATTATTAGAGGAGTTAACAAAAATTGTCTAGTAACTGTGCATTTTCCAAGAAGACACATTGCTTAACCCGTCTGCTTGTTTAGGAATAAATACATTACAAAACACGTAATCGCGTTATACTTTCATAAGACCAAAAACGTCCGAAGTGACCTTACATTTTAAAAGCTATGTATCTCTCTTCCTCTCATGCAAACATATGTATTTTTTTCTTTTAACCAGAAAGACAACGAAATAATGCTTCTTATTGTCTTTGAAATATGAAAGCTATCTTGCATAGATATTTTACATTCACGATCCAAAGTGACGGTTTCAGAATTTACGCGCAAAACTGAGGCTTCCGGATTGTGAGGTGCGAATATATTGAACAAAGCAGACGGGTTAATTGATTATCTGCTGTGACTATGCTGTAGAGTAGAATATAAGGAAAGAAAAAAAAATATTCGTAAATTTTTTAAAATTATTTATTTATTCAGACCTTAAAGGCTTTTACAATATCACTTTATTATAGATTAGCACCTATCAGTGTCAGCAATTCTTTGTAGTTGATAATTTCTGCGTTGCAAAATGATATCGCTAGGATGAAATTATTCTCCAACCATGACAATTCCCACCTCATTAATTTTTGGCGCTTTATGTCGTCTGACATGCTCACTTGCTGGTGTTTGATCAGCACCAATGATAATTTTATGGCTGTCTGATGGCATGAGATCAATTGCATTTTTAACATTCAAATTAAATTATTGTTATCATGTAACATTTTTTGCAACGACTCAACAATATGCCTTTTGACTTTAGTAGAGATTTGACAGCGTGCATTCAACTGATCATTTTGATCTCCCATGAAATATATTTGTAGAAATTTATGTTGATTGCTGTGAAAAAGTAGCAAAGAGCCAGCTTTATGGTAAACTTGTCCCTGAATTTTAAACGTCGGCATAAAAATTTCTGTTATAACGTTAGCGCCAAATGAAGTCATCTGAAAACATGAATTGTATTTTCTAATATTTTTGAGGAAATGTTTTGAATCATCAGTAATTCCTTGCAACAAATTTATCAGTGGTGCTATTGGCTGATCAATTTCAGGTAGCTTCACTTTGCCGCTCGCACAACACATTCCTTGAGTTTCTCCTTTAAATTTCATCGCTTTGCAGTGTGGACAAACTTTATCCATTTTACCGATTTGAACAAATTTACATGAGGTATTGTATTGAATACTTGGTTCGTATGAAAAAGCAATTCGATGGTACGAAGCATGGTTATTCAAAAGTTGCACTTGCATTCGTCTTCGGCGTTGATCTATTTCTTCTTGACGTTGTTGAGATGAATGTGCTGCTCGTCTTCTTCGCGCTTCTACTCGTAAGCTTTTAAGTCTTTCTTCCCGACGATTCGCCAGTTCTTCTGCTCGACGATCTGCGTTTGCGTGTCGAGTACGACAGCCTATGTTTGAACGTGAGCGAGGCATCCCACGAATGGTGATCAACTTTGAAAAAACTTGCACATCGATCAACTGGTCACAGTTACACTTTTTTGACCCTTTGAAAATTTGTCATATATAATTTGACTTGTTAATCTGATTTTTTTGTAGGTTTTGCAAAGTTACGAACTGACATTCAGTACAATAATGAGTAAATTTAAAACGCACAGAGAAAACAAATGAGTGAAAATAGTAATATAATTTGTTAGATATAATTCTACTTTTAAATCCGATTAAATTCTTTTAATTCCTAATTGTAGGTATCATAAATTTTTGTAACTTTTAATAAAATTAATAAAATTAATAAAATGGCAACACTGTCTAGAACTGTCAATCCGTTGTTTACTAAATTATGAGTCAATTTAAAACGCATAAAATTATCCTTTTCCTTTGGAACTTCCAAATAAAAAGTATGTATAAACGCTCTTCTGCTAAAATGCAATGTTCTTTAAAAATTTTGAGTCAATCCATCGATTACTTTCCGAGATTAGCGAACGCAAACATATGGAACCAAAATTTTTAATATATATAGATTATTATGGTAAATCCATACTTTGACCTGGAGGGATACAGCTGGCGGATATTAAATGCACTGAGATATCATTATGTTGTTCATTGCATAGGCTTCATTAGCAGACAGATTGCACATTCATTTACTGTAGTAAATGGCTCACACGTAGGTGGCTACACACTGTCAGATGGGGACAGGTTTTTGGATAACAGGTTGAGTAGAGAGATGAAGGAACATACGTTAGAGGGAAATGCATATAGTTACTTCGACAAAGATTCTAAAAGGCAGGTAATTTTTCATAGCGATATACTGGGAGAATCATTACAAAAAAAGGTTTTTATCTTATTATTCCTTTTATATAACTAGTTGTATATATTCCAATAAGTCTGCATTGTGCACTTTGTAGCAGAGGGACATATATAACGTCATACTGTAAATGATTTTTACAAAGAAATAACGGTGTATTTTTAACAGAGGTTAAACATTAGAGTTCTGACTGTAAAAACCCCCTTTAAGGCTCCGCAACCGGGCTCGAAAAGAAGAAGATGGAGAGAAACGAAATTACGAATGTTAGAGGAGAGCGCTAACATTTGCGCTAACAAAATCGATGCGAAAATTGCGAAAATGTTTAATAAAACACGTCTTGTTTAAAATAGAGCAAAAATCTCGCGGGCATTGTCTTAAACAGCATTTAAAGAAACACTGTGAATTTTTTCATACATATAACTTGTAAAATATGTAATAGAACCAAACGTGTTTATAATAATTTTTGGAGTATACTTTGCGATTTTTTTACCATCGATGAAATATTATATAATTTGCGTTTCGGCGCAGGCAATGTTTAGATATTATCTTCAAGAATAACATATATTTTTTTAACAGCTTTAAAACTTAACGTGTGGGAAATATATAAGAAATCGGTAGAAATTCGGGTTGCGGGCACTTACACAAACTTACAAACTTAAAAACTACGGCATCCTCAATATAAGTTTGAACGATGTCAGGGAATGGAAACTGAGGGGAAGGGAACCACTCAGAATCAAAACGTTAGATACTTAAAATGACTTCAGCTGTGATCTAATTATGTAGTCAAGTTTGCCAAAACTTCCGCTACAACTTATTCTGTAACAGTGATTTTCTTCCGCCTCTCGATAATCCTTGATGAATTTTGATACTATGCCGCACAAAAGTCCTTGATGAAACTCTACCTACGACCAAAAGGATGCGGGTCGTTTGAATTAGTGCTTTATCTGAGTCGAGCATTTATATCTGCTACTCAGTTACTCCCTAGTTACTTTTCCTCCCTCCTCGTATTTTCTCCCACATCAAAACGTTTCCCAATTAAGGTTACCATCGTACAATGAAAGAGTCTCTCTTGGAATATCAAAATTCAGAATAAAAACGTTGATTCACATTAGTTCATTATTCTGAAATCAAGAAGACGTTCATTTCATATTAATTACATCTTTTTAAATATATGCCTACCCCATATTTACTTCTACATCACAAAAATATCAACAAAAAAAAATTACATTAGCTCCACAGTGGAGGCCCTGAGAAAAATAATTTCTCTCTGGGTTTACGTCACCTAAGGGGATGCCGTGTGGGTTTTTTTGAGGAAAAGAAGAAGAGGAAGTTCTGGGAAGGAAATAGGTATGTGGGGTGGGTAGGAATCTGGGGGTCAGTTTGTCCAGGAGTGACGGATGTGGACGATACCGGCTGGAGAGGTCAATAGACCTCCTCAACCAGTCTCTCTCGATCCGGCAGTTGCAGTTGGGCAGAAACATCGGCCGCCAAGACCTTGTTAAACCTCTCCCAGTGAATCCGAACACCCCTGCTAAGTTACCAAACGTAGCGAACCATTCGGGGTTTACAGCATAACTTAAGAATGGGTACCGCCGCCCCGGGAACTTTTATTGGATAACCAACACCTTTTCCATAGGTCACCCCAAGTGGTTCGCTACGTTTGGTGATTTAGCAGGGGTGCCCGGGATCATGGGGTGAGGTTTGTCTAGGTCTTGGAGGCAGATGACAAGGACATACTGAACCCCAGATTCCTACCCACCCCTTAAACCCTTTTCCTTCCCAGAACTCTCCTCCCTTCCTTTCCTTAAAAAAACATTCCATACAGCATCCCCAAAGATGACATAGGCCCTGAGGGAAATTATTTTCCTCAAGGCCTCCTGTGTGGAGCTCATGAAAAAAAAAATTGACTCCAATATTGTTTTCGCATTAAAAAAGTCACCCAATAATGTCCATTTTATTACGAATCGTAAACTACCCTACGTAACAATAGGTCGGTAATGTTTTGGCCAATTATATGTATTATTTCATGAAAGTGCTACGTTGAACCGAGGCGTCAGTTGAATGTGCCGACAGAAAGCTTTTGACGCGAAAGCTTTTAGGGCCGGTAGTGACGGCGGAGACCCAAAGTGCCTACTTTTTTGTAGCAACTTTCCCATCTGCACTACCATGATTAAATTCTATACGATAAATTGTATTGACGATATTTTTTGTGATAAAAGTCGTAAAGAAATAATGTGCCTTTGACATCGTTCGTTTATGTGGTATTTTTAAGAGTTATGAGAGTGAGTTGGTAAAATGAAGAGAATTAATCAAGTATAATGTACGGATGATTACTTACTTATTATAGGATTTAATTATCTTAGCTTACTTTCTGATCTAGAACAAAGTATGTCGATCGTCCAATAATTGGTTAAAATTATTATCTTCGAAAAATCTAAATTTGACGTGAATACCCTCTATCTGGCACAATACTAAGATTACTCATAAACACCGTCAAATCAATCATAATTGATGTTTTCTGGGTCACTAGTAGGATACTTCAAAATGTCATACGAATGTACTGGAACGTTATGCCTCCCGGAATTATTTTATTGTATTTTATTGTAAACTACAACTGAAAATTTTAGTTGCATTCTGAATACATACTCGTTTTAATTTAGATTGAATTTGAAAATTTTATAAAAATTAAATTAAATTTAATCAATTTGATAAATTGAATAAAAAAATTCGAAACACGCGGGGAATTAAAACTACGCTCAGAACATGAAAATGGCTTTACTCTAATTCTGGCAGCACAAACTGCGGAACTAGAATTTATAGTCGGCAAATGAGTGATTTCATCCCTGACGTGTTTTCGTTGCATTCTTAGCACAGAAGTGGTTTTAATTACAGGTTGAATCTGTACGCGGGGAATCAAAACTACACCTAGAACGTGAAATTGCTTTCCTTCAAACTGGTAGCGCAAATCCAACTACAAATTTATAACTGCACAACCGAACATGAATGGTTTCTTACGAAACGCGTTAGCGAGATAAAACCCCACCTGGAATTTTTTCGTTGCATTCTAAACACAGAACTGGTTTTAATTATAAACTGAGTTTGTACGAGGGAAATTAAAACTACACTCAGAACATGAAAATGGCTTTCCTCCGATTCCGACAGCACAAAGTACGATACTAGAATTTTATAAATTCTAACACGAGGAATGCGTCAAAAAAATGAAACCCCACCTGAAATTTTTTCATTGCATTCTAAACACATAACTGATTTTAGTTAGAATCTGTACGCGGGGAATTAAAACTAAACTCAGTACATGAAAATGGCTTTTCTCCAATACTGGCAGCACAAAACAACTAAAATTTTATAAATGCAATTCAAAAACGAAAACGTGTTTCTACGAAATGCAAAAGCAGGCGAAACCACACGTGGAATTTTTTCATTGCATTTTTGGATTGTGAGCTTTAATTAATACTGCACCTAGAACACCAAAAATGGTTTTCCTCCGATTTTTTGCAGTCGGAACGCAAGAACGGTTTTGTTCGAAATGTGAACACAATATTGGTTTTACATTAAGAATGAATCTGCATAGGAGTCCACTAGCCCACCGGTTTAAATTAAATTTTACACAGATTACGTGAATGTTTTTTTTTCTACCAGAGTTGCCATCAACCCTGAAATATCTGGACTGTCCCGTGCAAGAAAGTTAAAAGTACCGATGGAATTTCACAAAAACAAATTAAAATAAATAAAAGTAAAAGGGGATGTTGTATTACTTTTTATTTGTAAAACGATTTTGTAATAAAGTCTTAAAAATGCGTCTCAAACACCGTGAAAAAACCATCCGTTCTGAATAATTTTTTGTGGTTCTTTCAGCAGACCGCACCAAAAATGCCCGCGGGCCGCACCAATGGCCGCAGGTTCCCCACCCCTGCTTTAAACAAACAGATAGATGAATGCCTACATAACTGACGCGACTTTACCGAGTGGTTCCGGGCTGAACTATGCAATGTGGCGATGCTGTTCGTGAAACCGAACCTCCATAAGTAAATAGCACCAGAAAAGAATAAGACGCTTCATTCAAAAACTTCCCCGAGAGAAAACTTTCCGAGAAAGGTGAAAACTTTCTCTGATTTTAATTCAAATAACGGCACGCCCCTGGGGTGTGGCACCACAAATTCTCCACCAGCCCTGTTGGGGTCAATGTATTTTGCACCTTTGAAGTATTTTATTTAAAAGAAACAAAAATGATCGGGTGATTTCTCCAAGTTTCGGAATTTATTCAGATTTATGTTAGTTGAAACTAAATTATGCAGACAAAAACAAATTCAAAATTTTACTAGGCGACTACCGGTGTTCAAATACCTAAAAATCACACCTTGAGTCGATAGATTATAAGGTCTTACACCGTAATATCTTACCTTGAAGGTAATGACAAATTGGTCGCAATTGCGCACTTTATACAACGCAATTCAACAACAACTGACAACTTAATTGCATGTACATTGCTAAATCATCTATTTTCACAGAAATGTATACATTATACATACGTTGTCTAGATGTTGCACAGAGTTGCAGATGTGGAACCAATTTATATTGACCTTTAGTCGAGATGTTACAAATACTTTTATCGTAGCAGCGCAAGACAGATTATTAGATTGCCATATAGATTTTATTAAATGCAATCTATTTGTTCGTCGAAATAATGGGTGCAATGATGTTAGTTAAGGGAGTGATACGAGTAGATGAGGAGACAAATCTAGTTCGATACATTCTACCGAGTTACGCCCATCTGAGATCAAGATCACGTATATAAAATCAAATAATTGTTTGTTTATAAAATATTGTTAAACTCGACAGAAGTTACCAAAAAGCTAAAAACTGACGTGAGGAATAATGATAAATGAAAAATAATTAGTAAATAACATAATATATTATTGGTTTACTTAGTTTACGCTTTCTTCGCTTTTCATCAAAATGAATTACGGATATTTTTATTTATCTTAGTGATTTTTAAATTAAGATTTGGCAGTTACACCGGTTTGAAGAAGAGTACCTACTTGCCTTAAGTACCTACCTGTATCTCCTCACAATAATAGGTAGGTTAAGTATCTGCCTACGTAAGCATATATTTTTACATTTAACGTATATATTCGTAATTGATCATTAAAAGTTGGTTGAACTTATTTGATGTGATGCGAGTTTGTAATCCTCTTAGGCTAGTTAAAAAACCTTATGTTAAAAATAACACAATTTGGCTGCGTTGTTCATCCAATTAATGTTAGCGTTTGTTTGGAAGAAAATATCATAAATATTGTAGACCAGCTGCTAAAGAAAAACATAAAAAGGCACCGGCGTTTTCCCGAAGTTTTCAAACTCGTAATAAATCACAGTCAAAATATAAACAGAAAATTTAGATTATTATAGACTTACCCTCCTCATGACGCGCAAGGAAAACGAAGATGTCTTCATGGCTGCCGTTGTGGGTCCTTAAAATTGGCACAAGGATTCCTTAATTAAAGGTTTTATGGGTGTGGATGAAGAAACGAATCCTCCCTTTAAAAAAAACTATCGGAACACGTCTACTCCGCACAGTGTCCCGATAGAGACTGAATACACTTCACAATAATTCTAAACGTGAGGAGCGACGTGTTGCGGCGTCACCGAAGCATGAGAGAGAAGGAAAATAAGGTTTTTCCACCCATTTTCCATAAGGGTGAGTTCGTATAAGAGGGATGGAGTTAACATGATAAAGTGTTGATGTCTCGCTCTTGGATTCGACGTCCGGAATGGAGAAACTTGTTGCAGAGGGGTGGTGGGTGGGTGGGTTGAGAAATATGCGTTTGTTCTATCTGCGAGACCGTCCCTGTCAACACAATATTGTGTCTGGATGATTTGATTGATTTTTCTTAGTTTATAATACATTAAATTCATGTACTTTGAGGTTACAATTAGGATGCATAGCATCAAGTTTTGAAAAGAGCAAGGAAGGATTTTATCTAATGCAGTTGAAATGAAAGTTCTGGGCGTGATGCCGTAAAACGTTGAATGTTTGAATAAAAATATGTCCTTATAAGGTACACGCACATTTCTGTGCAGTTGGGGCGTTGCACACGGTATTACAGATAATTATATTTTTGGTGTTAATCTGTGGAAAAATTGGTAATATTTCCTCTCTTGGTTGTTGGCTCAGACAACTTCGAAAAACTATTTAATTATTGATTGATTACACCATGATTTACGAGGATAATGTTTAAAGCAATTTTCAACATACTTGGAAGACCCATTTTCTTTTTCATTTAAAGTCTCCCATTATGTCCAGAGGGTACAAAGGTTGTTTAGTGTCCTTGCAAACTACATTTTATCGAGAAAAACTCACACAGACAGGACGAGGACTAGATCGTATAAATCATACGGTGGCAGTAAAGCGGGTGGGCGAAGTGGGAGGGTTAGATGGGAGTTTGTGTGAGAGGGGGTGGAAACCGTCGCTAGGCAACCAGAGGACGCCTGGAAATAGCCACTCGCAAGGGAGATCGGCACACCTTTTATAATGATTGAATCGTGGATACTTATTAAATGTGGTCACATAGATTTTTCAAGCAACCTACATCCTTGCAAGGGTTTGAGTGTCCTTCTTTATTCCATGTAATCCGAGGATATCACAATAATAAACTAGCCTACATGAAAATACGTGTGGCATTATTCTCAAGACAACATGTTGGTTTCATGAGAACTGTCGTTTCTTCGACCAGTTTTTGTGTAAATAGATTTGTATTTGAAACGTACTACCGGCTTCTTTTGGTCCTTCTTATAATACAATCCAGGTCTCTTCAAGACCCCCATTAACTAATCTCTTCCTTACAGCTCCCGCCTCATAACGCTGCCCAACAGGGTGGCGACATAGTTCCCCTGCCTTTACACTGAACAAACAGGGGCGCTTTTGTGAAGTGCCACATGAATTTAAAAAAAAACGTAGCAAAAAAATGGGTTCGTATGCAATACACCAGTCCAAAAACGGGGGTAATTAACGAACTAACCAGTAAGCCGTAGGCAGAGATGATACACCGCCACCCATCTCTGTCAAATTGTTAGTCACGAGAGTGTATTTTTTTTAGTATTATTATTGTTCAAATTGATTATAATATTATCGAAGAAAGCGAGATCTTTGTGGCTTGACTTTACAATTTAAAAGAAAAATTACTTTATTAAATGTAGACAATATTAGCGAAACTCAATCGAAAATCTGGAAATAGAAAAATCAGTAAAAGGTATTTGTACCTCTGGGACTCGAACCCAGGCCCTTTTGCTTTTCGAGCAAATGCGCTGACCATTGCGCGTTTGCCCGGAAATGCGCAGGGTGATTTCTCCATCCTTCTAACATATTATCCATACGACAACGTATTTTTTTGATTAATTAAACACGATGTATTTATTTAAAAAGTCCGACATTATTATTCGATACTTGAACTTTTCCTGTATATAGCCATATATACAGGAAAAGCTAGCCGAGTTTTTTTAACTGTTGCGAGTATTTACTTGTCTATTTATAAATATTCGTTATCGTCTGAATAAGCTATCAGCAGGATGATGAAATACCCCCTAAGCAAAATAAAATATTTAAATATTATGTGAGTATGTAGTACGGAGGAAAAAAAAAGAAATATAGACTTAAAGGAAATAATACTAAATCATAATAAAGGAAATACAATTTTTTTAGTTCAAATACTTCTGCTTAACATGACGTCATATTAGCTTTTAGGTAATAAAAAGTACATGTTGGATCCTTTCATGATCGTAGGGATGAGTCGTGACTTTTCCAATTGTAGAGTTTTTCGAGACAAAAAGTTATTTTACGTTATGGTGATTGCTAGAAAGTTTGAAATCCCAGCTTTCATTCCGAATAAATAGGAAAAAATCTTCAGATAGTTCTAAGTGCGGAGGAAAGAAGGGATTGGGTCAAATAAACATAATTTAATTTTAAGTTTTCAAGGTCATCCTTTATGAAAATCCCCGGCGCAAGCCCCGGCTTGATGCAAAGTTTTTCGAAATCAGATGTGGACAGTAATATTCCTCTTATTTTGAACGACAGGTGTGCAAAATTTTATTAAGAACACTTTTATTATATATAAAATTTTATTAAGCAAAATTTCAACAATCTCCCAATAAAACTGTAGGTTTGTATAACAACGCCATTCCGGTCGGCCGCCACTCGCCTGCCCGCCTGCCCGCCTACTCGCCAGCCCGCCTGCCGGCCTGCCCGCCTGGCAGGAAAAACACGGAAAAGATAAAAATGATTAAAAATACATTTTTACTACTGCTGTCTTTGACATGATCTTGGTTTTCGTTTCACACACAGATTTTATAATAAATCAATTCCATGCAAAAAGTAAGACTTTGCTAACGAAATATTGCCTTGACTTCCATTTTTTCTCGTGTTTGCTTAGGAATTTGGGAGGCGGGAATGGGTACCGCCGCCCGGGAACCTTTATTGGATAACCAACACTTCTACCATTGGTCACCACAAGTGGTTCGCTACGTTTGGTGATTTAAGCAGGGGTGCCCGGGTTCATGGGATGAGGTTTGTCTAGGTCCTGGAGGTGGATGACCAGGATACACTGAACCGCAGATTCCTACCCACCCCTTTTCCTTCCCAGAACTTTCCTCTCCTTCCTTTCCCTAAAAAAACCCCTCCACACAGCATCCCCAAAGATGACATAGGCCCTCAAGGAAATTGTTTTCCTCGGGGCCTCCTGTGAGGAGCGCATGTAAAAAAAGTACATTATATCATTCCTTTCCTAGATTAATCTGAGAATAATCTTAAATCTTTAAATCCTGAAGAAGGAACGGTCGTTCTGAAACCGGTCGAATTTACTCAAATATTAGGACCTTACATATGAAATTGGCGTTTTGTATGGGAGGAACATAAAGTCGATTTTTTTTAATATAATATATTTATTTAATCAAAGTATGTACCATTGCTATTTATGCACTTTTGCCATCTCATAGATAGTTCATCAATCCCTCTACTAAAAAAACCATTCGGATGGGAATCAATAAAATCTTTGAAGGCGGTTTGGACTGTCCCATCGGAGTTTAATTTTTTCCCTTGCACGAAGTTATCCAAATTTCGAAAAAAATTGTAATCTGTTGGGGCAAGTTCCGTAGAGTACGGTGGATGTCTTAGACATTCCAATTGAAGCTCCTCTAATTTGGTAGCCATCTGTTGTGCAGTGTGTGGTCTAGCGTTCTAGCGCGCGTTTGTTGATTTGCTTCACGCAATTCGTGAAGTACCCACCTTTCAAGCTTTTTCACCTTCCCAATTTGCTTCAAGTGGCTTAAAACAGTTTTACCTCTAACACCTCAGCCTGCAGCTAACTCGGACGTGGTTTGCGATGGATCCGCTTCCACAATAGCCTTTAATTCTTCATAATTAAAGCTTCAAACAGTTACAGTTTTATTACACAGAGCGCACGCAAAAAAAACGCTCCACAAAGTTCATCTGAATTTATAGCATAAAATACATTAAAAGAAGAAAATTATCGTTAAACGTTTTCGTGAAGAACAGTTCCGTGAAATACCCTACTTTAATGTACTCTGACCGGTTTTATTAAGTGATTATAGGAATTAATAATCTTTTGCAAAGTGACAATTAGTTTTGCCGTTGAAATACCTATCAGCTTATTTTTAAACGTACTTCTGCAAAGATTATTAATACTGCACGTATTCCACGCTACGTCATAGACAGTCAACAGCTAAGGGGACAGAGCGGTAACTGAAATAGCTCCATATCTGAAGGCAAATCAGTTCGAATCCTGCACATTCTAGTTTTTTTTTTTCTTGGAGATATCTGAAGCAAGTCAGTTCGAATCCTACACTTTCTTAAAGTTTTTTTTACACATCTTTCAGAAGCTTTTACTTTATTTTTTTTTAACCAAAAAATAAATATTATTACACAAAATGGATTCTCAAGCGTATATAAAAGTGGCCAAAGATGCCGTAAATATACTTACTAACATGGTAATGGACCCCAACAGTAAATTTACTAAAGAACACATAGCAAAAATAATCCCAAAGACTAATGAAATACTGGGAACGATTGCCGGTATGGCTGCCAGAATGGCAACTCTCGAAGGTGAGCTGAACGCTTACAAAAGCCAACCACCGCATCCTCAGCTTCCTTCAATTACCAGTGCGGACGTTTCTGGAATATCAGAAACAATAGCTGAAATGGAGGAGAGAAAAATACGTGCCAATAATATAATAATGTTCAACGTTCCTGAGAGCACGGCTACATTACAATCGGACTGCATAAATGAAGATCGGAGTCAAGTTTCCAATATACTCCAAAAAGTGGACAATATTGACACCACCCACCTACAAATATATAGGTTGGGACGAAAAAATGCTGATAAAACTCGCCCTATCAAGATTGTACTTTCAGATTCGAACCAAGCCAAACTTGTGCTATTGAAAAAAACAATCATCATCATCATCATCATCATCATCTGTGGCTCTACAACCCAGGTCGGGTCTTGGCCTCCAGCAGAGCCTGCCTCCATGACTGTCGGTGTTGTGCTGCGTTGCGCCAGTTTCGGATGCCGATGGTGCTTGCATCCTTCACCACTCCATCCAGCCATCGAAGCTTTGGTCTTCCAACTCTTCTCCGACCCCCAGGTGCACCATCCATAATTCGCTTTGGAATATCTCCTTCGCTCATTCTCTGGATATGTCCAGCCCACCTGAGTCTTCCAGTTTTGATTTCCTTGGAGATATTAGGGTCCTCGTAAAGATCGTATAGCTCCTGGTTGTATCTGATACGCCATTCTCCATTATCACAGACTGGGCCGTAAATCCTTCGCAGCACCTTCCTTTCAAAACTTTCTAGGGCTCCTTCATCACCCTTACTGATTGTCCAGCATTCCGAACCATACATAAGAACAGGTCGTATAAGGGTCTTGTAAAGCAGGACTTTAGTTCTTCTGGTAAGGTGGCGAGATTTCATATGCTTCTGTAGCCCAAAGTAGTATCGATTTGCAGCTACTATTCTTCTTTTGATTTCGCTGGATACATTGTTGTCATTTGTCACCATAGTACCGAGATATACAAACTCGTTGACAGTTTCAAATGTATAATTATCTATCTGTATACTTGGTGGTTTCTGGCGTCCATGTACGGGCATATATTTTGTCTTCCCCTCGTTGATGACCAATCCCATGTTCCTTGCCGACGTAGCTAAGCTTTTAAACGCCGATTTTAGTTCATATTCTGAGCGTGCGATGATATCTATATCGTCAGCATAAGCAAGGAGCTGAACAGACTTGTTAAAAATATGGCCTGTGGTTTGTATACCTGCATTTCGGATGGCCTTTTCCAGCGCTAAATTGAATAAAATGCAGGCAAGTGCATCTCCTTGTCTTAGTCCATTGAAGGTCTTTAGGGTGTCTGACAGATCCTGTTGTATTCTGACTCGGCACTCAACATTAGACATTGTGAGCCTTACTAAGTTTACCAGTTTTCTTGGGATATTAAATTCATCCAAGGCTCTGTACAGTCTTTCTCTATTTACCGTGTCATAGGCAGCCTTAAAATCTATGAAGAGATGGTATGTATCAACATTAAATTCTCTTGTTTTTTCCAGTATCTGTCTCAGTGAAAAGATTTGATCAGTTGTAGATTTCCCCTTACGGAACCCAGTTTGATATTGGCCAATTATGCCATCCGAATATTTCATAAGCCTACCACACAGTACATTTGATAGGATCTTGTATGAGATATTCAGCAGCGTTATGCCCCTATAGTTAGAGCAGTTCATAGGGTCTCCTTTCTTGTGAAGAGGGCAAATTATTCCACAGTTCCATTCACTTGGCAGAGTCTCAGAGCACCAGATGGATTTAATGATATTATATATATGGACTTGAAGGTTCTCTCCGCCATATTTGAATAACTCTGCAGAGATGTTGTCAGTTCCAGGTGATTTATTGTTATGTAGACTTTTAATGGCACCCACTACTTCTTCTAATGTTGGTGGCGGCTCGACATTGTCATCATCATTAGTACCACCATCAGTGATGTTTCCATCCCTTGTCAAATTTTCACCCACACTCTCATCTACACTTCCGTTTAGCAGAGCATCAAAATATTCCACCCATCTATACAGAATTCTTGACTTTTCATTCAAAATATTTCCCTCGCTGTCGTAGCACATTGTAATTCTGGGCTTGTATTCTTTTCTTTGATGGTTTACCTTCTGATAGAAAAGTCGACTTCTGTTTTGGGCCTTGGCTAGTTCCACTTCCTTGATTTGGTTGAATTATTATTATGATATATTGAAAAAAACAATACCTCTGGATAAAAATACTATTAAAATAAAACATGACCTAACCGTACTGCAACGTCAACAAATTACAAGTTTGTGGAAGGAGCTGGAAAATAGGCAAAACAATGGAGAAACCAATTTAACTATAAAGTACATAAATTCAACACCCAAAATAGTTTATTCACTTCCAAAAAACTCGTCAAGCCGTCATCGAGAAGACTCTACTACCAGAACGTCAGAGGTTTAAGGACAAAGCTGAATGAATTTAAAATAATAAATAAATGAATTTAAAATAATAATAACAAACATAATCAACTTAAGCTTCAAAACTGGCATTTTTCCTAACTCCCTAAAACAGGCCACATTAATTCCAATCTTTAAAGCGGGAGACAAATTATTTGTAAATAACTACCGACCGATATTCTTACTAAGCATAATATCTAAAGTTGTAGAAAAAGCGGTGAAAAATAGACTCTGTAAGTTTCTTGAAGATAACAAAATATTATCTGACAATCAATACGGCTTTCGCAAAGGTAGAAGTACTTCAGATGCAATAGCCGCCCTCACAAAGATCGTTTCCTATAATCTTGACATTGGTCGCAAACCACTTGCTGTTTTTCTCGATCTCGCAAAAGCATTTGATACGGTCTCACATTCATTACTGCTAAAAAAACTGCAGCAAATTGGAATAACTGAAGTAGCCTACACATGGTTTGAAAACTATCTATCAAACCGAACACAACAAACTCTCATCCAATCTGACAAAATACATATAAGCAATAAACTATTTGTGTCCTGTGGTGTACCCCAAGGTAGCATACTAGGACCAATTCTATTTCTTATATACATCAACTCACTATGTGCCATGAATATTGGTGGAAAAATATTATCATTTGCTGATGACACGGTCTTAATATTCGAAGATGAAACATGGCAATCAGTTATTAACAAAACTAATAATGCTCTAATAAAAGTAAAGCATTGGCTTGACACAAACCTCCTCACACTTAACATCGACAAAACACAATATATGACATTTTCCATACGCAAATATGATATACCCAACAACTGCCCTAAACCAATCATCCACTCGTGTCCACTCAATTTAGACAATCCGGAAACCACATCTAATATTAATTGTACGTGTTCGACCCTCAAATCATCAAAAATAGTTAAATATTTGGGAATAATCATAGACAACCAACTACGTTGGGAAGCTCACATCGGTGACACAGTAAAAAAACTTCGTAAACTCTACCATATATTCTACTCCCTTAGGTCTATCTTAGATTTACAGACTCTAAGAAGCGTATACTTTGCCCTTTTCCAATCCATAGCAATATACGGTATAGTGGGATGGGGTGGTTGTGCTGAATCCATTATTAGACCAATTATTTTAGTTCAAAAACTAATTCTGAGAATTATATTTAAATGTCATCCTACCCATCCGTCAAATGAACTCTTTGCAAAAATCAGGGTCTTAGATATTCGACAGCTATTTACTAAAACAAGCATTTGTTATATACGAAAAAATAATCTACTAATTGCTCCACAACATCAAGCACACACCCGCTTTTCATCAAACCTGGGTTGCGTGGTCCCAAAAACTAACACCTCATTCGCTCAACGACAATTCTGGTTCATCGCTCCTAAAATATATAATGCTCTGAGTACTGACATAAAGTCAAGTAATTCTAATTCTCTTTTTATAACACGTGTACAACATTGGATTTTTGAAAGGGGACGAACGCACTTTAAAGAATTCATGAGTTCTAACACTACATTTTAATTATTAATTTTTGCATTTCAAAATTTTAATTTCCATTTGTATTTCTATTTTACTTTAAAATGTTGTTATTTTTTTCTCTTAGTTTTTCACTAAATTTATATATGTTTTTAATTTTGATTTATATAATTATATGTTTTAATTTATACAGAACACTTGAGTTCTTAACATTTAATTTTTATTATTAATTTTTGTATTTCAAAATTTGAATTTGAATTTTCATTTTTACTTTTCTTTAAAATATGGTCTTTTTTTTTCTTTAGTTTTAAGTATTTCTTAATATTTTTTGAAATGTTAAAATATTAAATGTACGACTACCACAACACGGGCTTAGCCTAGTGTGGTAGCCAAAAAAAACCCAAATATCTGTTACTAATAAAAAATATATGAAATAAAAAAAAAATAAAATAAAAAAAAATAAAATAAAAATTAGGATAAATGCCCCAATTATTTCACACGATGTCATCGCTCTTACGGAAACCTGGCTAGAACCGTCGATCCACTCAGCGGAGCTCGGTCTACCCTTTCATCAGGTCTACCGGCTCGACAGAAGTATCAACACTAGTTCCAGATCCAGAGGTGGAGGGGTTCTAATAGCAGTCTGCAAAAAAATGTCCTCAAAAGTGTTAAAAACTAAAAATCGTGATGTTGAACAAATTTTCATTGTGGTAAATGATAAAAATCAAAATTACGTCATTGGTTGTGTGTATATTCCTCCCTCAGCTAATATATCTATGTATAAAAAACATTCGGAAGATGTTGAACTTTTAAAATCAAAATATAAAAAACATAAATTCATCATTTTTGGTGATTACAATCTTCCAAATTGTGATTTCAACTGTATTGATTCCCAATCAATAACATTATGCGAAAGGGAAATCCTAGACATGTCAATATTTCTGAATCTCACCCAATTTAATAATGTGCATAATTTGAGTAATCGCCTACTAGATCTTGTTTTTTCAAATGAAGAGGACATAGTAGTTAGTAAAGCATCAGAATCCATCCTTCCCATAGACAATCATCATCCTCCACTGTCAGTAATAATTCCTAACAATGTAAAAAGAAGTATTAAACTAACAAGTTCTAGTTATAACTTTAAAAATGCCAATTACGATGAAATTAATGAACATCTCAGCAAAGTGGATTGGTCGTTTCTCGAGGAAAGCGATGTGAGCTCTAACATAGATTCATTTTATTCCAAAATAAATGCCATTATCGTAGACTGTATACCATTAATTGAATATAAAGAATCAAAGCATCCAAAATGGTTCAGTAAGGAATTAATCCAACTAATAGCTAAAAAAAAAAATTTACATAAAAAATATAAAGAAGAGGGATCCCTTCCAAATTATACAGAGTTCAGTAAAATAAGAAAAGAATGCAAAAAATTGTCAAAAATCTGCTACAATAATTATATAAATAAAGTAGAAAATTCAATAAATGGTGACATAAAACATTTTTGGAATTTCACAAAGTCTTTGAAAAATGACGACGTTAGTGTACCCTCTAACATGTGTTACGAAAGAAAAAGAGCCAACGACACTCAAAACGTAGCTCACCTATTTGCAGACTTTTTTAAAAGTGTTTATATCCATGACCCAACAACATTCAAAGATTGCTCGCCAACTTTTTCCTCGGATCATTATTTAAATTTATCTAATGTAATAATTGAATATAACGATGTACTGACTCAGCTAAAACAACTGGATCAAAGTAAGAGCGGTGGTCCTGATAATATCCCACCTGTTTTCCTAAAGAATTGCGCCACCACTCTTGCATATCCACTACATTTTCTTTTCAACCAGTCGTTACAAACTGGAAATTTTCCTGAAAAATGGAAATACAGTTTCCTCACCCCGATATTTAAAAAAGGAGACAAAAACGAGGTGAGCAATTATAGACCGATCTGCCTTTTATCAACCATCCCAAAATTATTTGAGAAACTTATTTTAAACAAAATCATCCACTGTATCAAGCCACTAATTTTACCTAACCAACATGGTTTCACTTCAGGAAAATCTACCTTGTCTAATCTTTTAATTTACCAAAACTATATATCCGAATCCATGTCTAAGAAGTTACAAGTTGATTCAGTCTATACCGATTTCAGCAAAGCATTTGACAGGGTTAATCATGATCTCTTGTTAAAAAAACTTCACCAATTAGGAATAGTAGGGTATTTATACGAGTGGTTTAAAAGTTATTTAAGTAACAGGCAATTAGCCGTTAAAATTGAAGGCTTTACTTCATATAAATTTATCGCTACCAGCGGCGTTCCACAAGGGTCACATTTGGGACCAATTTTATTTTTGATATTTGTGAATGATGTTCTTACTATTTTCAACGATGTCCAAGTTTTAATGTTTGCGGACGATATGAAAATATATAAAGCTATAAGAAATAGACTGTCAAACATTGTCTAATAATTTGTTTAAACTTTTTGTTTGGTGCCAAGAGAACTATCTACAACTAAATTTAAGTAAATGTCTTATTATGAGATTTCATAGAATAAAAAATCCAATAATTTATGAGTACTCCATTAATGATGTAGTGCTAACAGCTGTAACCGAGGTGAATGATTTAGGTGTAAACTTTGATCAAAAACTGAAATTTATAAATCATATTGAAATTACATCAAATAAAGCTTTGAAAATGTTGGGTTTCGTAAAAAGAATTTGCAGTCAATTTAAAAATATTCAAACCATTAAAAATTTGTACATGTCATTGGTAAGGAGTCAAATCGAGTACAACTCGACAGTATGGGCACCTAGTTATGCTAAGCATTCACTCACGATAGAAAGAATTCAAAATAAATTCTTAAGATATATTAATTTCAGAATGGGTATCACAAGTGAATGTATCAACTATGATTATCTACTATGTCAACTTAATTTATTAAAATTGTCCGAACGCAGAATAGTATATGACCTAACATGTTTAAATAAAATCATAAATTCAGTAATTGACAGCCCTGAACTATTAAACTTGATTTCCTTCCATATACCTCGCAATTCAACATCGAGGCAGTATCTACCATTCTATTGTGACAACTCCAACACAGAATCACAATTGTATACCCCCGTTCGCCGTATACAAAATTTGGGTAATGACTATAAAGATGTTGTTGATATATTTAACACATCATTCACTAAATACAAACAAGTCTTAGTAGAATTTATATCTAAAAGAAGAACAACAAATTTAATTAATCCAACTGAATAGCTCTGCTTCGAATCATTTCACGTGTACTTTACTTTTCTCAGTCTACATCTTTTTCCATCTTGCATGGTGGAGTATTTTGTTTTTATTTCAATTTGTTTTTTATTGTATTTTTGTTTTAGATTTGGTTATGATTTTGATTTTGTTTTTGTTTTGTTTATGTATTTGTTTTTTTGTTTTTTAAAATTTTGTTATGCTTATTTAAATTTAGATGTTCTTTGTAAAAAAAAAATGCATGTAAAAGCCCAGCCGGGCGTGAAATTCAATAAATAAATAAATAAATAAATAAATAAATAAATAAATAAATAAATAATCAACTTAAGTCTCCGGCCGTCCACGGGGCTTGTTCTGCAGGTCGAAATTTCCAGAACGAAAACGTTGGAACCAAAAACGCACTGTGTTTTCTTTTGCGGCACCGTCGCCATACACGTCATTAATCCTTCGAGCCATTTCTGCAGCACTGGTGCTACGGTGGAACTCGTACTCGTAAATAACGCGATATTTCAAGTTTTCCATTTTGTGAACTAAGTGACGCAAAGAAAAAAAAACAATTAAAGAAAAAACAAATGAATTATAATTTTCTAAAAACAAATACATGAGTATTGAGTAAATAGCTGTATATATTTGAATTTGGAATTCCTAACCAAAGAGAAGATGTTTGAGGTCAAAGTTGCCAGTAGGGCAAAACGCCAATTTCATATTTAAGGATCTAATATAATAGTGGTTCAAACAAAGTTAAATTGTTTCATTTATCTTAAATCTTTAATCTCAAATCAATTTTCCTTAGAATAAATATGTAAAAGGAAAGCAGTTCCTACCATCTGCCTTAAAACTCGAGCATTTTGTTTGATTTAATTCAAAAATGGTTGGCATCTTTTCAATCCAAAAAGATATTTTCTTGGAAATTTTTATGTCATTTTATGTTATCTATGGTTTATTTTTCTTAAAATTTAAATTTAATTTAAGTTTTAAGTGATATTATTGTATTTTGAAATTTTTTTAGTTTTTTTGTGACAGCTGTTTCAGTTTATAAGGCCAAATAACTCTCCAAGTTTGTTAAGGAGCATTAATGAAAGATACAACGGGCCTTATGAGAATATTTAATTGTGAATTTTAGGTAGGTATTCTTGTAGAAAAAATAAGTTGTCAGCTTCCTACGTAAATAAATTTAATCGAATAAACTATCAGACGGAATCTTGGAGGTCTTCGTTGTATCTTAAATAAATAGTGAAAATACGTTTCCATTCCAGTACAAAAGATTCATATTTACTTTATGGATTTTAGGTATTGTTTAATAATGTGAAAATAAGTTGTCAGCTTCCTCCGTAAATAAATTGAATCGAATAAACCATCAGACAGATTCTTGGAGGTCTTCGTTGTATCTTATATAAACAGTGAAAACGCGTTTCCATTCCACCATGAAAGATTCATTAGAACATGTGATCTTGTTCCTTTCTCAGAAGTATCATCTCCACGTAGACTTACATAACTCTCAGTAATTATGTAAAACCCAAACCACGTGAAAATCTCTACTTACTTTAATTAAGTTCCATCTTCTCGGAATCTCAAGACCCTGAGACTCGCTGTGGAAAATTTTGGTGAATAACATGAAATCGCTAGTCTCATCTCCATCCAATAAATATATTAATATATCCATATGGAGAGATAGATGAAACGGAATAGTACAATTTCCCCAGTAAAGTATTAATGCTGATATCGCCAAGATTTTCGCCTGATGTAAAAATTCAAATATCGGTGTCTTCGATTCTCAGTTGATAGATTTAGATTGAGCCTCTAGGCCACAGAGCGTTCTCATTATCTCCACCTCGCCCTTATCTGTACCCTCTTTTACATCAATCTGCAAAATCACTTCCCTTCCATCATAGAGGCTCCATCATTTGATCTTCAGCTCCGATATATCCCTGTGCCCGATAACGAATGCAAACAGGGTAGGACTGGGGATACAGAAATCTACACAAATCTTGTGTAAAAATTTCAAAAATGCGAAATATAGTATAAAAATATATAATACTTACGTCACGATGTTTATTCGAGATGAACTCCGAAACTAATTAAAAAGTTTAAAGTCAGTGGACATCTTCAATTTATCATTAAACAAATATAAAATATTGTTTCTGAGGCATTTCACTTATGTACAATAAATACTGTATATTTCTTAGTTTTCTAGTATATTTAGTATATTTCTTAGTACTCGTAAAAGTCCCGAAAAAGGGCGTTAATAAATAAATAAATAAAAGATTTTGATAAAATTTGGATTGCTGTGTGTAATTTGGTTCAACTTAAAAAATAGGATAGTTTTTATCAGGATTATTGACCTCATTATTATTGCGGATTAAATGTTTGTTATAAGACAACGCTCTGTAATAATTTGCAAGTTCCATAAGTTTCTAACAGATGACGGGGTGAGTTAAATTATCGATACAACACTTGGTTATCTAGGTTGGGTATGACCATCCAGTATATAACCCTTTATATATATTGTGGCGGCTACGTCACGATCAACCCCCACCTCAACATTGTCTCATATATTGTACTGCTTGTACTAACAAACGCTCAGTCAATAAACGTACTAGCTCTGAAGCACACGTGTCATTATTATCACTCACATTGTCTTACTTCCCACACACACAACTAACATGACGTGTACCTAACGTACACCTCCAAAGTGGTGACCCCGACGTGATTTAGAAGTGTGTGTGGAAAAAATGGAGTGATAAAAAAGTGCATCAAGTGATCTACGCAATTCCAGTGAGACACCGGGAAGCAGGGAGCTACGACATCATCTTCGGACTCTCTGTTCCACGTTCGAGGCCCTCATTACATCATCTCGCAGTTCTGGTCCATCGCACCACATAACTTTAGAGATGCTAAACGTCCGTGACTACAGACCTGCCATCCTTTCTATCCAGGGCAGTTTCAGCTATAAGGCCCACCGTGTCTTCAGCTCAAGAGAACAGCTATATCCCACGACTTACAAGCAGTACAATATATGAGACAATGTTGAGGTGGGGGTTGATCGTGACGTAGCCGCCACAATATAAATATGCTGGAACACAACCATAATACTGGTTTTAACTTTAATGAAGGACTAATTTTACCTAAACACACAAATAAATTTGGACAAAGAACGTTAAATTACATGATTCCCCGTTGTTTAAATATGTTACCTGCTGAAATTAAAAACTGTGCCCAAAACAAACAATTGGTAAATTTACTGATGACTTGTCTTACCGAAAGAAGTAATTTGTATTAGCTTTCAGTGAAATATTATTGTAAAGACTTTAAAATTGTTATTTATGTTTTCTGTTATTTAAAAATTTTATTTTATATAATTGTAAAAATGTAACTATTAACTCACTATAATAAGATCTTTAATATAAAGAACCCATTAGGCAAACTGCTAAAAAGTGGTTTATCGGGACTTTTTTGTCTTATATTTGTAAAGTGTGAAAAAAAAATAAATTAAAAAATGTATATTAAGATAATGAAAAAGGCAGATAAAATCTCAAACGAATTCCAATGTACGAGGTTGCTGACGTAGCTCAGGATAGGATCGCGAAATGTCTGTAAGAATATGATTAACGAAATTAGACATTCTAATATCTTCTGTCTTTTTCATTTTCATAAAGATAAAATTTTCTGAGCGATTTTTAGGATGATCGTCGATGACGTGCAAACTATCTCTCCCTGGGATCAGTATATGATGCATTTACACAGCAACATAATGTAAATAAAACACTGATAGACATTTTTTATCGCTGCTCACAGAAATAGCTTTTTACTAAACAAATTAAAATAAATAATCATAAACCACTCCGAATTTTCGCGAATATTCGCTTATGATGTCTCAAACAAAATGACATTTTACGAAAACTTTGTGGTATTACCGCTTCACAATTAAAGCTCTATAAATGAAACATTTCTGAACGTAGCCGAATAGTAAAAACTGTTTTAGAAAGGTTACAAAATAAGCTTTCGAATTATTATATTACAAATAAATATTAACATTTGTAAATATTAAAATTTAGAATGCAAACATTTAAAAAAATGTAAAAATGACTCACGTGATGTTTTTATATGAAAACGGTACTAAAATCACAGATTATGTAAACAACTATACTATTGTATAAATGTATAATAAACATTTTTGTCACCTCACTTTTTTATCATTTCATATAAAAATATTTAATAAAAATTAACAATGTCGAGCGGCCCGGCAATTTTTACCCGGCAATTTGGCGGGTAAAAATATGTGTCAACCGCGCCACTGACAAAATATTCTTGTTATGTATTTCTATGGACAACTTGAATAGGTATGTACAGCTTGATCTACTATCGACCTTTTACTTTTTGTTTTAGGGATGTCACTAAAAGAATAACGGAGTTAGAACGATTTCTATGGAGACACACGCGTTGACGTATAAACACGCTTATTGTACTGGACTGCTGTCGTATTTCTAACGCATATATCTTCTTAAGTTGGTGACCAAGTTTTAAACTAAACTAGCTTTTGCCCGTTGCAGAGGCAACTAACGGGTTAAAACACTATGCGATTTGACGTGTGAACGTGGATGAAGTGAGGAGGAGTGTGTGTAAAATTAAATATCGATCGGTTAAATATCAAATTTTCATCGCAATCGGTTAAATGGTGTAGCAGTAGCAATGCATAATTTCATGATGCCAGAGCTCACTTTTATACATAGAAACCATCGCCGGCATGCGCACATCAAATCCCCAAAGTTTCATCGCAATCGGATAAATGGTTTAGCAATGCATAATTTCATGAAGCCAGAGCTCACCATTTTATACAGAAAGAGTCGAAGGGATGCGCACACCAAGTCCCCAAAGTTTCATCGCAATCGAAGAAGAACTAACACAGAACGTGAAAATTAACTTTAAAAAAGTGTGCTTTAGACCACACGACTGAAGTAAAACTTCATCTAACTAATGCCGGGTACCCGTTATATATAATGTTGTATAGTGAAGGCGCTTGCATTATAATGTTGTTTCCCGGGACTTACATAATTTGATGTAACCATTACATTTAAGTTGAACCCGAGGTTGCATTGATATTGCAACGCATGCCGGGTACCCGTTGTATGTAATGTAATATAGTGCAGGCGCTTGCATTATAATGTAGTTTCCCGGGACTTGGGATGGAACCATTACAGTTTAGTTGAGCCGAGGTTAAAGTGGGCTTGCAACGCATGCCGGGTACTCGTTGTATATTATGTTATATAGTGCAGGCGCTTGCATTATAATGTGGTTTCCCGGAACTTAGGATGGAACCATTACAGTTTAATTGACCCCGAGGTTAAAGTGACCTTGCAACGCATGCCGGGTACCCGTTGTATATAATGTTATATCGTTGCCATAGTTCGTTTTTGTCTAACAGACCCTTAGAAAATTTTACAAGAAGAGAAGGTATTCTGTCATTATTTCAATGAAACATTATGAAAAGTGTTTAAGATAAAGCTATTTCCGTATATGTAAAGGTTTCATTAGTCTAAATAATTCTTAGTTAAGTGATTAAATATAATTTTTTACACTTAATTTTTAATTTTAAATTGGAGATTGAACAAAAACTAGAATGGTCTGTTGGACAAATAAGAACTGAGACGACGATATAGTGCAGGCGATTGCATTATAATGTAGTTTCCCTGGACTTGGAATGGAACCATTACAGTTAAGATGACCCCGAGGTTACAGTGACTTTGCAACGCATGCCGGGTACCCGTTGTATATAAAGTTATATAGTTTCAGGCGCTTGCATTATAATGTAGTTTTCCGGGGCTTGGGATGGAACCATAACAGTTTAATTGACCCCGAGGTTAGAGTGGCCTTGCAACGCATGCCGGGTACCCGTTGTATATAATGTTATATAGAGCAGGCGCTTGCATTATAATGTAGTTTCCCGGGACTTGCGATGGAACTATTACAGTTAAGTTGACCCCGAGGTTACAGTGGACTTGCAACGCATGCCAGGTACGCGTTGTATTGCATTATAACCGAATTAATTGTGTAGCTACATACTTAAAAATTTCCGTCAATCTTTTTGCTTTTTTCATAAAATTTGCAATACCTACTACAAATAAATTTATTCAATATCATGTTTTGATTTTTAAAGGAAAAAAGCCCCTGCTAGTAAGTACCTACCTAGAACACACGTTATATATTTTTTATTATTATTTAACAATGTCCAAATAGAACCATGCTTCATTCATAAATAATCAACACATTTCAAAATAAATAAAATAATAAGCCTGGGTTATTTAAAAAAAAAAATTCTTCAAATTTTTCTAGTAAATTTTCTGTTTTGGAAAGTTTTGTAATTATTTCAGATTTGTGATGTAACTGGCCTATAATGATAAAAAACAGAACTTGAATAGAACCAACACAGAACCTGAAAATTAACTTTAAAAAAAAGTTGAATTGTTCAATATCATCGAAACAACCTTACCTTAGTATTGCATTTAAACCTAATACATTGTGAAGCTACCTATTCGCGTAGGTACCTGCGCATTTCCTTAAAAATTCCTGCAATCTTTTTGATTTTTCATCATATTTGCAATACTACCGAAATAAGTACCTACTCAGCAATATATTACATATGAATTTACCTGGCCAGTAAAATTTACACTTCTGAAGAAACGTCTAAGCACGTGTTTTGGTGATTTTTTTTGGAAAACTTCCGAGTTTTGGCATCTTCTCCTGAAAATTTTTACATGGGATGGGCATGTATAATTGGTGTTAAAAGTTGCGGAATCTTTCCGGCTATCAATTTTTTTTTAAACATCTAACCCGGAATCGGTTTTTCAGCGGCAATGACGTTTTCGGCAAAACGACGACCGAAACCGCTGAGAGTTCCGTTTTGTTAGGCTAAATATTTGACATCTAAGATCCTGACCTGACTCAATATTCCCGTATAAAGGAAAAATGGTATTGAAACAAACGCCTTTTTTGACACTTTTTTTTTTTTGAAACGCTATCTGTCGGCGGGAAATAGAACCTAGCCGAATTGAGTGATTTAATTAGAAGTTCTAGTGTTCGCCGCTGATTCGTATCAGAGAATAAATCTCTATATATATTTTATTTTGTCGAAAAAAAAAACCTCCCCATTTCGTGTCTTAATTTTCGTGGCTGAATTTTTGTCCTCAAGCGAAAGCGAACCTTAAGGTGGTTGAAACGCAAGGGCAAGGAGGTCGATTTTCGGAACGCGAGTCGTCGATAAAACTGTGCATTATTATATATACTAGGTTTTTGCCCGTTGCAGAAGCAACTAATGGGTTAAAAAATTATGCGATTTGCGTGTGAACGTGGATGAAGCGAGGAGGAGTGTGTGTTAAATTAAATATATGAAGAAACCTGAGGTTACAGTGACCTTGCAACGCATGCCGGGTACCCGTTGTATATAATGTTATGTAGTGCAGCGCTTGCATTAAAATGTAATTGCCCAGGAATTGGAATGGAACCATTACAGTTAAGTTGACCCCGAGGTTACAGTGACCTTGCAACGCATGCCTAGTAACCGTTGTATATTATGTTATAAATTGCAGGCGCTTCCATTAAAATTTTATTTCCCGGGAATTGGGATGGAACCATTACAGTAAAGTTGACCCCGAGGTTACAATGACCTTGCAACGCATGCCAGGTACCCGTTGTATATAATTTTATAAAGTGCAGGCGCTTGCATTATAATGTTGTTTCCCGGGACTTGGTAGGGAACCATTACACCGTAATGGTTCCCTACCAAGGTGGTCTCTCAACGCATGCCGGGTACCCGCTGTATATAATTAATTTATTTACGGACAAATAGTCCATTAACAATAACAATAACAATCGGTTGCACGGTTTAGCAGTGCAAAATTTCATTATGCCGGAGCTCACTATTGTAGTTGTATTGTATTTCATTTTGCACGGGTAAGTACTAAGTAGGTACTTTATTGTAATATTTCACCAAAACGACGCCATTATGCTGTTGAGCATAAAATAATTTTCACTACAAATAAATTCATTCAATATCATGTTTTGATTTTTAAATGAAAAAAGTCCCTGCAAGTAAGTACCCACCTAGAACACGCGTAATGTATATATATATATATATGGTTTTTTATTTTTTTATTTAACAATGTCCAAATAGAACACACTTATAAATAAATAAAATAATTAATATAAAAAAAATGACAATTCTTTAAATTTTTCTAGTAAATTTTCAGTTCTAGAAAGTTCCGTTCGAGTTCTGTAATTATTTCAGTTTTGTGATGTAACTGGCCTATAATGATAAAAAACAGAGTTTGAATAGAACCAATACAGAACGTGAAAATTAACTTTAAAAAAATGTTGAATTATTCAGTATCAACGAAACAACCTTACCTTAGTATTCCAATTAAACTTAACTAATTGTGTATCTATAGTTTGGCAAGAAAGTCTAGAAATTAAATCAATTGGAACTAAACCTGTTCATTACTATGGCAACACCGAATTATATGACGTTTCCTATGGCTTTCGTGTTATCGGGTGTTACGGTATGATTTATTGTCTTAAATCTGAGTAGAATATCGCTGATTTGATAATATTTTTATTCATTGTTTGCCTGAATTTAATTAAAATGAATAAATTATTACATAGTGATACAAGAGGGGTTACATTCTGCGTTTTTCAATGCTGCCTAGCCGAGTGTCACGCGAAGAAGCTTTTGTTTGATTTAGAAGATATTTAAAAACGAACTGCAGAAATGAATGGTACGTAGTATAGTTTGTTTAATAAATTTCATTAGTATTACACGATTTATGCCAATTTTCGAGCGATAATAATCATTACAATCTGATTTGAGGTTATGTTAAAAAAATTCGAATTTGACATTTCGATTTGACAGTTCATATGCGGCCACAAGAAAAAGGGAATAACTCAATAAAAAATAATAATATGCAACTTCTTTAAACTCGTAGAAAAGTTCCTTTTTTCTCGTTTTCTCTTTTTTTTCTTTCTAAGTGAATATTATCTAGTGTGTGTTTTTAAAACTACCTTCTATAATAATAATTTTAATGATGTTTTTCACACACAGGTAAATCTGAAACAACGGTAAGACGAATCGTCAAGGAAGGGGAAAAGGCAGATGGAAAATTTGAAACACCGGGAAAACGGAAAATGGGCATAATAATAATAATATGTAATAGCATAAGTGCTGATGATTGGAAAAATTGTTGCAAACACTTGATGAAAATTGAGGCAGAATATTATACACGAGGCAGTACTATATATGATGATATCGATGAACTGCGTTTAGATGAAGATGAAGATACGGAAGAAGAAGAATCACACGAAGACAAAGACAATAATTACATGTCGGGTGTTGAATTAATAGACTTACATTTTTAAGTATCTACGTTTTTATATCGAAATAAACGCCCACTTAAAACTTGTTTTGTTTTATTTTGCTTCTATTAAATTACAGTTTTTTGTGCAATTTTTTTGAAAATACAAATACGCTATGAAATATGCATTTTGCCAGAAGTGTTTTTTTTAAACATACGTTCTTTGTCTTATGAGCCATCTTGGTGTTGCCATTTAAAACTAGAAAACGATCGCAGTGCCATCATTTATTTTCTACACTTTCTTGCCAAACTGTACGTATTCGGGTAGGAGGTACCTGCGCATTTCCTTAAATTCCGGCAATCTTTGCTTTTTTCATCATATTTGCAATACTATCGAAATAAGTAGGTACCTACCCCGAATGAATAACGTTTTAATTTGAGCTGGCCAGCAAAATATAAACTTCCGATGGAATCTCTCAGCACGTGTTTTGGTGATTTTTATTTGGAAAATTTCGAGCTTTGGCAACATCTCCTGAAATTTTTTACATGGGGTGGACCTGTAATATTGGTGTCAAAAGTTGCGGAATCTTTCCGGCTATCGTATTTTTAAAAAACATCTAGCCCGGAATAGGTTTTTCGGCGGCAATGTCGTTTTCCGAAAAACAACGACCGAAACCGCCGAGAGTTCCGTTTTGTTAGGCTAAAGATTTGACATCTAGGATTCTCACCGACTCAAAATTCCTGTATAAAGGAAAATTTGTATTGAAACAAACGCCTTTTTTGTCATTTTATTTTTTTAAAGCGCTATCTGTCGGCGGGAAATATAACCGACCCGAATCGAGTGATTTAAGTAGAGCTTCTAGTTTTCGCCGCTGATTCGTATCAGAGAATAAATCCCTATATATATATTATTTTGTCGAAAAAAAAATCTCCCCCTTTCCGTGTCTTAATTTCAGAGTTCCGAGTCTGAAAGTCACCTCGAGCGAATGTGAACCTCGCGGTGGGTGAAACGTAAAGGGCAGAATGTCGTTTTTCGCGTGCAGACGCAGGTTACTTAGGTCATTTTGGTCTTTCCCGTAGTCGTCTTAAAGTCACCTCAACCGAAAGCGAACCTTAAGGTTCTTGAAACGTAAAGGGCAGAGTGGTCGGTTTTTGCGTTAAGTCGAAGAGCGCGCGGTCGTAAAACTGTGTATTAATATATAAGATTCCAGTAAATAACCAGAAATTATTTTTTAAATTTAAAATTACATTTAAATGTCAGAAATCAAAATTCAAGAACGTTTTTTTTTTTCTTACTAAATAAATAATAAATTTATCCGGAACTGTCTTCACCCAACAAAACAGCAAAAACTTATGTGATCTGTATGCCAAAGTATATAATATGAGGAGAACGTGATCGGAATTTATCAAGAAAACTAAAACGCCACCGTGTGCGTGAATTTTCATAGCCGGATATTTTTATTATATTCACATACGTATTGCAAATGAACGTACACTTTTGGTAGGTCGGTATAACTTTGTGTGTCACATCTTTACGAGGGAGTGCCTCGGGTGAAAATGAACGGAAACATGACGATTTAAATAACGGTATTCTGGAACAGAATGTGACACAAACTATTTTGAACGGCGCCGTAACTAATCAATATGTGTTTTCATAATTTACTTTAAATGGAAATTCAACGGTTGAAAATAAATAATTTGCAAATCAATACAAAATCATTAAAAGGAGAATTTTCCTGATTCCTAACTATTTCTCACAGATAAACATGAGCAGCAGATAAATAAAAAATTTAAAGTTTTTTGGCATTCTACACCCACATTATTTTTTTTGAAGTAAAACTTCTTTACGCACGCTTGACTTGGGGAGTAAGCTGGTGAATGCGTGACGAGAGCGTTATGAAAGGCGTGATTGGGCGAGACAAATGGTCGGGCGAGGCAAACGGAAGAGGGAGATATAAGTAAGTGAAGTTTTACTTAAGTCGTGTGGTCTAAAGCACACTCATTTTTGAAGTAAAACTTCTTTACGCACCCTCGACTTGGGGGGTAAGCTGGTGAATGCGTTACGAGAAAGTGTAAGGCGAACGGTAATCGATGCGAACGGTGATCGATGCGAATGGTGATCGATGCGAACGGTGATCGATGCGAACAGTGATCGAGCGAGGCGAACGGTCGGGCCTTTACGCACGCTTGAAGTTGAGAGGGAGATACATAAGTTAGTGAAGATAGAAGGAGAGAGTTACGTTTCGTATATTACTGTAGGGGCGAGAGAGAGAGGTGCGAGCACAAGGAATCATTTATTATATAACCATGCCATTGGTCACCCCAAGCTCGTTGGTCACCCCAAGGTCGTAGGTCACCCCAAGGTAGTAGGTCACCCCAAGATCGTAGGTCACCCCAAGGTCGTAGGTCACCCCAAGGTCGTAGGTCACCCCAAGGTCGTAGGTCACCCCAAGTTCGTAGGTCACCCCAAGGTCGTAGGTCACCCCAAGGTAGTAGGTCACCCCAAGGTCGTAGGTCACCCCAAGGTCGTAGGTCACCCCAAGGTCGTAGGTCACCCCAAGGTCGTAGGTCACCCCAATGTCATATGTTCTTTTATAAGTTAGTGAAGTTTTACTTCAGTCGTGTGGTCTAAAGCACACTCGTTTTTTTACATATTTATTGTCAACATTGAAAAAAGTTAGTCAGGGCCAATGTCATCTTTTGGGGATGCTGTGTGGAGGGTATTCTCAGAAAAAGGAATGAGAGGAAGTTCTGGGAAGGAAAAATATATGAGGGGTGGGTAGGAATCTGAAGGTCAATATGTATTGGAGCGACGGATGTATGAATCCATCCCTCCCACAGCAGGCGGTATATCGAGAGTCCGGCTAGATTAGGAGTAACTAAACTAATCTCTTCCGATCCGGCACGTCGCACATGGCAGGGGTGTTGGTTATTCAATAAATGGTTCCCGGGGCGGTGGTACCCATAACCGTCTCCAAATTGAAATTGGCCGCTACACAAAGAAATGAGAAAAATAGTGTTATACTGAGGATCAAGGAAAATATTTAAACAAAGAAAATCTTTTTTGGAAAACATCTTTTGAATTATTCTTTCTTTTCTGATGTTTGGTATATTATAATTCTTTCAGATTTTTAGCAGTTGAACTTATTTTTGTAATTATTTTTTTATTATTTTGTAACATCACTGAAATATCACGAAAAATATCGTATTTGGGGATGTGGGGTGGACGCTGTTCTAATTAGAAGACGAAGTAAATCTTGATCTTTAGTAAACCTCCCCATTTTTTTCCCGTTCTCACTACCTTCAGCCTTATAACATACCTCAATAGAGAATTCCAGTACAACTTTTTATTTTTTTTAATGAAATAACCTTCTAACTTAAATAACTGCATTTTTATTTTTATTTTTAGAGTTAGATTTGATAGTTAAAATAATTGTCAAATTTTAATTTTTCAAGACCCCCCGAAAACCACTGTATGAATGGCGAATCGTGTGACGTCATCACTCCTGAAAAATTACTATAGGATCGGCCAATCAGCTGACCAACTGCCGCCATTTTGAATTCAGTTGTTCGAAGTATTCTCCCTTCTTCCTAGAAGTAGCATTACAATTTTTTTTGTGCAGTAGTTTTGAATATTTTCAATAATCGAGATA